>CM031997.1:7602198-8802198 GCA_018804465.1 Populus tomentosa
AAATTGAAGATAATTAGCAGATTTGACCACCAATCGATGTTTTGTGCAGAGCTTGAGCTCTAAAAGTCAAAACAAGTGATTCTAGTGGAATTAGAAAGCTAACATCCATTCATTTCTATACATATATGGTAAGAAAAATAAAAAAATAAAGAGCATGGAAATCACACCCTTCAAAGTCAAATTTCATATTATTCCAACTTAAATATTTTGAGCTACATAAGTCTATTTGATGCAAACTTAATTTTTTTATTATTATTCCTGGCTCGAAGACCTATAAGCCTACTAAATTTCAGCAAAAAAAGAGCTTATATGAGAGAGATGTGATTTTTCTAAGATGACATATGAATTTTACCAGCAGACAGGTTTTGTGAAGAAACAAGTCCAAATTACGTCCCAAAGCATCAAAACCGACATCCAAGTCTTTATTTCAAAAAATTTATACAAGGCTATTTCGTATTTTTTTTAGGAAAATAGTTATTGAACAACTTAAATGTAAATTGTCTCCTCAGGAAATGACTATTTTTACAGAAAAGGGATTAGAATTTCCTAGGATATAAAAAGAAAGAGAGAAAGGAAAAGGGGGCAGCCAAACAAGAGAGAAAAAACACACCTTCCTCTTAAAACCTGAAATCATGCATTCTTCTTCTTTTTTTATTAGTTGTTCAATAGACATGCAAGGCTAAACTTTTTTTCTTGGTTATAAAGACATAGAAACCTTTGGATTTCAAGAACTGTGAAATTTATTTTACCTTTTCTTTTTAGTTTATATAATGAACGAATATGTATGCTCTCCTATGCTTATTTCCTATGATTGATTATTTTAATTGCTAGAGCGGACTCTAAGTTATTATTATGAACAATATATTACTAAGTTTGCTATCAAAACCAGAATTGTGATATATAAACTTATGAAGCAACTGAGTTTAATAAATATGGCAGATCTACATTATTAATCTTCGAAAGAACATTCAAACAAATCAAAAATGAATTACAGACAATTATGTTATCTAGATTAATCAATTTATCTAATTCTTAAGGCTACTATTGAATTAAATTACTAATGCGGACACTATGATTGTTTGATGGTTAGAACTAGTTATATAACAGATATGTTAACTAATCAACGTAACAAAGATAAATATTTGAAGTATAAATTGATATTTCATTTTCATGATCAGTTCTGATTTATGTAGGTGGACATTTACTTGTGATCAAGATTTGTTTTCTTGATAAATTTCAGTTTTCTTTGATTTAGCATTGATTGTTTCTTTTTGTTTACTATAGCATAGCATAGATAACTTTAAACCCCCCCAGTTGCATATCATATAGCATGAAATCTGAACTAAACCTTCCTCGTGGGATCAACCTCTTGCTTGCTCTATACTATCTTGTTTATTTAAGCTAGGGTAATTAATTTGTGTGGTCGCGACATCGTAACAAATTTTGACACCGTTGCTAAAGAACCTTGAACTTGGTGGATTCATAGAATATTTATATCTCATGAGTCTTGTCCTTTTATGGAGAGGAGGGGCTGAAGACTAATTTCACCTCTATAAATTAATGTGGTATTTTGAGTTGTATTTTATTTAAAATAATACGTATTGGATCAATATAAAATTATGGGGGACGTGTGAGGTCTTAAAAAATTAATGAAGGACTCACATGAGATCCTAAAAAAATTCCTAAAGGAGTATTGGACTCAAGCGAGTTGACTGAGCCTGATAGGGGTAAAAAAAAAATAGGTTTAAACGTGTTGTCTAGGCTTGTGGTAGCTAGACTTGGGTGCATGCTCGAATCCATAAGGTCTAGCATAGCGCTTAGCACCCAAGTTGGGCATGATATGGCATGCCCAGCTTAGGGGTGTGCCCAAGGTGGGCGTGATATGACACACTTAGTGTGGGCATATGCCTAACTTAGGCCCAAGTAGCAACTTGAGCTTATTTCTCTTGGCTGGGCAACATGCCTAGCATAGGCCTTGATTACTGCCCGGGCCCATGTATTTATAGGAGAGTTTCTTAAGTCTTTTGGGGGATTTCTGGGGTCTGTTAATTTTAAGTTTATCACCAACCAAACATGTATTATAAAGTCCAAATAATTCAAATAATTTTCTTATTAATGCATATTAGAGGTAAGGAGAAATAATTTTTTAAAAAAATTAGAAAATTAATCAACGTCAAACTAGCTATCCACTCTAAATATAAAATGTCATTTTACTCTACTATATGAGAGAAAAAAACCTCTCATGCTGAATCTAGGCTAGAAAATTCCTTCCCCAAATTTTACAACAAAAGAAATAAATTCCCGATTAAGCTTGGCCAACAGAAAGGTCTGTTTGGGAGTGTGGTTGTGGTTGCTTTTCAAAGTGCTTTTCATGCCAAAATGCATCAAAATGATGTTTTTTTAAAAAAAAAATTATTTTTGAGATCAGCACATCACAACAATCCAAAACATACAAAAAATTAATTTTTAACAAAAACAAAATTGAATTTTTTGGAAACACAGGTCGGCTCGTGTTTCCAAACGCTCCCTTAGTAATATTACATTACTTGTGTAAAAAAATATATTAGAAAAAAATATAAACAAAATTTTGGTTGCTTTGAAAAGAAACAACAAACAAATAAACATAGTTAAAAATTGATTAGCTAACTTTGGACAGATATCCTTTGTCCAAAACTTAAAAAAGGGCAAAGCCAGCCAATGTCTCAAATAACATAGGCATGTTTCAATACCTCTAAAACCTTAAAAAAATCAACATCAACCTATCACTTAAAATCACTTACATTTAATGAATCTAAAGCAATAATTGAGAGATAAGTTTGATTTAGTGGTGGACAAATTAGGGTTGTTACTACCGGAGATCAAAAGAGAATGAAAAATTATTTAGATGATAAAGATAGGATACTAGTTGTGATGGTTTTGCTGGATTTTAGGTGGAGATCTAGAGAGAACCAGATAACAAGAAAGTAATGAAAGAGACAATTATGAAAGACATTTAGGAGAGAGGAGGTGACCAAGGGTTTGTGAAGTTTAATTTTAGAGTTTTTTTATATATCTATTAGCCATTTATAGTAAGGTTAAATGTTGGTTGAACCAATTCGGTTTGATCTAATTCAATTAGTTTTAGACTTTAAAACCGAAACGAACCAAACTAGATTTTTTTTGTTTTCTAACTGGATCATTCATTTTTTTTTCCTTAGGTTGATTTTTTTGGTTTTCTTAGTTTAATAAGGTTTTTGGTTTTTTTTTTTTCCTCACCTTTTGATCAAACTACTTCGTGTGTGTTTAATATTATGATGTAGAGTACCTTTTTAAAAGTATTTATCATTTGAAAATACATCAAAATAATATTTTTTCAGTTTTTAATTTTGACACTACCAAATCAAAATCATCCAAAAGCATTGAAAAAATCAAATTTATGTCTTTCCAAGCAATTTTAAAAATAAAAAAAATAAAAATACTTTGAAAAGCAAATTGTAATGTAAAAACTCATTTCCTCTAGTTAGGATTAAATGAATATAGTTGAAATAAGTTCTCGTGTGTTTAAGCTTGGATTGCCTTGTTGTACCAAAGCATAATATCCACTAGATTTTGAAATTTCTTCCCATACATTTAATAGGTTGTCCACCCAGGTTACATGATCCATCAAGGATAAAATAAATAAATAAATAAAATAAAATAAAATAAAAAAGAACTCGTGAGAAAGGGTATGAATTTTCCCTAATGTGATTCTTTGATTTTATTTATTTATTTATTTATTTATAATATGTCATTATTTAGCATGTTGATAGTTATAATGTGTCATTATTTAACACGATGACAATATAATAATTATATCACTTTGAAGTTTGAACTCAGGTTACTTAAATCAATCATAGGGTTCGTTGAAATTAGTATAATTGGGATTTTTGTAAACATTATTGTTCAATAACTAGTTAGTATGGAACTATCAAGAAAAAAAAACCACTTGTCCAAAATTAAAAAATAAAATTAGACAACAGTATATGCATTTAGTTTATAATCATGCAATAAATTAGATAATACATACTAAGCATATATTAAACTTGTAATTTATATAAAAATAAGGTTCTACTATGAATACTAGTCACACAATATATTTTTAAATAAATTAATATAGTTCTAAAAGTATACTAATGGTAGTTAAAGTAACTTGAAGAATACTAAAACAGTGCATGTCTAGAGACTAAAATTTGAATTTAGCTATAAAAAAACCACTTATGAAAGCTCAAACAAATTGGATATCTGGGTATAACTATTAAAGACCCGAAAATATCACAGGTTTTTTAGGTTTTTACATAACAAAACCAACCTAAACCAAAAACAAGTTGATTTGAATCAGTTTCTAGTTCGGTCTGATTTTGAATATGTATAAATTCAGTTTGGTTGGATTTACTTATCAAAAATCAAACCAAACTGAAAATGCACAATCCTAAGACATTCACGGGGATCATCGAACTTACCAAAACATTCGCCAGCTGCTGGGGCTAATCCCTTCCTTGCAGGAGCTACCTTTTTAAAAGGTTTGAAAGGATGCAGAAAATAAAGAAACCCACAAACACTATTTGTTACCTAGCAGAATTTTCCATCAAAATGAATTTCAAGAAAACGTACATAAAAATACATTGATTAAAAAGGAACATTCTGGAGTAAAATTGAGATAAAGGCATTGGTTAAATCATTGCAAAGCAATATAGAAACAAAAAGGCCCAAGACTAATCCTGGATTACTACCGTTTTGAGACAGATTAGAGAAGTCAATTGGACCAAAGCAAAAACCAACTCTTCCTTCATACACAAGTAGAGCTATTATCCTCCGCCCCACTTTTAGGAACAAAAAACCTATTCTTGGATACTAGAAAGCAACCAAGCTCATGATTTATACTACTGGGATCTCAATATTGGTTGTCAACAATGGTGGAACATACTCTTCTTCTTCCTTGGGAGGATGGATTGTGACCAGATCAGGTAATGGTGTCATTGGCCCAACCTTGCCCTTTGGATCCCAGTCAAGCATAATCTTGACCTTGATACCAAGCACACCCTGTTGCCAGAGAAGGTTATAAAGAAAACACACACAATCAGACAAAAAAATATATGTCAATAAGAATAAGGCAAACAATGGTCAACTACAACCACTGAGGTTGCAAACAATGGGCAAATACATCAGTTGCAGGAATTGTAGAGCATGATAGCCCGCAAGAGAAAGACAAGTCACAAGACAAGAAACTGACCTGTCTAAGAAGAACATGCCTAACAGCTGAATCAATATACTCTTTAACAGGTTGGCCAGAGGATATCATGTACCCATCCTTGAATTTCATGGATTTGGCACGCTGTGCCCGAAGCTTTCCACTCACAATAACCTGTGTCATTATGTAAGTGAATCAAAATTTCAAATAACTGCCACAATGCCAAAAAAAAAAAAAAAACAAGAAACCAAAATCTTGAAGCATACCTCACATCCTTTTGCCCCACTCTCCATTACAAACCTCAACACTCCATAACAAGCCCTGTCAAAGTAACAAAAAATTTGACCACAAACACAATTTCCAAAGGGAACAAAATGCACGCATGCAGACTCAGTTTATCTTATTTAAAGAGATCAAAGCATAAAGAAGTGTTTGAGAAGTAGGGGATTAATAAACATTTTCATGTCCCTCACTCAATCTGATAACCAAATGAAGTCATCAAAATATAAAACCCTAAATTCAAACACAAAGGCACTTGAAGGGAACAACAGGAGAAAGTTGTATTCCAGATCCAACTACAGAGATGAAGAGTTTCACACAGTGCAGCACCCGCCAAATAGCAACAAGGGCAGCGAAGAATGGTGAACAAAAGAAAAGCTACATAACAAACTAAAATAACAGATTTTTCAATCCTGCTGCACTGTGTGAGGTCATTCATGTACAAATGTCTACATCCAATTAATGAGAATAAAATAACAGGGATGTAGAAAAATGTTCTAAAATCTAAACTCCAGGCCCTTAATAGCAGAGCAAGAAGCCAGACAGATTTCTTGCATACAATTTATCTGAGCACTGTTTCCTCATTGTTAGGCTCACAAGATAACCAAATGTGTATATAATACAGTGCTGCTGATGAGTACAATCGTCCATTCCATTAATGTAATGAAAAAGCATCTAATCATGAAACATTCATGCTCTCCAAGCACAACAGGACATTAATAAAGTCAAAATCCACAATAGTTTTAGGAACTGTAATGATCAACAACGAAAAAGCACTTTCTTGAACTCGACAATCATTCTTTTCCACAAAAAAGAAAAGGCAGAAAAGATATTACTCAAGAAAAAACATCATAACAATGCACTGGATCATATTGCACGTGATATAAACGATACTAGTGTAGCTATAAGGGTACACATGCCAGAAAATTGTTTTCCTAATCTGCAACGGTCACTCAACAATGATTGGTCATAAAAAGGTGGCATCTACCATCAGAAATTCAGTGCAAGGAACAACAGTTGCACTCCTTGGATTATAAGAAATTGATGGCATTAACAAATATTGTCACCCTCAGACACGAGATGGACATTTTAAAATAACCCAACTCGCTGTAAAGATGACTTGGTGAGCAGAACAAGAGAATTCATAAGAAAGCAAAACAAGCAGGTAGACAGCAAACCAACGCGTAGATAGATCACCAGATAAGTGAAGATACCTGCGAACAGCAAGGCCTCCAAGGAGCTTGTAACGAAGAGACTCGGCCTGCGCAATGGCACAGAGACCCCTGTTGTTAACTTTCTCAGCATAGAGCTCGACACCATTCTCGGGAAACTTGAAACGTTTCTGGACAACGGAAGTGAGCTCCCTGATCCTCCTTCCCTTCTCACCTAAACAAACATAACAGAGAATCTGAATAAAATATTGTCCATTTGATTGATAAAAAAGAAGAAGAAGAAGAAGAAGAGGAAAAGATTACCAAGAACATTTTGGGTACGAGTAGCCCTGATGATGATCTCGGTGCGCATGGGAGTAACCCTAACTTCAACACCAGAGTATCCATCCTCCGCCAATTCTCTAGTCAATACCTCGTTCAGTTCTGCGTAGAAAACTCCATCCGCAACAAACTATAAAACGAATTCATCAGATTCTTCTTTTGTTTCATTAGAGAGGAGAGAATCAATTCTTGTTGGAATTTACCTTGCGTTTCTTACTGATTTGAGTGGCCATGATAGCTCTAGGATGGACTTAATTCAGGCTCTAACTCTAAGATGAAGCGAAGCGAAAAGCGCAGGCTCAACCCTAATGAATAGTGGTTGTCTGTGTATTAAAAAAAAAAATGCAAGCCAGCTAGGCTCATCTCAGCAATTGGTTTTCGATGCTACGAAAGATGGGCCTAGTTTTAGATATAGTTAGATTGACACAAATTATAGCCCAAGTTGGATTTTGAAGGCTCATAGGCGATCTTTTTCTCTTGTTTTTTTTTAAATATATATATAAAAAAATCTTCTTTTATTAATTGAGAAATACAAGCCCTTCAGAGAACACACACATATATATGGAATAACTTATCGTATAACTTAGTGTACTTAATTTAAGTTTATGGAACCTTAATTATAATCACAAATCTTTTTATTTTTCTTTATTGTTTCTTGTTGATATTTTGAACACATAAATATGAAAAGAAAAAAATAAAAAGGCCTTTTAGTGACAAATCAGACTACCAATACCAATATGTGTCGCTTCATAGGAACAAGAACACAACATGTGAACTTGATTATATGTAATTTTATATATTTTTATTAGTTTTAAAGATGAAAGTATAATAAAATAAAAGATTGAAGAGGTAATAATTTTTTAAAGATGGGTTAAATAAAATTAAATATGTAAGAATAAATTGGATATAACTTCTAAAACATAAGAGATACATGGAGCCATTTTTCTAAAAGATTTTCCCCTTTCAATATTTGTTTTTTTTTTAAATTTATGTAGGCAATTTATTGTGAAGGAATTGCTATGGTGGAAGAGTATATAACAATTATGCTAGTCTTGGAGGAATTCGAGATGTCCAATGATTCTATTAAACTTATGCAAAACTTTCCATCTAAACATAATTCCAATATAGTCCTTTTCAAAATCAACGTGCCTCCACGGTCATATGTTCGTCATGCCTTCTTCGATTGCACTAGAAGAGAGGTGGGTCCGTGTTGTTTGGAGTATTATAGCCAGCTTAGCCAACAACTAGATAATTGCTAGATAATTGAACGTGGTATGCTTCAGGCAAATAAAATAAAAATCGGATATAATATCGTTGTTAATATATTTTTTAGTAGAAAAAAAAAATAAGTTATATAGGGATTGATTAGGTGTAATTTAATTAACTTGATAAATTTAAAGATAACTTATATGATGAAGAAAAATATAGTTTAACTAAAAAAAATTAAGACGATATTTTTTTTAAGTATTGAAATAGCAACATATTAGATTGATTCGGATCAGCTTAAATTAACTTATTAGATTTGTTATCTAAATCATGAGACCCTGATAATCCTATAGAAAGTAAATTAAAAAAAAATTAAAAGTAACTCTCAATCAATATAATATTGAAAAATAAAGTTGAAAACTAAATTCAACTAAAAAGACTTGGGTTAAAATGAAAAATTAAGCTGAATCGGCCTAGATTAAACTTCTAGACCTAGGTCATGTGATCGAGATAATCTCATAAAAAACACATCAAAATAAATTATAAACTTAATTCACAATCAATTCAATGTTGACAGATAAGATTAAAAACAATTTTAAAAAAAACACACAAGCAACAAAACAAACTCATGACTCAGGTCATGAGACTAGAAAAACCTTGTAAAATATACATTAAAATAAATTATAAAGTCTAATTCTTAGTCAACCTATTATTGAAGGATAAGATGGAAAAAAATCAACTATATATATAAAAAAAAAACTCAAATCAATTAGCTTAACTCATTACTTAGATTATAAGATTGTGATAACTCCATATAAAGTAAATAAAAAATAAATTATGAAACTTAATTCTCAATCAACCCAATTTTAAAGGATTATATTGAAAATAAAATAAAATAAATAAAGGAAAAAAACAATGACCCATGTCAACCCAGGTTAACTGTTAAAATCAAGGAGACTAGGATAACTCCATAAAAAATAAATCAAAGCAAATTATGAATTTTAATAACCAGTAAATCTAATGTTGGATGATGATATTGAAAAAAAAAATTCTCATAATTTTTTATTTGTAAGGACAACATCGTTTTGATGCATTTTCAATTGAAAAGCATTTTTAAAAAAATATTATACATTATAATATCAAACACATACGAAGTAGTTTGATTAAGGGGTGAGGCATGTACCTTACAAACATGGAGAAGATAGCATTTTGCACCCACCACGACCACTTCGAGTTCTTGGTTATGTCTTTTAGTCTCACCAACACACCTAGCACTTTCCAAGCTTTGATGAATGAGGTATTTCAATCATACCTATGGAAATTCATTCTTATTGTTTTATGATATTCTTATCTATAGTCACTCATGGGCAAATCATCTAGCGCACTTATAGCTTGTTTTCAATATCTTTACTACTAATCAGTTATTTCTTAAAAGATCCAAGTGTTTTATTGCTCAACTTCAAGTCTCCAACATCAAACATATTATATCAAGAGAAGGGGTTATAGTAGACAAAAGCAAAATTACAGCCATGATTGATTGGTCAAAGCCGAGCACTGTGAAAGGATTACGCGGTTTCTTAGGCCTTACCAGCTATAACCAAAAATTTATCCAAAATTATGGCACAATTGCAAGTCCTTTTACAGCTATGTTACACAAGGATTCATTCAAATGGATAGAGGATGTAGCGCAAACATTTGAGCAATTAAAAATTGTTATGACCTGCACCTTGTTTTGGCACTACCCAACTTTACCATATTGTTCATTTTGGAATGTGAAATACAGGAATGAGAGTAGTGTTACAATAAGAAGTTCAACCAGTTGCATATTTCAGCTGACCTCTTGCATTCCGTTATAAAAGTCCTCTGGCTTATAAAAAGGAGCTTATTGCCTTAAACAATGCAGTCAGACATTGATGAGCATATTTATAAGGGTGCTACTTCCTTATCCAGACAAACCATTACAACCTCAAGTTTTTACTGGAATAACACATCATCATTTCACCACAACAACACTGGCTAAATAAACTCATAGGTTTTGATTTTGCAGTAGAATATCGCGTGGGCAAACAAAATAAAATGGCAGATGCTTTATCCCGCCGCTTAGAGGACTAACTTAGTCTTGCTTCACTCTCAATGCCCCACTTACCTCTTTTTGAATCCATTCGCACCAAGATTCAAAATTCAAACCAATTACAACTGTTAAAGCAAAATATACAGCAAGGCAAAGCTATTGGGCCCTAGGAGTATAGGGATGGCTTGCTTTTTCTTTAAGCAACGAGTTTATTTGTTATGCAATTCTCCTTTTGTTCCATCCATTATCTCGATTTTCCATAATAATAGCCATAAAGAATATCATAAAACACTTCATCATGTCGCCCAGGATTTCTATTGGCAAGGAATGAAGACTTCTATCCAAGCTTTTGTGCAGCAATGTCTTGCCTGCCAAGAACACAAGACTGAACACTTGCATCCTACAAGGCTTCTCTAACCTTTGCAAGTTTCGCTTTATATATGGTCAGATATCTCTGTAGATTTCATTGAGTGACTATCTACCTCTCAAAGGAAGTTTGTTTTAATGGTTGTGGTAGATCGTTTTTCAAAGTATGTACATCTCGTTCCCCTTGCTCATCCATATAATGATGTGAGTGTAGGCTAGCTTCCCCTTGTTCACGAGTTTATTTTGGACTAAATTGTTATGGTTGAATGGAACTAAATTGGCTTTCAGCTCTGCTTATCACCCACAAAGTGACGAACAAATAGAGGTTGTATATCGCATTATCGAGATGTATATGCGTTGATTTACAACTAACAGTCCTCGTTGTTGGTTTCAATGGTTGTCTTGGGTGGAGTACTGTTACAACACTAGCTACCACTTTTCCTTTAAAGTTGCTCCCTTCAAAGTGATGTGGTGCTCTAAGACCTTTACAATCGATTACTTCAAGTCAAAATTCCATGAAGGCAAGGTATGATGCTAAACATCGTCATGTTCAATGCCATCTAGGTGATCGAATTCTACTTAAACTTCAATCTCACTTCCAATTTAGTCTCTCTTCCAACAGGTACACTAAACTCTCACCCTTGTTATTATAGCCCCTTTTCTATTTTAGTCAAATTGGATTGTGTGACTTACAAATTAGACCTTCCCTCCTCCAAGTTACATATTATTTCTCATGTGTCCTACTTTAAACCTTTTCAAGGCACTTTAGTTCTCATTGAACCCACTTTACCTATTCTCACCCAAGGCAAAATTCACCCTCTACCAAAAGCAATTCTTGATTCTCGTTTAGTTAATAATCAGCACCAGGTTTTGGTACATTGGGACGGGTTATCTCCTGTAAACTCTTATTGGGAGGATATTCCCTCTCTTCGTAGTCGTTTTTTTTTTTTTGCACTTAAGGACAATTATCATATTAATGGGGAAGGTGATGTTATGAGCAACCACATAGACAAGAAAAGTTTGCCAAAGGGCAAGTGTATCAAAGACGTGGCTGAAAAGTAAGAGCTTAAGATGGGAGTTTGGCCAACAATGCATTATGCTCCAGTTTGCAAATTTTACATAGATTTCATTTCAATTTTTATTTTTATTTTCTATTTTTATGATTGTTAGTTTAGATAGTGCAGTAGTTTGTAGGAGTTGGGTATTAAAGAATTTCTTTATATTGTAAATTGGAATGTTGGAAAAAGGCAATGAAAAATTTCAAACTTTTATTTGCATTGATATCGTTGGGTTCTTCTCTCTTAAACGAGCCCTTCACATATTTTCAAAATAGATCATAAAGGAAAAAGATTTGACAAACATCATTTTTTTAGGTTGGTTTCGTAGTCAGTCACCTTATAACTCGAAAACAATTTTGAGACCGTAACGATAGACCTCATTTTAATTTGGTTTCAAATATGTTTATTGACTATTTTAAAAAATAAATTTACAATGATGTTATAAGATTTGATTACAAATAAATAATATTTCAAGAAGAAAATTAACTATTATAAAAAAATAACAACATGATTAAATAAAATATAAATGCATAGGAACACGACATTGAGTTTGTTTTTAGAATGGAAGGGATTAGCTAATTATTTTATTAAAAACGCATGGATGTGATAATAATTTACTCTCTTTTGATTTAGACATGCAAATTAGAGGAGAAAAAAATAGTAAATTGTTATTATTTCATCGTTTTTAGCATGTGCTAACACTATGTTACTTTATTTTGAATTTAATAGTAAAAGTTTAACAAATAGGAGCAAAGAATTTTTTTAAAAAAAAAAAAGTCAATCCGAGGAAAAAGAAAGAATCTCAGTCCCAAGAGATTCTATTAGTCACGGATCCCTAGTAACAGTACTAGAACGTACGATATTATGGGTAGCAATGTCGATAATTATTGGAGGAAGAAAGCTCCTCTCCTATTCTCCAAGATGATCCAGACTTGTTTGTTTGCTGCAAAAATTTTCAAGCGAAGAACGTTCCTGGAAAGAGGGTCGTTTTTTTTCTTTCTTTTTTTGCAATTAAAGGTGAAATCTTTATTGTCTTTCATGGATGTGATGGCAGTGGATGTTTTACCTGTCATCTTTTATCACAATCAGCATCGATGCCTGGAGATACGTCGTTCTTTAATTCATGCAGACGGGAAACCCACAAGGTTTGTGCTGGCAACATCTGTCTTTTCAGTTGGTGTTGGTATTGAGAAGTATTTTTTTTAAAAAAATATTTTTAATATTAATATATTATAATGATTTAAAAATATTATAAAATGAAAAAAAAATTAAAAATAAGAAACACGATTTTAACATGCAAGTTGCGTCGAGAAAGGATAGTTTGGGAATTAAATGGTTGCTTATTTTATTTCTTACCAGTAATTTCAGCCAAGAGGAAGATTCCTGGAAGATGGATGGTTGTTTGGTACTAGAATCATGTGATTAGGACATTGATTTACTTCTTTCCATTTGAATTTGTTAGAATATGTGGCTGTGTTGGAATTGTAGTTACAGTTGTTTTTTAAGATATTTTTTATATAAAAATATGTTAAAATAATATTTTTTTAATTTTTAAAAAATTATTTTTAATATCAGTACATCAAAATAATTTGAAAACATCAAAAAAAATATTAATTTAAAATAAATAAATAAATTTTTTTTTTCAAAACCATTTATAAAACATAAATACAACCATTTGCTTTCAATGATTCGGTTGAGAAAGCTACTGATTTGATTTAAAACAAAACACAAAATAAGAAAAGCAAGAGCCCAATAAAGGCCGTTGATCATATAATGGGAGGAGAGATCCATCCTCTATATGATTTTTAAGAGAAATTATTATATAAATTATGTTTTTCACTTCATCCCTTTATTCTAGACCAATCAATAAGAGATATATAACAAAATCATGTGATTCTGGCGATATGTCTCAGAATTTGTCCATTATCACAAAGTCAAATTGTTAATTATTTGATTTTCTTGTCATGCTTATAATTACTTGTCCCTTCAAACTTTTAATCCAACCAACCTCTTTTTCTTTTATAGTATAATTAGATACTCCAAGATTTATTCAAATAAAAAAAAGAAAAGAAAAATAGTAAAACTTTAAATAATCATGTCATTTTATTATATTTAGACATGTCAGATTTATTTTAATAAAATAAATAAAAATATATTTTATTTGTATATTTTTTATTTATTGATTTTTTTAGTAACATCGGTGTCTGGGTCCGCTTGCACACACCCTGACTAATCTCACGGGTCCTAAAATTAACAACTATGTAAGCTCTAGTAGCCCTAAGATTTATAAGACTCGAACTGGTGAGCTCTAGAGATCAAATTTAGAGTCTGACCAGTTGAACTACATCCTTTTGTGTTTGGTATTGTGGTAGTTGTTGTGGTTTGAAAAAAGTTGTTTTTTTTTATAAAAAGTGCTTTTAGTTGAGGTTGATTTGATATTTATATATGTTTTGTTAAAATTATGGTTGAAATTGAGATTGAACAAAAAGTAGTTTAATGTATTTGGTTAACAATGCTTTTGAAATTGAGGTTATAAAATAATTTTAAAAAATATATATTAATATTGATAGTTTTTAATTTAAATATTATACATTTAACTATTGTTAATATATCATGAAATAAATAATACTTTATATAAAATATTTTTCATTATTCCATTAAACTATCTACAATTTCATCACGTATGAAATATATCTGATAAGGACTATAGTTTTTTTGGTTTCTTAAGCACGCGACAATATCAGGTAAAATATAATTAGGAAAAAAATTGGAATTGCGATCAAATTCTGCAAATGTTATGCCATCAAGCGATCTCTGTCTAATTTATGTAGTGTCATTAAATAATGTTAAACACTAGTTTTTCGAGTAAAACACAATTAAAAAATAAAAGATACTTTTTTATTTTACTGGGTCGGACCTGGTTCAATACATTTTGAGTTTTGAACCGGAATCGATCTGGCCATAAAATAAAGCTGGCTATACTGTTCAGTGAACAGTGTAGTCATGCTATTATTGGGTGAACAGTGTATGCTACACTTCACACTGTTAAGTAGCATCAACAGTGTAGCATACACTGTTCACGCTAATTAATTAGCATCAACAGTGCGAAAAGCAACATTTTGTTGCTTTTTCTTTCCATGCGTCTTGGACGCAAAATTATAAGGGACCTATACACAGTAAACTGTAAACTGTGCTTTTTTCCTAACCAAACAGGTTGCATCTATGTTTTAAACAAAGTGTAGAAGTAACCTCGTTAACAAACGGACTCTAAAAGGTTTGTTTGAGAATGTGGTTGTGGTAGTTTTTAAAGTGTTTTTTACTTAAAAATGTATCAAAATAATATTTTTTTTTATTTTTAAAAAATTATTTTTAAAATTAGCACATCAAAATAATTTTAAAATACTTAAAAAATATTAATTTGAAATATAAAAAAATAAAATAAAATATTTTTTAAAAAAATATTTTTAAAATATAAAAACAAATAGATGTAGGTTAATATATGTGGTGGTGAGGGGCTGATCTATCTAACAATTTCCCCGTTCTGTCAACTGTCAAAAAAGGAATTTGTCGAGGAAGTTGACGGTAATAATAAAGCATTTGCTCATATAAATACAAGACACGCCTATTTTTTGTATTTCTTTTTGATGGATTTTGATGGGGGAACCGTTACATGTCGGACTGTCCACCTAACAACAAAGAAGTAGCCCAGGTGGGTTGTAAATAGTTTTCTCAAACAACCTCTCTTGCACTAAGTGCTCTATCATAAATTTATTACAATAAAAACAAATTGAGTTGAGGAAAACTATATGTTATCAAGATATAAGGGTGTGGTGTGGATTAGAATACTGCTTTTCTAGTTCTTAAAATATCCAACTTTTGATTTTTCAATTTTATTCTACTCTAAAATTTAGGCATGATAATTTATCTCAATGAGTTTTTTATAGGGTTTCTACTGTTTTACAAAAACATCTTTATTTTAAGTTAATGCTTGATTTGATAAAATAAGATTTAATTTTATTACTAAAAAACTTTAAATTATAAAAACTAAATTTGCACTAAATCAAAAAAGCAACCTACCACCCTCTTTTTTTTAACTGTTCTTGAGACACATTTTAAGAAATTTTGATCCCTAAAGTTTTTATTTTTTCACCCTTATTTATTGGGGTTTTTTTTTTTTAGTTTTGGTCCTGCACTTTATTTATTTTATGCTCAATTAGTTTTTTAGAAGAGAGAGAAAGTCGTTGAAAAAATATAAAAGAAAAAGAAAGTAGTTAATTGGCCAAGTTCTAAGAATAAAAAAGGTGAATTTGGTATCGATGTGTTTCTCTTGATGAAATAAATGTTATTAAAATGATTTTAAACTTCCATGTCGCTAACTGATCAAGGTTAAGAATTTTTTTATTTTATGTTTTTAGCTGATTTAGAGGTTTTTGATGTGTGAAATTGGTTGATATGGATTAGGTATTTTTAGGTTAAAAAATATTGAAAATGAGTTTTTAGATTAAAAAACTGGGGGCTTAAGTTTTCTATCACTCTTAGTAAATTTTTATAATATAAAATAACTAAAATTATACTTAGGATATTATTCTATAATATACCATTTAATTTTGATTTTTTTTCTCAAATAATATTCTAATATTTTTTAAAATATTAGCAAGCTTTTTTTTTTACATTCCTTCATGAATTTTTTTCTTTTATTTTTTCTTAAATTTTAATCAAAATTAAACATAATTTAATAAAAAAGATATATTTAAGATATTATTTCATTAGATATCATTCAATTTGACATTTATTTTCAAAAAAGATACCAACTATTTTTTTATAATATTAGCAATCATTTCGTTAATTATTATTCGTTAGCTACTATGCAATCTTTTTTTTTTTTAATATTTGTGTTCATGAATATTATGTACAAATAAAGTTAAGTCATTATAGTTATCAATAATATTTGTTTTTGAATTGTTGTTACTTTTTATTCAATGAATTTTTTTTAAAAAATATTTTTTTCATCAAAAAATAAATAAATAATACATGAATAAAAATTTTGACAAGAAAATACAGTTTTTTTCTATAATTTTATTTTTTGTCTTTTTTGCAATTTTTTTTAATTATCGTATGGCTAATTAAAAAATATATATAGATTTTAAAAAGTTCTACATGCCAACGCCCTATCTTTATATTATTCTTTTCATCTCTAATATATTCATTTCAAAATTATCAAAATATTATTTTTTCTGATACATTTACTTTTATGATTCTAATAAGCTACTATTAAAAAAATAATTATTTTGTTAAAAAAAGTGAAAAAAGAGAGAGCATTAATAAGATGACGGGGTTTGGATTAAAAAGATACCTTTTATCATTATTTTAAAATCATTTGTTTTTTTTATATATATATTTATTCTAATGGCTTTCAGTTTTTATTGAAAAAACAACATAGTTTGAAAATCTATATTTTTTTGATAAAAAAACATTTTAATAAAAAAGGGATTATACTAGAAAATTATTTTTTAAAATAAAATTTAGATTATTACTCTTCTTATAATTTTTCTTACTGCCATGTAAGTAGATAAAAAAACAAATACTGAAGAGCCCCCTTCCATCTTTTAATCTGCATTTATCTATTAACTTCTCAACTTAGTCTTAATATTAGCAATTTTTATTAGTAAATATAAATTTAGATTTATTTTATTAAATATCGTATGAAGTTCCCAGTATTCTTTTTCTGGAGTGCATTAATAATTTTTTATGTTTATTTTTTTTTTTATCTAACCAATAACATAGCACGAGACAAACTAACTTAGTAATTACAAAATCAACATGACAGAAGACAAACAATAAATTTTGAGTTGGGAAAGGAAAAAAAAGTTAAGAAATCAAACCAACCTTATTATTTGATCTTGCTTCTAACAGTAAGGGTGAAACAACTTTTAGATTGATAACTAGCTGTCAGGCATGTATTTTGCCGCAGGTTAAATATAATTTTTTTTCAAAACAAAAAAATAAATATGCTATATTTTCTTAAGTGTTTATTAACATAAAAAATTCAATTATAAATTAAAAAAGTTGATGTATCTATTTAATTAAATAAATCAAGAATTATTTGTTTAACTAAACTTTTTTATTAAAGCTTGATTTCTACCCTATAAAAATTAATTAGCCAAATCTGTAACCTTTATAAAATCAAGAATTAACTAAATATCAAACTACTTATTTGAAATCATGACAAACTTATAAATATAAAACTAAAACAAATTATGCTGACTAATTAAAAATTAATAGAATATTAAAGAATAAAATTAAAAAATAATAAAAAATCAATAAAGACCTAATTGTGAAAAATTAAATTGAAAAATAAATTCTTTTTTATGGTCTGCCTTTGATTTTTTTTTCAAAAAAAAAAAAAGCAAGCAATGTATCCCTTATTTTGCCCAAATTCTAACAACCATTTTCACCAAAAAGTTAGATTGGGAGTGTTTTACACCTGAAAAATTCATTTTAAACTATTGTAAAACATCCTAGATTCTCAACAAATTGAATTCTTAGACACCGAGATCAATTATTTTGGTGGTCAGAATCATTATTAATTGATATTTTTTTTCTCTACCATCAAACTTTATCTTTCTCATCTTAGATTAGGAATAAAAAATAAGAAAAATAAAATTTTGGATAAAAATAAATTTTAAAAAAATTAAAGAAATCTAACATGGATATGTTGTCAGCTAAAAGGACCAAAGTTAACCTTTTTTAAGTGTGTTTGGTATTGCAGTAGTTGTTGTAGTTGTGGTTTGAAAAAAATTATTTTATAAAAAGTATTTTTAGTTGAGGTTGGTTTGAAAAAATAAGTGTTTGGTTAAAACTATGGTTGAAATTGAGGTTGAAGAAAAATTAATTTAATGTGTTTGGTTAAGAATGCTTTTAAAATTGAGGTTATAAAATAATTTAAATATATATATATATATATATATTAATATTGATGATTTTTAATTTAAATATTGTAGATTTAACTATTGCTATTACATCATGAAATAAATCATATTTTATATAAAATATTTTTTATTATTCCATGAAACCATCTAAAATTCCATTATGTACGAAATACATCCGACAATAACTACAGTTTACATAATTTTTTTAGCATGTAATAAAATTAGATAAAATATTATCAGATATAAAATTCACTCTAAACTAGTTTTTTTTTAAAAAAAAATGTTAAAAATTTAACACGCTAAAAAAAAAGTTTACACAGTGCAAGAGAATTGTATTGTTGACTATTTTTTAAGTGAACAGTGTATCGCCGTACACTATTCATGTTAATTGCACTGTTCATTGAACAGTGTAATTAACATGAACAGTGCAAAAAAAGCAAGGAATCTTACTCTTTTTTTTAATTGCATTTCCAACACAAAATAAGTAGGACCCATGAACAGTAGATTGTTTTTTAAACAAACAGGCTATTAGTTAATTTTGAAATGGCCACCAAGATAACTAGAAACACGCCATATCATCCATGTTTGGACTGTCACATTTGAGCCAGATAAACTGCTTCAATTTACCAGTAAATTGAATTAGGTTTTTCTTTTGCAGGATCTGCCCCAAGCTATCTCCACCGCATCCCACAGACAAAGTATGAATTTTGGCCGTATTAGTATACCTTGTCCGAAGCCTTGTGATGGCTAAAGCCCATCATCAATCCAACATGTTTGTTGCCTAGTTTGGATCCATGCCAAAATCAAGAAAAAAAAAAACATTATGAATTATTGGATAATTAATTAAATGACTTGATTAAGTTTTACAGACAAATCTAGTGAATACAAAGCGACACCTCTATCGGCTGGCTCCTGAAGACTCACACAAATATAGGGCTATAGATTGGAAGTTATACAGACAAATCTAGTAAATACAATAACTAACAGTATACTTAAAATATTTAAAATAAAAAATAAAAAAGAAAAATTACAAACTTAATTTTTAATAAGGTTCAACAAATTCACATTTACATCATCTCAAGTAAGAATTATATTTTTTTACTAGTAAAAGTCAAAGAATATAATTGTTATTTGATGAATCCATGTCAATTTTTTATTTTATACCATTTGAAGATGTTCCATCTTCAAGATTTTCCCTTACTTTATCGCTACCAAGAATTTATAAAATGTGATTTTGTTATCATGGAATTACACTATCAATAATGTGAATTTTATAATTGAAAATCTAAGTATTTCTATATCTCACTAAATAACAATTAATAGATTGAAAATTATTTAAGTGCTGTGAGAATAAAAATTTATATTCATGTGCAAGATTATAAAGATTTTAATGCATATATATGAGTGTGCATTAAGGATCAATGATTTTGGAGGGCTTTTGCTCTTAAAATATCTATTATATGATATATGTTTGGATTTTTTTTTTAATTCTGCAATCAAACAAGCTATATATTTATTTTTAGCAAAAACTAGTTGTTTATAGCTGTTACTGTTCCCTGACAAATAAAACGATCGACTGATTCAGATTAATCAAGACAATCAATCGACTGGTTCCTGTAAAATTTCCGGGTGGTCATTACGGATGAACAAGTAATTGACTAATTCATTTAGTATTACTAAACGGTTGATCGGTTCATGTAAAATTTTAATTTTAATAGTTTTAATCATGATAAATTCTTAAAATCGTTTTATTAATTCTTTTAAATGAATGCAAAATAAAACATGCACATTCATTTTAGTTAAAAAAATCAAAACATCATGAATAAAAAAAAATAGTGAACTAAAGAATATATTTTATTACTTGAGAATCTAAATCATTGAAGTTCTTAAGAATAATTATTTTCATTATTAAAAAAATCAAATAAAAATAGATTCTTAACATAGCTCCACGACATCATGAAAAAAAAAAAAAACTAGTCAAATCTATTTGTTACGAGGTCGATTGATAATTACTCGATATGTTATTTTCAATATTAAAGATGTGCGTTAGAAATGTTCTTAAAAAAAGTGGTCCAAGAATCCACTCGGGACTCGAAAAAAATATTCGAGTTAGGCTAGAGGAGAAGAAACAAAACCTAGCTATGTTAGGCCAGTTATAGCCCTTCTGGCCTTAGCATAAAACTGTGTCGTGTTGGTGATGGCCATGCCATGCACTCGCATCTCCATGCCCAGCCATGAATGGTAATTTATGGCTAGAGATTTTCCTCTCTTTTTTTTTAAGAAAAAAAAAACAAATTGTGCACTCTCTGTCAATATTTTTTTTATATTTTCTGATCAATAAAAATAATAAATCAAGGAATTTAATTGTGTTAAAGAAATATATATAAAAAAGTAAAGAAATTAAATAACTCAAGAAAAGTAAATAATTATTTCCGTCGTCTAAGATTAAGTATTTTTTATGATTTCTTTTATTATATTCCTTTATGTACCTTGTAAGATCTAATAAATAAAGAAAAAACAAATAGATTTTGTGGAGTAGCTGATAAGGGTAGGAAGTTATAGAGAAAGAGTAGAGATAAAAACAGGAGTGGCGTGAATAATAATCTAATAAATAAGATAAGATTTTGTAGCGTCATGTCACACGCGCTTTATAGAATGGGAGGAAAACGACCCCACGCCTCCCTGTTCCGACGACGCGCTTTCTGTGGACCCCACACCAAGACCAAAACACTCTCTCTTCGATTCTTACGCACACGAACACGGTCTCAAGAAGAGCACCAAAGGCAAAAGAAGGAGAGGAGGAGAAGGATGACTATTGATTAGCAGTAGTTTGCAGCCAAACTCAATGGATGTAGGAGTACATATACATGCATAACATCCATCCATACATGCATGCATAAGTCCACAAGAAAATAAAATAAAAAAGGAAAAAGACAGAGAGTTTTTGGATTCTACTCCTTCATTATCATTAATTAGCTTAGCTCTGTGTTTTTCTGTATATAAATACTCACTATATTATCATCTTATTCTGCTGTGCCGCATGGTGGTCTCTTGGCCATCTTCTGTTAATGATTGTTTCTTGTTTTTGTTTCATAAAACCAGCAACAAAGGTTGTTGCTTTGCTCTTGTTGTTGTTGCTGTTGTTGGTGGTGGTGGGGTGTGATTATGGCACAAAAGAGGCAGCCGGAGGAGGGCAAGCCTCGTTCTGATGGGAATAATAGTCCTGAGGAAAAGAGGAGGAAGTTCAATTTGAAAAGGTGAGTTTTTTTTTTTGTTGGTGGATTGAAAGTGAAGTGGTTTTTTTTTTTAGTATTGTTGTTGGGTTGTGAATTATGATTGAGATTGTGGAAGCAATGTGGAAATATGTTGTCTTTTGGTGAATTTGCTTTGCTAAGATAATTTTTGTAAAAAATTTGAAAACTTTGTTGGGTTTGTATTGGTTCTTGCTTGAGATTGCTCATGAATGTGGTTTGTTCATTATTACATGTCAATTAAACCACGAGGCAGAGTTTGAAGATGAGGGAAACCTAACTGGCTCTTTATTGGGCCACTTGGGGGGACGGAGGGTAGAATTATTGGATATGATTATAGTGCTTATTGAAGTTTTCTTCCCTTATCGCATTTTGGTCTCTAATCTATTTGTTAATGATGTTTAGTGTAGTTCAGGAGGTGATTAAAATGCAATCAGTTCAGCATTTGCTAGAGCCAATTCTGGAGCCATTGATACGTAGGGTGGTATGTGTTTTTCGTTATCAGTCGTATTGCAGAATGTTCTATATCACATACAGTTGATTGAGCTTTGATGTTGTATTTGGAATCTTCCTGTTTTGCTCTTGGACCTTCCATTTAGTATCGCATACATAGATGGTGCATAGTTCATTGAATTTTACGAGCTTGAATAATGTTCAATACAAATGAAGGCATCAATTCAGTCCTTACAAACATAACATTCTCCATTTGACATAATTTGCAGCTTGCATACTTCCAGATGTTATTAATGGAAGCTTTAGAGTAGCATATTTAAGCTTCCCTACCCCTTCTGATGGTCGCAACTCCCTCCATAATGATATGTTCTGATCAAATGATCCCAGTTTGTGTTGCTCTTGCCTTCTCCAGCTATTGAGCATTCGGTTACTAAAGAAGTTTCTTTTTCTAAAGATTAGAAGAGGCTTATTTAGCACCAGAATGGTGTCTCTATCAATCTGTTAGATTTAAGCAGCAGGAACCCCGTGCCTAAGTGCATTTTAACAAGCTGCGGTTGCAAATTGTAAAGATTGTTTATTACCTCCCTCTTCCACCACCTCTCTCTTGTCTCTTTCTCTCGGGATAAGCTGTCAATCATGGTGAAACGAAGTGTCTAAGGCTAATAAGCTGAATTTTGGAGTGTCAGTTTCAAGTTGGTTAATGAGTGCCGTGAATAAGAGAAGGAAAGTGAGGTCCAACATAGAATGGACTTGAAGTCTCTGTTAATGGAAGAAGAGGCCATTGGCTACTTCAGGCCTTTTCTTCTACCTTCACTTTAACTCTCCAAGTTCATCTTACTATCACCAAGAATTTTTCTATATTATATAGAATTGCTGTTCTTCAGCAACTTTCCAAGTCTTGTTACTATGCTTAGTCTGTTGCAAACGAAATATATCCTTTAAAAACCTATGCAGTGTGTTTTGAACGATGAATGCTAACAAGTTAAGATGTTTCCTTTTTTTTTTCCTCTCCTGTTTGCATCTATAAATCTTCCAAAGTATTGGAAGAATGTTGTGCATGACATGTTATCTCTTAGTTATCTGTTTGGATGATTAAAAAATAACCAAATGGTTTGTCAAATGGAACATAATGTCTTAGTTCACATTATTTTTGATCTCCCACATCTTGTAGCAGTAGTTTATATATAAGGAATATAGTTGATCATATAAAAGTGGTAATGAACCTTTTGTATTATTCTCTTACAGGTAAAGGAGGAAGTCGAATTAGCTCTAAGGAAACATTTGGCTAACATGAAAAGGTAAGAATCAATGGCCTGAAGGTGTTGAATGGTTTGTGTATCCATTAGAAGGTAATAGGAAGAAGTGAGAAATATGTGCACTCAGAAGATTGTGATCCCCACTACCCTTGTAATGGATTTTGTGTGGCTATCTGTCTTTTTTCAGGAGCATTGGGAAAGGGATAGATTCCTCTGAATCAAGAAGCTTAAAACTGCAGTTCGCAAACAACCTCTCACTTCCAGTGTTCACTGGAGCTCGTATTGAAGGAGAAGAAGGTCCTGCAATTAAAGTGGTTTTGGTCGATACTCTTACTGGGAAAATTGTCAGCTCTGGCCCCGAATCTTCTTCCAGAGTGGAAATTGTTGTTCTTGAGGGTGATTTTGATGGTGATGAGGGTGAGAACTGGACACCTGAAGAATTTAAGAATAACATTGTAAGAGAGAGAGAAGGAAAGAAACCCCTTCTTACTGGAGATGTACTCCTCAATCTTAAAGAGGGGATTTGTTTGGTTGGTGAAATTTCATTTACAGATAATTCAAGCTGGACAAGAAGCCGCAAGTTCAGGCTTGGGGTAAGAGCTGTGGACAACTTTGAGGGCACTAGCATAAGGGAAGCAAAGACAGAATCCTTCATCGTCAGGGATCACCGAGGAGAATGTGAGTGTGTGTGTGTGTGTGTACTTGTTTATGGCATTCCTTTACTGTTTTCCTCAAAGGCTCAAACTATGAAATTGAAATGGTGTCTGAAAAAATACGGATTAGGATACTCTTGAGTAGAGTTGTTCAACATACTTTCATTTTGAAAACATGAACTCTCTTTGATGGTGGATATGCAATAATTATACCCTGTGAAAACTATGGTACAGCAGATCAACAGAAAAAAATCGACACGCCATAGTCCCATATAGTGAATTGAGCACATTTGCCTGGGGCAAAGGATAAAGTTTTTAATCTTGGCCCGGAGCACAAAATTTTTATCATTTCAAAATTGTGAGTTTTTTGCTTTTTGTAATTCTGCATTACACATTCAAGTTGTTGATTACATGAGGCAGAAAATGAAATGATGGAAGTGATGAATAAAATTGGCAATCTGAAGTATCTGATTTGTACATGTGATTGGAAGTTTATACTAAAGTTATCAGGATAAAGAGCTATCAGCTTGGAAAACACATAAAACAGAGAGAATAAACTGCACTCTTAACCATTTGTCAATTGGTTGCAGTGTACAAGAAGCACCATCCCCCATCTCTGTTTGATGAAGTTTGGAGATTAGAGAAGATTGGCAAAGATGGAGCTTTCCATAAGCGTTTGAGTCGGGAGAATATCAATACTGTGAAGGATTTTCTGATCCTTCTCTTCATAGATCCTACAAGGCTTCGCCATGTAAGAATTTACTGCTTTTATCATAAACATTGCATACTTTATACTTGACGTATTCTTACTGAAGCTTTTGGGTACCTGGTTCAATTCTCATCATTTTATCTGTTTGTTGCTTTTAAGAGGGACCATTCATAATTTTTTTTATCTTCAACTTTAGAAAACCGAGAGAAATTTCTTAAAAACAAAAACTACCTCTCATATGGACAACTAAAATAGCTTGTCATTTTAAGGACCAGGGATAAACTTGATACTTTGCCATTGTCCAAGTTGTGACCAGTCTGCTTGATATTTTTTATGTGACATGTCAATGTATCACCATCAAATATGTATGCAACTGGTCTGCTTTATCTTTTTTATCCTGAACCATGGTGGACACTTTGTGTCCATCTGAGTTAATCATCTTTCTTCATTTTCCCTGGGAACTGCACCATCAACATCTTGTTTATTATCATAAAGGAGAATCAGAAACTATGAACATAACGTATCTATTGCCTCTTGTTTTGTCTGTCTCATTCAAGTTTTATGACCTTAAACAACAACGACTGCTTTAAATGATTGTTTCTGTAGCCTTGGAGTAGCATAAAAATTACATTTTTGTGGGGTTACATGCAGATTCTTGGCACGGGCATGTCTGCTAAGATGTGGGAAGTTACGGTGGAGCATGCTCGAACTTGTGTGCTTGATAAGATAATATACTTGTATTGCCCTCCTGTTTCTCAACAGAAAACTGGTGTAGTCTTTAATGTTGTTGGACAAGTTATGGGATTGCTTTCAGAAGGCCAATATGTTCCTATTGATAAGCTGTCTGAAACTGAAAAGGCAAGGTTCTCTTATAACCTTCATAACCTTCCAACTGATTTGTACTCCTTTTTTTTTTCCACTCCTTGTTTCTGTCTGTCAATTGTGGCTTCTTATACTCAACTCTGCCTTCAGGCTGATGGTCAAAACTTGGTAATCACTGCATTTGAACATTGGGAGCAAGTCATATCTTTTGATGATGAAGCATCTCTGGTGGGTGGCTCTTCACAATTGTCTGATGTTGCTTACACCTCAAGCTCACCCCAGACAGAAAATTCTAGTGGAAGCAAGTTTTTGGCTTCACAAAAGATAGGTGGATTTGATTATGCACAACCAAGTGCATCTTCTCCAGATATCATGTCGTCTATATATACTGTCGGGGGTGTGAATGGATTGGATGATTATGCCTTGCAGGGTATTGAAAATATGGGTCTTAGATATGACCAGACTCTGAACTTCAATGGCCAAGTCTCCAACTCCCTCATTTGTGACACCGATTCCTTGGCTCAAGCTTTCTGTGACGAGGAACATTTGCGGTTTTTTGATACAGATCTTCAGTCTCAGAACCTCAGTTTAGAAACACAAGCTGATTTGCAAAGTGCTGTTGATGGCTTCCTGTTGGCGCGCTCTACGGCTGTTGCTGTTTACAAGGCTCAGAGGAGATGGGCTAAGATCTCTTGCGTGTTGAAATGGTTCTCCGTCAGGAAGCTTGTAGCTACCAAAAAAAACTTGTGGTCGAGAAACTCATAGATATTAGAGTGATGGGCCATAAAAACCTCACCAGTTCACAGTTGCAAATGTATTTAGTCAGTGCTTCCGCGAGTATAGTTTTGCCTGCAGTCGTGGAGGCAAGATGGAGTTTCCATAGATGTAGATGCAGCTGGTTTTTAAAACCCTAGCTCTGAGTGGAGAATTAGGAAATGTCTATCCTTGTATTAAATTGTAAATTTGTATATGTGGTGCTTGAAACTAGGAGGTCACTGGTTTTAGCCCCTTGAGTTGAAGCTCGAATGCAAGCAAAGACACTGGTGTGCTTGGGATTCTGTAGCTATCTTGTGGATTATCATTTTGTATCTGTGCATTTGTTAATGAAGTAAATATTGAATCTTTCAAGTCTCGTTTGTTGGGTAAAAAATGGTTATTTTTAGATCTAAAATATCCGAGCTTGATTTTCTAACCATTTCTCTAAAGGTAAAGGTAAAATATCAGGCAAGTAGATGCAATGTTATTATTATTATTATTTTAAAAAATAGTAGATAACATGTTTCTCAAAAATTAAAAATTATAATTAGGCGCACGAGCTTGGCTTGTAAGCCCACGTGTGCTAGCTCTTATTTCTCTTGGGCAAGGCTTGACAATCCTAGATCCCTGGCCATGCTCATTGCTCCTTTTTATATTTTCTTTATATATATATATATATAGGAATGAAGGACCAAATAAGTAAGAGTTACTTCAGTTTAAGTTTAGGTTTCTCTGTAAACATTAAAAAAACAAAAAAGAAGCTTGTAACATATCATCTCCACGTATCAATAAAAATGTTTTTCAATTAAGTATCCTTGACGCTTTGCTTTATGTCCTTCCTGTTTTCATTTTTTATTTTTTCTAGGATCAATTTTTTTCAACCATTCTCCCATGTCTCCTTTCTTAATTTTAGAATTTTGAAGATCTCTGCTTGATCTCCGTTTCCAAGTGCTACGTTAACATCTTGGCAGGTAGTGATACGGTAATCTTAAGGTATCCAATGAGAAAGAAGGGGGCCATGCGTGTTGGACCCGGAACCATAAGATTAAAATGCATCTTTCCTTCTTCTTCTTCTTCTTCTTTTTTTTAAAATATTTTCCATTGTCGAACAGTAAATCACACCGCAAGAAAGGCCTATAAATAGCCACTTAAGTATAGCCTAGCAGCAGCAGCAAAAACAAATTAAGGTGATGGACTATCAAAAAAGTCATGTCATTGTTCTTACTTATCCAGCTCAAGGCCACATCAACCCCCTCCTTCAGTTTGCTAAGCGCTTGGCTTCCAAAGGGCTAAAGGCCACTCTTGCCACCACTTATTACACTGTCAACTCAATAGATGCACCCACAGTAGGCGTTGAACCCATCTCTGATGGCTTTGATGAAGGTGGCTTCAAGCAAGCATCAAGTTTGGATGTCTACTTAGAGTCATTCAAAACTGTTGGTTCACGAACTTTGACTGAACTCGTGTTTAAGTTCAAAGCCTCAGGTTCACCTGTTAACTGTATTGTGTATGATTCCATGCTGCCTTGGGCTCTTGATGTGGCTAGAAACTTAGGCATACATGCTGCTGTGTTCATGACCACCTCAGCTTCTATCTGCTCCATGTTTTGGCGAATTGATCTTGGCCTCTTGAGTTTGCCTTTGAAGCAACAAACAGCGACCGTGTCCCTGCCTGGCCTTCCTCCGCTAGGCTGCTGCGATTTGCCAAGCTCTATGTCAGAACCAACAAGTCAGACTGCTTATTTGGAAGCAATCATGGAGAAATTTCACAGTTTAAATGAAGATGACTGGGTGTTCTGCAATTCCTTTGAAGATCTGGAGATTGAGGTAACAGTATTTTATTCTATGCTCACATATAGCTTCATCGCTTAACTAAACAACCTACTTAAAATATAATGATTTTTTGGAGAGAGGCTAATTAAGGGAAAGACATCATAGATTATCAGGGAGAAAGGACAACAAACTCTTAAATACAAGTTTGTGTTCAACCATTACTTGTCAGAACCAAAGATAATTTCACGTTTTTCTTTTTTATGGTTTAAATTTCCATTCGATATGCCAGCAAGTTGTTAAACAGCTAATTAATCTCTAGTTTGTTTGCTACTCTGACGGTTAAAAAGTTAGTAAAGGCCATGCGAGGAAAGTGGCCACTGGTGATGGTCGGTCCGATGGTGCCATCTGCCTACCTCGACCAACAAATTGATGGGGATAGAGCTTATGGGGCTAGTCTCTGGAAGCCAACAAGCAGTCAGTGCTTCACATGGCTGGCCACAAAACCACCAAGGTCAGTGATATATGTGTCTTTCGGAAGCATGGAAAACATTTCAGCTGAACAGGTTGAAGAAATCGCATGGGGTTTGAAAGCAAGCAACAGGCCCTTCCTGTGGGTCCTGAAGGAATCAGAAAAAAAGTTGCCAGCCGGGTTTCTAAACTCGGTAGGCGAGACAGGTATGGTTGTATCATGGTGCAATCAACTGGAGGTGCTAGCTCACCAAGCTATCGGTTGCTTTGTTACTCATTGTGGATGGAATTCAACGTTAGAGGGGTTAGGCCTAGGTGTGCCAATGGTATGCGTGACAGAGAGGAGTGACCAACCAATGAACGCCAAGTTTGTGGAGGATGTATGGAAGGTGGGAGTGAGAACTAAGAAAGATGAAGTGGGTATCGTAACAAGAGAGGAGCTTGAGAAGTGCATAAGAGGAGCCATGGACGGAGAGAGTGGTGAAGAAATTAAGAGGAATGCTAACAAATGGAGAGAGCTTGCAAGGAGCGCTGTTAGTGTAGGTGGGACTTCTGATATGAATATCAATGAATTTGTAGTTAAGTTGCAGGAAGAGAAGAAACATTAACTACTGGAAAAAAGCGTAGCTATTGGTATTGCTTGGTGAATCGAATAAAATTCACTTGTTTGGCTGATGCATATGATCAGATATTTTACCAGAGACACTCATTTTAGAGGGTTTTTCACTTGTAAAAAATACAAATCGATCATGCCATCAGATATGGTATTGACAAATTGTTTTTGATGGCAGGTTGAGGAGCGTCCAAGCAGGGGCGTGTCCGCTTGTGAATAAAGGAAAAATAAGAGAGAGAGACATCTACCATCAACAGGTCTGAGAGCTCATAATACCAGATACCTAGAAACATGCAAATTTTCATGCACATTTAGGCCTGCCTTAGGATTTCATATATAACCGAAGCAGAATTTGAAACTAGTCATTCTTTCGATTGATTTCAGTGGAAACACTACAAAAAAAGAAGCAAATAATAGATATCAAAACATAAAAAGGTGTGCATCTAAACTTAAAAGTGGCTTATCTGAGGACAATGAATAATATCTTCTGGGAATTAGGATGATCATGGTAGGGATTCTGCAAAGCAAGAACACAATCTTGAAGCCATTAATACTGGCTTATGCAAAGGTTGGGGGTTGTGTGCCCTGCAGTTCCACAGAATTGAGGTTTACCTTAAAGCTATTGGAATGTAGAAATCTGTAAACAAATTAATGTGCTTGCAAAGTGTTGATGCTCTGTATACAAAACACAAAAAAAAGTTCAAAATTTACAATGGCAGCATCTGTGTAATGAAGCGTGTAGAAGCAGAAGTAGAAAGTATTTATCCGACACATTCGTCTTAGGTTTTGGCTAGTGTTGCAATGAGATTAAATGAAGGCCAGATTCAGAAGATGACACAATAAGCATTTACATGAATATGAAACATTCTATATCCTGATCACTGGCACCTTTGAACAAAGTTCACATCTTACAAGCATTGCTGTTATTGCATATTTCATCCTGCAAGAACACAAAAGACCATCCATGTATCAGCACCGTATACGTTTTATACAACCACCTGATCATTCCTTGAAGAGAACTATGTAAATGTGGAACCACTTTGCTAAGCACATTTGCAGAAGTGATCAGTTTTCATGTTCAGCTAATGGAGAAATAAAATTCAGATGATACAAATATTCCAGGTTGTCGTGTAAGTTTTTTCAAATATACCACCACAAAAATGGTTTAGTGAAGCACTAGCATGAGGTTCAATCACTATCCATCATAGAATAAATTCACCAGGTATGTTTTTTATAAGCAACTGATCATTCCTAGATGAGAGCCATGTACCTGCGGAACCACTTCGCTAACCCAATTAGAGAAGTAATCACTACTCATGTCAAGCTAATGGATAAAAAAATTAGATAGAAATATTCCAGGTTTTCACACAAATATTTGATAGTGCATTTGTCAAATACACCACCTCAAAACTGGGTCAGATAAGCACTAGCACAGGGTTCAATCACTATCCGTCACAGAAGAAATTCACCAGGCATTTAGGGGAGAGAGTTACATTAGAGGGTTCTCTCCCACGCGAATCAAGGACAGGAAGGAGAGGATTCATAAGTGATATATGTAAGATAAATTGTAAGATACAGCTACAATGACTTCTCAAAAGTGTCTGCAGTCTAAGTTTCTGGATGGTCTAGCTATATATTGGACAAGAAAAATGTCTGAAGAAGTCTGATTCAGAAATTCAAGTCAATAAACCCTATTCTTTAATTACTGGATTCGACAGATTGATAAATCCACTATCTTAGAACGCACCAGTTATCTGGTGTTTTTGTTGTATCATTGATCAGCAATTCTTGTAAACAAATTAAAAAAAAAACATGGAAAACATATTCAAAATTTTAAGTGAGTGGTAATAGAATTAAAGAAATGCATCCAGCTGCAGACTCCTACCTTCTTCTTTCGAGTGTCCAAGATTTCCTCCAAAGGTGGTCGGCCTAAAACCAAAGCCATTTCCATTAAATGCTCAATGAATAAGAAAATGAAAACAGAGATCATTGTAGCCAAAAATCACAGAGAGTGGCAAATGCATTGAGTATTTACCTGTAACTTGCAGACGATATTTAGCCCAAACACTATATACAGCATCAGCTATTGTAGCAATCTGCAAATGGGATGGTTTTTTTAGTTATTAGTAAGAAAAAAAAGAGAACATGTTCCTGGAATGAAAGCAGCAGACCCTTCCATCCATCTGTATCATGAAGAATGACACTTACAGGTTCATATTTGGTAACAGCATAAACCCATCCAAGACCAACTTGTTCATATAACTTTCTGAATGCCTGCAGAAATCGTCAATATCACAAGTTTTACATTTTCTGTTATTGTATCTATAATCTACACCATTATCTAACCCCACCACATTTTTATATGATAAATAGAAATTAAGAATTGACAATAAGAAGGGCAGAGCAGCACTACTAATCCAACATAAAGAATTGATAAAGACATACTTCAACATCCGTGACCACAGTTCCATCAGAAAGGATTGCATGGATTCTTCCCATAACCTGCACAACAAAAAGCAATCGTCACTACAAAGTGTTCCTCTAAAGTGCAAGAAATAAATAGTTGATGTTTAGTTATGTTGTTTTCTACAGCTCAAAATACATTTGAATATTTGATCAGATAGACATAGACTTGCATCATGCCTCAAATCCACCGAATAATCAGTGCCAATCAAGCAAAACAATACAGGGCAGGATCTCGACTTTTGTAGCTAGACATGTGAGGATCACTAGGTTTTATTTGGAAGCTTATAGTTCTCAAATGGAAAAAAAGAGAGGCTAAAATAGTTGATCGACATACAGTTTTGTAGTCCAGGCCTTGGTTCTCCTCCGGTGAGTACTCATCTGAGCTTATGTCAACAAACTTTATGGTGCCATAGCTTTGATTCCTCTCTCTTAGCATATTAACCTGACAACATAATTAAACATGCATAACATAGTATAAAGAAATCATCAAGCAACACCAGTCAGCTGCTGCATTAATATAATCAAGCTTGAAATATTGCGTACATGAGCTGGAAACCATAAAAAAAAAAAAAAAAAAAAACAAGAAGGAAAGATAGCGAAGAATATATATAGAGATAGAGAGAGGGAGCTGACCTCACGCATGCAAAGAGGGCAATCCCCATCGTAAAGCATTTTAATGTTCCAATTCTGAGGCTGAGGCTCATTTTGTTTGTTGCTAGTTATAGGCTCGACGGTTGCCTCATGTATTGCCCGAACTCGATGTTGGAATCCTGCAAATTAAGAAGAAAAAAAAACATAGCAATTGTAATAAAAAGAGCAACATTAAATCAACTAGATTAACGTCGAAGTGAAGATGGTTGAGATGATCATGTGAAAGAGGAAAAAAGAAGGGACAGTGAAGGAATAAACAAGAGTGGGATGATGAGTTAAAAGAGTGAAAAGTACCAACCAGCTGGATACGATTTGAAGCTCTGGAGAGGATGACGAAATCTGATGCGTTGATGATGAGGGTTTTGGATGAAAATAGAACGGAGGGGGTTTCTTTGTCTTGCAAGAGAACAGCACGATGCTCTTGTCAATGCCATAGCCATTTTTGTTGCTTTGAAAGGGAACGCAGAAATTTATTTTCCTTCTTGGCGACAGATCAGAATTTTAGAAGACTGCTCGTCCCTTCCCTGTTGCGTTGCTACTATTTTCCTACGTTCGTATGTGCTTTACGTGCCCACTGTCCGCTCCGCTTGTTTTTATGTGGTCCACAATTTATTGACTAATTTTACTTCCCCCCCCCCCCCCCCCCCCCGGGCGACGCAACATTAAAAGATAAAACGTACTTTAATTTCAAGATTATTTTAAAGGTGTGTTTCGATATCAATTTGAGAAAAATTTCATGTAGAGTAATGTGATATTTTATTAGTTATATATTGGTTTATTTTAAAAATAAAAGCAGATGAATGAAAGAAAGAGAAAATAGAATCACAGTTAATAAAAAAATTAAATAAAAATATATTCGTTTAAGTATTGTTTTCTTTAATTCATATCTGTTTTTTAAAATAAATTCAAGAGAATAATTTATGAAATGTTACTCATTAATTTGATATATATTTTTTTTTAATAAATTGTATGAAATGTTAACTAAAAATAATTTAAATTCAAAAGTTTAAGAAAAGCAGAAAACTATTATTTTTCCCATAATTTCGTTTTAAAATAATACTTGCAAGCATGGTTTGGGATTTACTTTTACAATTCTTTTTAATGTTTTTTTTTTTTAAGAACAACTTGTGCTCATGTAAACTATTGAATTTTACTTTATTCTTACAACTTTTTATTTTTATTTTTATTTATTTATTATCATGAAGTGGGGGGGGGGGGGGGGGTGTTAGGCTCGAATCTAGACTTCAATTTCCAAATGTATAAAATCTAGGTGTGAGTATTTGTAATGGGGTTTCGGATTTGATAAATTTAGTTTGGTTTTCGGTACCTACAAAAATCAAAACAAAACCTAAATTAATATATTATTCGATTTTTAATATAAAGAAGGATGTTATAATTCTTGGTTCTTTAAACACCAATTTTATCATGAGTTAGATCTTTCGTATTCATTTGATATGTTAAAAGACTTATTTTTATTTTTTTAATTTATTTTGAAAAAAAAATTAATTTCAAAAATACAATCAATTATAAAATAACATCAAATATCCAACTTAAATAATATAACACATAAAGCATAAACATGGAGCAGTCATAAGAAAAATGATAAAAATAAATAAAAGCTTGAACTAATAAAGTTATAGTTTTATGATTTTTTAATGTTAGACATACATTAACACTAATATTATTAAAAATATTGTATTACATATATAAATTCATTTATATACTTGCCGCAAAGTTGTTTTTAGTTAAAAATGATGTTTATGTAGAATAAACATGTTTTTTTTAAAAAATAACTAAAGTAATTGATTAAAATGAGTTAAGTTGGTTTTATTTCAATTAGATGATAAAAAATAAGTAATGATAATAAATGAACCAAATTAAAAAATAATGATAACTTGAGATTTTTTTTATATATAAAAAGGACAAACGATGTAACTCAGTTCTCAATTCATTATTTATGAATGAAAACATTGAGTTAAAAAAAGAAAAAAAAAGAGTTCGAGTCAATTCAAGTTAGCATGAAAAATTTGTAACTTGAAGAATAAAAAGCAAGCCAACCTATAAAGATCTCATTAAATACAACTATTTGCTTGTAGCGATCACTTTCTATCCTTACTCCATTCTTATCTCTCATGAGTTTATAACCTGGAATAATTGGATTATGAACTAGATTGCATTTATCCATATCAAACCTTTTTTATACATCTTATGTATACCTCTTTTGACATATAAAATGTTCTGCAGTCTTTGCATTACTTTTAGACTAAGGAAATATCTTGTTTTTTCAAGGTTTATCGTATCAAATTCAAGCATTATAAAATTGTTAAATTCAATAAACATATACTCTATCAAGTCATTAATATAAAGAAAGATAATTAGAACTTTACCCCATTCTCTTATTTTAATGAATAATATATCATCATAAAGACACCTCTCAAAGCCTTTCTTAGTTAGATATGACTCCATCCAACTATACCAAGCTTGTAGAGCTTGTTTGAGTATGTATAAAATCTTTTCTTAACCTATAAACTTTCTGTTTACGACCTCTCTTTTCATAGCCAAAAGGTTGTTCAACAAAAACTTCTTCATTAAGATCTTCATAGAAAAATGCTAACTTCACATCTAGCTGAAAATTTAACAATTGTTTTTAAACTGCAAGAGAAACCACCAATCAAACCATCTCCAATCATGTTATAGGTGCAAACTTATAATCCATGCTATATTTTTTGGTGTAACCTTTTGTAACCAAACGAGTTTTGTACTACCCTACCTTACCATTTTCATTGAGCTTTGTTTTATACACCCATTTCATATTAAGTTTTTTTTCTCAAGCAGGTAGATCTGTTAATTCCTAAGTATCATTCTTTGTTATAGCTTGAATTTTCATACTCATCATTGTTCTCAACTTTGCATCTTTTATTGCTTCTTTGTATAGAACTGGATCATTAGGTGCAAAAATGGTTAGATATGCTATATTTTCTTCTTCAGATAAACCTTCTTCACTTATATAATCCCTTACTCGATTTGGTTGCCTTCTCAAATTTTGTTCATGTAATGGATCTTCACCCGATTTAAATGAAATACCTTTATTTAACTCATTTAAACCATAAATTTCACTTTTCTTAGTTTTAGTTTCATTTCTATTTCCAACAATTGCATTCGAATCTTTGTTATTGTCTCCCGAATTCAAATAAGCCAACATAACTTTCTTATGACTTTTTATTCCAATCTTAGTTACTATTTTCTTCAAACACCGTATCTCTACCTACTATAATCTTCTAAGAAATGGGATCATACAACTTCTATGCTTTTGACTCCTCACTAACTCTAATAAAACACATCTTACACTCTTATCATCAAGCCTTTTCTCGTTTGTAATTAGAAACATGAACATGAGAAACATACCCAAAAACTTTAAAATAATCTACTAAAGGTTTGAACCCACTCTAAGCTTCTAGTGAAGTTTTGTTCTTTATTGTAAGAGTTAGACTCCTGTTAAGAAGATGAATTGTCTACTTTACAACTTATGACCAAAATGTTTTAGGCGATTTTTTCTCTAAAAGCATACTTCGAACCATGTTCATGATATTTTAACTCTTTCTCTTTGTAAAATCATTTTATTAAAGAGTGTATACGGTTGTAGTTATTAGTTCTTTCAAATATAATGTTCACTATAAACATTAGTGAATTCAAGTGATGTGAACTCACTCCCACAGTCAGTATGCAAACTTCTTTCTACTTGAGCCTAGTTTATTTTCAATAATATTTTATATTATTTTTAAAGTAATAAATGCTTCTGACTTCTCATTCAAACAATAAACTCATACTTTATGACTGTAATTATTTATAAAAATAATCATAAAACTTTTATTGTTGTTAGATATATGATTGATTAGTCCACAAGTATCAATATGCAGAAGTTCGAGAATATGAGAAGCTCTTCACATGCCTTTATTAGAAAATGAATCTCTCTACTACTTCCCCACTAGATAATCTTCACATATTTTTATTGAGGTTTCAAGACAAGACAACTCTCTCATCATTCTTTTTTGTTAAAGAATTTGAAGACAACTGAAGCTTAGATAACCATATCTGTAATGCGAAAGTCAAGTTGGATCTTCTATGAAAAAAAAAATCAATCTTCCCCCTTCAATTATGTTTGAGCAAATAATTTGGACATTTAATTCAAGGATATTGTAACCTTTATAATTAGCTCTCTCTTAGGATGATGAATTTTGCATGTCTCTCTTTGTATGAGGATTTCAACTCCATTCTTAGCTAAATGACCAATGCTCATCAAACTATTATTTAATCTTATAACATAAAATACTCCATTAATAGCCTATACAAAACCATTCACCTGTATTTGCATATTATCACTATCAATCATATTCATGTTTGAATTATTTGTAAGTTTTACCTTTTTCTTAAAGTTTCCTTTGAAATTTGAGAAAAGCTCCCTCTTACCACACATATTATTACTGCATCTATAATCAAGAAACCACAATTCCTTTATGTTGGCTTCCTTCTCAGTTACATATGCCATTAACAATATTTCTTTGTTACCTTTTACAGAAACCATAGTAAACTTGTCAAAACAACGCTTGCTTCCTTCTCTTTGTCATCCTTGAAGTTCACCATGACCTCGTCGTCTTTCTTCTTAATATTTTTCAAAGGTAATCTTCAATGCATGTTCTTCTATAACATGAGGTTTCATACATTACTAATGTACTAAAAGGTTGCTTTTTAACTCATCGATGGTAAGAACATCCAAATCATATGATTCTTCAATAAAACACACCACATAATCATACTTGTATGTCATGGATTTCAAAACCTTCTCAATGACCATTACATTGTCCATCTTTCCCTTATTGACTCTCATCTTTCCATTACATTGTTCATAGACTTTCTCCCCTTCATGTTTAACATTTCAAACTATTTTTGGAGAGCTTATCATTGTGCTTGTTGTACTCATGTTGTTCTTTGATATTTCTACTTTAATCGCATGAATTCTCTATAAGCATACACTAGTAGTCATAATACCCATCAAATTTTAGGATCACGGGTTGCACAAATCCATTTTTAGTTTTCATGTTTTTGTTACTTTAAAAGACTACTGCTCTAGAATTTCAACCAAACTCTTATATCATGACTCTGATGCTAATAATTGAGAATTTGAAAACTCTTTTTAATTGAATGATAAACACAAACAAATTTGGAGAATGTTTGCAAATAACTAGGAATTGACAAGTAACTAGAAATCAAATTACTTGTTATTAAAGGATTGGAATTATTCAAACCCCTCAGTAAAAACAACTATCAATTCCAACAATACCTTTATGGGTACTCATAATTCAAAAACAATTCAAAATTCAATCAACAATAATAATAAATAAATAACAAAGATTATATAGAATAGTAGGAAGGAGAAGATAATGAATGACAAATCATTTGCTATTTCCCGCTTTTAAGTAAACGAATTGCCAATCAAACTAGATTTTGATAGGGGTAATTATTTTAAGTTCGGTTCGATTTTTATAAAAAAAAATAATCAAATCAAAATTTCTTTTAAAAAAACCTGAAACCGGTTCAAACCGATCGGTTTTGATTCGGTTTGGTTTTTTAGGATAAAAACCGGTTCAAACAGGTTTGACTCGATTTTTTTAGTTTGGCTTAGTTCTAGCTCGATTTTTTTCAATTTGGCTCGCTTTTTTTCAATTTGGATTCTATTCGGTTTGGTTTTTCGGTTTCAGGCTTATAAAACTGAAACCGAACTAAACCGGTCAGTTTTTTAAAATTTTATTTGATTTTTTTTTACAATTCAATTTTTTAATTATTTTTTTTAGTTTTCTAAATTTAATCGATTTTTCAGTTTTTTTCTCGCCCCTCGATTTTGGTGCTGCGTAAAGAAGAAGAATAACTCGCGACATGGTGAATATAATGGGGCAAAATTGAAAAAACAAAAAACATTATGGGTTAAATCGTAAAATCGGAGAAGTAGCAGCAAGCAACTCTTCTATCTATGCACTGACCAGGCAGAGAGGAGAAAGAATGAGAAAGAGAAGAAAATATGGCTTTCTTACTGAAGAATTGCTCCTCCTCCATTTCTTCACACCTCCGATCTAAATCTCAGGTCTTTTTTCTTATTTGATTTTGATTTTTATCTGTATTTCCGTTCTTTCCATGTCTATGAATTCATTTATTTATTGTTGTACAGAAGACACAGGACGCCCTCTCTATTTCGCGTCGCGGATTCCATGTTGAACCTGGTCCTCGCGAGAAAGCTGTCTCTCTCTCTCTCTCTCTCACCCTCACTAATTATATTCCAATTTCCTTTATTATTTTGCTTAAGGGTTTTTCTTGCGTGTGTTTTTGACTTGATGAGATGCTGATATCTTCTTGTCTAAATCTTAAACCTGTAATCTTGCTTCTGTCTTTCTTTTTTAATTATTCATATCCCAAATCATTATTTTGATAAAATTCTCGTTTTTTTAGCGTTTTTTAAGTAAAACCAGCCATTTTCTGTGCTTGTTGCTAAATGAAGCTTGGTTTGTTTTATCCATAAATTTAGAATTTGTAATTACAGAATGCGATCAGTCAAGTCGAGTAATTCTTGAGCTAAATGTATTTATATATATAAATAATGGCCAATAAAGATTCGATAGTTTTTGGGATTAATCTTGTCCTTCCTATCATTTTTAACTAATTTCCAATAAGAGCCATAGGCATTGCCATTATGTACTTTGCACTTTTCGATATGATTTTGTTGGGAAAACTTCTGAAGTGCTTTTCCTGAAGAATTAAAACCTGCCCCTTTTCAATTTTTCCCCTGAATTGCTAGAAAATACTCCATTCATAATAAATTGTGTTTAAAGTGAACTAGCAAATACTTGAAAATTCGAATTGGGTTGCCAAAAGCAAGATTTTTTTCTTGCTGATTCAGTCTGTGCACAGGTACAATTGGTTTGTTGCCCTGCCTGTTTCAAATAACCTGGTACAACCAACTGAGCCTTGTACTTTTGGTTTAAATTCCTGCACCGATCTGTAGTACTTAACACTTTTCTGCTCATGTGCCTGAGATCCCCCGTTAGTTCATATGTTGTAAGCCAATGTCTGTCATCTTCTCTTCCGCAGCAACTATATGTTCAAGTTTCTGCAGAAAATTTCAAGGACTTATCAACTTTCTTCTAAAGGACAGTATCACCACACCCCTCTCCGTAATTAATAATTTAGCAGCGATTCATGAAGAATTTCCTACCAGTTAATTGTCTTTCATTGATTTCAAATTCGCTCCACAATGTCTGCAGTTTAAGAGACTAATTTTCTAATTATTGAAACTCAAAGTTTCCCACGCATGTATTACCTTTATAACACTAATTGTTCTTGGATTGTATTTGCTTGCCATTCTCTGAATTGTCCCCAATGCTCTAAGCATTCCCGTTCTCAATTTCCCTTGTATTCTTCCTCCCGTGTCATTGTCCATGATGAGCTGGTCTCTTTTCAAAAATTTTTTTTTGCATCTTCCATCCACCAAATTGCATGATTCTTATAGAACTCCAGTTTTCTTGATGCTTCCCTTTAATACCATTAATTTGATATGAGGAATATGTTGAAAAAAGCACAGCAATTTGTGCAGGCATTGTGTAGGAATGCTTTTCATATTAAATTTGAATGAAGCAAGATGGATATAATGATCTCACTAGTGGAACAGTAACAGTACAGAAACTAATGACTTGATATATAAATTTTGTAATTTTTTGACAAATGCATTGTTGCTTGATATGTTAAACTGCTGTCTTTACAGTCTGTTTTGAAACCTAATATCATGGTCTAGGGAAGAAAACCCATAGCCTAGGAAATGACAAAGTTGTGGAGTCATTGATACACTGCTGAATATCTGCAACTGGTGCTCTTTACAATCTGTTTTGATTTAAAACGTGATTTCATAGTCTAGGAATATTAAAGAGTCAGTAAAGCCAGAAAACTATCTCCTGCAGTTCTCTAGACATGAAAATTACAAAGTTACCTCTTAAAAGACAATTCTACCTTGAAATAATCAATTGCTAAAAATAAGTGAATGTGTGATTACGGAGTTTCAGTTATGAGTGGTTCACTAAGTTGTTTATCTTACAGCTCTTGGCTGAAGACCCTGCTCTTAAGTGGTTCAAATCACATAAGAAGAGTGTTTGGAGACTCAAAAGAGCTGGAGATGTTCTGACTCTTGTTGTTGTAGCAGGTATGTTGTTGCCTTTCATACAAGTAGAAGAAAATTGCACATAGTTCTTAAATTTTTTTTTGGTAAAAAAGCTTTGGGATTAGTAAACCTCATTAGCGGGTATAGAATTGGAAAAAATGAGTGTCAAACATTTTGCATGTAAATGTCGTTGTTGTTAATTGGAATGATTATTAATTATCCAAAGAGCACATCTAGACAACGAGTAAGATGATTTGAGCTTTTATTCGTGCACTGTCTCCATATCATGATGACTGACTGTAATCTGATACACTAAAGACTCGCATAAGAGTCTTGTCATGCTGTCGTCGTTGTTTTACTTGAACTTTCCAGTGCTTTGCTAGTGGATTTAGCTGGAAGCAGGCACTTTAATCAACGAAAAAAATGAACTTTTTAAGATTTGAATGATGGTATTGCTTAAATTTAACCGGAGATCATGTGCACAGTGTATAGATTATCTCACCAGGAATCGCAATCTTATACTATGATTTTGTTTCAGGCTGTTGCTATGAAATTTATGTCAAAGCAGTGATGCGGGAAGAAGCTCGGAAAGAGGCAAAGAAAAGTGCATAATTGGGTGTTCAGTGTCAGAGATTTCTATTTCTGTCAGGAACATCAGATCCATTTGCAATTTTTTCAGTGTCCAATAAGTAGTAACTGCCATTTGTGATCAAATGCTTGCCCTCAAAAGCTTTTTTTTTTGGGTTCTGTGCTGTAAAGTTTGTCATTTTTCATACCATGCCTATGGAAAAATCACCCTAGTGGTGCCTGTTTTTGGATCCCTGGACATTTGAATGTACATCTGTTTTCTTCCATCCTAGTTGCCCTTGTTGAATGACCAAAGCACATACAATTGAAGGATATGGTTAAAATGATACAATCATGTAGCTTTAATAGCTTTTTTTTTCTCTAGAGAAAATTCCATAAAAGATTTTCTTTGGTAAATAAAAGTGTAATTTTAAATTAAAGCAAATCCTTCTTCTCGCATCATTAAACCATGAACGAGTAGTCAAATTTCAGATATTTAGGTGGTCTCGTTGTCGTATTTTGTTCAGTCAAACAAATGCACGAATTTAAAATGGCAATCCACAACAAAGCTATATAATTTCAAGCATGAAGTTCTATTGCTTGCGTACGAGCTTGAGCTGAATCTGTGCATATCGACGAATTTTTTCAGACGAGTATTCATCGGAGCCGCAAGCTTCCTGGAAAGATAATCATTTCAACACTAGGGATTCTGGTATATCTGCTCCTCTATGCCTTGTAAACAGCAGCTTCTGTGGATTGTGTCAACAGGAACCATCAACAGGAATGTTAGATAATTGTGAAGAGCAGCCAAGAGAGGTTTCATAATCAAATTAAAGTAATTTACCAAAGTTCGAATGTAGTGATTACCAAAGTCTTGAGCATCAGCCTGAAGGCAGAGTTGACAATAAGAAGCCAGAAATGAGAAAAAGAAACAAGGCATGCTAAGAGAAAACTGCAAAAAAAACTTGAGGTTACAAGAGAAGCGAGCTTTTCCAGTTTCAGATAGCTTCTCACCAGTTTCCTGTTGAGAACAAGCAGGGCACTACAATTATAGTCTCCTATCAAGCACCCATGTTAGCGCATGCTCGACCAGTAACTTTCCACATCTTAGATGACATACCGGCGCGGCACAGGCTGATACATATGACTGCTTTCAACTAGGGCACCTGCAAGATTGTTCCTTTCACAAGGGTCTCTTAAAAACCCAGAAAAAAGTTGTACGCAACATGCAAGAAGACGTCTTGTTTTTTCTCCCTCTCCATTTTCTAATGTTTAAGGGATTTAAACAAGTTAAGAGTACATCCTCTTACACGGCAAGGAGTATTTTGAAGGTATAAATTACCATCTACATGACAAAACTTAAAAGCAACATAAATTCTTACATGGCGGAGCCCTGAAGGGTCTCCAGAAGAGAAAGGTAGGAAAAATCCCGTAAAGTTCAGGAAGAATAAGTCAAATTACACTTCTTTTTCATTATGTGGTTGAGGCAAATATCTGATTTTAGTAACAAGTTTGCTATGTTTAAGATTCCTGCAAGCATGAGATCAACAAGAACAGGAAAAGCTCACAGCAAGCCTATAATTTAGACACTGCCTCATCTTATCACTCCTGAAAATAACCAAGGACTGCAAACTTTACACTGTCAAACGTACAATTATAGTAGGTAAAATGGTAAGAAACCAAAGAAGTCAAAAGGTTTTCTTAGAAAAAAGCTACTTTTGTTATTGAAATTCAGAAAGAGAAGAGGACTTGCTTCTGAATATTGAAGCAAGAGTAACTATGTATTCTTATCTGCTACACACACACACACACGTATAAGCAGACATAGCCTGGAAATCATAGTTAATCTACTTTCCACTTTGAATAATAACTTCTGAAGCTCATCAGCCGGAGAACAGCATAACAGGGAAAATGGATGACAGAAGTCCTTCAAAACCCAAGTTCACAATTGGAATCAATGGAGGGCCTAGTTCTAACACAAAGGATAGCCAATGACTGAACTTAGCAAGGTAAGCTACATGAATGGATCCCAAGGAACAGAGAATTTAAAAAAAAAAACTGAAGAAAAAGAAACTATCTATACACTTAAAATTAGAAAATTAAAAAAAGGATGCTGTTTTACCTGCAGGTTCATGGATGAATCCAAAGCCTGATAGAGAAAGCATTCAATCAAGAACATTGAAAGAACATAAAGGCAGGGAGACAGAGACACTATCTACAAAAGGCTATAGCCCAACTCCGAAGTCAACTGAAGATTATCAGCAATTCTCACCAGCACTGCAAACCTCTAGGAATGTCCGCGCAATTCAAGAAAAGCTCATGCAAGAACTCCACTCTCCCTCGTTTCTTTGCAAAAGCAGGCTTTATTTTTGGATCATTAAGGCGGGCAACATATATCCACTACGAGTTTAAGGGACTAATTAAGTAGTCAAATCAAAATTCAAACAAGAAAAATACAATGATTTGTGCATTATTAAGAGATAATAGTAAGAATTAAAAAAGATAAATTCTTTAATTGTTAATAGAATTATTGTTATTATTATTATTTTGAAGGAAAGTGTGTTTGCTAAAATTAACATGCGAACGACTTAAACTTAAAATTAGTATTGATGATGTTCTTATAAAAAATCCAAAAATTAAAAGAAAGCTGGTTCAAAGAACACCTTACCATGATTAGGTTGGTGGTTGATAAAAAAATATTTTTTTATTTTAAATTAATGTTTTTAACAGTTTTGTTTAATATGTTAATATAAAAATAAATTTTTAAAAATAAAATAATATTTTAATATATTTTTAAATAAAAAAATATTAATACTAAACATGATTAATAAAAAAAGTATAGTGCTACTCTTATAGGTTGATGGTTGAAAAAAGTTTTGAAAAATTTTAAAATATTTTTAAATTAATTTAATATATTAATATTAAAAATAAATTTTAAAAATAAAAAAATATTTTAATATATCTCTGTCACTTAAGTTTTGTAACTATCACTTAATGCCCTGAAAAGTAAAAAACAGGATAGTTCGAATCCATCTAGTGCTGAACTAGATTAGATTCTTGTAAGAATAAAATCACAGAGCTTCTCTTACAGTCGATGACTCAAGTCTAGTAGCTTGACACCTGTCGGAACGTAGGGCAATAATGTAATATTGTCAGCTACTTTGGTTTTAGAAAATGACCAAAATGCCGCCAACAAAGACGCCTTGCATTTTCTATTGCGTCTACGGTCTCCTACTAAATTAGTAATACGTATCTGTATTGTTAGGTTTCCCTCTTTTTAACTCTCTGGGCTGTAAATCGCGAACGCACACAGATTTTGGAAGTCTCCTCTCCTCTGACCCTTTATCACCACCACCACAAATCATTTCGAAGGTTTTTGAGAAGAAGAAGAAGATCCATCAGAAAGATAGATAGATAGCTAGCTAGCTAGATATCATCTATCAATATCTATATCACCCGTTTATTTGACAAAGTAAAGTAATCATCGATGGCAACATTTGCAGGGACAACTCAGAAGTGTAAAGCATGTGATAAGACTGTGTACTTGGTGGATCAACTCACCGTTGATAACAAATTCTATCACAAGGCTTGTTTTAGATGCCGCCACTGCAAGGGTACCCTCAAGGTTGATACCACCCTCCCTTTGTGTGTGTGTGTGTGTGTGTGTGACAAGTACATGCAGAAGTCTGCTCAAAGATACAGATATAATATTGACATCTCCTCTTTTACTGGATCATCCATATTTATAGTCACCTTTTAGTTCAATTTCTTCACTTTTGTAGTACATGGTTATAGAGAAGGTTGTGTAACTTGATCATTGTGTGCTTGCTTGTCGTGTCAAGATTAGATAATACACATGTCAACTGAAAGGATGTTTTTTTTTTTTTTTTTTGGTGTTTGAAGCTGATTTGCTTTCCATCATATCCCAATATATATTGCCATAGCTAGTACTCGAACAATAGAAATTTTCTTTTTTTGTTCTGGGGATCCAAGTAATTGATATCATGATTTTGCATATGTATTCATCTTTCCTTTTTTTCAATTGGATGATCTATAGATGGGGTTTTTTAGACTCTTTGATATTAAATGCTGTTTGTCCTAGTTGGTTGATGTAGGTCCCTTTTTTTGGCCATGAAAATTATTTGTAGATCCTCAGTTTTTGAGCGGTGATCGGGTATCCCCACAGGTTTGTCAAGGGAAGGAGAGGTGGGGTTGAGAGAGAGGTCACATTTTCAAATCTTTGTCAAGCAAACAATGACTTGTGGATGGGTTAAAAAGCAATTCTTCATTGCTTTTGTTTTCTGTCGGTCTATTTGATAGTTGGGAAGAGAAGAATGGAGTTTTGTTCATTTTCAAACCACATAGTTGATTCAACAATTTCTCAGATATCAAATTTAAAACAGCAAAATGGTAATTTTGCATATACAGAGGTGTCTATTTTTGTAGTTAATTTTATGGCAATATTACATCATAATATGGAGAACTTTATTAGATTACCAGGGAGAGATACATGCAGTTATTGTCATGGTACAGGGACACAGCAGGACCTCTAGAAGGTTGAGATAATGCAAATTGTCTGTTTCTTCAGTCCTTGGAGCGTGTGAATCATATTGTTTTCATATTGAACTTTGTTTCCTGGTTTAACTGAATGATTTAAGTTGATATATATATATGCGACCTGCAGCATGAACACAGATAAGATAACCAGCAGTGGCAGTTTTTTCTCATTTCCTTTTTTGCCATACTGATTGCTAGGTACCACCAGAAACATGGTTTAACTAAATCAGCATGCAACTGGCAAATTTCATGGCACTTGAAGTGGGTGTGAATACATAGGGAAGAAAACTTACTGTAAAGGATTTCACCTCATCAATCAAGATACATGGAAACTTATCTTTTATTGGAAGCATGTATGGATCTTAATTGAGTTGCGTATTCATTCTCCAATCTCATGACTTTCTGAGTTACGTTTCTGCTTGTATGTCTGGGGGATGACCTGGGGCTTGTTCCCGAAATCAAAAGACATAATATAGCCATATTTGAAGTAATTGAGTGATGACAAAAAGGTAATCAGAGATTGAAGAGCTAACATATAGCAGAATAAGAATGTTGATAACTACACCTACTTAGGATTTTCTGGTCAAACTAGTGCACAGTAGCCATATGCGGAAACCTATTATAAAGATTTTGGGCAGCTTCGGGATTAGGTTCCTAAGAAAACATGGTGCCCGTTTTCATTGTAAAACAGATATGAACTCGTGTTTTCTATTATGTTTTCTTCTTAATTGATCTAAACATGTTCCTTTTTACCTTTGCAGTTGAGCAACTATTCATCCTTTGAAGGTGTTTTATATTGCAAGCCTCACTTTGATCAACTTTTCAAGATGACAGGCAGCTTGGATAAAAGTTTTGAAGGTGAATACCAGTTATTAATTTTCCTGAAGCACATTACCCTGTGTAACATCCGCTTGTTCAATTTCATTCACGGGCTATTATTTTCATCTCCCTTTCCTAGGCACTCTGAAAACTGTTAGAGGTGACCGGTCTGCCGATCAGGTATTGAAACTTCATTACAAGTTACGACCATTTCATATTTGATTTATTAATCTTTAAAATGGTTATTAAGATGCTTCTTTTTGTGAATGAAACCGCACAGGTCCTTAGCAACAGCAAAGTTTCGAGTATGTTTGCTGGAACTCAGGACAAATGTGTTGCTTGCAAGAAAACTGTTTACCCACTCGAAAAGGTAAATGGGGTGGTTTAATAATAGTAATAATGCATGTTTTGATAGAATAAAATCATTTTTTTCCCACTAGGGCTGGAAGATGTAAGGCATTAAATTAAGCAAATAAATCTGTTCAGATCATTGCAGCTGATGGCTTTGCTTGTTTTGCAGCATGTTTAAAACTAATGAAAATAGAAAGCTATGCTACCAAGGATGTCCAAGAACTTTAAGTTTTGGGCTTGAACACATGTCATATATTTTTCTATTTTATCTCAAAATGTTTTCACAAACAGACATCTTTGCATCGCGTAGTTCTCTGTTAATGCTCCAATTCAAGTCTGTGAAATCTCTACCCTATGTGTTTGTTTTCTAAGATTCTCAAATCTCAGAGTGGATGTTTGATGTTGTGGAAAGAGAAAAATAGGGAACTATTCTTATAGTTTCTTGTCCCCAACTTTGTGCATCTTTCAGGTGGCAGTTGATGGAACATCTTATCATAAAGCTTGTTTCAGATGCGCTCATGGAGGCTGTGTCATCAGCCCCTCAAACTATGTAGCCCATGAGCATCGTCTGTATTGCAGGCACCATCATAATCAGCTCTTCAAGGAGAAGGGAAACTTCAGCCAATTCGGCAAGCATGAAGATCTTACACCAGTGGATGAGACTGCAACTGCTGAATGATACTGTATAATTTTCTATAAACTATTGTGTGATAAGTACTCAGAGAGCTTTATTTCCATGTAGAGTCTGATGCAATTTTCTGAAGCGCATGAGAAGCATTAACAAGCTTGTAGTATGTTTTGAAGAAAACGGTATTCATTTGCGGAGTTCCAGCTTGTTGCTGTAACATTTTGAGTGTGAATTTCGAACTTATAATAAGCTGAGATGTGTTGAAAATAAATACAGAAAATACTATAATTTCTGTATTTATTTTCAAGCCCAAGCTTATTTTTATGGATGCAGTGTCTTGTTTGTAACTTTGCATCTTCTGTGGTTTTCTGGAGTGCTTGTGTAGCTGGCTTGTTCAAATTCGTATACAATTCACATGTCTAGACCGTTAAAGCCTATCCAATGTGCCTTATCTTAGATTCGTGGTCATAACAATTAAATGAAGCTCACCATATACTTTAATTCATCAAGTTATAGATTTATTATTTTTTAAAAATTATTAGTTTAAATTTTCCAAACCTTATGGTTATAACTATTAAAAGTTTTTAGTTTCAAGTCTGTAAAATTAATTGAAATATATATAAATTAATTTAAATATTTATTTTAATAAATAAACAAAAAAAAATCAAGCTCCTTTCATTTTTCACAACAATTAATAGATTTGGATCGTGATTGTAAAAACAGTCAGGGTGCAATACCTAACGAATTACGTAGAAATTATTAAAAGCCTTAGTTTCATGACTGTTGTCGAATAATTTCTTACTGCTCTGCAAAAGATAAAAAGGTCATGCTAAGGCAATAACTTGCAGCAAATTAATCAACAAAACAGGCTGTAGTTAAATCAGTGTTGCCACACTCATAAAACATGTGTTTTGTGGCCTTTTTATTTTTTATTTTTAATTTCAAGATTATTTTAAAAATTATGCTTTTTATTTTTATATTTTTTCTGTTAAGTTATATATTGGTCTTATAGAATTTGTTTTTTTCATTTTAACTTTCAATATTATATGTACGAGAGGTGGAGCTTCATAATTTTTTTATTATTTTTTTTTTATAAATTTATCTAAATTTCAAGACCTGAATCACGGGTTTAATGAGTTAACCTTAATTGATCCGAGTTATCTTTTTAGGTCAATTTTTTTAATTGATTTTTTTTATTTCATCCTTTATTATTGAATTGGTTAGAAACTAGGTTTTTTTTTTTTTTCAATTTGCTTTATATAGAGTTATACTAATCTCATTACATGGGTTGCGGGTTTAACAAGTTGACCCGAGTTAACTATGTTTATTTTGTTTGGGTCCTTTTTTATCGAATATTTTTAATTGGGCTTTGTAGCTTTTTTTTTTTTTTTTTTAATTTTCTTTCAAAAGGTTTATCCCGATCTCATGAATCAGATTGCAGGTTAACCAGGTTAGTATATACCTGATCTTGAAATGCCCAAGTTTAATATAAATTGCAAGAAGAACAAATTAGATATTTAATATTGATATTAGTTATACCATTGTAGACTACATTATATCAATTAAATAAGAATCACTAGGTTACATAAAAAAAATATTTGATCATTTTGATTATGAATCATATGAAACTTGTAAAGCTAGTTTATTAGATAAGATGACCAGAACACCCTTTGCTAGAAGAGTGAAAGATCTAATGAATTATTAAGTCTAATACATAAAAATATATATGGAACAATAATGATTCGTTCCATAAATGGGTATACATGTTTCATAATTGATGATGATATTCATTATAGTCATGTGTATTTGATAAAAGTCTGAATCATTTGAAAGGTTCAAATAATTTAAAAATAAAATTCAAATTTAAATTGAAAAGGGTATTAAGATACTTTGATTAGATTGAGGTGATGAATACTCAATCAAGATTTTCAAGATTATCTAAAAGAGAACGGAATTCTCTCATAATGGACATATTTTGGAACACCACAACATAATAGAGTTTCTGAAAGGAGAAATTGCGCTCTAATGGATATGGTGTGTTCCATAATGAGCTATACAAACCTTTCACTTCCTTTTAGGACTATGCCTTGCAAACTACTACTTACCTCTTAAAAAAGATTCCATCAAAATCTATTAATACGACTATATATGAGATATGGAATGGTAGGAGACCAATCTTATTATACTTAAAGATTTGAGATATGACACTTATATAAAGTGTCTTGTATTTGAAAAGCTATAAGCTAAGTCGGAAAAATGTAATTTTATAGGATATCCAAAAGAAATTATTGGATATTATTTATATCATCTCGATGAGCAAAAATGTTAGTCTTAAAACATGTTATCTTTTATAGAAGATTTTTTCTTGAAAAGAGCAGTGAAAGGAAAATGGAACTTGAAAAAGTTTAAAAACCACAAACTAACATTCAAATAGAACTTGAACTTAAGGCAATAACATTGGATGCTCATCATAAAACTCAAGAGACATAAGAACTCCATAAATAGGACATGTCATACACCAATGAAATATGAACTTATCATGAAAGTTGAAAAATAACAAGTTGCTCATACTTGATAAGTCTACAAATTACATAGAACCAATATTCGATATTGATTCTAAAAAATGGCTTGAGACCATGAATATAGAATGAATTCCATGTGCACTAAACAAATATAGACCTTGATTGATTCATCTAAGGGGATAAGACTCATTGGATATAAGTGGATCTTTAAAAGAAAGATTGATATGGATAACAATGTATAAATATATAAAGTTAGACTAGTTATCAAAGGTTACGAAGAAAGACATATATGTTGAATTTGATGAAATCTTTTTCTTAGTAACTATGTTAAAATCTATAAGAATTTTGCTTAGTTATCAAAGGTTACAAAGAAAGACATATATGTTGAATTAGATGAAATCTTTTTCTTAGTAACTATGTTAAAAATCTATAAGAATTTTGCTTGCTATAGTTGCATACTATGACTATAAGATTGTCAAATAGATGTTAAAATTGTATTCCTAAATGGGAATGTTCAAGAAGATATGTATGTGACACAACCTAAAAGTTTTGGATCTAAGGAATTTTTCAATAAAGTTTACTAGCTATAAAAATTCAGTTATGGACTTAAACAAGCTATAAAGAGTTGGGATATCAATTTTTTATGAGATAATCAAATAATTTTATTTTATAAAAAAATATGAATGACTTTAATGCATGTGAGAAATTGTTTGTATATATACTTTGTACCCAATTGGTTAGTTACACGTGAAAATGACTTTGTTCATGTAAATATATTTAATTTATTAATAAGACTTATTTATCTTTAATATTCATTAGATATTTGATTAATGAGTCTACAATGAATATAAAGTATGTGGGATAAAAATATTTTGCAAAGAAAATTAGAAAGATGTTATAATTTATATGGGATTTATATTACATCAAAACATTGTTCTTAAATGTTCTTGGTCAATGGTCTATTAAGATTTAATATTAATTAGAGTTGTTAAAACTAATACATATTATGTGTTTTTTTTTTATGAAAGAAAACAGTTGTTCTCATAAATTGAGGTATAAGGGATATCTAGAACTAATATGTAGGTGCTTGTCAGATGACATATACAACGAACTAACCTGCATGAGAATTTCATATGGAGAAATCACAAGTGTTTATGGAAAAGTTCACATAATGGTTAAGTGATTCTTATATTTGAGATCATTAAGTTATCTTAAATAAAAAGTGTTATACTTTGATTTTGCTACACATTGTCCTAATCAAGGGTAACAAATGAACATATATTGGGTATAACAAGAACTATATGAAAGTATTCAATTAATCAAGAGAGGAGTCATCACCCTAGTGAATTAGAAAAAATATTCTATATGTTATTAAATAGAATTGATTGTAAATCCTTATGTAAGGTGGAATGAGGTTTGAAAAAAGTTTTAAATCTTATTCAACAAATCAATGACTATGGAGTTGAGAACAAACATGATTTGACAGAGTAGACACACTTCATGTTATAATGTCTAAATCAAAATATAATTGATGAAATGATAATAATTACACCAAGAAATTGATCACTGAAAGGTTAAGTCAAGCCAAATATGATTTTTCTAAAATTTAAAGGGACCATGATAGGTTACTAGACATTGTACTTGATATTCAAATATAAATCAATCAATTGTTGAAATGATAATATATTAATTTATTCAATTTATTTAATTCTATTTATTTATATTTAAACCAACTCATTAGGAAACCTAATGGATCACACACATATGAACTATTGATCAAAAATTAAATAAGTTTTAAAAATTGAGGACTATAATGCAATTTATACAGGGAATTACAATTCTAGACCTAGAAAAATCAAGTAGGGACTTGATTAGGTATATTTCTAAAATTATCCTAAAATGATATATGTAAGATTATTCAGGTGATAAATTTATATTTATAATTTATAGGGTTTTCAAGTTTTCCTATAAATTGAATGTTATGCCTTTTATTTTCTGTGTAATAAATTATATGGTATAGAATACTTGAAAAAAAAAAAAATTAGCACTCCAATACACAGTACCCTTTATCTCCTAATTACCTTTAGAGGCTGGGCATTTGAAAGATTTATGGTTTGCAAAACTCGATGTTGAAGCAATTATTCAAAGATAAAAAAAACATTTGATAGTTAAATAATCTCCATATAAACTCTAAATAGCTCTAGATTAATATAATGAAATCATTGGGGCTCCGAAATTGTTTTCTAAATTATGTGTTTCGGAAAATTCAACACCTTGCAGCAATATGCTCCGGGAGAATATTACTGTTACAAACGTATAATCATCATATAGGTAATAGTTTATACCAGGAAGTTTCAGCGTTATTTTCTCCAAGCAAATAAGATGGTGAAGTTAATTAGTCATGTCTTTTTCCAAATGATAGAATAATCATAAACTCTTAACAATAATATATCAACAATCCTCTATGCTATTTATTGTCATCTTTCCTTGTAATAATTATAATTGAATATTTTTTTTATTACAACCATCAAAATATCTTCGAATCAATTTTTGCATATCACTAACATGTTTTTCGTCATTGAAATCTAAATCAATGCATGCCATCGACATTCAAATTAGCCAGGTCTTAATTAAAGGGCCTATAAAAGAATTCCGATAAAATCAATTGACTTTTCAATAATATTATTCAAACCAAACCAAGTGTTCTAAACGTTGAAAGAGTTGTACAAGCATTCCAATAAAGCAATTCATTTTCCAACAATGTTATTAAAACCAAACCAAACCATTAGGTGTGATTATAAACGAAGTGATTTGTCCATGCAACTAGTTGGATTTAGGTCAACAATTCATCAAGATTTTTATTTTTTTAAAAGAGAAAACTGTAATTTATTGGGCTTGAATTTAGCATCTTTACTCTTCTTTTTTTCTTTTCAATTATGTAATTATCATTTCACTATTCTTTTTCATTTTACATGTGTAATAAAAAATGCATTATAATATAATGAACTGTGATCCCACAAATAAATCCACTAATTGAACTAATAATCTAATAACTTGATCGATGAGCTACTATTTGGATCGGATAAGTATATGTTTGTTTTTATGTTGTTTTTGTTTATAGTGATGAGATTCATCACTAAAAATAAAATAATACAGCAACAAAAATATGAATTTATTATTTTTACTCTTGTATTTTTTTGTTGCTAATGATTGTATCCCACAACATATACAAAAACAAACACAAACACGGGCCATGATTGGGGGCATCAATGACAAGCTTAGACGCCGTATTAAATTGAAAGACGAAACCATTGAATTATTAGCATCCATCCCTCTTTTTTTAAAATTTATCTCTCTTGCGTGCACCTTCACACTCTTGAATATTGTTTTGTACCTGTCAATGCCATGTCGTGTGGGAGAACCTATTTTTGTTTGGACGACAATGAAATGGCCATAACCAATAAGGTGAAAGGAGGTGATATCGTCGTTATTTCCAAGTAATTTAGGTAGTAGCTAGGTGAAGCCGCGAAGGGACATTCTCCTCTCATATCTCTTAAATAATTTCCATGTTAATCATTTGGTTAATGCTGTCGGTCCATCCTCAACCTTGAAAAAATGTCTTTGACTCTGGATAATTAAGATTTCCAAAGTCCTTGGATTCTATAGATACCAGCCCATTTGACATCGGCTTTAATGCACCACCTGAGGCATTGAATGTCCCTTTTCAAGCTTCTTGCCACACTGTTTTTGTTCCCTTTTTTTCTTTTGAGAAATTAGTTCCTCGTTAAATAGCTGGCGTAGTGCCGGAATCTGTGTATCATGTTTCCATCGATCACATATTTGACTACGAAAAATGCTTGGTACTGTTTCAACAGTTTTAATTCCAGATCTGGTTTACTTTATGTTATTCTTTTTCCAAAATTCAATACGCGGATTATTTATTGCAAGTGTGTCAAGCCCATCAGAGAATTTTGAAGAATCCCAGGAGCATAAGTGGTTAGTATTAATAAAAACTGGTATTAATGGCATAAAAATATGCCTGAATCTTGCAGGGTGAACTAACCCTAATGGTTAAGGACGTATATAGTCAAGTTATACGGTGTTAACTTCTGCCTGAGATTCATCCCATATACGGTGATATACCGTCAGATTTGCATGTTCTTGAGTTGGCTTACTAAGATCCCTCGGAGAAAGGGAAAAGAAATTATAGCCCACGCCATTAGAATCTGAATTATGAACCTTGAGAAATCTAACGATTTATTTGATTCTCTATTAGAAAATATTCTCCTGTCTTATGGGGGTTGGATGTTTGATTTGATTGATTAATTAATTACTTGGTACTATACGAACACAGCAATAAACCCACCAAAATTATTGTACTATTAAATTTTGAAACAAAGTTCAATTTCATTTCAAAAGAGGAGTTCCTCGAGTTACAACCATGTTTGAGATGCCTCCTTTTGCTATACAAAGTATGCCCACATTAGCCAAATCTGTACTAGAAGAAAGATTTACTTTAATTTGTCCTAGTAGCTACCTGCCTCCATGGATTATCCGATATTAAATCTTGCAGGTTAAAGCAAGCCTGGATTCTGCTGTTGAGCCCATGTATTTGATCCTATGCATCATGGAAGGAGGACATGATGAGACACAATTAGCTGCCGCTGCCAGCCTCTAAAATGCTACGGAGTGAGGGTTGCCATGCTCTTGATCTGGCTATGGCAGCAGAGTTAGCTGATGTTGTTGCCCTTGGTCTGTTTCTTTCTTTTTTAATGGTCACCTAAGATGCACTGGAAAATTAGTTTTCATGCATCCAAAATAATTAAGAGACTGATGAAAACATCAAGCAAGACTAGAAGGTGAGTCCTTAATCATGAAGGATGTGTGTGAATCCTTCTCAACAAAAAAAAAAAAAATGGTTCTAGTTTCAACTAGTCATGTTAATCTGAAGAAATATGCAAAGGGAATTCACCTGATTTTTCTTCTCTTGTTCAGATCTTCTTGCTTTTGTATCCTCTCCTGATCCCTGCTTCTCTTTCACCCTCTCAGGTTTCTCTTCTGATTCTGGATCGTTTTTCTTCAGCTTTGCTTGTTTCTTTGCCCATAACCCTTTCGTAACCTCTGGAAGAAAACAAAACCCCAAAAAGAAAATAAGACTACTTAATTTCAAAAACTGAGAGGAGGGGAGAGAGATCAGAGATCTTTCTTTCGAAAATTAAGCGAGCAAACTATATAGACTATAAATATGACACACCTTGAGTGGTGATGAGTCTATAAACATGGCCAAGAACAAGAGTATCAGTAGGCCTGAGAAGCTTAATCCTCGTTACTCTCAGAGAATTATTGTTAGCAGTGCCGTTGTTGGGACATTCCCCATTGTTATTGGTTGGGTCATACAAGGTGGTGGAGAGAAGAAGAGCAACGTAGTGACCAGGGTTCGTCTTCATGACCTCGCTAGCACTCACAGGCCAATACAAGTTTTCTATTTTTCCATTTGGATGTTGAATCACTAGAGTTGCAGCGTCAATGGCTTGACAATTCCCCATCTCTCTCCTCTCTCTCTCTCTCTCTCTCTCTCTGTCGAAGAATATGTGTCTTGAAGAAGAAAAGGAGGACAGATGAAGGGGGCAACCAGGGGAGTGGAAATTTAAATAGTTGGCTTTGGAGCACCACCCACCAATTTTGAAGTGTTTTTTTTATCTATCTATGCCTTGGCTTTTTACAATTTTATGGTCCGTAATAGTTATGGGGGCTCCACCTAGTCGCAATGCGTTACATCAAGGTAATTAAGGATTGTTTTATTTGTTCTTGTGCGGTTAAAAAATATTTTTATAAAAAATGAAATTAAAATATTTAAATTAATTTGTTTTATATTTTTTATTGTATTATTACATGATATCAAAAATAAATTTTAAAAAATAAAAAATTATTTTTTGATATATTTTAAAATAAAAAAATACTATAAAAAACAATCATTATCACAATACTACAAAAATAAGGAACAACATGCACTTTCTCGAATAAAAAAAAAAGAAAAAAAAATACGACCACTAGAAATAAACTGTTCATCAACCTCCACCATGCGCCGTACCATGAGAAAAATGACACTTACACCACTCATGTGTTGACATGTGTTGAACACGCGCCAACAACTTTTCAGAATAAAATATTAAAAATTCAACATAAAAATACCAAAATACCCCTCTTAACCCTGTAAATTATAAATAAACTCATGTGAAATGACCAAAACACCCCTAAATGCATACTTTTTTTTTAATCTTTTCTAAAGGAAAAGACAATTTAATTATAGCCTAATAAGAGAAAAACCAGAAAAACTCTTGGTTAATAACTCTAATTTTTTAACATTAAAGATAAAGAAATATTTTTACTGTTTTAATATTTTTGAAAATATAAAAATAATATTGATCAACAAATTTTAGTTTTTGTTGATTTTGGAGGTAAAAATATTATTTTACTGTCTAAAAAAACAAAAAAAATAAATTAGATATGAATGGTTAATAAGTTATTGGAAAAGATTAAATTACCCTTGCATATTATTTTTTCCATCCAATAGCAAAATAAAAATTTTATTGTAGCAATTCATAATAAGATATATCTAGAAAAACCACATATTATATAGTTTTGTTAAATAATTAAGGGAGAAGTTGATAGAGCCCCTAAATTAATAGTTTAACTAAGCATAATTTGATAGATTGTTCTCACACGGAATGACGTGGTGAGGCGTGATTGGTTTAGTAATGAAGAGACAAAGGGAAGATGGCCCAGAGGTAATTTTCAATCCCTAAAGACAAATACATCACATACTTCGATCCCCCTTCCAAACCAACAAATACAGTTAGTAAAAATCACCAACTCGGATGATTATTATTGTTTATAGTTGTGGTTGTTTTATAAAATATTTTTTATTTTAAAATATATTAAAATAATATTTTTTAGTTTTTAAAAATTATTTTTAAAATCAACGTATCAAAATAATTTAAAACACAAAAATAAATATTAATTTAAAATAAAAAAATAAAAAAATTAAATTTTTTTAAAATATTTTTGAAATATAAAAATATAGTACCAGTTGGTTTTTTTAAGTGTAATTTATTTAAAAATATATTAAAATAATATTTTATTATTATTATTAACATATAAAAACATATAAAAAAATTAATTTTTTTTTTAAAAAAAAAACGTTTTTAAAATGCAAATTGATGGCTTCCTCGGCTATATTTTTTGCTTTTGCCACTGTGCTGCATGGAGGGTGAAGTTATGGGTGAGTTGAAAACGGAGACATGGCCTGCAGATATGCCGTACCATGAAGATCCGTTTTGTCACACTTTTAAACAAACAAACCAACCGGTGTGACTTTGATGTGCACTGACCAAACGTCACTTGATTATCTAACAACATGTTTTCAGCCATGAACTTAAAGCCTTACCTAAGCTGTCTTCGACCGTTACAAAAGTATTAGTGGACTTGTGTTTATTTGTCAGCACAAAACTGATCCATCCCTCACACCTTTCTTGTCTCTCTTTTTTTTTTTTTCTTCTTTTTAATCGCAATCCTCCACCCCTTTCCTTGCCACGTGAGCTACACGGCTAACAATGCCTAACACCCAGTTTGGAATTAATTTCAAATCGCTTATGAAATTAAATTAAATTTTATTAAATTAATAATTTTTTGTTTTAGTTTTTTAGTTTAACGTGGGTGTCCAGACCAGCTTGCGTGTATTTCGACTAATCTCACGGGCCCTGAAGTTAAGAATCATGTAAGCCTCTGGTGGCCATCATATAAGCAACTCAAGGTTCAAACTTGAGACCACAGAGGAAACAAACTTTTTGGTTCCAAGCTCTTATCACTGTATCACTATTTAGATGGTTGATTAAATTAATAATTTTACTTTTATGTGTGTGGAAGATTTAGGCCACAAATTGTAAATTACGAGCTTAATTTAGTTAATCTCATTTTAAAACTTAACACGCCCATTGTGAGAGCGTGATAGAGGAAAAGAAGAAGGCAGAAAAGCAACCGAGGCGGATGCACGGTGGCCACCGGACCCAAGAGGAAGTGCAATCAATAGGCGTGAAATTTTGTGAACGAGGAAAAGAAGCGTGAAGGAACTTCACATTCACTCGTGTGCAGACTGCGGGTCCCTCTTGCCACGTAAAGAGAGGGTCCCTTTATCTCCCCGCCACTGCTCGACACGCAATGAGTGCGTGTCGCCTGTGCCAAATTCCGGCCAGTCCCGTCATCATCTCGTCTCATCTGGTTCTTTAAGCAGGAAAAAGGAGAGAGGGTGTCTCTGTGTATTGCCCATAAAAGGTGAAAGATTGAGAGGATATGCCCATCTCTGTTAAAGCAAGTGGCTGCTTGCTCCTTTCTAAGGTGGCAAAGAAAGAAACATCTTTCCATTTTGTTTACGTTTTCTTTTTGGTATCCTATGGATTGGTAAAGGTAAAGGGTTTTCAGTTGGTTATGCCCTCCAAAAAAGCTCAAGTAAAAAGCCAATCACAGCAGGAATCTTTGCATGACCTGTACCTGATCTTGTAAGCCCACCACAAAGGAAAAAAGCTGTGGTAAAATAATACTTTTTTTAATTTTTAATAACAGTATATTACAATAATAAATTAAATTAAATTTTCATAAAAGACTATTTATAAAGCAATTCCAAACTTACTGGGATTGATTCACATATTAGCTCTTCAAGTCTCAAAGAATTAGTACCGGAGCTATGCTCAGCGAAAAAAAAATTATTAACGGGGATGATGCACTTTCTATGAGGATACTTTTATTATAAGGTGATGTTATTTTTTATGATTAATCTCTTTTCATAATATCTATTTATATTACTAAGATATATTAAAATACTCTTCGTTACTTTTTAAAAAACAATGATATTAAAGGTGGAATTTCCTTTCTTTTTCCAATCAGCACATTGAAAATTATTTCTTTTTTTAATCGTTATTGATTACCAAATTTTATTTCTTTAGAAAAAAAAGTGGTCATATATACTTAGATTTTTTTTCTTTTTCAATAATTTCTTTTTGTTTTCAAATACTATTCACCAATAAAATATTTATTTTAAAATGTATAATATAGTAATTAAAATATTGAAAACTTTAGTTCTTATAAAACTTTTATTTTTATTTGAATTATTTTTCAATTTTAATAGAATTTGATTATGTCAAAATGAAGATATTCCTAATTATATTAGGAATAATCGAGGGGTAATGAATTTGTTAATAGAACAATATATTAATATTATTAATATATTAGATTAACATATAATATGTTGTTCTATCATTTTGTAAAAATATTGTATATGTTATTTTATTATAATATAGCATGCATCTTATCATTTTATATAATAATTATACATAGACAATATAAATGTTATTATAAATAAGAAGGGGAAAGATTTTTCAGTGTACATCAAATATCTAAAAATATTTAAACTCATTTTTCATAGCATAGAAAAACATAAAATATAATTTATTATCTATTTGACTTGTTCGCCGAGGATCAAATTTTGTTTTTTCCAATACAATAGCATTTTCTAAATGTATTTTAACATAAAAAAATCTCAATTGCAAATAAAAAAAAAAAAGCCAAAACGCTCGATCCTGGTTGGCCTAGAGCACATGGGCCTCAAGAAAACGCTTGTTTTTATAGGCTTGGAGTAGCCACATGTCTGGATCTTATTATTATTATTTTAATTTTTTTAAGGGTAGACAGCAAGTTATTCACCTCTTAAAATTTTGAATAAAAAAATAGCAGGCGATGTGTCATCTACCTTAGCCAGATTTTGATGACCTTTGGTTACTGCAATATTGGGTTGTGATGTTCTAACCCAAAAACAACTCATTTTTATTTCAATCTAAAAAACATTTTAAACACCTTGTAAAATATTTACATGGCCCCAAACAAAACTAAAAAAATGACTTAGAAACCAACAATCAGCATGAAACCAAAATTATTTGTAGGCTCTATAAGGCAAGTTCAAAGGGTAAAAAAAACACCTAGGATAAACTCTCTATATCAAAAGAAATTTATTAATACCAAAATCATCTTTTTTTCATGGCCTCATTGGTATAAACAATAACTTCTTTTATTTTATTGCCGGAATCCAGCTACTTCATCTCTTCTCTCTCAAACTAAGAACTAAAAAATAAAGAAAATAAAGTTTGAGACCAAAATTAACTTAGTTCTTAATTTTTGAAAATTTAAGGGATCAAATAATCATAATTAGGAAAGTTTGGGGACTAAAATAAACATTTGCCCAAACTTATCTTAAACCACCCCATTTCATCTGTGTTTTTCACTTTGATTCCTTGTCTTTTAATCCTACTATTCCTTAATAATTAAACTAACCTAAACTAGCCTTTTAAGAGTGAAATTAAAACAAAAAAAAAAAAATTCATTGTGAAGCCCACGCTGAATTGTAAGAGTGGCTATAGCGTGTGGGAAAATAGTATTTTTAAAAAATTTATAATTTTTCAAAATAATTCATTCAAATAAATAATTTTAATGTACTCTATTTAATATTTCATATTTATATATGAAATCCATAGTATGCTAATTATGAAAAATTCACACAATCCAAATAATTGGATTCTACGAGCAATTGTACTAAATGCAAATACATTTAGGTTTTTGAAATTTTTAAAAGATTTTAACAAATCATTATAGAATACGAGTAGTGCATGATTTAACTTTCCATTGGTGATCTGTAATTTTCTGGCGTGTTTTTTTCCTGAAATAAAAAAAAAAAAAAGCTATTTGAAACTTATTGCTGCACCCTTCTTTTTCTTATTCTTTTAGTTGCCTCCCCTCCTCTTTATACGCATGGCTTTGCCTAACACAAATAATAACCCATTGATGGTGACCATCCTCCTTTTAGAGTTCAAAATGTGAGTCTAACTATAACCTTAATGTTATCTTACTTTTTACAGTGGTGCTTGCAAACTATCCGTAGATTTGGAATTGAGTAGCGCATGATTTAACCTTCATGTATGGAATCAAAGCCACTGTACTTCTTTTTATACACAATGATAAGTAAATCCCCATTTTTTTCTATTTACTTCAACAATATCATTGTTTAGAGAGGGGTGCATGATGAGGTTCCACGCCCGGTTCCCGGAATTGGGAACAAACAACGGATCATGCTGATCAAATGGCGGGAGCTCACTGGCCTGAGAGATTTCCTGTCGTGAAAATAATAATCCGATGACTGGCATAGTCATCAGGCCACTCCTTTTCCAATCTCATTACCACCAAGATCTTAGTAATTATATTAAGCGGCGGACATATATATATATATATCACAAAGAAAGTGATATAAATCTGGTTTTTGCTGACTACCAGATGCCTCTTTTCACTTCTTACCTCTCAGTTTGTTGTTTTTCCGATTAATTTACACATCCATCAAAGTATTTCTCAACAATAGTTAATGGCCCAGATTAATCTTCGAACCTGTAATTGTAAATCAGTAATGATTGTGTATGGAGCATGTGATCTAGGCAGAGCAAACTTTACATAAAAAGAATTATATAATAAGGTCCAGCATCTACCTCGGAAGTGGAGTTCATTAATTATTATTATATACTATATGGAAAGAGAAGCACAGTGGATCCTCTTGGCTCCTGTCCATGCCTGCTTTCTCACCGCAGATCTTTCATCCTCATAATTTATTACTTTGCCTACCATATTATAAGTCAGAGAGCACAAGAGTAGGCCTTCATCATGGATTTGAGATTAAAGAAAAACTGCCCTGTGTGGTGGATGGCATGTTCATGTGATGGGGATGCATACTTTACTAACGAAATCATCTGCAAGATTTTTCTAACATGAAAACCCTAATGATGAGCTTAGTTTTCTGGTTATGAACACCACAAATATGGTTCCAATTTCCACTAATATAACACCTTATTTGGCTGCCCAGATCCTACATATAAACCAATTCTTTTTGTGAAAATGGAAGTAGCCATGTGAGAAATGAGGTATCATGCTTCTTCTAATTCTAGCTATTTAGTTCAAAAACATGAAGGGTACAGAAGCAAGTACTTGAAACATTCCATGGAGGGAGTATTGTCAGATTTTTCACACATTAAGAAAATACATCAGATACTGTCAATCGATGTGTTTTTTTTTATTGTATGTCTTTTAAGATCACATGTAGCTGAAGACAGAATTGTGTGTGGAATCGATTTTTAAAAAAGAGGTAAAATAATACGATTTAATACTCAATTATTTGATTTTTTCTATTAAGAGAATAGGAGAAGAAGTACTCCTTCGTAGAACTGAGCTGAAAGAGCATTAAATATTAGAGCATCAAGCATCTAAGACTTCTGGTTTTAACGAATCTGTCGAGCCTCGTATATAATATGGAAAACGCCTGCTTTCTCCACCATTTTTTTATGCTCTGATTCTGCGAGTAAGCATTGAACTCCTCCTGTTCAGGAAGTGAAATAGTAAAGAAACAAGGGATGTCTGTTCCTGGAGGTCCCTGCTGTCAATGCCTTGGCATTTATGATACATTCAAACTAGGCCTCGCAAGACTCCCACCCCACCAACCAACACACAGAGTGTTTTTAGGGTTCATGTTAGTGGATGGTTTTTGTTTCTTTCAAGTTTCAAGCACTCAACTATACGATATCAGGACACAAAACCAAGAAGTAAGGCTGGTTGTCGTTTCTATTTCTGTGTTCGGTAAACGAAGAAAATTAAAAAACAAGAGAATGCCCTTTCCCCGTCCAAATTGAGCTACAATTATGTAGTAGTATACATGCATGCCATGGACGACAACAATCTTCTTGCTAAGATCTTGTTAAACATGGTTGCTTGCGAAGAAGATCCATTTATCAAGTGGGGCTGATCACAGATCTAAAATTAATCCAAAAGTTAGATGAGCAGCTAGGGTGAATGTGATGGAGATTTGTTTTTCCAAGAATTCCCTGAGTGTGTCGTTTAACTGTAAAGTGACAGTAAGATCCTGTAATCATCATCTACTTCTTGTGGCCATTATTACCAAGAAAAGCATCTGCTTTTTCAAGAATTAACACCAGCTAACCTTGACCTTTTCTCACCCTACTTTTTGCAGCATCTTGGAAGATATAATAATAATAATAATAATAATAATAATAATAATATATGCGGTATCCACGACAACAACCTTGTTGCCCCTCGTAATCTGAGTTTTTTATATAAGACATTTAGCTTAAATTTCACCACTAAAAACTTATTCATGGAAATAACATAATTCATTTAATCTCGCATGCGTGACAGGAGCATTTTTCCAGCATTTCAACTCCCAGGCAAAAAAACCAATTCTCATTATATTCAAATACATCATTTAGCTACATCTAGTAATTTATATTGTGGATGGGCCTGCGCTAACGGAACCATGAACATTTCCTCGTCCAAGAAAATGGCTTATCCTCTGCTAATGTCGTTTCTAGATGCTCAATCATCCCAAATTCATCTAGTGTAGAACAGTACATGCCTACTGGTGACATATCAGCGAAGTGAATCTAAAAACTTGTTCAATTACTGTTAGTCTGTTCTTCCACTAAAGCATAGCACAACAATATTATTTACTCCATGTCATCTCGGATTTTTTAGATTTTTTATTAGATCAAGTGGAGTAAATTATTTCTCTATTTTTTTCAAATTCAGATGAATCCAAACCTTAAATCAGCTTAGTTTCAGGTCAATTTCCCTAGCTAATTGTAATATTATTAATTTCAATACTTAATATAAATTAAAATTAAAAAAGAAATCTATATATAAGTTTGACAATAGGGTAAAACAAATTCTTTTTATATTTTGTTTTCTCTTCCCTCCTATAACTAAACAATGATACAAAAACAATCATTTTTGTCTTAAATACCAGAATCAAACATAATTTTTTATGTCTTTTCTTCTATCTCCTCTGTCAACGTCATCGAACTTGGGCTGCTGTCATCAAATAAATATGGAAGATTCCAATTTCGGTCAAAGATGGAATTGTCTTAGCTACTTGACCTTTCTCTCATTTTATAAGAGATGTTGTACGTGAAAAATTGTCTTAGAGGGTGTTTGGGAATGTGGTAACTGATGCTTTTCAAATAGCTTTTTGTGTTAAAAAACATACCAATAATATTTTTTTATTTTTTAAAAATTATTTTTGACATCAGCACATCAAAACAATTTAAAAAATACAAACCACACTTAATTTTAGCAAAAATATAAAATTTAAAATTTTTCAAAAAACAGGTTACACCTCAGTCCCAAACGGCCTCCTCAATCCCAAACGGCCTCTTAGCTACTTGACCTTTCTCTCATTTGATAAGAGATGTTGTATGTGAACAAGTCAGCAGCTAAACACAGGCACGAAGGAAATGGAACTAGATTTGACTAATAATCAGTCGTTTGGACAACGGAGGGCATAGAAAACAGAAACAGGACAGCTCATTTCCATGGCAATCAGTGTGCTACTGTCTACAAAAAGCAACTACAGAACAGAATGAAAAGGAAACCAAGGCAACAAAACTGCTTCATTGCTACTTCAAGTCCTCGTCAACGGTCGGATTTTTACAAGGAAAACAAATTCAATTGAATGTTTTCAAGTCATTCTACGAAAGGAGAGACTATCTTATACAGCTAGATAGCGTGCGATAAGATTCACGAGGGCGCATTGAGCATTGCAATTTTTTATCCCACAAGGAGCTATCGAGAACTAACATACTGGATAAGAACAGCTCACAACTATTGCTGATTAAATTACACAGATGGGAAATATTTGTTTAGATTAAAGGGCAGGGAATAGAACTCTTCACTCCTCGTATCACCCTTGAATGATCGGAACTTGTCCCACCAGTGCTTACCCCTGTCTTTCCTGACTGAACTATCTCTTCTATGCAGTGTGTTGTCCAGGAAATAAGCCAAGCAGCCGGCAACGAATGCTTCTGATGAGAAAGGAATGTTTACAATATCGTTGAACTGCCAAAGAAGAAACAAAACCAAGATGTTTGTCAGCCACTGACATAGGTTTTATATAAGCAAGACAGATCAGGGTTGAAAATTTCCATGCATACCCATCTTCCACCAGTGTGAACGGGACCATAGCCCTTAATTGCAGTGTACTCATTAAAGTACTGTGGCACGGATAAGCCCATGAAAATAGAGAAGCCTAATATGAACTTTGTTCGGAAGCTGTTGAGATTACAGAACTGAAGAAAGCTAAGACCAGCAGCACCTGGAAATCCATGGTGAAAAGGACAAATCATTAAACAAAACCAATCACAATGTATCAGAGAGATTCACAGCTGCTTGTGAACCAAAATATCATGATATACATACCCACGTAAGCAAAGAAGAGGCAAAATAAACTGGCAAAAATGGGTCCTGGAATTGAAGCAAAGATTGCCCCAAATTTTCCTGCACAACAACGCAAAGTTGAGCGATAGAAGTCAACATTATACCAACAACAAAGATGAATCATGCATCAATATGAAAGCATTGAACAAGCTCATATTGACTTACCAAGAATGGAGAAGAAAATCATGAACCCTGCAGATATCTGGACAACCCTTCGGCTGCCAACTCGTGTTAGGGCCAAGAGACCAGCATTCTCTCTGTACACAGTAAAGCTCGAGTCAATTTTGAAGTTACTGCATCTGAATGTATAAAAGCTCATGCACTGGAAAGGCTTTCCTAGTGAGTCTTACACAGATACTGAAGATCCGTTTGCAGTTCCAAACAGCCCAGAAAGCAAAATAGCAATTCCCTAAAGCAGAAATAAAATGTTAACAATGTAAGAAACTCAATATTCATCTGAATCATCATTGTTCTTTATACATGGAATACACAGCAACCACCAGAATATACAGCTACAAGTTCTATATATTAACATCCTTTTCTTGCTCTTATTCAGGATGGATTTCATGTGAAAGTTATGAGGAGAAAATTACCCTAGGGACTTTCACTTCCTATAATTGGGTTTGGTAGAGTAGGGAGGGGTAAAAGCTTTTCATGGGGGGAAGTCGTCTCTTATATTTTAACTTTCTCTAAGTTAGCGCTCACAATTTGCATTGGAGACCAACCAATACATATTTCTTTAAAATAATTATAGTTTAAGTTTTGATTTGATTTGATTCTTATTGGGCCAACTGACACTCATAATTTTTTAAGACTCCTATAAACAATCATAGAAGTTCACTGCCTGACACTTTGTTTCACCCTTAAAAACTTCACATGTTAACATTTTGCCAACATTTTTTTCCATCCTCTACACAACAAAACTTTAAAATAGTGCACACGTACGACTGCACATAACAGTAGCTAGGAATAACATTTCTCAAACAAATCTCGGACATGAAGCAAATCACTTAATAGCTTTGTCTTGCCCTTGACAAAAGGAATTATTGATGCATGCCACAGCAAAGTATGAAAATTCAGACAAGAATTTACACAATATCATAGACACAAAAACAACCTTTCAGAACTAAGAAACTTAAATTTTCAGTTTCAATTACAAAGAAGCCAATATCTTTTTATTACCTGCCAGCCAACACCACGGCTAAGAACGGAAGGTGGCATATGAGTTGCACTTGCATACCTTGACACAGCAATAAACGCACCAGTGGACTGCTTATTCAAGGACAGTAATTCAGTGAACATCCGAGATTAATTTAGATAACAGTTGTATCAAGTAACCCATATAATCCACACAATAAATATTTAAACTGCACCACATACACAAAAAAGAAAACCAGAAAATAACAAAACCATTGAAAAAACAATGTTGAAATTGTGTGTTTCACGGAGAAGTTTTATTTACATAAACAGCATTAATTGTCAGCTCATCCACATTACAGCAATCATGTGATTTAATATTGTACGGTACCACTAGTATGGCCATATGGGATAGGTATGGAAAATGACTTGACAGTTGAAATAGAATATCTATGATGAGAAAAATAATACCAGCAAATTGACAATAGTTATGATGATGTTGCATGATGCACTTTGATTCTTAGTTTAAAGCAATGGCAAATGGTTAGCAGGAGGGAGAAGTAAAAATACGAATGGAAGAATGCAAACCTCTACAAGAGCAACAAAGGAAGCCATCATCATGGCAAAAGCTTCACCAGCATCAAATGAAGGTGCTCCCCATTGAAAGGGGTATGGAATTCTTATCCTGAAAAACCCATAATTCCAATGAGGAATAGTTGATGTCATCTCACGATACTAAGACATGATTAAAAAAAAAATTATACTACATTAAAGCAAACTCATGCTTTAATCAAACTCTTAGTTCACAGATACCAATTAGAACCCAAATTAGTTGTCTGATCCAATGAAATGTGGAAAGAATGAATGCAGTCAAGGAAAAAACTTGACATATTTATTCTAGTCAGAATCAGATAATTGCATCACAAGCTCTTCCCAATTGGACAGTGACAACCAATGCAAATGAATATCTAAGCAGTCCCCAATGATGGGCCATCTAACTCATCTTTCAAAATCAGCTTGTCCATGTGTAGACATGGTAACCAAGCACATTAATAGAGGAAATGAGTGAAAAGAGTAATCAATTCACACTTTTATTTTCCACTAGATAAAATGAATTGGTAAAAAACAGTCATCAACATCTTTATTCACCGGTTTTACTCTTTAAGCAGTAAAATACCTCAATTAACAAACCAACAAGGATTTACAAGTAATAGCTAAGACCATTGTGATGAGAGATTACCAGGTCATCATAAGGCATGACTATTGCATTGACATTTTAAAGTTTAAACTAGAAAGAGTAAAGAATGACAAGTAAAGATCCACTGTGTAACACCACTGGGTGTGGTCCAATGGTGCAGGATGTGTTAGATTTCCTGGGTTGCTAAAATTTGAGTAGTTCCCTTGTAAACCAAAAAAAAACGAAAATATCCTCTATATAAAGGATAAGCCAAGAAGTAAAAGCTAAGTCATGCAGCTGCTTTAAGATGCAATGACTAACCATGGTGCAGCATCTATAAGTCCAGCACGATCAGTACGGCAAATTGCTTGTGTCCTTGGCGCTGCATCATTATAAGCACCACCCACTGTGAGCAGGTGAGCATAAATCCATACAATCACCACAGCGAATATGACAGCAAAACGATCAAAGATATGCCTTCCTGACTTTATCACATGAGGCATGTACTGCAAAACAACCAATGACAATTAATTATCTCATCCTAACAACAACTATTACTAATAGAGTAATAATATGCACAAAAGCAAGAGATGACAGAACACGGCATGATCAAAATAGCAACAAGGAAATGCATCCAGAACACATCAACATAAATACCTGTGAAACAAATACTAAGATGATAAGCTCTGGCAAGCCAATCTCCACGCATTTGGCAACCTAAACATGTCAGTGTAAAACTTAATACCCAACTGGTAAAAAACATCTTTATACATAATAAGCATGTGCATGAAAATGTAGCAAAAGGGGAGCTTACGCCAGGAAAACCAAGCTCATACAGCCCAAAACCAACGAGAGCTACCAAAGGAACAGCTGAAAGTGGACTTAAAAACCTGCAAAAAAAATTCTTTGATGCAGAGTTTACCCAAGCGAACATTGAATATGGCAGAAAGATGTAACAGGGCTGCGTAATAAGCCAGGGTTCCTTGATTCATAAATTCAGTTGACTCACAATACAGAGATGATGACTTCTATATCTTAACCAATAATTATATCTGCTTGTCATCAAATGCAATTGATAACAGGATGCAAGCACTGCTAAAATATAAACATCAGTTCAGGTTCCGAACTAACCTCGTGACATTACGCCAAAGTCCACTGAAACCTAGAACAATCTGAAGAGTAGAAGCAACAATGAGAGCACCTTGTATTGCACGCATAATCCTCTTAAACTTCTGTATAGGCATCAAAAGTACTCATCAAGTTACTAATGGGATATTCATCAGTAAGGCTAAAGTGGTGAGAGGGAGCAGGTAAATGCAATTAATATGCCCCTGCCCACTCTGTGTTTCTCACATGAATGACTGAAATACAGTGTAACAAAAGGTTTCATAGGAACTAAGACTAGCTCTTCTATATCATTAATAGACAGGTGTCACTTGACATTCCAAACCAAGACAAACTTATATAACAGAAAATAGATAAGAAATAAAACCTCAACAGGATCTATTTCGTCGCTAAATCGACCAGAAAGGATAATTGAAATTGTAGTTGGGACAAAGGTGTAAGAGCCTCCAATAACAGCAGGCAAACGAGTGCCAAACAAACTCTGGAGCAATGTGTTCAAACCAGCAACAAAGAGAAGTGTCTGGATCACATCGGCCTTCTCTTTCTACAAAAACAACAGTTGCCACGTAAGTCGTAAGATTCAAGATCACCATAGTTAGTTAAGATAGACAAGAACTATCAGTATAATGTTATTTTTCCCTTGGTCTTACATTTCCACCTCCCATTTGAGGAACGAGAGCAGAAGGAATGAGAACAGTAGTTCCAAGCATCACAAGGTAATGTTGGAAACCAAGTAGGATAGCTTCCGCTGCAGCGCACAATTTTGAAATAATCAAATGCAAGCAAACCCTTATGAATAATGCATGAAAATAATCGAAAACCAAATTACTCTGTCCAATTTCAAACATTGTTACAACCAAAAAAAATAAATCTGAAGGACAAAAAATGAACAGAACAGAACAGATCCTCTTAGCTCAACAGATTTCCTTAAAATGGAAATCGCAAAAAAAAATCAACAGATAATAAACATTAAAACAGCCCAAGAAACTAAAAACAATGTAATTAAATACAAAAGTAGTTTTTGTTTAAAAGGTGGTTAGTGTACCAGAATCTTGAATGAAAAAGGAGTTAGGTTTATATGAACATAAACAGCATTTAGCCTTTTGAAAAGAGAGTATATACCATAAAGATAAAGATAGAAAGAAAGCTCAAAAAAGCTACTTTCAACCAAAACAAGATTCAGAGATAACAAATTATACTTAATAAAAAAAATAGATTCATTGACAGGATTCTAAAAAGAAAGAGAATGCTCACGCCACGGTGGTGGACTAGTAATGCAATAAGAAATGTTAGGAAGCTGCTCCCTTGGTGGATGTGGTTGTGGCTCCTCAGCCTTTCCTCCTCCAGCCATCACTCCTTTCTTTCCTTATTTCTCTTTAAAAAGAAAGAAAAACTGCAACAAAAGATAAGTGAGAAAGTAGAAGAAGAACCCAGACCCCAAATCTCAGAGAAGCAAAAACAGTACTCAACTCAATAATGCGAGCAGCGGCAAGAACCAGTGATGAGTGACTCAACTCTTACTAGTTACTTACTACCCACCAAGTATATAATAAGAAAAGAAAAAATAAAAGATGACAAAGGTGAAGAAGAAAAGTGCCTTTTTCAACAATGGCTTTTCCCGTCTTTGAAAGCAAAAATCAAGAATCTAAAGTAAAATTACAAATCACGTACCCCACACCCTTCCACAGGAAGAGAAGAAAAAAAAAAAAAAAAAGGTGTTCTTCTCTTAAAAGATGAAAGGGAGAAAAAAACCCGTACGCCTTTTTTTTATTTGATTATAAATTAGAAAGTAATATCCATCAAAAACAGTGTGGATGGTGTGAAACAGCGGAGTGTAAATAAGATGACATTACTACAATCTCTCTCTCTCTCTCTCTCTCTCTCTCTGTCTCTACAATCTCTTATCATTTGTTCATTTATAGAAGCCGAAGGAGCTATTATTTAACGTTGTATTATTTAACGTTGTATTATCCATTCATCACTTGCTAACATGTTTTAAAAAGAAGTAATAGGAGTTAATCTTGTGAAGTGGCTGAATGTAATTGATATTGTTTTTTAAATTGTTTTTTATATTAAAATATATTAAAATAATATATTTTTAATTTTTAAAAAATTATTTTTAACGATATAAAACATAAAAAATAATAATTAAGTTTTAGCTAAAATAATTTTTAAATTTTTAAGGAATCAATTTGCATCTCGTTTTTAAATGGTGCAAAAATCTTCATACCTAGCCTATAAATTTAAAAGTTTATTTAATTTAATTAAAATTAATTTAAATTAAATTAATATTATTTAAATTAATTTTAACCCGCTCAATTATGGGTATGAGTTGCGTTTGATATTTTAATAATTAATTAATTAAGGAATTAGTTGAAAAAAACTAATGAGAGGTTATTATTAGTGTATTTTTAGTAATGTGATGGAGAGTATTTTTATAAAAGTATTTTTTAATTAAAAATATATTTTTATTATATTTTTTTAATATAAGTATATCAAAATTATAAAAAAAATTAATTTAATAATTTTCAAAAAAAAACAATTCAAAAAAGTTAGAGCACTATGGTGCTGTCTAGGTGTCCTCCACCTAACGTGGAATTATTGGAGGAGGCTGGGGACAGTTTGGACAATACGGTAAATAAAAGTCATGGAAACTGTAATATTCCATTAACAACACTTCAATGATCAGTAGATGGAGAATACATGAATTGTCAGGCCTTGCCTACAGTATACGAGATGTCTGGACGAGTAAATGAGAGGTATTGGAGAGAACTAATTGTGTTGCGATACAAGGTTGGATCAGAAAACGGTGCACCCGTAAATGATGATAATTTGACGGTGGAGGCCATGGATGATGAGACTGATTTGGCAGCAAGCATGTTGGTTTTGTGAAGAAGGTCAGTAATGTAACGGTGCTGATATAGAATGATGTCATGAGAGGAGGGAGGCGCCTCAGTGCCCAATAGGAAACCTAACTACCAAGGTCCTTGGAAGCAAATCCTGTATGAAGCTGGTGGATAAGATTGTGAATATCCTCATTATGTAGGCCAGTGACTAGAATATCATCCATATAGATCAGGACAAAAGAGAATTATGCAAGCGAATTTCAAATGAGAAGAAAGGAATCATTCTTTGAGCCGATAAAGTTAAAGGGAGAGAATTAGTCTGGGTTTGATCCAAGAAACCATGCGCATGGAGCTTGTTTGATGCCTTGCGTCAGTGAAAAATATGATCAGGAAATTGATGACGATGAGAGAAACCAGGTGGTCGATTCATGTAGGTAGGATTTTAGGAAGAGTAGTCGTGGAAAGAAATCAGCAGGAAAACTACAGTTACACCAGATGAACTAAAGGTGTGGATATTGTTCTCTACTTTCAAGATTACTTCCAGCAGATTTGATTTTGTTACGATCATCTGCACGATTTGTGTTTGTCTGCAGACTTGGTGCTGGAGTTGGTGCTTAATTGCATATTAATACACAAGACTCTTTTAACATTGTCACTTGTTTCCGGCACCCATGGAGGCAATGAGTTTCGTTTTGGCTTGCTCTTCAAGAGGAGAGGGTCAAGGACTTCATGACCACCTTCATTGCTAAGGACATGATCCATTGTTAAACTCTGTTTACTGAACACCGGCGGATCTACCGTCGGTAAAACTATTAAATCTGGTAGCGAATTCTCAGCAGGATTCTTGTGCTCTTATTCTTATGTCATCTCATTATTATCAGATACATGATCCAGTCTTCAGAAAACATGTAAAAAATGTCTGGGAAGAAAATTAAGAAAGAAGCAAGGAGAGCAACTTGAATAAAAGCTTTCAGAGCAGTCTTTAACGTAGTGGTATAGCTTTGAGAATTAAAGGAGACCACCAGCAGAGGAGGCCAAGGCATAGTCCGAAATGAGCTGGATGGAGTGGGGGCCGGAAGATTCCTGTTTTTATTCATGGATGCTCTGCACCGACGAGCATTCTTTACCTCATCTCTGCGTAATTCTTTACCTCATCTCTGCGTAATTTTTGTTCTAAAATATTGTTTATTGAAATAATATTTTTATTTATTTTTTATAATTTATATTTTTTAAAAAAATTAATTTCATTTTTTAAAATTAATTTTATTTGAGATTGGATTTCATAATGTTTTTTAATTTAGTTTTTACAGGATTATTTTAGTTTCATGATTTAAATAAAAAATTTAATATATTAATTTAATTAACTTAAATTTTTATATTTATTTTTTTAATTAGTTTTTAATTTCATGTTATATGTCAAATATTTTTTAATGTGAAAAAATATGTTTAGATAATGTTAATATTTTTTAAAAAATAAAATTATTTGAGATTCAATTTATTAACTTGATTAAGTTTAATAAACTTATTTTATTTAATAATATAATTTAAAAAATACATTCATAGTAAATAAAATAATAGAGTTAGAATTACGTTAGATGAGTTTAAAATTTAAAGTAATTTTGTGAATGGAGTTAATTGTACACGAATATATCATGTTTTCAAATAATTAATGATTTGACTAATGACTTAAAAGCTTACTTTAGTCACACGCTAGTCAGGTTGTTCGAGCCATGTTATGGGCAGGTCAAATCTTTTCCATCGTGAAACAAAAAAATCTAGATAATGCTGATATTTTTAAAGAAATAAAATAATTGAGATTCATTTATTAACTTGATTGATTTTAATAATTTTTTTTAATTTAATATTATAATTTTATAAAATATTGATGGTAAGTAAAATGAATAATAAAACATTAGTAATATTTAATTATAAAAATGAGTTTTCAATATTATACTTGAAAATAAATGAAAGAAATGCATGTTTAAGACTCATCATTAATGTGTTGTGGACACTATCCCACCACCCACCACTGAGACAATTATAATGTTATTGCATCATCAGAGCAATGACTCGTAAAACAAACTAAACAAGATATCATGAAGTTAGTATCTCATGTTTATATTTAATCAATTAATTTAATTTATTTCAAAAACAAACTTTATTTTTTTAAAAAAGTTAAATTTAACAAAGAATGATAAATAAAAAGATATGAAATAACCCAGGTTATTTTAAAAACTAGTAAAAAAACATATAGAAACCAAGTAAAAAAATAACAGAGTCCGATATCTAATTAAATAAATGTTGAAGAATGAAACTTAAAAGACATGTGCTTAAAAAAAGAGGGGGAGCAAACCTAGATGAATCCCCTAGACTTGGGATAATCTTTCAAATTTACAAACCATGAAATCCTAGACTTAAGCTCAATTCTTAACTAATTTAATGTTAAATGATGAATTAAAAAAATATATCAATTTAAAAAATTTCTTAGAGTAAAAAAAATAACAATAAAAAGAATAAGGATCAAGTATGTTAAAAAATAAAATTGAAATAGGTTGAAATCATAAAAAAAATTAAAAACTATCTAAAATAAAATAAAAATGGATCAAAAAAATAGAAACCAAATCTGAAAGATAAAGAAATTGAAAGATGATGGAATCGAAATAATATTTTAATTTTATAAAACATTTCAAACAAAATAAATAATAATAAAAAGAATAAGGATAGGATCTGAAAGAAAAAAATTGAAGAGCTTCTTTAAAAATTTGAAAAGTTGGACATGGAAATCAAGAAAAATAGACTATTCAAAAAAGAAAAGAAAAGTTTATTAGCGACAAACCAAAGGTCTGTTGACCACACTTCTCATCCAAAGATGAAAGTACCAATGAGATTATCCAAACGTCATCCTGAAATCTACCATATGGTTATTGATTATCCCTTCATGTGTCACTAGAATAATAAGAACACATCTCGCTTGTTGATCAATTATTTTTTTTAATATCATATATTTATTAAAATATTAAATTATTTTTCTGTTAATGTGATTATAACCAAAAATAAAATCATAAAAAATAAAATCCTTAGATCTCAGATAAGGAAATTTTATTTTAAAGGACAATGAATTTGGTCTCCCGTGAAACACCAAGTCCTCTTAGTTTTTTTTTAAAAAAAATTAATTGCTTGGCAGCTAATACATGTTCTAACCGTCTCTTGGGCATCAATTTGCAATTTATTGTGCACTTGGAGAGTGCGTAGATTTTAGCAAATCGTGCCATCTGCAAAATTGTGGAGTTGTACAAAATTAAATAGAGTGACCGTGTTGTTCAGTACTGCTGAGTATTTTATTATACATAATCTATATCTAGTTCCTCGCGTTGACAATAGAATCTCGCATGAATTTAAGCACTGACAATCTGCATTATTTTTATGCACCAGTAACCAAGATTTATAGTAAACATGCCTGCAAGCTGCAGCGCTGTGTTTTTTTGCACTCAGTTCTTGTTTGTTTTTGCATTCTGAGAGCAAAAACAAGCTGTTGGGTGACCTTCAGCCATCACGTCGGCCATGGATAGAAAGAGGGATGAAGAAACATGATTTTGTTTTCTTGGGAACAAGAAAACACTGAAAACCACAAGAGTTAGGTGATCTGTGATGCCTTTTATTGTCCAAGTAAAAGATTAGGATGTTAATTTCTGCATAATTGATGATTAACAAAGAGACAAACCTTCACATTCGTTAATTATCCAATTCCAGCACCCACATGATCCACTGATTGTTTCAGATTCAATCATGCCATATTGCTTTAGGCGGACACAAATTGAGTGCCCATGGACGCCTTTTGTTGATCTTTTGGAGAGGTAAAAATAAAGGGAGACGATTCTTGGTAACACAGCTGAGTGATGATCTAGTTAGTTTTTGTCATCTTCTTTGGACAATCTTTGTAGGTTTCTCCATCAACTTTAGCTCGCCATTGGAGGCCTGTCAAGATAATATTGGTAGGAGCCTCAAAAGTGATTTTCAAATCCAAACCTAACCTTAATCAAGGGTGTTAGATTAGGAAAAAGGTGGCATGGTGATGGTGGCAAAACTATACCAAATAAACTAATGGCAGCAGAAATGGGTAATGGTGTGTTTTCTTAAAAAAATTAAATAGTGTTTGGAACGCGGTTGAAACAATATTTTTTTTAAAAAAAATTAAAATTTATTTTGCTAATTTTTTTTATTTTTAAATTATTTTGATATGCTTATCTTTAAAATAATTTTTTTTTAAAATAAAAAATATGATTTTGATGTATTTCAAAGCAAAAAGTACTTTGAATCGCAACCGTTACCACAATCTCAAACATGCTCTTAAATTTAAAATTATTTTTTAATTTTGATCGTTTTAATATGCTGATCTTAAAAATAATTTTTAAAAAATAAAAAAAAATCATTTTAATATATTTATAAATAAAAAACACTTTAAATTATAGCTGCTACTATAATCTCAAACATGCCTTTAAAGCAAGATTACTTTTGCTTTTTAAAAATGTTTTTAAAAAACATTTGATTTTTTTTTATATATTTTCATATTATTTAAATATTTTAATATTAAAAATAAATTTTTAAAAAATTATTATTTCAATACTTTAAAAATAACAACCGACACAATAAGACACGGCCTTTAGCAAAAGTAAGGGATAATTGAGTGAAAAGGAAGAGGGAGGGCATGAAGAAGAAAACAAAAGGGATAACGTGGGCGTCGCTTTCAGGGGATACCCAACTTCCTGCTGGAGGGACCCACGATTTTAGCAAAATTCCCTGGCGCTCTTGATTCTCTGGAGATACGGTTAAATTAAACGGTGCTTTCTGTCTCCCCTGAGTCCACTGTATTACTATGATTTAACCACAAATTCATTAATTAAATAGCATAATAGCATAGCGGCCAGTTTAGGTCGTAGGGCTTTAGAGTCGAGGCGTGTATAAAGTTTGATAGAGTCCGATTCTGCTGAGTAGAAAGCCTGGAAGAGTTTTCCAGTTCTGCCCTCATAGACCACGAATTCCCATATTTCAGCTTTTATTGTTAATCCTACTAGCTTGTTTGGATATTTTTTTGCCGTGATTCACTGCAGGTTGGATAAATTTGTAGCCGTGATGATTCAATGCGGGTTAAATAATTTTTTTAAAATAAAAAAATATATTAAAAGTGTAAAAAGATTTTTTTTTATCATATTAACTCAAATTTCAAATTAAATCATACAAGAATTTACTCAAATTAAAGAGATTAATTTTATGAATCAAGATCCAGTCTTGATGATAGTCAAAAACATGGTTTAACCTTTAACAAAACTTCAAGATGATAACTTTTTTCATAAAAATTATTAAGACAATGACATATTAGATCCATCTCACTTTCCTAGCAAAGAATGTCATAGACTCTATTAAGTTTAATAAATTTTTTTATAAGATATTTTTTTAATTATAGGATAAAAACATATGGTTATAAAGAGGATCAATCAAAAAATAAAAATTTATTTGAGATAATTATAATCCTAAATAAAACAAAAAAAAATCATGTAATTTACTTCAAAATCAATCTAATATTAAAAGATAAAATAAAAAAAAACTATTAAAAGCAATTAACGAGCCATAAAACCAAAAAAGCATATCCGACAAGTAGGTAAACTGGTCAAACTTATAAACCAGGTAACCCAAGTTATGGACTCTAGTGAGATTAAATTTTTTTTTTTTTATTAAACTACATGATAAGAAAAAAAAAAGCATTCAATCAAAAAATAAAACATCAACCTAATACTAAGATGCTATAAAAAATTTAGCAACAAATAAAAATCAAAATATTTAACATCTCACAACTAATAATTTACCATGTTGTGTTTAATGAATTTCTTTATCAAAATAAATATATAATAGAAAAACAAGTAAAATTTATAATAAAAATAGACATACTTAAAATTTAATGAGTAAAAACAAAAATATTGAAGGATAATTTTTTATAATTTTTGAAGATATTTATGGAAGTAAAAACAAAAACTGACTTACTTAAAATTTATGGATTCCATTGAGTCTAATAATTTTTTATAAGATATATTTTTTTAATTGTATGATAAAAAATATATGGTAATGAAATTCAACATCAATCTAAAAATAAAAACTTATTTAAGATGATGATAACCCTAAATAAAATAAAAATAAATAAATCATGCAGTTCATTTCCTAACTAATTTAATATTAAAGGATAAAATAAAAAAAAACTATTAAAAGCAATTAAAGAGCCAAAAACTATATATATATATATATATATATATATATATATATAAACAATTAAAGAGCAATTTAAGAGCTAGTGGGTGGACTTGTCAAATCTATAAACTGGGTTATGAATTCCAGTGCAATTATAATTTTTTTCAAAACTATTTTTTATTTAACTACATGATAAAAAATAATATACGATCAAAAAATAAAACACCAACATAATAACAGAATGTTGTAAAAAAATTAAGTAATAAATAAAGATCAAAATATTTAACATCACAACACCAATAATTTACCTTGTTGGGTTTAATGAATTTCTCTATCAAAATAAATTTATAATAGAAAAACAAATAAAATTTATAATAAAAACTGACATAAATTCTTGTCTTTTATTAGTGGAAAGCGGAAAATGTAGTCACCACATAGTATTTTGATCACTAGGCATATAAAATTTATTGAATAAAAACAAGAAAAGATACAAGGTTGTATATATGGAAAAAAAAAACTAATATAAAATAAATATAAAAAAACAAATTTAATCTATATAAAATTTTTTAAAAAATCACAAATGAATCATACATATCTCTTTAAAAACTAAACACACTCAATACCATTAAAAAATTATCACAAACTAATTAAAACATAAACCCAAGATTTATTTGAAAAAAATATCAACTAATGCATTATTTAAAAAAATAGAAGTCCTTTTTTCTTTACCCACAAACCCATTTTCAACCTATTTGTTTGTTCAAAACACTTTAAAGACCTTGTTAAACCAATCCATGACCATAAAAAACATAAAAAATCACCCTGAAACCTGAAATCCTCCCAAAATAAAAAAAATACTTCTCAAGCTCAGATCTAATTTTTTTAGTGTTTTGAAAAAAAAAAAAAATTACATAATTTTAACTCCCCTCATCATATAAAATCATTTAACATAAAAAAATATCTATTGTGGTGGCCAAAATCCTCACCAGCAAATACCTTTTCTCTTTAAATTTAGATTGAAATCTAACAATCTCCTCTCTTTTCCAACCAAAAAAAACTGGAAAATAAATAAAATGAAGTTCAATATCAAATTTGAGGAACCAATCACCTAATATCTAAAAAAGATTAAATAAAAATAGCAAGCAAACAAAAAAAATTAAAAACGAAAAAGAAAAAAAAAGACAGCTAGTATTTTAGTATATGTTATTATAATTATAATTATAATGTATAAGTACAGGCATGGGGAAAGCTCCCATGCCTTTTAGAGTATTACTTAATACTAGTTGGATTGCCCGAGCGTAGCCACAGGCTTTCTTGCCATTTTCAAATTCATGAAACCTAAATCGCATAGCAGGGGGGAAAAGGAAGAACTTTCATAGCATGCAAGCGATATCTAGTTTCATTAAAAGGCAATGAATGCAGTGGTTAAGCAATAGTATATTTAAGTACGCTCGCATAATAAGTGAAAAAGAAAATATGAAGCTACTTTAATTAAACGTATTTGTTATCCAATGATTCTAGAACAAAAAGGTGTTCAATAAATCAAAAGGAGTTGGATATAACAGTGCTAGCAAGAATCAAGCCGAATACTGGGAAAGGAAGTGAGTATTAGCAGAAGCTGCAAAAAATATCCAGCATATGCATGGCTACTTAGCTACATGTCCAGTAAATGAAAACTGAATCATTAAGTAAGAAACTGAAATAAAAAAAAAATCTCACTGCATAATAGAGCAACGAAACCACAGAATATCCATGAATAAGAATTAGCACTCTTCAATTCCATTCTTGTTCTATAATCCAGCATTCACCATTTGCTTACTTATTCATAAGCACCTGTAAAACATTTTAGTTTAGTTTTTTAAAATGGCATCGTTGTCAATGGAAAAACCAGCATAATCTCAAAGATTTGAACCTCGTATTTGAAAACAAACTCATGAGTTTTTTTTCATGAATCACCAGAATATAAAATGATAGCAGGGAACACAACTATTCTCTACTTATGTCAAGCAATATAGGGGACTGCAAGGTCCTCTTTGAAAGAAAATCTATCAATGGATTCAATCCGAGCTTTGGCCACTGATTTACTGGCACCAAAGGGCGAAACTGCTTTTTTTTTAAGACATAGTCTAAGACGAAACAAAAATCTAGGCCCTGGTGCCATAAATATGAGGTGATGTTAATTTTTTGTCTATCTTGGGAAAGCAAGCACAAGTCTATCCAAGTTGCTTTCACAGCAGGATTGAAGCCGACATGAATCGACGGTAGGCTAATTAGTCAAAAAAACCACATTCACTCAACATAGGGTTACAGTAGCCTTATAGGAAGTGAAGATAAGAGTTATATAGATATTGCTTTGACGTTTTTCGTTTTTTCCTCAATTGTAAATGATAAAAGGGGTTTTTTTTTCCTTGCCCCACTTATCATTGTGCCTTTATTTTCATTAAGACTTTGCATTGTTCTTCTTAAGGTACAGAGACTGCAAAAATCTAGCAGTCTCCTCGAAAGAACGGTCATTTGTTCCCATCATATATTCAGCCTGTGACCGACTGCATTTCATTTGCTTGCTGTAAAGTTATGGATTTTGGGACTTGCGTCGAGTGGGTGTCTCAGCTGTTACTTTACAACTTCTATTTTTATTTTTAAAAAAAAATATAGTTTCGGTGTTGTGATAAATACCACCATGTACGAGAGCAAATTAATGAAGAATTGAGAATTCGAGAGAACATAGCCTAAGTAAACCGAATATAGGGTTCCCATGAACTACTAACTCTCTTATTAATTTAATGAGTCAAAGAAGAAAGCCTTGAAAAAATATAAAAAAAAAACAAAAAAACAAAAGAGCATTGCTGATTGTGGCAAAGAACACCGAAAAAAGAAGAAGCAAACCTCTGGAAATTATGAATACCTGAAACTGAGAGGGGTTTGAGAGCAGTTGCTGGCAAGCTTGATAGAGTGAGTCGAGGTATTCAACTGCAACAATTTAGACGATGAAAGCCATCAATAAGTTTTGAAGAAGAAAAGGAAGAAGAAGAAGTAATGAGGAAGAGAAGCTACCAAGAACATGAATAACAGCATCACAGAAGGCTGAAAGCAGCAAAGTTCCCTCCAAGCATAGCTAAAACAAATGAGAGGTAAATGTGTTAAGAAAACTATGATAGTTTGTTCTCATTTTACAGATCGACTTGGAAATGGTATGTTCATAGAATGAAAGTTAAATGTGAAATAAATATGAGAGTTCAATTTTGTTTTAATTGTTTACGTGTCCCTTTGTTAAACAAAAGAGAGATAAATGTGTTGACAAGCCATGATAGTGCAAGAACAACCGATACAAAATCTATAAAATGTGTTCCCAGTGAAAGAGACTGAAAAAAGCAACAAATTGTCTAAAATCAAAGGTCCAGCAAGAGACATTAATCCTCCCAACATGTTTCTTCTCGCCAACCAATGCAAACAACACAGAAAAAAGGAAATCAGTATCCTTCTGATCCCTATAACAAGAAATTCCAACAACAACAGCTCACTCACATCTCCCTCTATATAAAAGACAAAGCAGAGTCACCCAAAAACAGCCAAAAACAGCCCAGCAATTTTGCAGGCACTAACACTGGCACCATGAACTTATCAACCAAATCTCAAAAGACAAACAGAATTACGACATACGTCACCAGCAACCAACTTGATAAGTTCTTTTGATATGCCAACAAAACAATATATTCTTTTACAAAGAACAAAAGAGACAGCAACTAAATTACAGGGCCCAAAGGGCTTGTCCCAAGCAATTTTAAGGAGAGGGAAAGCATTAACCAAACCACTGACAATAATGTCCCAAGCACCGAACCAAATCCAAGTCCAACTCGTATAAATATGACATGCCTAGGACTGATTGACATGGATAAGATGCCAACAATTGAATGAGAGAAAACCTTCCAGGAGTAAATGTTGAGAAGGCCAAGAAGCCTGAAAAGAAATAAAGCTGAGAAAAGCTACTCACATGTTACCAAACAAACTAAGAAGCCCCTGCAAACCAAAGCAAACAACACACAACCAATTTATGAGGAAGCTGTGGCCTGAAAAACAGCATAAAGAAACAACACAACAAACATGATCCTCAACAAAGGAAGAGAAATCAACAAAATGCAAAAAGAATCAAGACCAAACGAACTTGTATGAACACAACAACAGAGGCTAAAAAGAGAGGGGGGGGGGGGAGTAGGCTGAAATGTAGAGAGCATATTGCAAAAGGAGTCTGGGAAGTCCAGGTACTGACGGCCAACTTGCTAAAAACCACCTCAAAATCTGATATGAAAAAACATAATAGGCTAGGTACATGATTAGCCGAAATACACCCCAAAAGGCACGTAAAAATCATGTTGAAGTGACATGAAAAGAACAAAACCCACTAACAGCAAACCAAAAAACAAAATCCAATGAAAAAACAAAAGGGTAAAACACAAACCTAGCTGCATCCTAGCGGGGAACAAAACCCAGGTAAGACACAAACCAAAACCAAAGCACAACCAAGTGTCCCAAATAAAAAAGATGGTAATTCTCACCAAACAATAACATCTCTCCCAATGTCAGGGGAGACCCAAAGCGAGAGCAAGAGCCTGGTGCATTAAACGCACAATGATGTTGTTGTCCTGGGCATTGGAAGAGCAGCTCCAACTTCAGTCCAGCCCAAAAGAGAAGCTGAGAGCTGAGCAAGGAAGAGAGTTTGACCCGAAGCCATCAAAATGCGAAAAATTGATTGAAAAGAAAAGACAGACGATCGCGGCTGTCTTCTAGTCGTGCAAGAGTCGTTAATGAGGAAGGGGCAACTAACCCAGACTGATTTGTGCCAAGCTGAGCCGAACTCCATCAAGGCTAGCCAACATCATGTAAAGGATCATGCCAACTCCTTCGGTTACAGCTAAACAATGAAAAAAAAATAAATAAATTTAGAAGTGTGGTTGTTAATGTTTTTTAAAATATTTTTTATTAAAAATATACTAATAATATTTTTTTAATTTTTAAAAATTACTATGTTTTTAATAATATTTTTTTAATTTTTAAAAATTATTTTTAATAATAATATATTAAAATAATTTAAAAACATCAAAAATACATTACTTTAATATAAAAAATATTAAATTTTTTTAAAAATATTTTTCTCATTTCAATACCAAACACCCTCAAAAATCACGCCAACAATCAGTCAATGCTGATTAACCGTCCGAGGAAATCAAGTCATAACATGTAATCGGTCAAACGCTAGAATTATGGAACACACATTCTCATTTCTATAAATAGAAATAGACAACTTATATTTATGTATATAAATTATAAAAGTGTAATAGATAAAATATATATAAAAAATCCATATCCAATACAGAAATCTTAAACACCTGATTTATTTGGGGGTGTTTTTATCTATTTTTCATTTTAATCAATAATAAAATAATTAAAATATCTTTAAAATTAAAAAAAAAAATCAATTGTTTCAGGTTGGGGTATTGAAATATTTTTGTTTTTAATACACAATACAATTACACATCCTTTAGATCAAAGAGATTTAATTCATAAGCATCAGGGGTATTAGTATTTTTTGGTAAATTTTTTTTTCTGTTGGTTTGGTTGATGATTGTGTTTTAATTTAACATTAAAATAATATTTTTTTAATTGAGAAAAGTTGATAGTGCGTTCACATTACGTGTAAGTACATGGGAGTCGTTGCGCATTTTGGACAATGTGTACAGTAACTCTCAATAATAATAATAAAAAAATGAGCTTCCGCCCTATCATTTTATTCCTTATTGTTTTTTCTTCCATAATAGGCGGCAAATATGGTCAAAATATAAATAATTTATCATCGATAAACCTTTTTTTTCTTTTGTTTCTCTCTCCTATAACTATAAAAGCACAACAGTTCTTATTGTTATTGGTATTTTAAATTCAATCTTTTTATTTTTGATTTTAGTATTTTTGTTATTTTTTTTTTGTTAAAGTTTTATTTGTTTTTAATTTAACCTTTGGTTTCTAATTTGTATATACAATATGTTTCGATTATGTCCTTCTACTTTGAGTCTCTTCTCTTTTTTTTTCCTTTGTCATTTTGTCAAAGTTTTTATTGCTTTCAATTTTACCATTCAAATCAAGTTTATGATATATTTTTTTAATGAGAATAATAATTATTTCAATTTTGTCTATTTTCTTTTGATTTCTTCTTGTTTTTCGTGGCTCTTTTATTAAATTTTTTATAGTTTTAAATTTTATCTTTCAAAACAAGTTCAAGATTTTTATTTTTATTTTTATAATAATAATAATAGTTATAATAATAAAAACAATAACAGTAACAACATAAAAAAATAGTTATGAAAATAATAATATTATTGATGATGACGATGATAAAATCAATAATAATGATGATAATGATACTTGAGTTAATGATTGTGATAGTAGTAGGAGTAGTGGTAGCAACAACAATCATAATTGTACTAGTAATAACAATAATGATGATAATGATGTTAATAATAGTTATAATATTAATAGTTGTGAAGATAATAATAATTTTGGTAGTGGTAGTAGTAATAATAATGATAGTAATTTTAATAATAATAAAATAATAATAGTGATACTAACAATAATAATAACAGTGATGATATTACTTATTAATAATAATAGTAATGATAATTTTGATCTTATTTTTTGAATTAGTATTTTTTTCAATCATTTTGTATAATTGAAATTCTTTTTTTTTTTTTTTAATTTCATCATTTAATATTTAATTTATTAAAAAATAAATTTCATGATTTTTATAAATTTTATATTTCAAGTCTAATAACTTCAATTATAAGTTTAAAAGCTAATAACTATTTTTTTATTTTTAAGTTTTATAAATATTTTTATATTGGTTATTCCAGTCACATAACTTGAAAAACAAGTTTAATATATTATATCCCATATTAATTTAATTTTAATTAGTATTAATATATACTTGTCATAAATAGTTTTTTATATTTTTTTAATCTAATTTTAATATCTAAATATTATCTTTTTATATGTAAAAAAATCATTATCAGGACAAAACCCGAGCACGGAGGCTAGTTTTGCAAGAACACCTAAAATTCTCCACACTCTCTCTCCTTGTTTGAGTTTTGTAGATGTCCTGACACGTGCCATAATAAAAGGAGAGAGGGTCTCGTCTTTTCTTTTCATTTCTGGGAAAGGAGGTCTAGCCCTGAAATTGAATGGAATGAAGTAAGCCCAATAATTACAAGAATGAGCTCAAAGGTCCATTGTTTGGTGGCTGAGTGGTCCAGCTCATGGGCTTAAAAAGGCTCAGCAGAAAGTTTGTTAGATTAGCCCAATGACCCAAAGTTCAACTTAGACCCGAGATCACAGGAACGAAAGCCAGTAGATTTCCTTTGACTGCCCCATGGAGCTTCCTTTCTCTAAATGTTTTTTGTGAACTTTGGTTTTTAGAATGTGATTTCTATAAGTATTGTTCAACTCTTTTGTAGTCCCTATTGATTTGATGAATTTTTTTATAGATGAATAAATTTATATATTTATTAAATTATTTTTTTTAAATATAAATAATTTTATGTAAATTTTTTAACATATAATTTGTTTGATTTCTTATTCACACATACTAGTCATCACCACTCTAAAATAAATAAAAATAAAAGAAGTATAATTTTTGAACTTTTCAATTTTTTCTAAGGGATTTCCATCTATTTATACAGAAATAAAAGAAAAAAAAAATAAAAGAAGTTTTATTTTTACCATTAAAAAAATATTTTATTGTTTCAATTTTAAAAACTTGATTTACATTGATTATATGATAAATATTCCATAGAAATTAATTATATCATTAGATATCATACACTAATATTTACATTTTAATATTACAAAATTGCAATAATTTTCTTACCACAAATTACTATCATTGTTATAGTAGTTCTGAATTATTTTATCGAAATAATTCATATTTAGATCACATTTATTTGTATTGCATATTGATCATTTTTATTATATTTTTTAATATTATAAAGTTTTTCAAAAAATGATGTAAATGTTATGAATTATGTCCCCGAATGAGTCAAAACGAATGTAAGATAATGATGAAAATAGCCTAAAAAAGAATAGTTAAGTATTTTAATAACTTGATGAATCATGATGTTATTTTTATTTTTGCATGTTCTTAAATTTTTTTAGAGTTTTGATAACAATCCTAATAGGGTATTATATAAGTTAGGAAAGATTTATAAAACTTAGTTGTATGGTGTATAAATAGGAAAATAATATAATTTTGGGAATTAATAATTATTTTTTTAAAAATTTCATCAATATCAGTTTTTTTTATCTTTAGTTAGAGACCGGTCACTTTAAAAATTTTGAGCGATTGATGTTTTTATATGTATTTGTTTTATATTTATTAATATTTGATAGTTAGTATCCAATGAAAAACTAAATATTAAGTTTATATAAATTTTGAATTAATTTACCAAAACTCTCATACTTAATTGAATAAAAACAATATAAATATAAATCCAAGAAGATTTTATTTTAACAAATCAAAATATACATGTTGAAACATTAAAAATAATATACATACATATATATATATATATTGATGCAATCTTGGATATGACATCAAAGGATCCATTATTAGTGTTTATTGTATTTATTGTAGGGTCTAAAACGAAGTGGATCCAAAAGGAGTTCAATAAGCTAAATTAAGAGACTTGGGTTAAAAAAGTTTAAATATGTTAGTATGAACCTTTGTCTATTTTTTTGATAATAAATGGAGCTACAAGAGGATTTTGAATGATTATAATTTGATTGAAAACTATAAATTTGTACCTTTCCAACGACATATGGTAAGCCTGCCAATTCATCCATTAAAAAAGAACGATGTGTTTAAAGTTAGACCTAGAACCTGCCAACAAAGTGCAAAAAAAATAAAATTGTTTCCTTAAAAGTGATGGATTTTATTTACTACAAGGAGTCCTTAATGTTATTGGAAACTTATGTGATAGCTTATGATTTACTTATTTTACTAGGATTTTATATCAAACAAAAAGAATTAATTGGTCAGAAAATAATTCTTATTTTACAAGGCATCAGGCTTTTTGACTAGTAAGGATTCTTCAACAATTATTTATCTTGGGTATTTTTCACTATCATTTACGGCAAATGGTGAAAAATAATCTTAGACTATCGTTTTATTTATTTTTATTATTTTAAATCTTATTTTAATTAGTTTGAGCTTTATTTAAATTGAGTGCATGTTTGACCCATTAGTTTTAGGATTTACATATAAATACTTTTATGTAAAGATTTTTATTTAGTTTATGAGATTTTCACTAAAGTTGCCATATATTATATGCTTTGTTTCTCTTTGTGTGATTGAATGATTCATGTATTAAGTTCTTGATTAAACTTGCAAACTCTTCAAATGATTGATCAACTTCGATGTGATATATACTTCTCGTTCGCATCTCATTATAGGCATATGATGAAAATGATTAATTGCATATAACTTTGGTTCTTCAAGGCAATGTTTTTATTGGATCAAGTTTTAAACTTTTCTTCAAAACTCAAATTAGTAATATAAGGGATACTTTTGCATAAGTCTGGTATTAAAGCCCAACTAATTTCAAGTTATACATCTTTAATTTTCATTGTTGTAAGTAATTCTAGGGTTTTATTTAGATCTTGTCATATCTAGGGTTTGTTTATTCTTCTTCTTTTTTTGGTTTCTTTCTCTTTAGGGTCTTGACTTATAAAAAAAGACTAATTCTTGATTAATCTTGGTCATGTTTCCTTTTAAAAGAAAAAAAAGAAGAACAAAATTGATTTTTGATATGGAAAAAATCTTGAAGTTGCTGAAAAACTACATACAAAACAAATTGTGTTCATCTTTGTGACTAGAGAAATCCGACACCTATTTAAAAAAAAATTAAAACTGCAAATCTTGAAAGGATTCATGGAGAAGCAATTTGAGAATTTTGGATCTTACATGAACTAGGGTTTAGTCAAAACTTATATTGAAAACTCTTGGTGATCTTGATTGATTTCTTGCAAATTTAGGCAAAATAAAATTATCTTGCATCAATTTCTTTAGTTTCTTGATTCTTAAGACATTTTCTTTATTTTCTTGAATTCCATAGTTTTTGTTGTCTCTTAATAGTAATTTTTACTTTTATTTTATGTCTTTATTTTCATCATTATATTCGCATAAATTTACATTGCTATTCATAAGTTTTTCCTCAAGTTTTATTTTAAAAAAGTTTGAATAATTGTTGATTCTTGAGTCTTTAAACATAAAATAAATCACTACGTAGTTTGGTTAATTATTTGATAAATTGTTAAGTTACTTTTAAGAATCTAAAAGGCGTAACAATACTATTAGAGTGAAAAACCTAATAAATTGTGTGAAATATGAGAGGAGTGAGTTTTATTGTGAGAATAAACCATATGAGGTTGTGAGTTTAAAGAGTGAAAATAAAGTGAGCCTTAAGGAAATAGTAAGAGAGGAGAGTAAGGACTCATATTCGACTAAGGAAGAGGAAGAAAAAAAGTCAATTGAAGCCAACAGTGGAGAGAAGAAAATGAGGATGAGAAAAGAAGATGGTGTAGAAAATATAGGTAAATACTTAAGTTTCTATACAAAAAAGAGTGAGATCAAGAGTGCTTATTTTTCTAACATGTTTATGATTTTACTTGTATATAAAAGACATATTCTAACATTAATAATATTGATTCTTTTATTCACAATGTTGTTATATCTTTATGACAGGATTTTGAGGATAATATAGGACAATCAAATTTGGATTTGAACTTAATTTTTCCTACTGCGCAGCTTTACACCAACAAACATAATTTTTTATCCAACTGTTTAATCAAAGTGAAATTTTGTCAAAAGTCTTCAGAGATCTTTTTTTTTTATATTGGTTAAAATTTCAGGTCGATCATAGTTTGTTAAGGCTTTCTAATAAGTTTCTAAGTTGTTTTCAAGATTTTGTTATGTATTTTCTAATGACATCCATAGTGGTTTGCCATTGATAAATGATGCAATTAATAATAGTACGGTAAAGTATGGACATCATATCCTTAGACTTGATGATATTTTAATGAATCTTGTATGTTTAGTAAGATTGATTTGAAAGTTGATTATCTTCAAATTAAGATGGAAAAATAACTTTAAGATTAAATATGGATTTTTTAAATGGTTTGTCATATTGTTTAATCTTACTATTGTACATAGTAATTTAATGACATTGATGAATCATATATAGTGTGCATTTATAGGTAGTTTTGTGGTTGATTATTTTGATGATATTCATAGTAATAATTTAGATGAGCAGTTACAATTTATTCTTAATATGTTATACACGAAATATTGTTGATATATATACTTTATACATGTTTTGCACACTTGTTGATATGTTTATGCAACTTGTTTAAAATCTTTAAATGAATTTATAAGGATTTAGTGTATGCTTTGAATTTACCTTTCTGAACTTTATAAAATGTTTTATGCTTAACTGGTATATTTTGTTTATTTAGTTGCTTTACAAGCATTTTATTTTGTTATTGTTTTTTGGCATGGGAAGAGCCTTATTCATAAATATTTGACTATGTTTTTATGGATTTAATCATATCTTCTACACAAAATTTGATTACCCTAATCAATATTGCTTCGACAAGTACTATTTTGGTAGTGAGGATTCCACCACCACTATCTTCGGTGGCGCATAATGAGAAATCTAAAAAGTTCAATAGGTTGAACTTCAAGTGATGACAACAAAATATATTCTATCCAATCACCTTGAACTTAGCAATTCTTGACTGAAAAAGCATCAAAGTTATTAGATGATGAATCTAATCCCACTATAGTTGTAGCATTATGCTTGGAATTACATTGATTATATGTGTGAGAACTAAATCTTGAATGGATTGGACAATACACTTTGTAATGTGTATAGTTCAATCAAGAGTGCAAGGGCACTAAGGAAAACTTTGAACAAAAATTACAAGGGTAAAGATGTTGGGATAAATAAATTCATAGTTAATTTTTTTGGATTTCAAGATGTTGACTAAAAAACAATGATAAGCCAAGTTAAAGAGTTTCAACTTATCTTGCATGATATTCATGATGAAGGTATATCTCTAAATGAATCATCTAAATGACTACAATCATTGAAAAATTACCACTATCTTGGAAAGAATTCAAGAACCACCTTAAGCATAAACACAAGGAAATAAGAGTTAAAGACCTTATTTTAAAGTTAAGGATAAGAGAGGATACAAGTTGTCAAAAAAAAAAAAGTGTCAACTCTTCTAGTTCCTTTAAAGCAAATATTGAGGCACACATGGCGAAGTCCTACAATTAAAATCAAAAGAAAAGGCTTGTTATAAAAGACAAATAAATTGTGAAGATGTTCAATAGAAAATGCTTTATATGCAATAAGAATGAGCATTTGGCCAATGATTACATAAATAAAGGTCAGTAAAGGATAAAAAAAAGGACTACTCAAACTAATGTCATCGAAGTTAATTACCTCATAAATAAACTTTTTGTAAATGAATTTATCTATTATTATTTTCAGAGTCTATATGATCAATAATCATAAGCAATGATGGGTTGATATTAATGTCACAAGATATGTATAAGATGATGTTTTCCACTTACAAATAAAAGGAAGGTAAAAACCTATATATGAGAAACGCATCAACCTTGAAGTTACAAGGTGCGGGGAAGGTCATGTGAATTATATAAAAAGAATAATGCATCTTCTTTTTATTTGCTTGAGTCTTGTGATGTGTGGCATGCCATGTTAGATCATGTGAATTATAATTCTATAAGAATGTTAATTAACCTTAAATTATTACCGAGTATAGTTTTTGATAAAAATCATAAGTGTGAGATTTGGGCAGAATCTAAATTCACAAAAACTTCTTTTAAACAATTAAAAAAAAAAGTTAACCTTTAGATTTATTTCATTCATATATCAATGATTTAAAATTTATGCATATTAGAACCATAAAAAAGTATTACATTATTTTTGTAGATGATTAAAATGTTTAAACATTACAAGAATGAAGTTGAAAATCAACTTAATAAAAATGTGAAGAATATAAAATACTATTTGGTGAATTACGTTCCTAAAATGGTATTATCCATTAAAATACTGCTCCTTATTCACCTCAATAAAATAGCATTGCGGAATGTAAGGATTGAACATTAAAAAAATAATGAATGTAATGTTGATAAGTCCATGAGTACATCAGAACTTGTGCGTTTAAGGCAATTCTAATCGCTAGTTATATACTTAGCATAGTAACCCATAAAAATTTAGAAAAGACACCATATAAATTATAAAAAGGTAGAAAACTTTCATACAAATACCTTAAAGTATGAGGGTGTCGTGCAAAAATAGTGGTAACTGATCCTAAAAAGATCAAGATAAGACCTAGAATTGTGAATTATGTATGTATTAGAGATGCTTATAATAATAGTGTATATTGATTTCTCATACACAAGTCAAGTATTGAGAATATTTATCTTACTCCAATAAAAGAGTCAATGAATGATATATTATTTAAAGATGTATTTCTATTTAAAAAAGTGCAAGAAAATCATTCACTTAAAAAATATTGATATGATCAAGCCTATATGAAATACTATTTTATGATTTAAGATGAAAATCCCCAGATAATTAACTTAAATTTTGGATGAAATAAAGTAATAAAATCAATACATGAAAAATTAATAAGTGATAAATCACATAAACATCCTAATCAGGTAAAATAACTATTTGAAGGAAATATTTTATAATTTAGGGTGAAAATAGTTGGAAAACAAAAACAATAATATAATGGAATTCTAAATAAAATTATGTATGACTTTTACACATAAAAACATTGATTAATGTTATAAGTCTTGCTATATCTTTCTATTTTGACCAAAAATGGTGAAAACTATGAGAAAAATCTTAATATGATTATGAATGAGAGTTATCAATGAATTAGTTTACAAATTTTAATGATTTAAGTAAATAAAGTAGAGCGTAAATTCAGATTTTGGATCATACTAAAATTTAATGTGGTCCTGGCATATTAATCTATATTAGGTTAAATTTTTAGATAAATCAAAGTTTGGAAAAGCCTCGAGAGAATGCCAATGGTCGGATAAGAAAATACATAAAAAAACACATGAACTATTTTCAATAGCAATTTTTTAAATACGGACATAAGTTCATCCTTTCCCTTTTATAAGGAAAGTCGTCAACCCTCAGAGATGAAAAACAAAAGTCCAATTTTCTCTTATATTCTCTATAAATCTTGCGTGTTCTTTTCAAAGGAAGGCTTGGACGATTGTTGTAGGCAAGTTTTAAAGGGAGAAACAATCTAAACTAGCAAATTTAGAATGGGAAGAAATTGGAAGTTTGTTGTTTAGAGTGAGAAAATGTGAAATTTAAAGGGAAATAGAAATTCTTGGGATTTGGTGCAAAAGACATATCAAATTATGATTGATTGATTGTGTTAAGATATTCCTTTTACATTAATTGTATTTTTCTTCTAATTTTTTTACCAAGGATTTAAAATCTTTGATTAGTACTTAAAAATGCATTTTTATCAAGGTTTTATATCATCATTTTTGCACTTGAAGTATCAATAACTCCTTAACTAAAACATGTTTTATAATAACATATCTAATAATATAAGATACATTTAATTTATGGTAAATGTTCATCTTAAATGCAGGCTTATCACATAAATGAAAGGATTGATTGATGAGTTTAAGTACTAAAATTGAAAGGAGAAAGAGAGGGCCAAACTTAGAAAAGAGATGCTGGTTTTATCCAAACTAGAACACTGTTTGGTAATTGGGTCATATCTGGAGCTGTAGATCTCGGATTTAGGTATGCTTTATATGAATGAAAAGCTAAGACATAGGCCTAAAACTTTCATGGTAAAGTTGGTTCAAATTCGGACGTTATCAATGATGTTTTATTCAGACAAGAAGATAAGGATTGTCACCAAGTCAAGATGTGGTCACCCACTCAACAATTAGTCATCAAATTAATAGTTCTAAATTTTGGCCTAAAAAAGAAGGCATTTGCCATGCATTTAGGCATCTTGGTTGTTCAGATCAAGATCGTGCTCTTTATTTCTCTTTTTATATTTTTGTAATGCTTAAGTTCTGCTTTCATTAATATCTTATTTATGCTTTTCATTTCCTTTCTTTTACTTAGTTAACTTGTATCTTATTTATATTCTTATCCTGTTTATTTATGTTTCTCTTCTTTATTATGTTTAGCTAAATTTATTATGTCAAGGTGAAAAGGTTACACTAATGGTGTAAGAATAAGTATAATATAAACTCAATATGGACTTCAATGCTTATATCCTAAACAACTTGCTATTAACATGTCTTATCATTTTTATCTTATTAATTCTTAATACCTTGCTTGTTAAATGGTTAATCTAGATTTGTGTTGTATAACACTTGGTACAACAAATGCTTGACACTTTCATAGCCCAACTGTATGGTATAACCTACACCTGTGCTATGAAAGGAAGTTGATTTGTTGTTAACATAAGTTAGCATTATGAATTCCTGACAATATTTAAAAGTTTGGTGTCACTTAAATAAGATAATTAATATGATCATGTTAACAATTTATAATAGCTATTAATGACAAATCATCCGATTGAAACTTTTTTTATGTGTGGTTTCCAGTTGAAGAGTTTATACTATACTTATTTGAAATACCATTAGTGGATCCTTTAACCTTGACATTTGTTTTTATCATTGTTTAATCCTCACATTAATCTTACATCTCAAAGTCCTCTTTAACTTATTATTGTTGCTGTTGTTGCTGCTGCTACTGCTATTATTTATAATTTATATAGTTAACCTCCATGTGATTCGACTCTGGTCTTGCGGGGTTATTTATTACTTTGACACTCCTACACTTGGGAGAAGACATCAATCTTTTGGCTGTCTCAAGTTTTTTGCGCCGTTGTCGGGGAGGTAAATTCTTGTATAAATTATAATATTTATTTTATTTTCTCTTTTCACTTTTCTTGTATCTAACTTTTGTTTCTTTTGTTTTGTTTCCTTTTGTTTTGTTTTCTTCTTCTTTTTAATCTCTTTCTACATATGCATGAGTGTTTGGTCACATATATTAAGTAGTAAACTTTGTAGGGTATCCTCATCATTTTCAGAAAATATGGCCGAAGAAGATAATCAGTCGTTTCATAATGAGAATAATGAGAATAACCGAGTTAGAATACTCCTGATGCATCTCACTTTAATTCTACAAGAACAAGTGCACTCTCATGTATAGTTTTCCCTCCTGATGCATCTCACTTTAATTTTAAGCCAAGCATTATTTAACTTTTACCTTCTTTTTATGGCTTAGATTTAGAAAATCTATACTTGTATTTGAGAGAATTTGAAGAAGTCTGTAACACTTATAATGACTTAAATTGTAGCATGAATACCATCAAATTAAAGCTTTTTCTTTTTCATTAAAAGATAAAGCTAAAACATGGTTACAAAATCTTAGGTTAGGATCCATTCATGCTTGGGATGAAATACAACGACAATTTTTAATGAAGTTTTTTTCATTTCACAGAACAAACTCTTTTAAAAAACAAATCACCATTTTCACTTAAAAACCAAGAGAAACATTTTACCAATATTGGGATAGGTATCGAGACGTGCTTAATGTTTGCCCTTATTATGGTTTTGAAATATGGAGATGGGTTTCACATTCTTATGAAGGGTTAACACCTAAATATAGACAAATGGTGCAATTGATGTGCAATGAAACTTTTGAAAATAAAGACCCTGATGAAATAATGGAGTACTTAGACTTTCTAGCTGAAAATGCTTAAAATTGGGACACTACAAGCGCTTATGAGGCACCGGGTAAAACTCAACCTCATATGTCTAGTGAATGTATGTACAACCTTAGGGAAGATCATGACCTCCAAGCTAAATTTGCATATTTAGCTAGAAAAGTCAAGACACTTGAATTTAAAAAGAGTGGTCAATTAAAATCTGTTTAAGACATTGTATGTCAAATTTATGAAATGAATTAGCATGCAACTAATGACTGTTCAACTTTGCCTTCTTTCAAGAATGCCTCCACGAACAAGCCTATGTTTTAAACAGTTTCCAAATGCCCAATCATAACCCATACTCGCAAACATACAATTCTGGTTGGAGAAATCACCCAAATTTCAATTGGAAAAGTGATAACAATAATGCAAAAACTTCACAGCCACCGTTTCAAGCACACCATAATTTCTAAAATTCTCATGGATATGCACCTCAATATGCTCCACCTCCTAGAAGAAATCCTGAGGAAACATTGTATGCAATAATTGAAAAGCAAGAGGCAATCATTGAAAAGCAATCAACACTCAACTTGCTCAAAGCATGATAGATTTTAAAAATGCTCTTGTAAAATTCACATTTCCTCTTAATTTTCAAAAGAACGGTAAGTTTCCATCTCAACCATAGCAAAATCAAAAGGGGCAATATAATGCAAGTGCAAGTAGTTTCGGAAGCCAGCACATGGATCAAGTCAAATCAGTCATCATTCTTTGCTGTGGATTTTTGCCAGCTCATTTGAATAACAAAGACAAAAGAAAGTTCTTGAATGAAGTGCAAAACTTTTATTGGGATGACCCTTATTCAAATATTATCCTGATCAAATATTTCAAAGATGCATTCCCGACAATGAGGTAAGTAGTGTCATTAAATTTTATCACTCTAAGGCACGTGAGGATCATTTCTTATAAAAAAAAAAGACGACTGCAAAAATCTTGTAAAGTGGATTTTACTGGCCCATCATGTTTAAGGACTCATATGCATTTTGCAAAACCTGTGAAAATTGTCAAAAGGTGGGATTTATTTCAAAACATAGAGAGTCTTTAGATAATCTTCTATTGACTCTTAAGTCTCATCATAGTGGAGATATGCATCGTATAATTCATGATTTATGGCCCCATTTTCATAAAGAACATGCTTATCATAGTCTTAGGAATCTAACTAAAAAAAGACCATGTTTGCCAATTTTTAAGAAATTTGGATGGAAAGCCTATCCTTGACCTATAAAGGGTGTTTGAGCCATTCTTGGATGTAAAATCATGGGAAGATATGAGCCACAATTACAACTACTTGTACATACATATGCTTTTTCAAAAAAAAAATAACAAAACAAAAAACAAAAAAAAAAGGAAGAAAGAGAGAGAGACACTAGCTGGCTTTCATATAGGTGATATGATTGCATTTTTTTCTCATTTATAAAACCTTCTTCTTCTTCCCTTCATTTCTACTCAACCCATACATTCTACAAGCATAGACAGGTCTTGAAATGGCAGGATCCTCAACTCTTAAAATAGAAAATATTTGTGTTTTTTGTGGATCCAGTCCTAGGAAAGGAAAAAAGTTTATAGAATCCGCAAATCATCTTGGTCAGATACTAGCTGAGAGAAAGATTCATTTAGTATATGGGGAGGCAGCCTTGGGTTAATAAGGAGTGTGTCAATAACTGGATTTTTAAGAGGTAGTCAAGTTTTTTAGGTCATCCCCATAGCTTTAGCAAATGGGGACATCATTAGAAAAATAATTAGAGAGGAACCACAGGTCCCCACAATGTCTGATAGAATGAATGCAATGTTTAACCATGCTGATTTCTTCATTGCCTTACCAGGTAGCATTGGAAGAGATCTTTCATATTTTCTCTTGGGCCCAACTGCACATTCATCATAAACCCATAAATATGTTAAATGTTAATGGTTTTTATGATAATTTGTTGTATTTTCTTGACCAAGTTATGGAACAACAATTTCTAACATCTACGACATGACAAATCATAATCTCTGCTGCTACTGCTGAACAATTGATTGACCAACTATAATCTTTTATCCCTTTAATTAATCTCTTTATGAGTCGTATAAATTTATCAACTACGAAAAGTTGTAAAAAGCTTAAATTGGATTTCAACCTTCGTTTGTAAAACCTTGTGTCTTTTGGTTTTATTAATACCATATTATTTTATTTTGTAATTTATTATATTTATTTAAGTGTGTTTCAGGATTGTCAGTGTTCGTTGTTTCAGGTGATGTCTTCTATATTCCATCTTTCTACCTTAGAACATTGAGGATAATGTCTCGTTTTGGTTGGCTGGAAAGGGTAGTAGTTGATATTTTCAAAAAAAAATTAAAAATTAACCAACTATGTTTTCCATTTCATAAACCATTTACAAAACTGTTGTTACTAGAATGGTAGAGTAAAGGAGTTCTTTTGACTCTTGAGACACATCTTAGTAAATATTCTTAACAAGGTCTATTAGAATACTTCTTGAAATATTAAAGTTTACAAACTCTCGCATTATTATCACTTAATTCTGCTCATATACTCATTTAACAAGTATTCTTAAACATTCATTTTCACACACATACACACACTTTAACATATGATTGTGGGTTGCACATTGAATTATTACATTATTTATGTTCTTTTGTTAAAGGTAACAACTAAGGGAAAATAATAGTATATAATTTGCAAAAAAAATAAAAATGATGATAATAAAAACGTAGATAAGTTTTTTTTTTTGGCCTCCATAATCTAAGCAATTAAGCTCGAAGGGGTGTTTTAACACCTAATACCCTAAAGTCAACTGACCTGAGAGCTATTGGCCCAACGTTTGTTACATGGGTTGAGGAGAAAAGCTTAAGGGAATCAAATATTGCACTATCTACGTATCAGTATCTGCAACTCGAGTTACTAAGCTCATGGAGGTGTCTCATCACCTAATGCCCTAAGACCATCTGGTCTGGGAGTCATTAGCTGAAAGCTCGTTACATGGGTTATTATTATTGCTATTGTTGTTGTTATTGTTACTGTTGTTATTATTGTTATTTATAATTTATATAGTTAACCTCCATGTGGTTCGACCCCGATCTTGCCGAGTTATTTATTACTTTGACACTCCTACACATGAGAGAATACATCAATCTTTGGGTTGTGTCAATCCCTAAACTTCTAAAGGTGTGTTTGGTATTGCGGTTGCTGTTGTGGTTGTGGTTTTAAAAAAGTTGTTTTATAAAAAATACTTTTAGTTGAGGTTGGTTTTGAAAAATATATGTTTGGTTAAAACCGTGGTTGAAATTGAGGTTGAATAAAAAATTGTTTAATGTGTTTGGTTAAAAAAATACTTTTTAAATTGAGGTTACAAAATAATTTAAAAATATTTTTAATTTAAATATTGTAGATTTAACTACTATTATTACATCATGAAATAAATAATATTGATATCAAATATTTTTTATTATTCAATTAAACTATATGCAATGTCATCATATACGAAATCTACCCAACAATGACTATATTTTTCATGGTTTCTTAAGCACGCAACAACAAAAATTGAATTTTTTGTTATATCATCAAGCAATATCCTTCTAATTTTTTGAATAAAACACAATTAAAATAAAAATAAAAACTGAATTTTTTTAACCGAGTCGGACTTAGCAAGAACATAATTAGAATTGCGATCAAATTCCACAAATGCTACGTCATTATGCGATATCCTTCTAATTTATGTAGTGTTATTAAATAATATTAAATACTAGTTTTTCGAGTAAAACTCATTTTTTAAAATTTTTTTTTCCAATTTCATTACATACAAAATTCATTCGACAAGAACTATAGTTTTCATGATTTTTGAGCATGCAATAAAATTAGGTAAAATATTATCAGGAATAAAATTGGAATTACAGTACGAGTAAATTTAATTCATCTTAAACTATTTTTTTAACAAACAAAAAAAAAATATTGTTCACATTCACATGAATAGTGCTAGTGAAATCAATTAATTGGATTGATTTTTTTTTTTTATAAAAAAAACCTAAACTTTTAACAGTGTAGCACACTGGTTTTTCAAAATTAAAAAAAAAAAAAACGTGTTCACTTTATAGTGAACAGCTATAGTGGAGCCACGCTCCACTGTTAGATGAGAAGCAGCAAAATGCTGCTTCTCATGAAACTCTGGTTTCATGTGGATCCTACCCACCAAAAGCAGCGTTTTTTAAGTTACCAAACGTTAATTAACGTGGCTGCGGGTGAACCTCACCCGCAACCACGTTCCCAAACAGCCACTAAGCCTAGGTTTTATGTGTAAATAGTGATTAGAAAGTGAAGTGGTGAAATTATTAGTCAATTATGATTTAGATTACATTATGGTGAGGGATTTGAAGAAGAATTGAAAATAAATTATGGGAATTTATTCTCTATTATGGCCAGCCACGAGTGGAGATTTTAGGGGTAATGGAAATTTGATAAAATTATGAAATATTGACACTAGGATTGTTGAATATTGGTTTTGGAAGTCTTAATGTTATCTATTAAAAATTTACATACAATGTTCATGTATTTGAATGATGGAAAGTTTGAAATTTCACAGGCTTATTGGTTTAGTGTGTTTAGTTGTATGTAAATATAGAATGGAGAGAAATTATGCTTACATCAAACTGTTTACACATTATTGGAGAGTTTAATATTGTAAGGTTTGAGTGATTGAGTTAATATTTTAAATGAGAATTGTTAAGGGGTATTAATTGGGATTTTGAGATGTATGGAGATTTCTGTGATTGAATTTCATTAGTGATGTGAGTATTAATTATTATTGTTTGGGAGCTATAAGAGAAGAGAAGAGGTTTAGGTGGACCCGACTTCTACAGAGCTTGGATAGTAAGAGATTAAGGTAAGAGATTGCCCTCCCATGCTCTTTTTAATTATTTAAAATGCGTATATATTTGTTAGATTTTCAATGTATATTTAATAGTGTTTCATGAAATCAAAAAAAAAAATATATGTGTTCTATAATCGATCACAAAAGCGATGATATTACATGTGATTTGTAATCGACTAAAACGATAATAATAAATAGTGTTTGTGAATAGTTGTAATAAATGTTGTTTTTGTGAATGACCATAATGATGGTAATTGTCATGTGTTTTGTAGTAACCACAATGGTAGACCCTGTAATGCGTAAAAAAAACCGGTCATTTGTGTTGTAACCAATTTTTGGGTCCCCATAAAAAATAAAATAAATAGCCAAAAGAGGTTAGAAAAATAACAGGAGGCAGAAGCGCTCAGAAAACATTCAGAAAAATTGGTCAAGGAATTTAAAAATACAAGGATTGAATTTTTGACAGTATATTCTTGAAGGATGAAAGCCCTATTGAGAAGGAAAATTTGAATTTTGAGGAGAAAAGCCCAAATTTGGATGTTTATGGACTTAATTGGATTTTTATTTGAATTTATAGAGGATTTGATTGCAAGAAAAATTGATTTTTAAGTCAATTTGGGCTTTAATTAGAAGAAATTTAAGTTCTGGGGCCAAAATATATTTTTTAGGAATTTATTAGGTCAAATCAGGGGCTTAATTGCATAAATATTAAAGTTTAATGGCCAATTATGGACTTAATTGTGAAAATCCAAAACCAGGGACCAATTTGGAAAAGGCGCAAAGATAGAGGGGGCTGCTTGGAATTGATTCAGGGGCTTAATTGAAGAAATTGAAAGTTTATTGATCAATTAGGGGCTTAATTGTGAAAATCAGAGGCCAAGGACCAAAGTGAAAAACACGGCCAACTATAGGGGCAGGGACCGAATTTGGCAGGGACGCAATTGAATTTTATTCTTAAAATCAGGACTCGATTGAAGGACTTAATAGAACAAATGATAAATTAAGGACTGATTCAAAAACAAATGTTCTGGCGTCTTTTTTTTAAAATGAAACGGCACGTTTTCTCCAAAACAACGTCGTTTCATACATTTAAAAAAAAAAAAGAGAGAGAAGGGCCAAACGGTGCCGTTTTGAACGGCACTATTCCCCTTTCTTCTTCCCCCCGAACATGCAGCGGGGAAGAAGGAAAAAGAAGCTTTTTTAATTTTTGCCGGTCCCTCTAGCCCACCGACAGAAGACACTAGCCGCTCCCCTGTTCCCCACGCGCATCAACAGCCTGCTCCCTTCTAGCCTATAAATACTGCTCTTGATACCAGCAACAGAGGGGGGGCTTTTTTGGAAACGAGAGACGAGAGAGGGAGAACACAGGGAACAAAAGAGAGAAGGAAAACAGAGGGAAAGAGAAGAACTATAACCTCTCTCTTTCTCTCTATCCCCACCGTTTGAAATAATACTGCCACCGCCCACCTTGCTCTTAGAACCACCCTTTGGAAGAAGAAGCAGAGAAGCAAGGTGACTAGACAAAGAGAAGAAATAACGCAGAAGCACTAGAGAAGAGGAAGGCCGGCCACCAGCTGCCATTGCCATCTCAGTCAACAACAGCCCTATGAAAAGCGGAGGAAGAAAGGAAAACAGAGGAGAACAGAGCTGAAGAGAAAAACGCACAGAAGAAGGGCTGGCCACCATCCAGGCCACTTCCCAGGCTGCCACCACCAGCATCTCCACGAAGCTGTTAAAGAAAGAGAAGAACCTTGTTGACAGAGGGAGCAAAGGAAATAAAGAGAAGAAGCAACGCCAAAACAGTAAGGAAGAGGAAGAGGAGCCGCAGCAACGCCACCGCCAAACCAACCACTGCCACTGTCAGCACCACCGTGAGCCCTCGTTGGCTTCCTCTCCACCGCCACCAGCATCATTGTGAGTGTTCGACATCGTCTTCGCTCCTTTCGGTTCCACGTCCAGGTAAGTGTTTTGCGTCTCTGTGCATGTGATTTCCTTTAGCATTTTCACCGTGCAAGTGAATTATAATTCACTTGAACAGTGAAGTGCAAATGTTACTGTTCATGTGAATTATAATTCACTTGAACAGTACCATATATTACTATGCGTGTTTTTTTTGCATGTTACTATGCGTGGTTTCCTTTTGCATTTTTATTGTTCATAGCGAATTATAATTCACTTCAACAGTACCATTTGTATATGTTACTAAGCATGCACACGTGAGCTTCCACCCAGGACACTGGCTCGGGCCAGTGACCCGGTTAGGCCTGCTGGATCCAGCCCAGCCATATGGGCCGAACGAGGCCCAATCTAAAATTTTTTATTAAAAAAAATAAAAATTCTTCAAAAATTATTTCAAAGAATTTGTGATTTTTCTGCAATTTTATTACTGTATTTTGATCAATATCGGTTTGTATTTTTATACTGTAAAGATACAAATCCGGTATTAAAATACCCGGTTTTCGTCCAAAAAAAATGTTTATAAAAAAAATGTTTTGTTTTCATGCATACGGCCAATACTGATTAGTACTTAAAAGTGCATGTTTATCAAGGGTTTATATCATCATTTTGCACTTAAAGTATTAATAACTCCTTAACTAAAGCATGTTTTATAATAACAAGTCTAATATTATAAAATACCCTAATATATGATAAATGTTCATCTTAAATGCAGGCATATCACATAAATCAAAGGATTGATTGATGAATTCAACTACTGAAATTTTGAAGATAAAGAAGGGTGAAGCTTAGAAAAGAGACGTTGGTGCAGTCCAAACCGGAACACTGTTCGGTAATTGGGTCATATCTCGAGTTCTAGATATCCAAATGATCTGAAATTTTTACAGAGATTTGATAAGACATAGGCCTACAACTTTCATTTGGACATCAAGATCTAAGAAGGCCGTTTTCTAGTCCAAATTATAGCAACAACGGAGAAGTCCGAATCTATCCTGCAGCCCAAATACTATTCAGTGTTTGGCCCATATCTGAAGTTCTAGAAGTCCAAATCACCTCTACTTTTTTTTCCTGGAAAGCTGAGTCAATTTCCTACACCTTTCATTTAGACATCTGGACCCAGTTCTGATGCTAGCATTTTTGTTTTATTTAGACAAGATGATAAGGATTTTCACTAAGTCAAAAGTTGGCCACCCACTCAACAATGAGTCATCAAAGCAATAATTCCGAATTTTGGCCTATAAAAGGAGGCATTTGCCATGTATTTAGGGGCTTGGTTGTTCAGATCAAGTTCATGCTCTTTATTTTCTCTCTTTATATTTTTGTAATTCTTAAGTTTTGCTTTCATTAATTTCTTGTTTATGCTTTTCATTTCCTTTCCTTTCCTTAGTTAACTTGTATTTTATTTATGTTCTTGTTTTGTTTATTTATGTTTCTCTTCTTCTTTATGTTTGGCTAAGTTTATTATGTCAAGGTGAAAAGGTTACACTAATGGTGTAAGAACAAGTATGGTATAAACTCAATATGAACCTTAATGTTTAATATTAACATGTCTTATCTTTTTATCTTACTAATTCTTAATACCTTGCTTGTTAAATGGTTAATCTAAATTTGTGTTGTATAATACTTGGTACAACAAATGCTTGGCACTCTCATAGCCCAACCGTATGGTATTACCTACACCTGGGCTATGAAAGGTACTTGATTTGTTGTTAACATCAATTAACATCATGAATTCCTGATAATATTTAAAAGTTTGGTGTTATGTAAATGAGATAATTAATATGATCATGTTGATAATTTATAATGAGCTATTAATGACAAATCATCCGAATGGAACCTCCTTCGTGTGTGGTTTCCAAATTGAGTAATAAGAGTTTATACTATACTTGTTTGAAATACCATTGGTGGATCCTCTAACCTTGACATTTATTTTTATCATTGTTTAATCCTTACATTAATCTTCCATCTCAAAGTTCTCATTAATTTCTTCATCCTCTTCTTTTTATTGTTATTATTATTACTACTACTAATATTATTATTATTATTATTATTATTATTATTATTATTATTATTTACATTCTTGTTATATTTTATGTATGTTAAGTATGCTCTGTGTTTGATCAAGGATACTGACATTGTTGGTCTTGCCTTGTTCATTCGCATCAGAAATCTATTTATATTATATAATATATCTCTTTGATCTTTCTATAAACTCAGTATATAGGCTGGAAACCTGTGACCCGATCTTTTAGATCATTCTCAGGTATAACAACGCCACGTACTGAGTATTATTATTATTATTAATATTATTATTATTATTACTATTACTATTACTGTTATTGTTATTATTATTATTGTTATTGTTGCTATTATTGTTATTGTTGTGTTGTTATTTATAATTTATACAATTAACCTCTCTGTGGTTCGACCCCGGTCTTGCCGGGTTATTTATTACTTCGACACTCCTGCACTTGGGAGAAGACATCAATTTTTTGGTCGTGTCAAGTTTTTGGCGCCGTTGCCGGGGAGGTAATTTCTTGTACAAATCATAGTATTTATTTTGTTTTCTCTTTTCACTTTTCTTGTATCTAACTTTGTTTCTTTTTCTTTCTTTTCTTTTTTTGTTTCTTTTTCTTTTGTTTTCTTCTTCCTTTTATTCTTTTTCTACACGTGCATGAGTGTTTGGTCACGTACATTAAGTGGTAGACTTTCTAGGGTATCCTCATCATTTTCAGAAAATATGGCCGAAGAAGATAACCAGTCACTTCATAATGAGAATAATGAGAATAACCGTGTTAGGACACTTAGAGACCACATGAATCCTACAAGAACAAGTGCACCCTCATGCATAGTTTTCCCTCCTGATGCATCCCATTTTAATTTTAAGCCAGGCATTATTCAACTTTTACCTTCTTTTCATGGCTTAGATCTAGAAAATCCATACTTGCATTTGAGAGAATTTGAAGAAGTTTGTAATACCTATAATGACTTAAATTGTAGCATGAACACCATTCGATTAAAGCTTTTTCCTTTTTCATTAAAAGATAAAGCTAAAACATGGCTACAAAATCTTAGGTCAGGATCCATTCGTGCTTGGGATGAAATGCAACAACAATTTTTAAAGAAGTTTTTTCCATCTCACAGAACCAACTCTTTCAAAAGACAAATCACCACTTTCACTCAAAAACCAAGTGAAACATTTTACCAATGTTGGGATAGGTATCGAGACTTGCTTAATACTTGCCCTCATCATGGTTTTGAAACATGGAGATTGGTTTCACAATTTTATGAAGGATTAACACCTAAAGATAGGCAAATGGTTGAATTGATGTGCAATGAAACTTTTGAAGATAAAGACCCTAATGAAGCAATGGAGTACCTAGACTTACTAGCTGAAAATGCACAAAATTGGGACACTAAGGGCACTTATGAGGCACCAAGTAAAACCCAACCTCATACATCTAGTGGAGGTATGTATAACCTTAGGGAAGATCATGACCTCCAAGCCAAGTTTACATCTTTAGCTAGAAAAGTCGAGGCACTAGAATTGAAAAAGAGTGGTCAATTAAAATCTGTTCAAGACATTGTGTGTCAAATCTGTGAAACAAATGAACATATAACCAATGACTGTCCAACTTTGCCTTCTTTCAAGGAATGCCTCCATGAACAAGCCCATGCTTTAAATAGTTTCCAAAGGCCCAATCATAACCCATACTCGCAAACATACAATCCTGGTTGGAGAAATCACCCAAATTTCAGTTGGAAGAGTGATAACAATAATGCACAAACTTCACAGCCACCGTTTCAAGCACACCATAATTTCCAAAATTCTCATGGATATGCACCTCCTTATACTCCACCTCCTAGAAGAAATCTTGAGGAAACATTGCATGCATTCATTGAAAAGCAAGAGACAATCAACACTCAACTTACTCAAAGCATGACTAATTTTAAAGATGCTCTTGCAAAATTCACATCTGCTCTCAGTTTTCAAGAGAAAGGTAAGTTTCCATCTCAACCACAGCAAAATCCAAAGGGGCAATACAATACAAATGCAAGTAGTTCCGAAAGCCAACACATGGATCAAGTCAAATCAGTCATCACTCTTCGCAGTGGTAAGGTTATTGAAAAACCCACTCTTGAACCTTGTGAGAAAGATGATGAGTCAATCTCTGAGGGTAAGGAAGGGGTTGAATTTGAACATTGTGAAGAAAAGACTGATTCTCCGCCAGCACTTCCATTTCCTCATGCCATGACCAAACAAAGGAAAGTCAATCACAATTCTGAAATCCTTGAAATTTTCAAACAGGTAAGGATCAATATACCTTTGTTGGATGCTATTAAACAGGTACCTTCCTATGCTAAATTTTTGAAAGATCTATGCACTGTGAAGAGAAAACTGAATGTGAAAAAGAAAGCATTTTTAGCCGAACAAGTAAGTGCTATTATTCAGAACAATAATGCTTTGAAATATAAAGACCCTGGTTGTCCTACAATTTCTTGCTTTATTGGAGAACATAAAATTGAAAGAGCTTTACTTGATCTTGGAGCTAGTGTGAATTTACTTCCATATTCGGTTTTTCAAAGTCTCAATCTAGGTGAGTTAAAACCAACTTCTGTAACTCTTTTACTTGCTGATAGATCTGTAAAAGTGCCTAGAGGAATAGTTGAAGATGTGTTAGTACAAGTTGATAAATTCATTTACCCTGTAGATTTTATTGTCTTGGATACACAACCTGTTGAAGCATGTAATTCAATTCCTGTTATTTTAGGACGTCCATTTCTTGCAACTTCTAATGCATTGATTAATTGTAGGAATGGACTGATGAAGCTATCATTTGGAAACATGACATTGGAGATGAATATTTTCAACATTTGCAAGCAACCTGGAGATGATAATGATTTACAGGAAGTGGACTTTATTGAAAAATTAGTTCATGATCAATTTCAAACCACTTCTAATGAAACTGAGATTGATGAACCTGACGAGTTGCAAATGGTTTATTTTCAGGACGAAGTAAAGGCATGTAATTGGAGACCACAAATTGAAGAATTGCCACCACAATCAATTGAGTCCATACCTTCAAGTGTTCAACCACCAAAACTTGATTTGAAGCCGTTACCAGTCAACCTCAAATACTCATTTTTGGGAGAAAATGAAACTTTTCCGGTAATAATCTCTTCCAAACTTAATGCACATCAAGAAGGTAAGTTACTACAGACTCTGAAAATGCACAAAAATGCATTAGGATGGACCATAGCTGACATAAAAGGAATTAGTCCTTTGATTTGCACACACAGGATTTATTTGGAGGAAAATGCTAAACCATCTAGAGAAATGCAACGAAGACTTAATCCTAATATGAAAGAAGTAGTGAAAAATGAAGTCATTAAACTTCTAGATAATGGAATCATTTATCCTATTTCTGACAGCAAATGGGTAAGTCCTACCCAAGTTGTACCCAAAAAGTCTGGAGTCACTGTGATAACAAATGAGAAAAATGAGTTAATTCCAACTCGGACTATTACTGGTTGGCGCATGTGCATTGACTATAGGAAACTTAATTTAATGACTAGAAAAGATCATTTTCCTTTACCTTTCATGGATCAAATCCTAGAAAGAGTTGCAGGTCATGAATTTTATTGTTTCATAGATGGCTATTCAGGTTACAATCAAATTGAAATTGCATTGGAAGACCAAGAGAAGACTACTTTCACTTGTCCATTTGGTACTTTTGCATATCGAAGAATGCCTTTTGGGTTATGTAATGCACCAGCCACGTTTCAAAGATGCATGCTTAGCATATTCAGTGATATGGTTGAACGTTTTCTTGAGATTTTTATGGATGATTTTTCTGTTTTTGGTGATTCATTTGATGATTGCTTAACTAACTTGGAAAAGGTTTTGAACAGGTGTGAAGAGAAGAATCTTGTACTGAATTGGGAAAAATGTCACTTTATGGTAACAAACGGCATTGTACTTGGTCACATTGTTTCATCGACAGGAATTGAGGTTGACAAATCTAAAATCGAGTTAATTGCCAACTTACCAACACCAAAATCTGTTAAAGATGTTAGATCATTCTTAGGACATGCTGGTTTTTACAGAAGGTTCATCAAAGATTTTAGTGTAATATCTAAACCATTGTGTAACCTTCTATCAAAGGAAACTGTTTTTGAATGGACTGAACAATGTGAAAAAGCCTTTGTTAAACTTAAAAGTTTGCTTACTTCTGCTCCTGTCATTCAACCTCCTGATTGGTCATTACCTTTTGAAATAATGTGTGATGCTAGTGATTATGCCGTGGGTGCTGTCTTGGGACAAAGAAAAGATAAGAAACCTTATGTGATTTACTATGCAAGTAAAACTTTAAATAGTGCTCAAATGAATTACACTACCACTGAAAAAGAATTACTTGCAGTAGTATTTGCATGTGACAAGTTCAGATCTTATCTTGTTGGCTCACCTGTTGTTGTTTTTAGTGATCATGCAGCATTGAAATATCTTCTCTCTAAGAAAGATTCTAAGGCTAGATTGGTGCGGTGGATTTTGTTACTTCAAGAATTTGATATCACAATCAAAGACAAGAAAGGCACCGAAAATGTTGTCGCGGATCATTTGTCAAGATTGACAACCGATTCGAGATCTGACATCACACCAATCGATGACTACTTTCCTGATGAATCTTTATTTTCTGTCTCTACGATGCCTTGGTTTGCTAATATTGTTAATTTTCTTGTTTCAGGACAATTGCCAGCTCATTGGAGTACCCAAGACAAAAGAAAGTTCTTGAACGAAGTGAAGAACTTTTATTGGGATGACCCTTATTTGTTCAAATATTGTCCTGATCAAATATTTCGAAGATGCATTCTTGACAATGAGGTAAGTAATGTCATTAAATTTTGTCATTCTGAGGCATGTGGGGGTCATTTCTCATCAAGAAAGACAACTGCAAAAATCTTACAAAGTGGATTTTACTGGCCCACCATGTTCAAAGACTCACATGCATTCTGCAAGACTTGTGAAAATTGTCAAAAGTTGGGATCTATTTCAAAACGTCACATGATGCCTTTAAATCCTATTCTTGTCATTGAGATCTTTGATTGTTGGGGTATAGATTTTATGGGTCCATTTCCTCCATCATTTGGTTTCTTGTATATATTGGTTGCAGTAGATTATGTTTCAAAATGGATAGAGGCAATTCCAAGTAGAACCAATGATCACAAAACAGTGATAAAATTTTTGAAAGAAAACATTTTAAGTCGATTCGGAATCCCTCGAGCCATGATAAGTGATGGTGGAACACATTTCTGCAACAAGCCATTTGAATCTTTAATGAAGAAATATGGAATCACACACAAAGTTGCCACCCCTTATCACCCTCAGACGAGTGGACAGGTAGAACTTGCTAATAGGGAGATCAAACAAATCTTGGAGAAAACGGTGAACCCTAATCGGAAAGACTGGTCTTTAAGACTTAATGATGCACTTTGGGCTTATCGAACTGCATATAAAACATCATTAGGTATGTCACCTTATAGACTAGTCTATGGAAAACCTTGTCACTTGCCTGTGGAAATTGAACATAAAGCTTATTGGGCTATTAAAGCTTTCAATTCAAACATTGATGATGCTAGTCAGCTGAGAAAATTGCAAATAAATGAGCTTGAGGAAATAAGAAATGATGCATATGACAATTCAAGAATTCATAAAGCAAGAATCAAAGAGTTTCATGACAAGAAAATACTGCGAAAAACGTTCAATGTTGGTCAAAAAGTCTTGCTTTATAATTCTCGACTCCATTTATTTCCTGGAAAACTAAGATCAAGATGGAGTGGTCCTTTTATTATGAAATATGTGTATCCATATGGGGCCTGTGATATCGAAAATCCAAAGAATGGCAATGTTTTCAAGGTAAATGGGCATCGGTTGAAAGTTTATTTTGATAATTTTTCAGTTGAAAATGACTCTATTGAATTGAGTGATCCTGTATATAAAGATTGATTCTTTTTCTCACATTGTTTTGTGTTTGTTTTGGTATATCTTTTGTTTTGCTAGTTTCTCTCACCCCGGTCAAATGGCGGATAACGGTACTCCGTGACTTTTAAGTCGGTTCTTTCAGTTTCCCATGATAACTGATATCTGTGTATATAATTGTGCAATTCTCTGCTCTTTCTTCTTTCTTTGAATCTCTCCCCCAATTCTTAATTGAAAATGGACACCACTCTTGAAAAATTGAAAAAGTATTTTCCCGCTCTGCCTCAGAATGCGATTACAAAAATTTACCGTGCTAGATGTGCAAGATTGAGGTTGTTAATGAACCATGGAATTCCTGAAGAAATTCGCTGGCTGATTAAAGCAAAGGTCCGATTATCAGGTGAGTCCTCCAATTCTTTCATTTCATACATGCCTGGAACAGGTAAAAGCACTTTTGCAAAGAAACGTCGTGCAAAACGACTGAAAGTCTGTCACCGATGTGCCAGATGGACTTGTAATGCGACATGTCGTTCTTTAGGAATGGTATCTGTAAACCGTGAAGATAAAATACAATTCATTAAGGATGGCCTGAGTAAGGGGTCTTTAGATAATCTTCTATTGACTCTTGAGACGCATCCTAGTGGAGATGTGCATCGTGCAATTTATGATTTATGGCCCCAATTCCATAAAGAACATGCTCGACTTAGTCTTGGGAATCTGACTAAAAAAGACCCTGTTTGCCAGTTTTTAAGAAAACTGGATGGGAAGCCTATCCCCGACCCATAGAGGGCGTTTAAGCCGTTCTTGGACGTAAAACCAAGGGAAGATGTGAGCCATAATCACAACTACCTGTACATATATATGCTTTTTCAGAATAAATAATTAATAAAGAGAGAGAGAGAGAGTGTGTGTGTGTGTGTCTGTGTGTGTGTGAGACTACAGCTGGCCTACATATAGGTGGTATGATTGCATTTTCAATTTCTCATCTATAAATTCTTCTCTTCCTTCCTTTTATTTCTACTCAACCCATACATTCATCAAATACAGACGTGTGTAGAAATGGCAGGTTCCTCAAATAATCACATAAACAAAATTTGTGTTTTTGGTGGATCCAGTCCCGGGAAAGAAAAAGAGTTTTTAGAATCAGCAAATCATCTTGGTCAGGTACTAGTTGAGCGAAAGATTCATTTAGTGTATGGAGGAGGCAGCCTTGGGTTAATGGGAGGAGTGTCTATAGCTGCATCTTTAGGAGGTAGTCAAGTTTTGGGGGTTGTCCCCAAAGCTTTAGCACAAGGGGACATCATTGGAAAAACAATTGGAGAGGAATTACAGGTGCCCACAATGTCTGATCGACTGAATGCAATGTTTAACCATGCTGATGCCTTCATTGCCTTACCAGGTGGTCTGGGCACATTGGAAGAGATCTTTCATATTTCCTCTTGGGCCCAACTGCACATTCACCATAAACCTATAGGTTTGTTAAATGTTAATGGTTTTTATGATAAGTTGTTGTCTTTTCTTGATCATGCTGTGGAACAGGAATTTCTAACATCTTCAGCACGACAAATCATAATCTCTGCTGCTACTACTGAACAATTGATTGACCAACTACAATCTTTCATCCCTGTAATTAATCCCTCCATGAGTCGCATAAATTGGTCAACTCAGGAAAGCCGTAAAAAGCTTAGATTGGATTTGAGCCTTCGTTTGTAAAAACTTTGTGTCTTTTGATTTTATTATTGTGTTTTGTTGTTTCTTCTATTTGTTTAAGTGTGTTTCAGGTTTGTCAGTGTTCGTTATTTCAGGTGATGTCTTCTATACTCTATCTTTCTACCTTAAAACATTGAGGACAATGTCTCATTTTGGTTGGGGGGAAAGGGTAGTAGTAGTAAAAAAAAAAAAAAAAAAAAAAAAAAAACTGTGTTTTCTATTTCATAAACTATTTGCAAAACTGTTGTTGCTAGGATGGCAGAGTAAAAGGAGTTCTTTTGTTAAAGTGACTCTTGAGACGCATCTTAGTAAACATTCTTAACAAGGTCTATCAGAATACTTCTTGAAATATCTAAGTTTACAAACTCTCATATTGTTAACAATTGATTATGCTCATATGCTCATTTAACAAGTATTCTTAAATCTTCATTTTCACACACACACGCTTTAACATATGATTGTGGGTTGCACATTGGATTATTACATTATTTATGTTCTTTTGTTAACGGTAACAACTAAGGGAAAGGGATAGTACATAATTTGCATAAAAAAAAAACAATTTTTTTTTTATATAATAATGATGAATAAAAACGTAGATAAGTTTGGTTTCGTAGCCTCCCTAACCTAAGCAATTAAGCCCGAAGGGGTGTTTTAACACTTAATACCCTAAAGTCAACTGACTTGGGAGCTATTGGCCCAAAGCTTGTTACATGGGTTAAGGAGAAAAGCTTAAGGGAATCAGACATTGCACTATCTACGTATCAGTATCTGCAACCCGAGTTGCTAAGCTCGTAGAGGTGTCTCAACACCTAATGCCCTAAGACCAACTGGTCTGGGAGTCATTAGCCTAAAGCTCGTTACATGGGTTAAAGATGCATTGTGTTTTAAGTTGTATGTGTAAATAAAAAAAAAAAAGAGAAAAAAAAATAATCCCAACCCAAGGAAGTTAACCTTAAACATTAGAACATAATATTGTTTTCTTCCAACAATAGCCCCATCATATATGTTTTCATACATTGAGCACATAAAAAGAAGGTTTATTAATATCTTGTTTACGAAATATGAAGCAGAAATGAGAGTTTGTTTATCTGGATAGATTAATGGAAGTTGAATGATGAATGCCTTGCTTTGTGGAACTTGCAAATTATTTTTCTATTTTAACGCTTTGATTACTAGGGACTAGTAATAAGCTGGTTGGGGGGTGTGATTAGTACTTAAAAGTGCATGTTTATCAAGGGTTTATATCATCATTTTGCACTTAAAGTATTAATAACTCCTTAACTAAAGCATGTTTTATAATAACAAGTCTAATATTATAAAATACCCTAATATATGGTAAATGTTCATCTTAAATGCAGGCATATCACATAAATCAAAGGATTGATTGATGAATTCAACTACTGAAATTTTGAAGATAAAGAAGGGTGAAGCTTAGAAAAGAGACGTTGGTGCAGTCCAAACCGGAACACTGTTCGGTAATTGGGTCATATCTCGAGTTCTAGATATCCAAATGATCTGAAATTTTTACAGAGATTTGATAAGACATAGGCCTACAACTTTCATTTGGACATCAAGATCTAAGAAGGCCGTTTTCAAGTCCAAATTATAGCAACAACGGAGAAGTCCGAATCTGTCCTGCAGCCCAAATACTATTCAGTGTTTGGCCCATATCTGAAGTTCTAGAAGTCCAAATCACCTCTACTTTTTTTTCCTGGAAAGCTGAGTCAATTTCCTACAACTTTCATTTGGACATCTGGACCCAGTTCTGATGCTAGCATTTTTGTTTTATTTAGACAAGATGATAAGGATTTTCACTAAGTCAAAAGTTGGCCACCCACTCAACAATGAGTCATCAAAGCAATAATTCCGAATTTTGGCCTATAAAAGGAGGCATTTGCCATGTATTTAGGGGCTTGGTTGTTCAGATCAAGTTCATGCTCTTTATTTTCTCTCTTTATATTTTTGTAATTCTTAAGTTTTGCTTTCATTAATTTCTTGTTTATGCTTTTCATTTCCTTTCCTTTCCTTAGTTAACTTGTATTTTATTTATGTTCTTGTTTTGTTTATTTATGTTTCTCTTCTTCTTTATGTTTGGCTAAGTTTATTATGTCAAGGTGAAAAGGTTACACTAATGGTGTAAGAACAAGTATGGTATAAACTCAATATGAACCTTAATGTTTAATATTAACATGTCTTATCTTTTTATCTTACTAATTCTTAATACCTTGCTTGTTAAATGGTTAATCTAAATTTGTGTTGTATAATACTTGGTACAACAAATGCTTGGCACTCTCATAGCCCAACCGTATGGTATTACCTACACCTGGGCTATGAAAGGTACTTGATTTGTTGTTAACATCAATTAACATCATGAATTCCTGATAATATTTAAAAGTTTGGTGTTATGTAAATGAGATAATTAATATGATCATGTTGATAATTTATAATGAGCTATTAATGACAAATCATCCGAATGGAACCTCCTTCGTGTGTGGTTTCCAAATTGAGTAATAAGAGTTTATACTATACTTGTTTGAAATACCATTGGTGGATCCTCTAACCTTGACATTTATTTTTATCATTGTTTAATCCTTACATTAATCTTCCATCTCAAAGTTCTCATTAATTTCTTCATCCTCTTCTTTTTATTGTTATTATTATTACTACTACTAATATTATTATTATTATTATTATTTACATTCTTGTTATATTTTATGTATGTTAAGTATGCTCTGTGTTTGATCAAGGATCCTGACATTGTTGGTCTTGCCTTGTTCATTCGCATCAGAAATCTGTTTATATTATATAATATATCTCTTTGATCTTTCCATAAACTCAGTATATAGGCTGGAAACCTGTGACCCGATCTTTTAGATCATTCTCAGGTATAACAACGCCACGTACTGAGTATTATTATTATTATTAATATTATTATTATTATTACTATTACTATTACTGTTATTGTTATTATTATTGTTGTTATTGTTGCTATTATTGTTATTGTTGTGTTGTTATTTATAATTTATACAATTAACCTCTCTGTGGTTCGACCCCGGTCTTGCCGGGTTATTTATTACTTCGACACTCCTACACTTGGGAGAAGACATCAATCTTTTGGTCGTGTCAAATACCCTAACATGTTTTGAATGTTTTTTTTTTATATATATATACAAAAATATTGGAAGTTTTAAAAATGTGTTTTTGCATGGATTTCTTAAACATCAAACAAAATTTGTTTTCTTGCATATCTGGATTTTACAACATCTTTGTAAAACTCCAAAGGGTATTGACCAATATTCCAAAAACTATAAAAATTTTATTTTGGGGGAATTCATCTATTATTCACCGCTAATGTTTGGATAAAGAAATCCTTAAAGGATGAATATCCAAAATATTATTGGGAGTAATAAATCCGCACACATTCTTGAAAGAAGCCTTGATTATAATCGAGGACATTTCAAAACTTCAAATTTTTTACTCCACGGTTTACGAGCCGTGAAAGTATGAAATACTAAGGCAAAAGGAGGCTTTTAAAAGCGCTTTGAATTTCCTTAGATTTCTAAATTTTTGTCTCTCCTTCTTGTGATTTACGAGTCGCAAACTCTTGAAATACTAAGGGAAAAATGAGCTTTCAAAGCACAGGGAATCTCCTTGGATTTCTATCCAAATAAATTTATTTGAATCAAACCTAGGAAAATTGATGGGATTAGAAAACACCAACACCATAGCAATTATAGAGCAAACCAAACACCAAGCAGCTTACCTTAGGTAGGGCGTACTAGGGGTGCTAATACCTTCCCTTTACGCAACCAATCCCTTGCCTTAGAATCTTTGAAAGACTAGTTAGGGTTCCTAGTGACCAAAATACTAGGTGGCGACTCCAAAGAACCAAATCAAAAAAACAAAAAGAAAAATCGCCATCGAACGCCGCACGGATTTTTTTTGAGGTGCGACAGAATGGCGACTCCACTGGGGACCCTTGGACTAACCTTGGTAATTGTTATGCTATGTGTTGTTGTTTTTTTTTTTTTTTTTCTATGAATGGTTTGCTTTGTTTAAAAGTTTTAGCATACATCTTTACATTCTATCATACATGGCATAGTCATGCATCACTTTATTATTATTATTATGTTTTGGAGGGCACACACATGTAACTTTAAGATTAAGTGGGGGACTAGCAGCTTGCCTTATGACTTGAGTCAAGGTTTAAGTTTGTGTAAACCCTAACTCTTTGCTGAGTGTTTAGACTGATTGTGATTGGTACACGTACCATCCCACTATCTGCTAGACCTCCATATCGCCTTTACGAGGGTGATCACTGGAACAGCAAGAGACCTTCTTTTAGAGACCCAGTAGTAAACCTACCCAATGTCTCATATAAAGGAACTAGAGCCTATCCTTAGGATGTATGCTTCATAATATCTTTTTGCATCCAAACAAGCCTAAGCTCAAAGCATCTTGAATCTCAAGACCTTTATTCAAAAGCTAGCCAAGGGAGAGATGTTCTAGAATTAGGAGACCCAAGAAGCTCCATTGGTGTTCAAAATTTAATCAACAATGCTTGTTTGATCATGATATTGTGTGGTTTTCCTTTTTCAACTTTTTAAATCGAGGTTCCAAATGCCTTTTCAAAAGTTCATCTTGGTGTTTTGCCACATCATTTTTCTTTTCAAAACGAATCTTCCATAACTACACCTACACTTTACACTGAGAATGAATGGCCGGACTTTAAAGAATCCATATTAGTTGTAGAAGAGGAAGAATGGTAGGAAAATAACATTAGGGGATTCACAAAAACGAACAATATGAACAAGCTTGGAAACCCGCTACAAGGTCATGTCGTTTGGGTTAAAGAACATTGGGGGCACCTACCAAAGGGCTATGTTGACTCTATTTCACGACATGATGCATAAAGAGATTAAAGTATACGTGGATGACATGACCTAGAGAGGGAGAGAATCATGTCCAAATATTGAAGGAATTAGTTGAAAGACTAAGAAAGTACAAGTTGAGGTTTAACCATGCAAGGTGTTCATTCGGGGTGTAATCTAGGAAGTTGTTGGAATTTATGATGAGTGACAAAGGGATAGAAGTGGAACCTGATTAAGTAAAGGTTATTCAACCTATGCCAACTCCCAAGATGTAAGGAGGTTCTTGGGAAGGTTGAATTACATTGCTCAATTTATATCCCAATTAACCACGACTTATGACCTCATCTTCAATTGTTAAGGAAGAAGAATCTTGGAATTTGGCATAAGAATGTGAAGAAGCTTTCACGAAAATCAAGCAATACTTACCGAATCCACCCCTATCTATCGAGTTGAATTGAAAAATGGCAAGTTCTACTAGCTGAGTACAACATAGTATATATGACAAGGAAAGCCATGAATGTCATCGCCGATCACCTAGCTGACCATGTTGTGAAAGTTTATGGGCTGTTAAAATTTAATTTTTCGGATAAAGATATGCTTTCAGTCGAGGAAGGGAAATCAGATTGTTGGATTATGTACTTTGAGGGTGCTGTGGTAATAGAGTGGGGGCAGTGCTAATCTTTCCTAATAAGAAACAGTATCCGGTTTTAGTTAAGTCGCAATTTGGGTACACTAACAACACAACTGAGTTTGAAGCTTGCATTCTCGATTTTAGAGGTTGCATTAGAGCTAAACATCAGAAAGATAGATGTGTATTGGAGACTCAATTTTGATTATTTGTCAAGTGAAAGGAAAAGGGCAAACCAAGGACGAGAAGTTGAGACCTTGCCAAAGAATACTTGTCTAAATGGGCTAGAGAATTTGAGGAAATAAAGTTCACCCATCTAGGAAGGGAAGGAAACCATTTTGATGTTTTGGTCACGCCAGCTTCTATGGCTAGAATAGACTTTGGACACAAGGTACAACCCATACACGTTGATATAAGAAATAACTTAGCTCATTATTGCTCAATTTGAAAGAGAAATAGATGGAAACCCTTGGCACTATGATATCAAGAATTTCATCCAAAACCCGACATATCCCATGGGGGCATCCAAAAATCAACAAGAAGACGTTGAGGAGGTTGGCAATGGATTTCTATCTTGATGGGGAAACTTTGTATAAATCATCTGACGAAACTTTGTTGAGATGTTTCGATGACGTGAAAAAAAATGGTGAAGAAATTTATGGAAAGATATTTGATCTATCGATAGGGTCCACTAGAAAAATTAATAATGCCCAGAATTTCAACGGCAGGATGATAATGGAGCTCTGCACTAAATGGAAAATCAAGCATTCCAATTCTTCGCCATATAGACCAAAGATGAACAGTTGAATCTGATAAGTGAAAATAGGATAGCCGCAATCTGTCATCATCAACTTTATCAAAGAAGGATGGCCAAATCATACAACAAGAGGATTCGACCTTGAGGATTCCACAAAGGAGATCTTATATTGAAGAAAATGTTGTCTTTTACCAGGAGAAGATCAAAGTAAATGGACGCCAAACAATGAGGGCCCTTTAGTGGTAAAGAAAGCGTTTTCGGGAGAAGCTTTATTGTTATCTAGAATGGATGGAGAAGATCTAGTTAGGCCCGGGAATTCTGACTCTGTAAGGAAATATTATGCTTGATGTATTTCGTAATTTCCCAATCAATAAAATTAAAGTTCGGCCATGAATTCTCTTTGTAAAGAACCTTTTTTTTCATAAAACATATGATCTTATATCATTTGAAATATTTTACTTAAAAGAACTTTTTTATGCATGACCAAGGAGATGACTCCATCAATTGGAGAAAACCAAATCAAATCTGCTTGACATTTTTTTGCACACCACACTAGGGGGCAAGAAGTGCACGAAATGCATATAGAGGTCCATAGTGAACCAAAACCCAAAGGGGTATCGTAATTAAAACTTCTAAAAAAGCATCTTTTATGAGAATTGATAATCGCATTGAAAGTTTCAGTTTTCATGAACAAAACCAAATCTTTTGAGTTTTCCTTTTGAAATAATAAATAAAGCACAATACTCAATGGAGCAAGAAAGGGCCCCATAAGGAACCAGAGATCTCTTCACTAAGAAGATATGAAGTATATTTTGGTTCATGAGAAAAGGTTGGACAAACAAATGGAAACAAGAGCTTGAAGAAGTTTACAACGAAAGGGGGACCTATTTTTCTCAGGTAAGTATACATGCATATTGATCATAATGCATTGCTTTCAACATTTGTCATATCGGTGTTTCATCATCATCTTTTGGGTAGTGCGTTTTTTAACCCTACCTCTTTTCGAGTGCGCCGTTGAGCCCTCACTTCTCGGGTAGTGCATTTTTAACCCTACCTCATTTCGAGTGCGCCTTTGAGCCCTCACTTCTTGGGTAGTGCGTTTTTTAACTCTACCTCATTTCGAGTGCGCCTTTGAGCCCTCACTTCTTGGGTAGTGCGTTTTCTAACCCTACCTCTTTTCGAGTGCGCCGTTGAGCCCTCACTTCTTGGGTAGTGCGTTTTCTAACCCTACCTCTTTTCGAGTGCGCCGTTGAGCCCCCACTTCTCGGGTAGTGTGTTTTTTTAACCCTACCTCATTTCGAGTGCACCTTTGAGCCCTCACTTCTTGGGTAGTGCGTTTTCTAACCCTACCTCTTTTCGAGTACGCCGTTGAGCCCTCACTTCTCGGGTAGTGCATTTTTTTAACCCTACCTCATTTCGAGTGCGCCTTTGAGCCCTCACTTCTTGGGTAGTGCATTTTCTAACCCTACCTCTTTTCGAGTGCGTCGTTGAGCCCTCACTTCTCGGGTAGTGTGTTTTTTAACCCTACCTCATTTCGAGTGTGCCGTTTGAGCCCTTACCTCTCGGGTAGTGCGTTTTCTAACCCTACCTCATTTCAAGGGCGCCTTTGAGCCCTCGCCAACATTTTTCTGGGTAGGTCACCCATTACAACGCGACCAATTCTCCATGTTTTTATTTGGGTAGGTCACCCTTTACAATCAGACCATTCTTTCACCTGGGTAGGTCACCCATTACAATGAGACCGCTCTTTCCTTTTTCTTGGGTAGGTCACCCATTACAATGAGACCAACATTTTTTCTGGGTAGGTCACCCATTACAACGCGACCACTTCTCCATGTTTTTTTTACTTGGGTAGGTCACCCATTACAATGAGGCTATTCTTCTATTTGGGTAGGTCACCCATTACAATGAGGCCATTCTTCCATTTGGGTAGGTCACCCATTACAATGAGACCACTCTTTCCTTTTTCTTTGGGTATGTCACCCATTACAATGAGACCGTACTCCATATTTTTTCCACTTGGGTAGGTCACTCATCACAACGAGACCGCTTTTTCATATTCTTTCTACTTGGGTAGGTCACCCATCACAATGAGACCATTATTTTTTCTGGGTAGGTCACCCATAAAAATGAGACCATTATTTTTTCTGGGTAGGTCACCCATAAAAATGAGACCATTATTTTTTCTGGGTAGGTCACCCATAAAAATGAGACCATTCTCTATTTTTTTTTACCTGGGTAGGTCACCCATAATAATAAGGCCATTCTTCCCCCTGGGTAGGTCACCCAAAGAATGAGACCACTCTTCTTTTTTTATTTGGGTAGGTCACCCATAAGAATAAGACCATTCTCCATTTTTTTTTTACCTGGGTAGGTCACCCATAATAATGAGGCCATTCTTCCCCCTGGGTAGGTCACCCAAAGAATGAGACCACTCTTCCTTTTTCCACTTGGGTAGGTCACCCATCACAATGAGACCATTATTTTTTCTGGGTAGGTCACCCATAAGAATGAGACCATTCTCCATCTTTTTTTTACCTGGGTAGGTCACCCATAATAATGATGCCATTCTTCCCCCTAGGTAGGTCTCCCAAAGAATGAGACCACTCTTCCTTTTTCTATTTGGGTAGGTCACCCATCACAATGAGACCATTATTTTTCTGGGTAGGTCACCTATAAGAATGAGACCATTCTCCATTTTTTTTTACCTGGGTAGGTCACCCATAAGAATGAGGTCATTCCTCCCCCTAGGTAGGTCTCCCAAAGAATGAAACCACTCTTCCTTTTTTCCATTTGGGTAGGTCACCCATCACAATGAGACCATTATGTTTTCTGGGTAGGTCACCCATAAGAATGAGACCATTCTCCATTTTTTTTTACCTGGGTAGGTCACCCATAAGAATGAGGTCATTCCTCCCCCCGGGTAGGTCACCCAAAGAATGAGACCACTCTTCCTTTTTCCATTTGGGTAGGTTACCCATCACAATGAGACCATTATTTTTTCTGGGTAGGTCACCCATAAGAATGAGACCATTCTCCATTTTTTTTTTACCTGGGTAGGTCACCCATAAGAATGAGGTCATTCCTCCCCCCGGGTAGGTCACCCAAAGAATGAGACCACTCTTTCTTTTTCCATTTGGGTAGGTTACCCATCACAATGAGACCATTATTTTTTCTAGGTAGGTCACCCATAAGAATGAGACCATTCTCCATCTTTTTTTTACCTGGGTAGGTCACCCATAATAATGAGGCTATTCTCCCCCCTGGGTAGGTCACCCAAAGAATGAGACCACTCTTTCCCTTTTCCACTCGGGCAGGTCACTCATCATAATGAGACCACACACGCATTTTTGTATTGGTTATGGGTAAAGGAATCGCCAGATGGGATTCCAAGTTAAAAGAGATCGCCAGATGGGGTCTCGGATAGATTTCCATGTTGATCAAATTGAAGTAAGAATTCAAAGGATCGCCGGATAAGGATCTCGAGATGAATAAGTTTTGATCATAGTTTTTGGGTTAAGGAGGATTGTTGTAAAAGACAAAGTTTTAGATCAATTAAGCTTCGACCAGATCAGTTTCGGGAGTTCCGTTTTGGGTTTATTTTTATAACACTTACTGCGCAAAGCCCATGCTCCGTAAGTATTATAAAGAGGGGGCATCTGTTGTAACCCATTTTTGGGTCCCCATAAAAAATAAAATAAATAGCCAAAAGAGGTTAGAAAAATAACAGGAGGCAGAAGCGCTCAGAAAACAGTTAGAAAAATTGGTCAAGGAATTTAAAAATACAAGGATTGAATTTTTGACAGTATATTCTTGAAGGATGAAAGCCCTATTGAGAAGGAAAATTTGAATTTTGAGGAGAAAAGCCCAAATTTGGATGTTTATGGACTTAATTGGATTTTTATTTAAATTTATAGAGGATTTGATTGCAAGAAAAATTGATTTTTAAGTCAATTTGGGCTTTAATTAGAAGAAATTTAAGTTCTGGGGCCAAAATATATTTTTTAGGAATTTATTAGGTCAAATCAGGGGCTTAATTGCATAAATATTGAAGTTTAATGGCCAATTAGGGACTTAATTGTGAAAATCCAAAACCAGGGACCAATTTGGAAAAGGCACAAAGATAGAGGGGGCTGTTTGGAATTGATTCAGGGGCTTAATTGAAGAAATTGAAAGTTTATTGATCAATTAAGGGCTTAATTGTGAAAATCAGAGGCCAAGAACCAAAGTGAAAAACACGGCCAACTATAGGGGCAGGGACCGAATTTGGCAGGGATGCAATTGAATTTTAGTCTTAAAATCAGGACTCGATTGAAGGACTTAATAGAACAAATGATAAATTAAGGACTGATTCAAAAACAAATGTTCTGGCGTCTTTTTTTTAAAATGAAACGGCACGTTTTCTCCAAAACGACGTCGTTTCATACATTTAAAAAAAAAAGAGAGAGAAGGGCCAAACGGTGCCGTTTTGAACGGCACTATTCCCCTTTCTTCTTCCCCCCGAACATGCAGCGGGGAAGAAGGAAAAAGAAGCTTTTTTAATTTTTGCCGGTCCCTCTAGCCCACCGACAGAAGACACTAGCCGCTCCCCTGTTCCCCACGCGCATCAACAGCCTGCTCCCTTCTAGCCTATAAATACTGCTCTTGACACCAGCAACAGAGGGGGGGCTTTTTTTGAAACGAGAGACGAGAGAGGGAGAACACAGGGAACAAAAGAGAGAAGGAAAACAGAGGGGAAGAGAAGAACTATAACCTCTCTCTTTCTCTCTATCCCCACCGTTTGAAATAATACTGCCACCGCCCACCTTGCTCTTAGAACCACCCTTTGGAAGAAGAAGCAGAGAAGCAAGGTGACTAGACAAAGAGAAGAAATAACGCAGAAGCACTAGAGAAGAGGAAGGCCGGCCACCAGCTGCCATTGCCATCTCAGTCAACAACAGCCCTATGAAAAGCGGAGGAAGAAAGGAAAACAGAGGAGAACAGAGCTGAAGAGAAAAACGCACAGAAGAAGGGCTGGCCACCATCCAGGCCACTTCCCAGGCTGCCACAACCAGCATCTCCACGAAGCTGTTAAAGAAAGTGAAGAACCTTGTTGACAGAGGGAGCAAAGGAAATAAAGAGAAGAAGCAACGCCAAAACAGTAAGGAAGAGGAAGAGGAGCCGCAGCAACGCCACCGCCAAACCAACCACTGCCACTGTCAGCACCACCGTGAGCCCTCGTTGGCTTCCTCTCCACTGCCACCAGCATCACTGTGAGTGTTCGACATCGTCTTCGCTCCTTTCTGTTCCACGTCCAGGTAAGTGTTTTGCGTCTCTGTGCATGTGATTTCCTTTAGCATTTTCACCGTGCAAGTGAATTATAATTCACTTGAACAGTGAAGTGCAAATGTTACTGTTCATGTGAATTATAATTCACTTGAACAGTACCATATATTACTATGCGTGTTTTTTTTGCATGTTACTATGCGTGGTTTCCTTTTGCATTTTTACTGTTCATAGCGAATTATAATTCACTTCAACAGTACCATTTGTATATGTTACTAAGCATGCACACGTGAGCTTCCACCCAGGACACTGGCTCGGGCCAGTGACCCGGTTAGGCCTGCTGGATCCAGCCCAGCCATATGGGCCGAACGAGGCCCAATCTAAAATTTTTTTATTAAAAAAAATAAAAATTCTTCAAAAATTATTTCAAAGAATTTGTGATTTTTCTGCAATTTTATTACTGTATTTTGATCAATATCGGTTTGTATTTTTATACTGTAAAGATACAAATCCGGTATTAAAATACCCGGTTTTCATAAAAAAAAAATGTTTATAAAAAAAGTGTTTTGTTTTCATGCATACGGCCAATACCCTAACATGTTTTGAATGTTTTTTTTTATATATATACAAAAATATTAGAAGTTTTAAAAATATATTTTTGCATGGATTTCTTAAACATCAAACAAAATTTGTTTTCTTGAATATCTGGATTTTACAACATGTTTGTAAAACTCCAAAGGGTATTGGCCAATATTCCAAAAACTATAAAAATCTTATTTTGGGGGAATTCATCTATTATTCACCGCTAATGTTTGGATAAAGAAATCCTTAAAGGATGAATATCCAAAATATTATTGGGAGTAATAAATCCGCACACATTCTTGAAAGAAGCCTTGATTATAATCGAGGACATTTCAAAACTTCAAATTTTTTACTCCACGGTTTACGAGCCGTGAAAGTATGAAATACTAAGGCAAAAGGAGGCTTTTAAAAGCGCTTTGAATTTCCTTAGATTTCTAAATTTTTGTCCCTCCTTCTTGCGATTTACGAGTCGCAAACTCTTGAAATACTAAGGGAAAAATGAGCTTTCAAAGCACATGGAATCTCCTTGGATTTCTATCCAAATAAATTTTATTTGAATCAAACCTAGGAAAATTAATGGGATTAGAAAACACCAACACCATAGCAATTATAGAGCAAACCAAACACCAAGCAGCTTACCTTAGGTAGGGCGTACTAGGGATGCTAATACCTTCCCTTTACGCAACCAGTCCCTTGCCTTAGAATCTCTGAAAGACCAGTTAGGGTTCCTAGTGACCAAAATACTAGGTGGCGACTCCAAAGAACCAAATCAAAAAAAGAAAAAGAAAAATCGCCATCGAACGCCGCACGGATTTTTTTTGAGGTGCGACAATTTGAACTGAAGCTATAACGTGTGAGAAAGTCTACTATATGAAAAGAGACTAATAAGATGTGATGGTATCACAGTCGAATATTTAGACATAAACTATGGATACAAATATAGTATGCCATTTAGATAGAGACTAATGAGATTTGATGGTATCGTAGTCAAGCGTTTAGGTGTAACCTACGGATAGATATATAATCCGTTGTTTGAATAGATGGCCACTGGGAGGTGCCGCACTCGGCAATATCTTTTTCTATTTAGATAATAATTAATTTATATTAAAAAATCGAATTATCTGTAATAAACTAGTAATAACAAAAAAGACATCTATATTCCTAATCAATTATTTAACACACCTAATCAATTATTTAACTATTAATGAGTTGTGAGAAAAGATTGAAATAAACCCACTACAGAGGAATTTGTTTTTTTATATAAAAGTAGTTACATCAGCAATGAATAATAAAATATATCAATGGCCATAATAAATTTGATTCTTGTTGTAGTTTTGTTTTCTTTTTTGTCATATCATAGAAACATGACCATGTTATAGTTATTGCCATCCCCTACCGTGCGAAAGTTGCTGTTCATGATCTCTATGACATGAAAAGGACATCATGATTTGATACCCACGGATTTCATATACTATGAAAATGATATGGCCTAGTGATTGACGCACGCAACTTGGTAAGCTTAGGCATATTATTAATCTTGTACCAAACTAAACTATGGTGTAGGATTTTTCAAATCGAATGACTTCCTTCCACACACAATCTATGAATCCGAAGATTTTTTTTTTTTAGATTTTTACACCGGCGGCCGAAGCATGCCCACAATTTTTTTCTTAAAAAAAACATAAAATAAGGTTGGAAAAAAGATTGGGAACCGGTGGACGGAACCCAAAAAAATAAAATTCAAGGACTGGACTTGTACTTGCTGACAAAAGAGAGAGAAGGAGAAGGAGAAGGAGAAGGAGAATGGATGGGGCTTGCAAAAAGCAAAGCGTAGAAACCTGAAAAATCATTTTCTTGACAAAAACACAACATTTACATCATCCTTTTCTTACTTAACCGATTTGTGTTGGGACAACTCAAGACAACCTTAACTTCTTCATCATTTGCCCACATGTGACTTGCACCCCCCGACCACCCGAATTTCCACTTCTACCCTTCACTAAATTAGCTAATCCAACTACCTACCCTCCATGTAACCCTATCGTACCCCACCCAAACCCCCCCGGAAAAAGGAAAAAAAAAACAAAAACAAATTTTAAGTGATTAACCTGCCACGCCATACGTATCTCTGACCCGACATTTATATTTAGTAATAAATTAAAATTGTCCAGGAAAAAGAAAAGTCAAAGACAAATACCTTCCCATCCCTTAAATTCAGTTAACAGTAACAGTCAGGTTTTTTCTTTTGATATTTTAATCGATAAATAATAATCACCACCACTGGTATTCTCTAAAAATCCTAGTTCCCTCACAGTCAGGTAACATTAACACATTATCAAACTACCCGAAGCCCTGCCCAATCTGCCCGCCTCTGCTATACCAAGTACCCGAGTAGTACTCCACCTTTCCTTTTGCCGTCTCTCTCCCCCTTTTTTGTAATTTTAGGTTTATTTCTCCTCGATACTCTCTCTCTAGATTCTCGATTTTCTCTCTCTAAAACGAAGCGGGGTCTCGAGTTTTTCTCTCAATTTAACGGATCCGGGGATATAATTGGATCGTTTGATGGAAGGAATCGCAGTTATTTTCGATTATGGAAAAAAAAGAAATTAGGGTTTCGATTAGCTAATGGTGAATTGAAGAAGCTAGGGTTTGTTTTACCGGATCTATATAGAATCGGTTGATTAAGCGAAGACAAAAGTTTGGATTTTGGGTTTTATTTCTTGGAAGGAGAGTGGTGGATTGATGGTACTCGAGGGGGAAAATGCAAGGCTATGCTGCATGGAAGGGAAGGTGAGGAGAGGAAAAAGGATCATCGGCACATGTGGACAGGTCCCACACGTGGTAATTCTGCTGTAGCTGGTGATGATGTTTCTAATTCGTTTTTCAAGGTAATTCTTTTTTGTTTTCTGTTTTAATTTTTGGGGTCTTTTTTTTTATTATTTAACATTTTGGGGTTTTGATTTGTTTGTTTGGCGGGACAGGATGGAGGGTTAATTGGGTTATTGTACATTTGTGGGATTGAGAAGGGTATTGGTATTGGATCAATTTTATTGTAATTCTAATGTTATCTGGATTGTATTGGTGGATGATTTGGATAACCGATTGCAATGGGAAAATTGCCTGTGTGATATAGGAACTTTTGGGAGATGAGCTTGACTTTGAGAGTTTTGATTTTCTTCGATTGGTGTTGACATTGAGACTCCATGGCTGTGCTTTGGCGACATATGTTTTATGGAGTCTGTATTGGGTTTCTTGGTGCTGATGCTGCTATTCTTACACTGATTGTATATGGAGTTTTTATAGGGTTTCTTGGTGCTGATGCTTCTATTCTTACACTGATTGTATGGTATTCTGGGAGGTGTTGAGTTATTATGGGGTTTTTGTAATGTATGGGCACAAATTGGCATGTCGAAATAGAAGGGTTTCTCTTTTGTTTTATGTTTTTAAGGACTTTTCTTCAACTTTGGGCAAAATTGGGTTGGTGGAAAATATTTTTCCTGGATTTATGAATTAAAAAAAGAGTCAGGCTTGTATATGGTTTGTAGTAAAAAAGGTGATACATGTGCTGTTGTTTGTTGAAATAGTTAGCTTCATCCTCAAAATGGTATTAATTCTGAGTATATAGCTCCTGTAAGCATGGATACAATGTGAGATATGTTGGTGTTGCAAATCATCAACAAGTTCATGATGTGGAAATGATACATAAATATATAAACTGTCAGTTGTGGATTTTCTTGGGGTTGATTGGTTAAATTGTCTATATTTCATGTTTTCACTGATTAAATTGCCAAAGCATACCCCCATACTTCATTAGAGGAAGGCATGCCCCTTTTTTCATGTTTTAATTTCAGTCCCATTACTCTTATGGATAAAAGCTGTACCAGCTATTGAAATTATTTTTACCTCAGTTCTTGTAAGATAGCTTCAGTAAATATGGATTTGTAATTGGTTACATGAGTTTAGAGTGTATGCAGGTGTTATACAATTTTTAGCATTAGATAGCTTAAGGTTTGGCTTGGCATTAAGCTGTATAGAGGTATATTTGGCATTAAGGTTTGGTTTGCAAAGATTTGTCTTAGAATTCTTGATATGGGGGGGTCTGTACTGTTTTTGTCTATTGATAGTGAAGATTTTAATTACAGGATGCTGTCATGCTATTGGATCCCTGGGGCGCCTTCGTAGTATTTAAATAGTTTAGGAAGGGGCTGTGTGACTCTTGTAGAAGTTTCTTTCTTGAAATCAAATATCATAGTATGTGATATCTGGTTGGGCTAGAGACTTTTGGGTAAGGTGGTTTAAAATTCAACTGGTTAAATAATTGATGATTTCCAAAATTGTGAGTTTATGCAATAATTCCCATCACTCTCTGCTGTCACATGTGCTAATTTTAACTGCCCACCATTACTTGGAACAAAAAAATCAGTTTTTCTTCCTTTGAAACGTTTTTCTTTTTCTTTTTCATTCAAAGTTTTTTTTTCCTTGTGTATACAAGCTGAAACCAGAGTGATTCAATTAAATCTTTATCGCCCTTGATGACTTCTTTAAGGCTTTCATATGAGAATTTTCACTGAACGATGATTAAGTTAGCTTTATTGATTTGATTTTGCTAAGTGCTTAATTATTGAAACCGAGAGAGGATGGTTTGTCAATTTACTGAAGCTGGAGCTTCTGAATCCACAAAATTATAAATGTTGATCAAAATGTTAGAATAATTAGATAGTATAATCAAGTAATGATATTCCATTATATTTTTTTGCCAATGGTCTGTTTTGACAAGTTGTTCTGCATCTCTGTATTTGTGTAATGTTTATTTATTCTTATTGAAATGATGATGCAATTTTGTTTAGTTCTTTTTTACTATACAAATTGCATAATAGTTCACCAAAACTCCCATTTTGTATTTTCCCCTAACAGGATGGACGCAAGATCAGTGTTGGAGACTGTGCTTTGTTCAAACCACCCCAGGACTCCCCGCCATTCATTGGAATAATTCGTTGGCTGACTAACGGTAAAGAGAACAAGTTAAAGTTAGGTGTAAATTGGCTTTATCGACCTGCTGAAGTAAAGCTTGGCAAAGGCATCCTATTGGAAGCTGTGCCAAACGAAATATTCTATTCCTTTCATAAGGATGAAATTCCTGCTGCATCATTACTCCATCCGTGTAAAGTTGCGTTCCTTCCCAAAGGTGTTGAACTTCCATCAGGGATTTGCTCATTTGTGTGCCGGCGAGTTTATGACGTTACGAACAAGTGTTTATGGTGGCTAACTGATCAGGATTATATTAATGTGAGTGGTAGATGTGCTTCTTGACCTTTTGCTTTGATTTGTCGATACTCTGGTAATTAATCCCTCTCCTCCTTTTCTTTTCACAGGAACGTCAAGAGGAAGTAGATCACTTATTGGATAAGACACGCTTAGAAATGCATGCGACAGTGCAACCAGGTGGACGCTCTCCAAAGCCAGTGAATGGACCAACATCAACATCTCAGTTAAAACCTGTTTCAGATAGTGTACAGAATAGTGTTTCATCCTTTTCTTCTTATGGTAAGGGAAAGAAAAGAGAACGGGGCGATCAGGGCTCTGAGCTTGTGAAACGAGAGCGCTTTACAAAAATGGATGATGGGGATTCTGGCCATAATAGACCAGAAAGCATGTGGAAATATGAGGTTTCTAAATTTACAGAAAAAGGAGGACTTGTGGATTCTGAAGGGGTTGAGAAATTGGTGCATATAATGCTCCCTGAGAGAAATGAGAAAAAAATAGACTTGGTTGGTCGGTCAATTCTTGCTGGTGTGGTAGCAGCCACTGATAAGTTTGAATGCCTAAATCAGTTTGTGCAGCTGAGAGGCTTGCCGGTGTTTGATGAATGGCTGCAGGAGGTCCATAAAGGGAAGATTGGTGATGGTAGCCCCAAGGATGGTGATAAATCAGTTGAGGAATTTCTGGTAGTTTTACTTCGGGCACTAGATAAGCTCCCGGTAAATCTTCATGCTCTGCAAATGTGTAATATTGGCAAATCTGTGAATCTTCTGCGCACCCATAAGAACTTGGAAATACAGAAGAAAGCGAGGAGCTTAGTTGACACATGGAAGAAACGTGTTGAGGCGGAAATGGATGCAAATGCAAAGTCTGCCTCTAACCAAGGTGTCCCATGGCCTGCTAGATCACGTCTTTCTGAAGTTCCTCATGGTGGGAACAGACAATCTGGTGTATCCTCTGAGGTTGCAATGAAGAGCTCAGTTGTGCAACTCTCTGCTTCGAAAACTGGTTCGGTCAAGGCTGTACAGGGGGATACTGTTACCAAGTCCGCATCAACATCCCCTGGACCCGTAAGATCGATAACTTCACCTGGATCAGTGGGTAATAACTCAAAGGAAGCACAACCCCTAAACACTGGTGCGAGTGCTGCCTCCGATCCATCTCCAACAGTAGCAAGGGATGAGAAAAGCAGCAGTTCTAGCCCGTCCCACAACAATAGTCAATCCTGTTCCAGTGACCATGCCAAAACTGGGGGGTTTTCTGGAAAGGAGGATGCAAGGAGCTCAACTGCTGGTTCATTGACGGCAAATAAGATCATTGTTGGCTCTTTGCGTCATCGTAAATCAGTCAATGGCTTTCCAGGCCAAGCTCTATCTGGTGCCCAAAAGGAAACTGGGTCGAGCAGAAATTCTTCTTTGCACAGAAATTCAGGTTCAGAAAAATTGTCACATTCCAGTTTGACATGTGAGAAGGCACTTGATGTTCCCATGACAGAGGGGAATGGCCATAAATTTATTGTTAAAATTCCCAACAGAGGTCGCAGTCCGGCACAAAGTTCCAGTGGAGGAACTTTCGAAGACGCATCAGTCATGAATAGCAGAGCTTCTTCTCCTGTGATTTCGGAGAGGCATGACCAGTTTGATCATAATTTGAAGGAAAAAAATGATTCATATCGAGCTAATATTACATCTGATGTTAAGACTGAGTCGTGGCAAAGCAATGATTTCAAAGAGGTGCTTGCCGGATCAGATGAGGGAGTTGGGTCGCCTGCCACTGTTCCTGATGAAGAGCATGGTCGGATAGGTGATGATGATAGAAAATCAGGTGAAGTCTCAAAAGCTACACCTACTTCAACTGTGTGTGAACATAAATTGGGGAAGTTGAATGATGCTTCTTTCAGCTCCATGAATGCTTTGATTGAAAGTTGTGCAAAGTACTCTGAAGGAAATGCATCAATGTCAGTTGGTGATGATGTTGGTATGAATCTCCTTGCTAGTGTAGCTGCTGGGGAGATGTCCAAGTCTGATATGGTTTCACCGACAGGTTCTCCAAGGAGAAACATGCCTATCGAGCATCCCTGTGTGCCAAGTGGTTTGAGAGCAAAATCATCTCCATGTGATGATCCTGCCCAAAGCCAAGGTAAGCCTGTTGATGGTGTTGATTATGAAGATGAGAAGTGGGGTTTTACTGTTGGTACTTCACTGTCCAAGAACACAGAGGCTAAAACAGTTCTGTTTTCGCAAGAAAAAGGCACAGGGGAGCTCAATGGACCTCCTAATTCTTCCCATGTGGATGTGCAGCAAACTGCCAAACCATGCCAAGAAAGCTATTTGAAATCAGAGGAAACATTAGTAGCTGCTGTGTCCTCTGCTAGCACAGCAGTGAAAACATCAAATTGTGGGGGCAAAGAACCGTGGGAGAAAGAGGATGCTGGCAGATCGAATGTAGATGGCATATCTGATGACAAAGAAAAGTTGCATGGTTCTGTCTTTAATGATATCAACAATACAGGAGTGCAAGTTGCGATTGAAGCAATGGAAGGATCATCATCAAACCATCTTGTAGAGTTTGATGCTGAGAACAAGAAAAATATAAATAAAGAGCTGAACATTTCTATTAAGGCAGAGCCAGCACCACCTGCTATTATGCTGTCTGATTTTGCAAAAGGAACAATTAATGAAGTGCTCCAACCTTCTAGTTCTGGTAAGGATATGGATTCTGAAAACTCGCATGAGGTGAAGGCTGGTGAAACAGATGGCAGGAGTCATTCTACTGAGAAAAATAAAATTGAAAATGAAAGTAATACAGCATCAGCTGCTACTGATCATGAAGGTGAGTGCAAAGTGGAGAGCCTGGGAGGTAATCAGGTCGAAGAGCAATGTGGTACCGGACCAGCAGCCCACAAGGCAGAACCCATACCTTTTCAGGCACCAGAACAAGTAGTAAGGTCAACAGAGTCGAAGTTGGCTGGCACTGGAGCTGATGAAACTGAGGAATGTACATCTGATGCTGCTGAGGCTTCTTCTTTATCTGCTACAGGGGGATCAGATCTGGAAGCAAAAGTTGAATTTGATCTGAATGAAGGCTTTATTTCTGATGATGGGAAATATGGGGAGTCGAGTGACTTGAGAGCACCTGGATGCTCTTCTGCGATTCAACTAGTTAGCCCTTTGCCCTTACCTGTTTCTTCTGTGTCTAGTGGGCTTCCTGCTTCCATTACAGTAGCTGCCGCTGCAAAAGGGCCCTTTGTTCCACCAGAGGATTTACTTAAGAGTAGACGGGAGCTTGGTTGGAAGGGATCGGCAGCCACAAGTGCATTTCGGCCAGCTGAACCTAGAAAAGCTTTGGAGATTCCATTAGGTACAGCTAATATCTCACTACCTGATGCAATGGTTTCCAAGCCTGGTCGCCCCCTGTTAGATATTGACTTGAATGTTCCTGATGAAAGAATCCTTGAGGATTTGGCTTCACGAAGTTCTGCTCAGGAGGCAGTTTCTGTTTCTGACCTTGAAAAGAATAATGATTGTGCACGTGATGCACTGATGGGTTCAATATCTGTTCGAAGCTCTGGGGGACTTGATCTTGATTTGAATAGAGCAGATGAAGCTAGTGATATTGGTAATCACTTAACAAGCATTGGCCGGAGGCTGGATGCCCCACTACATCCTGCCAAATCATCTGGTGGTTTTCTAAATGGAAAGGTTGGTGGTTGCTGGGACTTTGATTTGAATGATGGCCCTCTTGTCGATGAGGTGAGTGCCGAACCATCACAACTTGGGCGGCATACCCAAAACATTGTGCCGTCCCAACCATCCATTTCTAGCCTTCGAATGAACAGTACAGAAATGGGAAATTTCCCGTCCTGGTTTCCTCAAGGGAATCCATATCCTGCTGTCACAATCCAATCTTTCTTGCATGATAGAGGAGAGCAGCCTTTCCCTATAGTTGCAACTGGCGGGCCTCAACGGATCTTGGCTTCCTCTACTGGCAGCAACCCATTTAATCCTGATGTCTACAGGGGAGCAGTGTTGTCGTCCTCTCCAGCAGTGCCATTTCCATCTACTCCTTTTCAGTATCCTGTCTTTCCTTTTGGGACCAACTTCCCTCTTCCCTCAGCAACATTTTCAGGTGGTTCAGCATCGTATGTGGATTCATCATCTGGTGGGAGGCTTTGCTTTCCCACAGTACCTTCTCAAGTAGTAGCACAAGTTGGTGTGGTCTCATCCCATTATCCAAGGCCTTATGCTGTTAACCTCCCAGACAGTAACAATAATGGTGCTGTGGAGAGCAGTAGGAAATGGGCAAGGCAGGGTCTAGATCTCAATTCCGGGCCTCTAGGTGCAGATATTGAAGGTAGAAATGAGACCTCAGCTCTTGCATCGAGGCAGCTGTCTGTTGCCAGTTCACAAGCCCATGCAGAGGAGCTATCAAGGATGTATCAGGCGACCAGTGGAGTTTTTCTTAAGAGGAAGGAACCAGAGGGTGGATGGGATGGTTATAAGCAATCGTCGTGGCAGAAGGGATGAATAATGACACAATGCAGTGATCCACCTGTAAGTTTTTGTCATGTTCTGTAAATATATGTGCTCTTTGTGTTTCATGATTTGAAGCTGTGCTATAGCCATTTCTTTTCTTATCAAGTGGAGGGGGAATTTTTTTTCTTAACTTGCATTCTTTTGGGCATGAGTTGCACTTAGGTTCCTGTTCACAGGTCAAGTAATTGTGTTTATATTTTCGTTGTGTTTTCAATTACAGTTCTCCTGGTTGGATGTTGGCTAACTCCAAAAGATCGTCTAACTTGTGATCTGAAGGATGGGTGGTAAGTGAGTTATTTGATGTTCAATCTCCAACCACCACCCTGTCGCTGTACTGTTGTACCTTAAAAAAGGAATCTTTCCAGGGTCATTAAGTGTTATATTCTTGAATTTGTACTGGGTGGCTCAGTTCACCGTCCCCTTTGTAGATATTTTAACCAATGGAAAACTTGCATTCTGTCACTGTGTTGCCCAGACATTTGAAATTGGTGTCCATATGTCTACCGGATCGACAATTTATACGGCTGGATGCAAAATCATCCTTTTCCAACCATTCTGAGAATTAGGAGCCCTTTGTATGTGCTTTGTTGTTAAGCAATCTTTCTTCATTTATCTTTTCATTTTCTCTTTAAAACACGTACATGTAAGCAGATTGGTTCATGAAGTTTGGTGCTCAAGCCTTTCAAGCTCTGGCATATGGTTTAGTTGGATGCTGAATTCCTTTTAATTTATTCTATTTTTGAACCTGGTGTAGATTATTTGCTACACACCGAGTTCTACCCAACTTTGCTACTACCTTCGCATAATCGTGTCTGAACTCTAAACTAATAGAGGTTTGTTTATGACATTTTCCCATTTCTGGCCCATATTTGTTCAAAAATATTGCTCCTGCTATCATGTCTGAAAATTGGCCTTTGTGCCATCAGTGTCTTGGTGCTGGATTGTCTTTAAGGATAAGAGGTAGCTGTTATTACAGTTCAATTTTTCTGTGTCATGCAAGTTTGGTTGAAGCTTTGCGAGGATGGTTCATTATGGAAATTGTATTTGTATTTTTGTTCAGGTTTCAATTTTGAGGACTGAGATTCAAATTAAAACTTTTGAACCACTATAATCGGAGAAATCTGATCCAGAGTTGGAATGCATCTCGAAAATCTTAAGGTCAAGGGTTGTCCCCGTGATTTCATGAAGCACAGGTGCCAGGTGTTGCAGGTTCATGTTTTTGGAGGCGTTAGGTGATAAGAATGGGCATGGTGTTGCGCATTAAAACTTAAATCATTTCAAACTATCTTTATCTTGGTTCTTCCAGCTTGTGTTTTAGGTCTACCCAATCTTATAGCAATTGCATATTAATAAATCCAACGGCTTTGATGGCGTGCTGATGCTCAAGTATCAGGCAACGTTGCTACCCCTGAATTTGGGGCTGTTGCTTCCATAAAGTCTGGCTATGGGTAGGACGCTCTCTCCCTTTCTTTCCCTCCCGTGGTTACATTCCAACAAAATACCATTGGCTATGGGTGGGATGATCTCTCCACATATTCTATCTCAATACACCTATTAAAACCTTTGTATTGCACAATGAACCAATAATCTCTTTTAAATCTATGACTTTTGTGTCTCCCTCTCTTTTTGTCAATCTGTTTACACAAGGTAGATAACAATGATTTTTCATCGCAAAATAGGAAAAGAGAGCTTAAAATTGATCATGAATGAGAAGAATTGACTGGGATGAAAGAGTTCTTGATCAGCTTAAAAAGTAGATGGAGCAGGTAACTAGTCCACCAAGAGACTAAAAGTCACAATCGCTCAAAAAGGAGTGATCAACCAATGAAGTTTGGATGTGTGTGTAACCAAGCATTTATAGTCTTATTTAAAATGCGAGTCCTTAACATAATGATTACATAATGATTAATAAAAAGTAGAGATTATGTTAGAATTTAAATCTATCTGTTTTTTTAAATAAAATAAATAATAATCACAATATAAGAATCAACTAGAATCATTTTCTCGACAGCAATACCAAAATTTATTGCAAAGTTATAGTCATACAAATTAATTACTCTAATTTAAACAAATAAGATAGTATAGAGCAAGTAAGGAGTTGACCACACGAAGAAGATCTAGTTTAGGTTTTTATACTAAATGATTCAAAGTTGTGGAGTTTTGAGGTTAACTATGCTATGCTATGGTAAATAAAACAAACTAAAAATTAAATAAATCTGAGACTTATTAAAAGAAAAACTTTAGTATCAAGTAAAAATCCATCTACAGAAATCAAAATTGATCATTGAAACGATACGTTAATTTATATTCTGAATATTCATTTTTTCTTAATATTAGTTAGTTAACCGATTCAAAGTGTAACTAACGCTAACCATTAAATAACCACAGTGTCCGCATTAGTAATTTAATTCAATGGTAGCCTTAAGAACTAGACGGGATGATAAATCTAGATAGCATAATTGTATGCAATTTATGTTTGATTGAATTGAACGTTTTTTCTAAGATTAAAACTTTGGTTTTGATTATTAAGTTTAACCGCTTTATAAGTTTAAATATCACAACTCTGGTCTTGATAGGAAACTTAGCTGTAGATTGGTTTAAAATAATAATTTAGAGTCCGTTCTAACAATTAAACTAAACAATTATAGAAAATAAACATAAAAAACATTTATACTCATTATATAAAATGAAAAGAAAAGATAGAATAGATCTTACAGATTTTGAAATCCGAAAGTTTCTGTATCCTTTCAACCAAGAAAAATAACTTAGCTTTGCATTTCTATTGAAAAACTAGTGAATAAAACAGATGAGACCATAATTTCAAGTATAAGAGAAAAGGGTGGAATTTTTCTTTTTCTTTTTCTTTCTGGCCGCCCCCTCTTCTTTCTCTCTTTATTTTTTATTTGATTGGAAACCCTAATCCCCACATCCCTCCAATCCGTTTGTACACTCCTAAAAAAATATAAAAATAGTCATTTTCAAAGTAAACAATTTACATTTAAGTAAGTTAGATTTATATCTTCACAAAACCTGTTTATTGGCAGAATTTAAAGGTTGTCTTAGAAAAATCATATAATTCTCATATGAGCTCCTTTTCTTCTGAAATTTGGTAGGATAATAGGTCTTTGAGTCAGGAATCCAAAAAAATTAATTTTGCATCAAATAGACTTTTTTAATTCAAGATATTCAAGCTGGAATGACCGAAGGTCAAAATTGACAAAATGTGATACTTGTTTTTAAAGGTTGCGATTTCCATCTTCTTTGTTTTTTTTTTTCTTGCCATATATGCATAGAAATGTATGGATGTTAGCTTTCTAATTCCACTGGAATCACTTTATTTTAACCTCTACAACTTAAATTTTGCATAAAACATTGATTAGATGTTAAATATGCCAATATTCGACACGGGTTGAAACATGGTTTGAATTTTATTTTCAATTTATTTCTTTTCGAATCTCACATCCAAAAGTGTATTCAAAACCTAAAACAAAGATTACCAAGGCATTTTATATATAAAACATGAATAAAATACTAGGTACATGTGGGTAAAACTATAAAATAATATGGTTGCATCAATAGGGTTAGAATTACTTATGTAAGTAGGATCCAAAGTTTGTAATAATATAAATAGAGCCAGATACTACTTTAAATGATGATCAACCCTATATATTCAAAATTTTAAAATTCTAACCCTTTTTTTCCTTGGATGGTTTTATCACCTTTATTGTTTTTCTTAATGCTTTGTTATTTTTCAACACTTAAATTTCCTTCATTCTTTTTTATAGCTCGTGTTTTCTTTCAACCCTTATTATATATATACCATTCATTAATTATATCATGTTCATCCCATAAAAAATTAATTATAAATAAAATCTAAAAGAGTAATAAATCAAATCTCATACCCTTATATTTTGAATTATATAAAAAGGTACAGTCTAACCACATGTTTTAAACTTTTCTTCCATAAATGTATATATTGTGCTTACTTTATTCAATCTCTAATTAATCTATTTACTACTTATATGTACCTTTTATTTTTATTTGTTTATTTTTTATATGAAATAAAATTAATGTCCAACATACAACGTGATTATATTATTGATGCATGCCATGGAAAATTCATGTAAGGATATACACCAACTTGCATAATAATATTTTATATATGGATTTTATACACAATTCCAAACATAGATAGAAAATATCATTAAAGAGAGAGAGAGAGAGCTTTTAGTTAGGTCTACAAAATTATTTACATGTACAAAATAAGTTTTGAATCTAAAGGCCAACTACAACCTAACAATTAGGTTCACTAATACGAAAAGGTCTTGTAACAAAAAATTATTAAGAATAAGTTCATATTACAATACAATTTTTCTTCTAAACATATATAAAAGGGAGAGCACCAATTCTTATTATCCAATCCTATAGAAAATTTCATGAATAATAGTTATAAATTTCACAATAATAATACATCGAGCTATTTGTACTTGACATGAGTAAGGTCTTACTCTCAAGTTCAAGTCAATTAGTGCACTTCGATTTACATAGTTATCAAATATTTCGTAACGACTTATTATTAATCTTTGATTTATTGAAAACAACTCAATTTACCATAATTCTCAAAATACCTTAGGCAATACCATAATATTAGCCTTCGTGTTTGTAAAAATAACCAAAACATATTTAGTTTGAGAGCAATTTTAGAGACTTCACAACATTGGTTTTTGTCTCAGCAAAAGCAACTCAATCATATTGATTTCCGTACAACTTTGAAAAACAATTTCAACATTGGCTTTTGTATTTACGAAGGAAATCCAATCACATTGGTTTCCAAACAACTTCATAAACAATTACAACGTTGGCTTTCATCTTGGCGAAAACAACCCAATCACATTTGTTTACGAACAACTTTAGAAATAATCATAATATTGGCTTTCATCTTGGCGAAAATAACTCATTCACATTGGTTTTCGAACAACTTCGAAAACAATCACAACATTGATTTTTGCCTTAGCAAAAGTAATCCAATCATATTTTTATTTCACGTAACTATTTACAATTCATCTGGATTCATTTCATACATAGCATTTATAGTTACAACAAAAAACTTAACTGACATAATAAACTTATAGGTAAGACTCTACATACCTTCTCCTCTAGTCAAGTGAGCTCCATCAACAGAAGATCTTGTCCTCCCCAAACCATTCAAATACTTTCTATTAATACATTATTTACAATCCAAATACTTATTCTTTTTATAAGAAATAATTCTTTTAATTTCATACTTAGACTCATTATGTTTAACAATTTATAACAAGGCATCAAAACACTGTTTATTTACTCCTTACCAGAGTTGTTGAACTCAATTTTAAACAAGGTTTTTTTTTAGTATGCTAAGACACAAATACACAACTTTGATGAAAATGGTTAAACCTAATTTTGCCATTTACATACTTAAACTCATTGAAATACAGTGGTATATGAATCTGCCTTGTAACATATAACCTTACTTTTCTCTAGTCTTTTATCCATATTTGGAGTTATATAACTCCAAATAGGGTAAGATTTATTTCATGCAGAATCTAACATCACTAACCACATTTTCTATGAAGACATCTACCTCAAATTTTCTCATTTGTAAATCTCAATTTCAATTTAAAGTTTGACATTAATTTTGTCCAATAGTTTCCAATTTGACCTGTCTTCACTCAAACCTCCCTAACACTCTCAAGAATTGATTTACATGTGTTTCTCTTTACAATATCTTTTAGAGATAAGTGACAGAGAAAAGAATGGCTCCCCCTCATTTTCTTTTGTTTTTTGTCGTCAAACTCTTGTTCTTCCTAGGGCTGACGGGTTTTCTCTTTTTTTTTTGGTCCCTCACTTATTCATATCTTTTTAATTTAGTCCCTAATTCTTTATGTTTCTCACAATAGGCCCTACTCTCAACTTTATATATTTTATCCTTCTCTTTTTACGTATGTTTACCTTTAGACTTTAAGTTAAGAATTTTGTGCCTCACTAATGATCTCTTCTTCAATTAATTAAATTCATTCATTCATTTTCTAGGGGCTTACAAAAACAATCGTATTATCAACATATAAATCTCTCTAATATTGATATAAGAGCTCTTTAAATAGACACGGGAAAAATAATTATCATAACCTATCACAACAACATAGTGGTGGTAAACCGAATCATGCATGCATATCTTATTAGTTGAATAAGTTACAAAATGAACTTTATTAGAAAAGACCTTACAACATAAGTATCCACTTCTAAGAGGAAAATTGTAGGGATTCTATAATAACGAGCACTCTATTAAGGGTGTATGAATTGAGTATCCCTCTTATAAAAAGGTATTTTTTTTTTTAACATATCAAGCATAATAAAAGATGTAGCTTTACCCTAACATGATAACTCATGATAAGCCAATTGTTTCTCAAGCTTACAAACAACCATAAGCCATCTACTTAGCTCTACATAGTTTTTATCAAATAACACAACTTGTTACTAGGCAATTCTATACCCAATAACCTGTTTTACGATAAGGGAACCTGGATTTTCTAGCACAACAATTCCCTTTTATATATCAGTAACAAAGAAGAGGGATAAATAGAGCATAACTAAACCGACATTTAAAAAAGTTAGGACTAAAAGTACAATGAACAAGAAGATTTGTTTGCAATTATTTATACATTAAATGGGTTGATAAATTGTACATGATCACTAAAGAATAAAAATTATTGATTTCAAATAATTTTTTCTAAAAGCATAAACAATCAACAAGGAAGCACATCACTAATTTACTAATCAATATAATGATAATGTAGTCAATCCTTTCATAAAGCTAAGGTCGTTTGGTTTATCAGTAACCAAAATAACTTTTCACTAAAACTATACATTGCCACCTAACTCGATCAACAGTTAGAAAGAGATGAAACTCATTTTCATGAACACTTTTATATAATAATATAAGAGATTACATTATACGACTTGGTTAAAATAGTATATGACCTAAAAGAGGTAAAAAAAAACTATGTCTTACAATTTAAGATATTAAAAACTAAATTCATTATAGTTATATTTAAGTAAAAGTACATGAAGTTATTGCTAGTGAGAATGTAGTTAAACATAAGAAAAAGTTTTGTAGGAACCAAGTTTTTAAACATATATTCCCTTATAAATAATGTTGCCTATTATAAGAAAATGCTAGTAAAATAGGTAAAAGAGAAACCACTAAGGGGACTTACTTTATTGGTTATTTATACAATGTTGTGAATGTTTATTCACTAATTAATTTAGATGCTAATATAGAATTTAAGGAGGTTTAATAGCAACTCATATCAGTTATTGAAATAAATTATGAAAGACCATTTAAGATCACAATATTAAAAAAAATTCTAAAAGGACTCCTAAACCTGGTAACAAAAAAGTCAAAGTTTTCAAAGCAATTAAATATAATAAGTACATTTTTAATATCAAAAGAGTTAAAAAGATCTTGATCAATTGATGTGTGGGTGAAAATTAAGCTTTTTAGCAATCATATAATCCTTATTATTAATCAAATCAAGAGGTAATAATATTATAAATGGCATGACTATTGGAAATACAACAATAGTTATGTAGTAATTAGGAATCAAATCTAGAAAGCTTTAGGATTTGAATACATTCATGTTCTAAAAATAATATGGTAAAAGTGATGATGATCTATTCCTTAAAGTCAATATAATATTTGTTATCTCAAATCATAATGAGCGTATTGGAAAGGAAGAGCTCTAAAAGAAAAAAGGTTGATTGGCCATGACAAATGATGAAGTAAGTCACAAATCCTAGTTCTGGGAAAAAATATATTGATCATGGGAAATCCAAACTTGTGGTTTGACAAGCCCAAGATATTCCTTATAATGAGGTATATAGGTGTCTTATGTATCTTATAATTCTCCTAAAAGGTGCAAACTTGAGGATAATGTTAAGCAAGTAATGTCTTTATAACATGCCAAGACATTAAACCTAAGAGACCAATTGACAATAATTGACATAAACATTAACCATAATAAAAGTCATTTAAACCTAGTGATAACATGAAATAAAAAAATCATAGTTGAGCATGTCAGGCTTGCCATGACAACAACAAAAAAAATTAAGCAAAATAAACACATTCTAATGACCCTAATAAAAAGGTAATACTAAGGATGTTGTATAAAATAAGATAAAAAAAAATGATGAGAAAAACTAAATATGCAATCCATAAAGCATGTAACATATAATGTACAATAAATAACAAAATAAAATTATATCATGCAACTAACTCGCTATTACAGAATTCAATACCCTCAACCCACCAAAAAATTGTATACAAAAAAAAAAACCACATGCAATAAGCATACTACAAAATGAAGAAACTAATCATAAAAGCAAATAACTTTAACATTACTACCCCTAAAAAAACACAAATATAAAAATGACAATCCACATAAAAATAAAATCCTAATAACTACTTTTTTAAACCACTAAGATAGAAAGAAAAAAAAGACTTATTAGACAGCTAAATGACATGCCTAGAAAGATGAAAGAAAAAAAAAACATTGAGAAATAATATGTCAAATAACCATCTTTTTATGAACAACCTTATTAAACCAAAGGGAAAGATTCTAAAGCATTACAAATACATGCCAAGACTCATCAAGACAGAAATCAAAGTTTAAATGTGTTGTAAGATAGATAGAAACACACAATGTAAAAAACATATTTAACTTATTAAAATAATTGTGTAGCCTTAAAATAACAATCTTACAACTTACTAAAAAAATGGTAGAGATTTTAAGTCTTATTAAGGTAGTGATTTTTAAGAGATAAAACTAGAAAATGACAGCTCCTATTTAAAAACAAGAATATCAAAAATAAAGGTTGAAAAAGGATGTAAACACAAATAAAAAAACATTCACAAAAGAAAAGGGATTTTAAATGTTAAATAGAATAATTCATAAAAAAAAAAAATTGCATGATCGACCAACAAACCGGTGTAGGATTACTAAGAATGATAAAATAACCAACCAACCGAACAAACTCAAATCCTAAAGGCTATTATTCAAACGAAAAACTCTATAAAAAAGCCACACCCCTACCCCTACCTTAAACACCTTCAGACATGTTAAATCCTTAGAAAATAAATAACCCACTCATAACCTAGAAGCCAATAACATGAAGCAAACAAAAATAAACAACACAAAGAAAACAAAGCCATAAAATCTTCAAGAGCAAATAAAAAGCACTGAAATATGCATCAAAAAAACAAAAAATCAATGTCACAACAAAAGAAAAGAACATAAAAAAGAAAACATCCAATAAGCCCTCAAACAACAAACAATAAATACAACACACAATTGAACTAAAAAGATATAAGGGAAAAATAAACATAGCCAATGATAAAACAAACAGCATACATACTCAATAACCAATGAGAAAGAATTAAAAGAGACTTACATTGCATATCATAGCCCTAGTCCTAAAAAATAATAGCCTTGCATAAAAAGAAAAAAAAGAAACAAAACAAGCTCCGAAACGAAAAAAACCAATTCAAGACTTGCCAAGTAAGGAAGGGGAAAGATTGTTAGAGAAGACAATATAACACCAACTATAGAGCCAAGTAACAAATAACATGAAGAAGATCAATCACAAACTTCATAGCAATAGGCAAACACTCACAAAATAAAAAGACAAACACATTTCTTCCTTTATATCTATAAAAAAAAGTTTAATCCCTTAAAACTAAGCATTCTAATCAACCTATGCAAAGAAACTTTAAAAGAAAAAATTAAACCAATCACCCCAAAAATCAACAAACACCCATTAAAATCAAACAAAAAAAAAGGCTTGGATAATGACCTAAAAAAACACTCTTGCTTTGATTTTGTGGTTGTGTGGTTGTGTGTGAGAGAGGGAGGGAGGGAGGGAGGGTTTGGGATGATAAGGGAGTTGGCTCTGTTGTTGTGATAAAGATCTTTGATAAAAGAAAGACCACATAATTGATTTAGAAAGGAAAGATAGGTAAGATAAAGAGATGAAAAAAAGAAGAAAAGTTCAGTCTGGTGACTATTAGAAAAAAATAAAAGAGTAGAAAAAAGAGGAAAAGATTATGGTGGTCATTTGGCCACGTATCCCTAGAACAATTAAAGAGGAAAAAAAAATAGAGGAAAGCACTACAAATCCACAATCCTTTCTCTTTATATGTATATTGAAATCAAAATAAAATTTAGTTTTCTTTGTAATTGTAATAATTATAATATAATTATAATTATAAATTACATTGTTAATCCATCTATCTAAAAAGGGGTGTGTCATCATATCATATGAACTCATGAAAACACATTTACATGTGCTATCATGTTAGAAATATCAAATTCTAAAAAAGGTACAAGAAAAATAATCTTTTTTGCATTAATTCTTATATGAAATACTTTTCTTTATATTTGATTAAGGAGATGTTGTTGTAATGAGTGAAAGTTGATTGGAGAATATATTTTTGTTAAGACTCATTATCATGGTAGAATTAGAAGTTGGTAAATAATGCATTTTGAAATGAAAATAAACTAACTTCATATTTTTGTTTAGAAAATTTTAGGGTTTTAACCTTTTTCATTTTAAAATCATCAAAATACAAAACAAAATTTAATATTTTTTTATTTGAAATGCACTTTCAGAAAACAAACTAGATTGATGGGTTGCATTACATCGCGTGTAGGACCAAACTTTTCCTCTTATAAAAAAAAGGATGCTCAAATGATGCTAATGTTTTTAAAGAAATAAGAAAAATCCAAGACTTGAATCATTGACTTGAATGGTTTCAATAAGCTTAGTTAATTTAAAAATATAATTATATAAAAAAATGACACAACTCCTCCCGAGTTAGCTTGTCAAATTCATGATGTAGTCATGAGATTGGGGTAAACAAATAACAAAGCTCAATCCTAAAATAATATAATATTAAAGGATAAAGTCGGAAAAAAAAATTGGCGACCAAAACGAAAAAAAGAATAATAAAAAAAAAAATCTATCGAATCTGCAATATTATCTCCACATGCTACAGTACATTATTGATGACTATTAGATTTTTTCTATTTAAATTTAAACTTAAATTCTTAATTTTAATTTTATTGTTATTTAAAAAGGTATTTAACACTGCCGCTACTTTTGTTTTTAGATGCTTTTTAAAAGTTCTTTTGGCTTAAAAAAAGATTAAATTAATACTTTTTGATACTTTTTTATAGTTTTTATTTGCTGGAATTTAAAATAATAAAATAAAAATTATTTTAATGTTGTAAGATCCCACATCAGCGGGTGAGGGATGTGTTGCTGACCTTATTAGTAGTGCTGGTTCTAACATGTTAAACGCGTTTTGGGGCGTCAGGCTCAGTAGCGGGCTCGCGTCACCAGGAACAAAACCGTGAGGATGGTAAGGTCCAAAGCGAACAATATTCAGCATGTTGGGCCGAGCTGTTACAAATGTATTTTAAACAAAAAGCTATTTTAAAAAATATCATGCATTACAATCTTAAACACCTCTTAAATACATTAATAAACGGGCCATAAATCATATCTAAAAGGCATTGTTATGAAACTTAATCTTAGGTCTTCGCCGAGTTTCAAATAAGTAAAACCAGAGCTTGCAATTAGCTAAGTCAAACTTGGACAACCTGCCTAATCAACTCGAAACCCATGTGACCTAGCATAACCCAGGTTGACCCAACTTTATTTTTTATATTTTAAAAAACCTAAAAATATAGAAAATTAATTTATAAATACTTAGTCTCATGTATTATTTTATAGCTTACATTCTAATGAACTTTTTGATGTGAATTGCTATATATATATATATATATATATATATATATATATATATATATATAGAGAGAGAGAGAGAGAGAGAGAGAGAGGAGTATATCCATATATAAAATATTTTTTAATATTTTTATGTGAGATAGCTATATATATATATATATATATGAATTATTTTTTAATTTTTTAATATAAAATAATTATATATAGTTATAAATTATTTTGTAACTTTTTAATATGCGATAATTATTATATACACATGCACGAGCATACGCGCACATAGTTTATTTCATAATTTTTTCTTAAGTGATACTAAAATCTCAGGTATATTTTTTTTAAAAAAAATCAGATTAATTCAGTTAACTCATATGATCCAAAACCTTGTATCATGACTGGGTCAATCCCAACCCAAAAAGATTAGAGGGCTGAAAAGAGGCAAGACCGGACCCATTGAGAATTTTTGACAGGAACTTGGTCCGGGTTTATGGTTCAGTCTATCTACCACGTACATCTTCCCTTTTTTGCCGTCTCCCCCACTACGATTTCTCTTCTTCGCTCGCTCTCCTTTTCTTTCTCCATGATTTTCTCTCTCTAGATTCTCGATATCTCTCTCTCTCTCAAACTCAAAACAGCATCTCTAATTTAACGGATCGCATGTATTGATTTGCGGAAGTAATTGATTGTGGTCAAATTAGGGTTTGAATTGCACTTAGAAATGGTCTACGGAAGCTAGGGTTTTTTAGTTTTTCAATTATTTTTGGTCTTGGGTGGATCTAGGGTTTTCGAATTGGTGAATTAATTGAGGGGGAAAGTGTGAGTTAGGGTTAAGGGTTGATGGTACTCGAAAGGAAAAATGCAAGGCTATGCTGCATGGGCGGGAAGCTGAGGAGGAGAGGAAAAAGGATCGTATTCGGCACATGTGGACTGCTCCCACTCGTGTTAACAACAATTCAGTTGTAGCTGCTCCTGATTTCGTCCCTTCTCCTCCTCCTTCTTCTTCGTTATCTTCAGCTGATTCCTTTTACAAGGTACTCCTTTTCTTTTGGGATTTTTTGTGTTTTTTTGGGTCTTGGTTTCGATTATGAGAGGTATTGGATTGTAATTCATCGTACTTCTGTGTTATTTGGATTTGAATGATGGAAGATGGGGCAATCACTGATTTGATTGATAAAAGATGGAGAGGTTATTTGTTTGATTTAGGAATTAAAGGAGATGGCTCAGATTTTCTTTGATTTTTGTTAGCGTGGGAATTCTACAATTCAGTTAGTATTGTGTTCGTTATTGCAATTCTCAGTTGAATTTGGGAAGTATGACAACAAATTAATTTTTGTATTGCTACATGATATTGTTGCTTAAATTCAGTTTGGGGGCAATTTTTTCTTGTATTTGTGAAAATTTTTAGCTGTAGGTTTTAAGTTCAATTTCCACTTTTGTTTTTCTTTCTTATGACTGTTGACGGAACACTCTGCTTTGTTCCTTTTAGCTGTGCGAAGTGTGAATTTGAATGACTTATCTCTCCTCATAATTACATCTTAGCACAATCAGATGCATTGAGGCATTTGTATGTAACTTTTTTTACTGATGATGGCCTGGCTTAGATTTATTGATAAGTGCTTAATCAAGTATCTAATGAATGAAAATGAGATAAGAGGACTCATAAGCTGTGATTTTTAATCCATGAAGTTCATAATGTTAATTTTCTAGTGGTTTGATGATGGTATCTTTATTATGATATTAATGGCCAGTTAATGATATTCCATTCATCAATCATCTATGCTATCAAAATGCAGGCTACATTTTCTACTTTAGCAGAACATTTGTTGATGTAATTGGTATAAAGATGCATTTGTAATAAGTTACCTAAAGTGCCCTATGTTTTATTTTTTTCCTTTAACAGGATGGACGCAAGGTCAGTGTTGGAGACTCTGCTCTGTTCAAACCACCCCAGGACTCCCCTCCTTTCATTGGAATAATTCAAAGGCTGACTACTGATAAAGAGAACAAGTTAAAGTTAGGTGTGAATTGGCTTTATCGACCTGCTGACATAAAGCTTGGCAAAGGCATCCTACTGGAAGCTGCGCCAAACGAAGTATTCTTTTCCTTTCACAAGGATGAAATTCCTGCTGCATCACTACTCCATCCGTGTAAAGTTGCCTTCCTTCCAAAAGGTGTTGAACTTCCATCAGGGATTTGCTCATTTGTCTGCCGGCGAGTTTATGACATTACAAACAAGTGTTTATGGTGGCTAACTGATCAGGATTATATTAATGTGAGTTGTAGCTGCCCTTCAAGAATTTGCTTTGAATTTACAATTCCATTTGATGGTTAACTCTTCTTTACACAGGAACGACAAGAAGTAGTGGATCAGCTATTATCTAAGACACGTTTAGAAATGCATGCAACAGTTCAACCAGGTGGATGTTCTCCGAAGACAATGAATGGTCCAACTTCAACATCACAGGTAAAACCTAGTTCTGATAGTGTACAGAATAATGCTGCCTCCTTTCCTTCACAATCTAAGGGCAAGAAAAGGGAGCGTGGAGATCAGGGGTCTGAGCCCATTAAACGAGAACGTTTTTCTAAAATGGATGATGTGGATTCTGTTCATAGACCAGAAAGCATTTGGAAATCTGAGATTTCTAAATTTACAGAGAAGGGGGGACTTGTGGATTCTGAAGGGGTTGAAAAATTGGTGCATCTCATGCTACCTGAGAGGAACGAGAGAAAAGTAGATTTGGTTGGCCGGTCAATGCTAGCTGGTGTGATAGCAGCCACAGATAAGTTTGATTGCTTAAATCGGTTTGTGCAGCTGAGGGGCTTGCCTGTATTTGATGAATGGCTACAGGAGGTGCATAAAGGGAAGATCGGTGATGGTAGTAGCCCCAAGGATAGTGATAGATCTGTTGAGGAATTTTTATTAGTTTTGCTTCATGCACTGGATAAACTCCCTATAAATCTTCATGCTCTGCAAATGTGTAATATTGGCAAATCTGTGAATCATTTGCGGACGCATAAGAATTTGGAAATACAAAAGAAAGCAAGGAGTTTAGTTGACGTGTGGAAGAAACGGGTTGAGGCTGAAATGGATGCAAATGTAAAGTTTAGTTCTAACCAAGGTGTCACCTGGTCTACTAGATCTCGCATTCCTGAAGTTTCGCAGGTGGGGAATAGACCATCTGGTGTATCCTCAGAGATTGCAATGAAGAGCTCAGTTGTGCAACTCTCTACTTCGAAAAGTGGTCCAGTCAAGCTTGTCCAGGGGGAGACTGTGACCAAGTCTGCATCATCTCCAGGCCCCATAAAATCGACAGCATCACCTGGCACAGTTGGTAATAATTTGAAAGATGGACAGCTCAGAAATATTGGTGTCAGTGGCGCCTCAGATCTACCTGCATCTGCAGCAAGGGATGAGAAAAGCAGCAGTTCCAGTCAGTCCCTCAACAATAGTCAATCTTGTTCTAGTGACCATGCCAAAACTTCAGGATTGCCGGGAAAGGAGGATGCAAGGAGCTCTACTGCTGTTTCAATGGCAACAAATAAGATCATTGGTGGTTCTTTGCGGCAACGTAAATCAGTTAATGGGTTTCCAGGCCCAGCTGTATCTGGGGTCCAAAGGGATAGTGGGTCGAGCAGAAGTTCTCCCTTGCACAGAAATCCAGGTTCAGAGAAATTACAACAGTCCAGTTTGGCATGCGATAAGGCACTTGATGTTCCAACAGCTGAAGGGTTCAGTCATAAATTCATTGTTAAAATTCCCACCAAAGGTCGCAGTCCTGCACAAAGTTCCAGTGGAGGGACTTTGGAAGACACTTCAGTCATGAATAGCAGAGATTCTTCTCCTGCGCCTTTGGAGAGGCATGACCAGTTTGATGATAATTTGAAGGAAAAAATTAATTCATATCAAGCTAATATTGCATCAGATGTTAAGACCGAGTCGTGGCAAAGCAATGATTTCAAAGAGGTGCTGACTGGGTCAGATGAGGGTGATGGGTCGCCTGCCACTGTTCCTGATGAAGAGCATGGTTGTATGGGTGATGATGCTAGTAAATTAGGTGAAGTCTCAAAAGCTACACCTTCTTCAAATGTGTACGAACATAAATTTGGGAAGCTGCATGATGCATCTTTCAGCTCCATGAATGCTTTGATTGAAAGTTGTGCAAAATACTCTGATGGGAATGCATCTATGTCAGTTGGTGATGATGTTGGTATGAATCTGCTTGCTAGTGTAGCTGCCGGGGAGATGTCCAAGTCTGATATGGTTTCACCAACAGCTTCTCCACAGAGAAACATGCCTATCGAGCACCCCTGGGCACCAAGTGGTTCAAGAGCAAAATCATCACCACGTGATGTTCCTGCTCAAAGCCAAGGTAAGCCTGCTGATGATGAAGATGAGAAGCGTGGTTTAACTGTTGGTACTTTACTGTCCAAGAACATAGGGGCTAAAACAGTTCTGTTTTCACAAGAAAAACACACAGGGGAGCTCAATGGACCTCCCAATTCTTCCCATGTGGATGGGAAGAAAATTGCTGAACCATGCCTAGAAAGCAATGTGAAATCAGAGGAAATACTATTAGCTGCCGTGTCCTCTGCTAGCATGGCTGTGAAAACATCAAATTGTAGGGGCAAGGAGCTGTGGGAGAAAGAGGGTGGTGGCAGATCAAATTTAGATGGCCTATCTGATGAAAAAGAAAATTTGCATGGTTCTGTCTTAAATGAGATCAACAATACAGGAGTGCAAGATGGGACTGATGCAATTGATGTATCATCAACAAACCATCCTGTAGAGACTGATGGTGAGAACAAGAAAAATATGAATAAAGAGCTGGATGTTTCTATTGGGGATGAGCCAAAACCACCTGCTATGTTGCAGTCTGATTTTGCAAAAGGAACCAATGATGAAGTGCTCGAATCTTCTAGTTCTGGCAAGGATGTGGTTTCTGAAAACATGCATGATGTGAAAGCTGGTGAAACAGATGGTAGGAGTCATTCTACTGAGAAAAATAAAATTGAACATGAATGTAATACAGCCTCAGCCACAAGTGATTATGAAGGTGAGTGCAAGGTGGAGAGCTTCGGAGGCATTCAGGTCAATGAGCAATGTAGTGCCAGACCAGCTGCTCACAAGGCAGTACCCACACTTGTTCAGGCACCAGAACTAGTAGTGTCAACAAGGTCAAATTTGGCTGGCACTGGAGCTGATGAAACTGAGGAATGTATGTCTGCCCCTGCTGCTGCTGCTTCTTTATCTGCTACAGGGGGATCGAATCTGGAAGCAAAAGTTGAATTTGATCTGAATGAAGGTTTTATTTCTGATGATGGGAAATATGGGGAGTCGAGTGATTTGAGAGCACCTGGATGCTCTTCTGCGATTCAGCTAATTAGCCCTTTTCCCTTACCTGTTTCTTCTGTGTCTAGTGGGCTTCCTGCTTCCATTACAGTAGCCGCTGCTGCAAAAGGGCCCTTTGTTCCACCAGAGGATCTACTGAAGAGTAGACGGGAGCTTGGTTGGAAGGGATCGGCAGCCACAAGTGCATTTCGGCCAGCTGAACCTAGAAAAGCTTTGGAGTTTCCATTAGGTACAGCTAATATCTCACTACCTGATGCAATGGTTTCCAAGCCTGGTCGCCCCCTGTTAGATATTGACTTGAATGTTCCTGATGAAAGAATCCATGAGGATTTGGCTTCACGAAGTTCTGCTCAGGAGGCAGTTTCTGTTTCTGACCTTGCAAAGAATAATGATTGTGCACGTGATGCAATGATGGGTTCGATATCTGTTCGAAGCTCGGGGGGACTTGATTTTGATTTGAATAGAGCAGATGAAGCTAGTGATATTGGTAATCACTTAACAAGCTTTGGCCGGAGGCTGGATGCCCCACTCCATCCCGCCAAATCATCTGTTGGTTTTCTAAATGGAAAGGTTGGTGGTTGCAGAGACTTTGATTTGAATGATGGCCCTCTTGTTGATGAGGTGAGTGCTGAACCATCACCACTTGGCCAGCATACCCGAAACATTGTGCCATCTCAACCACTCATTTCTAACCTTCGGATGAACAGCACAGAAATTGGAAACTTCCCCTCCTGGTTTCCTCAAGGAAATCCTTATCCTTCTGTCACAATCCAATCTATCTTGCATGATAGAGGAGAGCAGCCTTTCCCAGTAGTTGCAACTGGTGGGCCTCAGAGGATGTTGGCTTCCTCTACTGGCAGCAACCCATTTAATACTGATGTCTACAGGGGAGCAGTGTTGTCGTCTTCTCCGGCAGTGCCATTTCCATCTCCTCCTTTCCAGTATCCTGTCTTTCCTTTTGGGACCAACTTTCCTCTTACCTCAGCAACATTTTCTGGTGGTTCAGCATCGTATGTGGATTCACCATCTGGTGGGAGACTTTGCTTTCCGACAGTACCCTCTCAAGTATTAGGTGCAGTCTCGTCTCATTATCCAAGGCCTTCTTATGCTGTTAACTTCCCAGACAGTAACAATAACAATAACAATAATGGTGCTGTGGAGAGCAGTAGGAAATGGGGAAGACAGGGTCTAGATCTCAATGCTGGGCCTTTAGGCCCAGACATTGAAAGTAGAGATGAGACCTCAGCTCTTGCATCGAGGCAACTATCTGTTGCCAGCTCACAGGTCCTTACAGAGGAGCAATCGAGGATGTATCAAGTGACCAGCGGAGTTGTTTTGAAGCGGAAGGAGCCAGAGGGTGGATGGGAAGGTTATAAGCAATCTTCATGGCAGTAGATACTAGTGATGAATAATTACAACCCAGTGATCCACCTGTAAGTTTTTGTCATGTTCTCTCTCTGTGTTTCACCTTGACCCTAATTTGATGAATTATCTATAAGGTAGCTGTGGTATTGCCTTTTCTTTTGTGATCAAGGAGAGGGGGAAACCCTCTTTAACTTGCTTTCTGTTGGGCATGAGTTGCACTTAAGTTCCTGCGCACAGGTCAAGTAATTTTGTTTCCGCTTTCGTTGTGTTTTCAATTACAGCTCTCCTGGATGGATGTTGGCTAACTACAGAAGATCGTCTAACTTGTGATCTCAAGGATGGGTGGTAAGTGAGTTATTTGATGTTCGGTCTCCGACCCCCACCCTTGTCGCTTTACCCATTGCGCCTTACGAGAAATCTGTCCGGGGTTGTTGAGCTGTTATTTCCTTGAATTTGAACTGGGTGGCTGCAGTTCACTTTCCTCTTTGTAGATATTTTAACCAATGGAAAGCGTGCATTCCTGTGACTGTGTTGCCCAGACATTCAAAATTGGTGTCCATACTGTTGTCCAGTGCATCAACAATTTATACTGCTGGGTGCAAAACCATCCTTCCTTTTCCAACCATTTTGAGAATGACTGGTGATTGGATTAGTAAACTGCTTTAAGCAGAAGCCCTTTTGTACGTGCTTTGTTGTTAAGGAATCTTTCTTCATTTATCTTTTCATTCTCTATTTAATCACATACATATAAGCAGAGTGGTCCGTGAATTTTGGTGCTGAAGCCTTTCTTGCACTGGCATGTGGGTTAGTTGACAATGGTTGGATGCTGTATTCCTTTTAATTTATTCTATTTTTTTTAACCTGGTGTAGATTATTTGCTACACGCCAATTTCTACCCAACTTTGCTACCATCTTCGCCAAAGGGTGAATGAACTCTAAACTAATCTAGGTTTGTTCATGACATTCTCCCATTTCTGTCCTCTATTTGACCAACGATATAACACCTGCTATCATCTCTTAAATTTGGCCTTTGAATTGTGCTGTTATTGTTTTGGTGTTGGAACTTGGAATTAGCTTCGAGAATAAGAAATCCTTTCCACAGATAGCTGCTGTTGCAGTTCAAGATTTCTCGGTTTTTTGTATGGTCGGCTGAGGCTGGTGGGGACACCAGGCCCACGCCACAGATTACACGAGTATATGGACGGAGACGACGTAGGATGGCCCAGCCTGTCACGCTTTGGTTGGGAGACTAAGCCCATTGGGCCTATCTCATTGTTGTTTTTTATTTATTTAGCCCATTTGGGCCGGCTCATTGTAATTTTATTTATTTAGCCCATTTGGGCTTGCTCATTGTTATTTTTATTATTTATGTTAAACAGTTTGGTTTGATGGGCCGAGCCCAATAGCAGGATGTTCTAGGTTGAGACTATTTATATGCTCTTTTGTCATTTGGGAAGGGACTTTTGAATGAATGAAAAAATGCAGATTTGCACATCTCCAACCCCTCTCCTCCTCTTCTTTAGCTTCTTTCTTCTTTAAAGCTTCTTTCTTTTCTTACTTTAATTCTTTTACTTATTGTTCCGCGTCAGAGGCTTTATAGGACGGTTCATCATGGAAATTGTAGCTGTACTCTTGCGTAGGTTCAATTTTTAGGTTCGAGATTCGAATGAAAACTGCTGAACCACAATAACCAGTGAAATCTGATCAAGAGTTGAATTGCTTCCAAAAAAATTTAAAGGTTAAGGTTTTGTCATCTCCAAGGATGAAATATTATATTACTGGGTGGTGTATGATGCTGTCTTGACTGTGAAATACACTCTCCCAGGTGCTGCAGGTTCACGTGTAAGGAGGTGTTATGTGACAAGCATGGGAATGATGTTATGCATTAAAACCTAAACCATTTCAATTCATGCAATCTCATTTTGGTTCTTTTTCTAACTGTTGTTGGGTTGCATGCTGCCTGATTTCAGTTGGCGTTTTTCGTTTTTTCTCCATTTTTCTGTATTATGGGCATTTGATTTAATGGCGACGGGTGAGACTGGTTCACACCGAGCTTTGTCCGCCATGATTGGGGTCTGGAATGCCTAATCTTTTCTGTTTACTGGGTACATCACCCTCCTTATGAATCAGGTTGCAACCTCAACATCATCTTTGTTCATGGATCGAAGGACAAAATACCAATGGGCAATGAGCCGGTAAAAGCATTGAAGAATCAGCCTGAATACGGTCGTCTTTTAGGTTTTCTTTGGATTCATAACAACCAGCTTGTAAAAAGTAAGAGAGAAATCAGCTTGCAGAAGGAAAAACAAATCATGTTTTACTAGTGTTAAACCAAAAGGTCAGGAAATATACCATGAACAATAAAAACTTGAAACAAAGCCAGCTGAGCTCCACTTTATACAATGAATTACAAAGTATAGATTAGTACTGAATGAGCATGTTTTCCACTGAAATTGGAGAGCGCGACCTTCAGCAAGGAGCTATGCCGCATTCAAAATCAAATTCGCAGGACCCAACATCTTGAGGTATATCCGAGCAGTGTAGTGCCACAGTTTTGCCAAAGAGTAACCACCTTGGAGATGAGGGGTTCTTCATTTGAGACACAGAAGCCTCCTCCCGCAAAAGACATTTCTGCGTTTCAAGAAATAATGCAAAAAGAATGGGAGAAGCTCATTTTCTGAATAGCACAAGCAAGTAAAACAGATAAGATTTAAATGGAAGCAGCCAGACGAGGCAGGCAAAAGACCTTCAACAACAGAACATTCAGTGCATGTAAAATACCACCATGAAGGGACCTCTTCTTCAGTAGTTATCTCTGAGGGAGTGCCCATCAAATAACATCATAGATATGAAGACAAGTTAATGACAATTAACCGAGACAGTGAAGTCATTCTAATAACTCCATAGCTCTATCATTCTACTATGGGACCTGTATGCATTGTGAGGAGAAACAGCTGGCTATTGCAACAATGGCAAACTCGATCACAAAAGACATTTAACTAGCTGTGAGCAGGGCATAAGGTCATGTCTAATATATGTAACATAACAAGATCTGCTCATTCTCCATGCTCTCTCTATGACAAGAAGTGTACACGTGACAAAAAAAAAATGCTACTCACAAAACAGTAACTGTTGCATTGTATTATTTCGGTGAGGGAAGATCGCCTATTTACCTGGTGTCAATATATTATGGCTTATGCTTCCAGAAATCAACTTATGTTTCTAACACAGGCATCATGGCTAAGTCAAAAAGAAAACTAATAAATGGCACAGTCTCTGTCTCCACAAATTCTATATCAATAAACATATTAGAACCCTTGTATTCCCAAATGAACCAGTAAATATCCATGAGACTTCCTTCGCGTTGTCCCTTCCATATTACATCTTCAAAACTATTTTCTATTCTGCTGTCTCTCCCTCTATATATATATATATAAATATGTCCTTTCAATATTACATCTCAACACTTAATTTCTATTCTGCTGTCTCTCTCTCCCTCCCTCTCTCTCTCTCTCTCTCTCTCTCTCTCTCTCTCTCTCTCTATATATATATATATATATATATATATATATATATATATATATATTGTGTGTGTGTGTCCTTTCCTTTCATTATCACATCTCAACACTTATTTTCTATTCTGCTGTCCCCCCCCCCTCTCTCTCTCTCTCTCTCTATATATATATATATATATGTCCTTTCAATATATACATATTTCAGTCCACGTATTCACAACCACTACTCAACATCCTTGGGACATTCAGTTTTAACTTAATCTTCCAATTCTATCTTCTCATACATATGTAATTTAGACAGTCGCTTTTACCAACTCAAGGGACCCAGGCCTAGGATATTCCTTAGCATCCAAAAAACCCATGTCTCCGCACTCCTTTTCCACTGATTAAAGAAACACTTAGCCACTACAACTAAGATGCCAACTGCTTAATCTTGTACATGAAAAAGGAATACTATTTACATTTGTTAGAAATGACTGCAGGTGCCTGTGAACTATTAGTCTAAAAATTATAAAATGTTTCCATTTAGTTTGACATGATTACACAAGTGGTGGCGGTAGCTCTGAAAAAAGGGATAGGGAAACAAAGAAAATAAATCAGAGAAGCCTATGAAAACATTTAAAAGGGAAACCCAAACATAAGTGACACCAAGATAATTCGCAAGATCCATATGTCAAGAGGATATGAGATCAGAAAACTTTGCATATCTTTCTAGAAAAAACTCTTAAAAGTGCAGAAAATGATGGTACTGACAACAGGCACCCTCGGCGCGGCTTTTTCTTCCTCTCTTTTTGTTTCTGTGCTGGTTTGATAACTACTTTTATTGCAGCATCAAAAACTGCTTTGACATTCTGCAATAACATGAAAAAAAGTCATTTACAACATGATAATATAAGTGATCTAATGCCTGCAAGGAACAATTAGAAAAGGTCGTCCTAAATGCAATAGTGGCAGGGCAAGATTCTTATATGATAATAGTAAACTTAGCCTGCAATATATTACTTTAGGACTGTCACACAGTCAGGATGTATGCCAAATAGCACAGAGCCCATTGATAAAATTTTCATATGAGGAAAATCAGTTTTGCCAAGCATTTGCGGGGAGAGGGAAACCTGAAATTTACACTCAGATTAATTCAGGAGAATACCACTGCATACAGTGGCAGAGGTAAGACTTTTGGCAGTTTTTTTACCTCCTTTTCTCTAGAAGATTTAACTTTCTATGATCAATTCATCCAATAAACATTAGCTGGGTGGTCAATTTCATGGATAGTATACACAGTACTCAATACAATTCAACATATTGCCAAATTATTACATACCTGCTGAGTTTTTGAACTACACTCGATGTAATATGCTGCACCAATCTGTTTTCGGAGTTCCTCTCCCTATTCATAGAAGAACCGATATCATTAAAAAAAGTTGATCACATGAAGACCAAGAAAACATATAAACAACCATTGAATAGAAACCGCACCTGTGCCATGGTCACAGGCACCAATCCAGGGTGATCAGCCAAATAATGCTTATCTTCACGAAGATCTACATGTCCGTTTTAAACCATTCATTAGATTCACATCTAAGGTGCTTCACAAAGCTAATCACCGCAATATAAATGTTAAATGTCAATAAAGCTCATGTAATTGGTCAACAGTTCCCAGCAGAAGGATTCATGAAACATAAGAGCACAAAATTATCTGTGAAACATCATGGATTATGAAAAGCAGTATGGATGGCTAGGCTCATGCCAATCAGTTTGCACATAATCTAGAACTCTCAAGGACATGAAAGGCAATACAATTTCATTTTACATCAAAGAGAACAGAGTTCTTATTTGGTCAGGGAACTTGGACTGATATCCTCCCTGACAAAAAGTGAGAATTATGCTATTCATAAGTGAGATTAATAAAATAATGAGTGCAATGAAGTATGACATAATCATACAAGTGAGTTGTAAGTAGTATGAAATTGTAAGTAAATTTTTTTTTTTAAAAAAAAAAAGATAATGTTTATCATATGACAATCATTCACATTAAGCCAGTGAAAAGACAAAAAGAACAATGGAGAGGGAAGGAATCACAAAGAACAAAAAAGAAAAAGTTATGCCCTTGACTTGACAGCAGTTATGTTGTCCCACAAAATTAAGTTCCAGTTAGATTTATTATACAAAATGTCAAAAGGAGGGAAAAGATTTCCCAATTCTGTACAGAATACAATGATACAGAAATAATCTATAAATCCTTCCTTAATCCTGCAGGAGACTTTAAGTTGGTAACAACCAAACTCATTTTTTAAGTGCCCTAAAGGCATGCACATGATCCTTATTTGCGAGAATGACCAATATTTTTTCTTAACCCCAAAAGGAGACTTTAAGTTGGTTACAACCAAACTCATTTTCTAAGTGCCCTAAAGGCATGCACATGGTCCTTATTTGCAAGAATGACCAATATTTTTTCCTTTTCTCGTTCTTTTTTTTTTTTTTCAGAAAAGCAAAGATTGCCATTAGTTTGACAAAAAAGCACGGGCACACACGCCCAAAAGGTCTTTATTTGCAAGAGTGATCGTTTTTTTTTCTTATTCATTTTTTTCAGAAAGCAATGACCACCATCAGTTTGGAAGGATAAAAGAAAAGAAGTCATTATTTGCCTAACAATATTCTTGTTTCTTTTCTTGTTCATTTTTTTACAGGCAATCAATGATCATCACTAGTTTGCAAAAAAGGAAAAAAGAAATAAAAAGATTACTAACTTTGACACTTTTTGCAATCCAGTAAGGTGGTTGAACAACTCTCCCTCTCAAGAGATTAAATGTTACGGAATAGCATAAAGAATGGATACACTATAGAATGTAAATTGCAATGTATCCGAAACCAAGTTGATAGAACAATATTAACAAAGAATGGATTAATTTCCTTACTTTTAAATTTCATCAAGTATTCCAACCTTGAGAGAACTTACCTTAACAATTTTCTGATCACACAACAGACCCTCAATCATCAAACCCATCTCAATCAAGCATCTAATGCTACTAACCAGGGAAGGGAAAATTCACTTGGTTACGTGGGAAGAATTATGCAAACAAAGAGGACTGAGTTTAAGATGAGAAAGGATTGAACATGACAGAAATATCTCAGTTGGGATTCGGGTTTTTCAAAGATTTCGTATTACAAAATCCATATATTAATAGCAAAAATAACCTTTATATGCCTTGGTCATCACTTTTCAATTTCTTTCCAAAACTTCACCTTTTTTTTTTAAGATTACCAATGGATGAAAACCAAACTTGAGACCTCACTCCTCTAGCTTTGCATGAGTACCATTAAACTATGAACCCATTGGTCTATATATAATTCCTTTCCTAAAATTTATCTCCTACTTGCTCAAAAACCTGAAAGTTTAAATCTGCAAAATTGGACAACGCTTTCCATTGGAAAGGTGATGTTGACACACACAGAAAGTCTGCCCAAATTTGTGACTGTTATAAGATTCATCCATTGAATTTCAAGCTTGAATGATGAAAAGTCTTCAGAAAATATATCAAATAAAACTGAAAAGTACCAGAGGAAACTCATTATTTACTTTCAACATCTTAATGAACCAAAATGCATCAATGGCCTCATTGCCAAGTAGTTTTGACTTGGAATATGAACAAGTCCTTATTTTAGCCTGCTTATATTTCAAAATTGCCTTCGGTGAGCTCACCAAGTTCTGAATAAGAAGATATACCATTCACCTATTAAGCAAAATGCAATAAACTGTGATGCAAATATTAACCAGTATAACCTAGACATAACAGCATTGACAAGATCAATACCAATAAAAGAACGATAACCAGCATTGAATTGGATGAAAAAATAATGATGGATGCTAGCAGACTTACCCAATTTGGTACCAACCAGTACTACTGGAACTCCAGGGGCATAATGCTGAAGCTCTGGAATCCACTGGATAAACAATCTCATATTTGAAACTGATATACAACGAGTATAAAAGAAAAAAGAAACCAGAAAGTTAAGAAGATAACAATTTGGAAAAAAGGCTGCACCTTTTTAAGTACATTTTCATAGCTAGCCCGACTAACTAGTGAGAAAGCTAAGACAAAGACATCTGCACCTCTGTAGCTCAAGGGCCTTAATCTATTGTAATCCTCTTGCCCTATGGAAGTCAATGAAACAAATGAATCATAAAAGTTGCCTAATTTGGCAAAACTGTTTCCAGAAAAAAAGAAGGCACAATTATGGAAAAAAAGAATATAAAGAAAACATGCAGCGAACCAAATAATCATACCAGCCGTGTCCCAGAGGCCTAAGTTTACAGTGGTTCCTTCAACTGCCACATTTGCACTGAAATTATCGAACACTGTAGGTATATAATCCTAAAAAAAATCATCAATAACATTTACTGTTCATTTGCATTAATGAATAAAATCAACCGCAAAAAGCAAGAAACTTTCAAATGAGGACAAAATAAATGAAGCCTTAAGCGGGACAATAGCACTTATTAAGCAAGAAACTTGATTTTTATGTTTATTTGAATGAAAGAACAAAACCAACAGCAGAAAGCAAGAAACTTTCAAATGGAGATAAAATATTAAGCCTAAAAAACTAAAATCTGCTAAACACAGGATCACTATCTTAAAACAGAAACTCAAAAGGACAAACTTTATCCTTGTAGCAAAACCCAGAAGCTAAAGGATTTGAGAGATACTGAGACTGAATTAAAATAGAGCTAAAAACAAAAAATAAAAAACAAAAGCAGCAAAACCCAGATGTAAAAACTCATTAAATCACCAAAAATAACCCATAAATTATAAAGCACAGCTGAGGTGAGATAGTTAGATGGGTCATTTAATTGACCAAAGAACATACAGTAGGGAACTTGTTACTTGTGTAACATATAAGCATACAGGTCTTGCCTACAGCCCCATCTCCGACAGTAACACACTTTATAAACCTTGAAGCGCTTGAAGCCATTGATGCAAACAAACAAAGCTTTTCTCTCCCAGAAAAAGAAAAAAATATTAGCAGTTGAAGTAAAGAGTAGTGAAGGACCGAAAGTGAAAAAAAAAAACAAATGACAAAGGGAGAGAGGAGAAGACGGTGGTTTGCTGTAGGTGGAAAAATTTATTAGTATTTGCTATAATTGCTTATTTTGATTCAAAGTTAAGGAGAGTGGTGGAGGTGGATCACATGATTCTCACTCATTCACTTATCACTGTTGAAATTTTCCCTTTGCTTTTTATTTTTAAGGGTTTTATTTTTTATTTGCTTCTGTTTTCGTAGTTTGTTCGTTTTGCTTTGACAAATGGCAGATTTGGTTTTTCTCTCTGATATTTAATTTGGATTTTCTCTTCTTTTTTTTTCTAATGTTTTTGCTAATTTTTTTATTTAAAATAGTATGCTCATGTAATTTATTTATTATTTTTGTTTTCAAAGTAAGGACTGCTGCAAGCATACTTATTAAACATGGTTTGGGATTGAACATGCGAGGAGCTGGTTCCTGAATTATAGGTTTGATCCAGGAAAAAATAATAATAATAAGATTTTAATATTTTATATAAAAATATTAATAAACAACTCATATTAATTTAGGCTATATAATTATATTATGGAAAAGTCTAAAACATTTCATATAAAAATAAATTATATATATAATTATTTTACATCAAAAAAGTAAGAAATATTTCGCATGAAAGTAAACTATATATATGTAAAAATTAAAATAAAAAAATTATATAGCTGTAGGTTGATGTGGATGTAGGCTATGTATAAATATTCCATATTAAAAAATTAAAAAATATTTCATATAAAAATAGATTATAAAAAGAATATATGAGGGTAAGTATTTATAAATTAATTTTTAAATTTTTAAATTTATTTAAAAAAATATATAAAAAAAAATACGTCTCACTCCAGTTATAATAAGTCAATTGAGTTATGTGTTGATTTATTATTTTTAATATGATGAAATTTATTAATATTTTAATGATATATATCTTGATAAGATGTTTTTTTTAATATAAATAAAGGGATCAAATTAAAAATCAAATAAAATAAATGAATTGTTATTAATGTGTTTCTTAATTATTTTAACAAAAAATTGTTTTTAATTAGAAACATCAAAAATATATAATGATTTTAAAAGCAAGTTTTAATAAAAATATTAAAATAATTGAAGGAAAATAATTAGTTAATGCGAAAATCATGCAAAAAGAAATCTATTGAAAGACAATAGAAAGGGAATTTTACTTTTATAGAATACTGATGAAGTTTTTAATTTTTTTTCATATTAGGTATATAATAATTTAAAAAATAATATTACTATAAAAACCTATAATATGATTTATAAATATATAAAATAAATAGTAGTTTAAATAAGATATTAATTATTTTATATATAATGCATTTGAATAAAAACCTTTGGAAAAAAAACTGAAAGGCCACAGGAGAAAGGCCAGAAATCTAGTCCTAGGAGGTTGGTCCTGTGTGTTTGACTTAGACAGGGAAAGCTAGGCATGCATGGCCTGCAAGGCTAGGTTCACACGCTAAAAAAATCAAGATTTTAGTTTTTGAATCTTAAAAATTTATTTTCAATTATTTTTTATTTTAATACATTTAAAATATATATATTAAAAGCACCCAAATAAACACATTCTCAACCGTAAAACACCCATATATATATATATATATATATATATATATATATATATAAACAAAACTAAACAATACAAAACATAATTTATTGATCCCCAAACTACTTTTTTTTATCAACGTTGATTGTAAAAAAACACTTGAATGAACTCTTTTTGTCAAAATAAATCCATTGACATCAATATGAGTTTTTTTAGTGGCTGGATGTGATTGATGATCATTTTATCTTTTTTTTTATATTTTTCAGCGATTCTCTTTCTACTTTTAAATTTCAAGATCTAAAACGTAAAATAAATAATATTTAGAGCTGAAATATAAAAATCTTTAGGAAGTAAACTATAATTTTTCATTAAAAAAAAATAAAACAAGGCTATTTTTTGTTTCTATAAAAAATTTAATCCTTATTGTTTTAATTTTTAAATTAATAAAATAAAATTTTATTTTACAAAATCAAGCAACGATTTAATTCTTTGTGTATTTTTTATTCAAGCATATTGTTGCAATCCTCAGTACACCTTGTGTATTTTTTTTACCATTAGCATTATCTCTTTGAAATAAGATAGCCCAATATTATTTTCATAGTTTTGATAATTTGAATTGAAAAGTTAAGATACAATATAATATGAAATAAAATATTTATGATATATTATATTAGACAAAATTTGGTCTCTTAGACCTTCAAGAGAAATAAGTGATGATTATTAGTGCTTCATGCATGATCATATAAAGATAACTAGATTGCAAATTATCTAAATTGAACAATAGGATCGGTACAGGAATAAGTAAAGATTAAGTAAGATGGGTGCAAAAAAATATTATTCCTAGTAACAGGAAATTTAATCACTGTTTTTTAAAAAGCAAATCATAGTATACTCTTGTGTTGCGCTGCGGTTTAAATTATTATTTTTTAAATAAAAAATATAATGTTGTTAGTGTATTTTTAATAAAAAGTTTAATTATTAACTTAAAATATGATATATATTGAACTATATTTGTTTTAAATACTGATGTGATGATATAATAAATGATATATTTTGTTTTAAATATTGAGATTATGATGTATTGAATTGATCCACTTTAACTTATCAAATATATAATCTGGGTTATAAAATTATAATAACTCTATAGAAAGTGAATCAAAATAAATTATGAAGAATAATTTCTAATCAACTAAATGTTGAAGGAAAATTTTTTAAAAAAAGAATTAAATGACAGAAAACTACCCAGGTTAATCTAGTTTAACCTGCAAAACTAACAACCCAGGAAATGAGATCAGATAACTTGATAAAAAGCAAATAAAAAAAATTTACAAAGCTTCATTTCTAACAAATTCAATATTAAAGGTTGAAATTAAAAAAAAATCTATAAGACTAGGATAACTTTATAGAAATAAATTTAGAAAAAATATATATTATAAAGATTAATTCTCAAATAACCTAATATTAAAGAATAATATTAAAAAAAAAGTAAAAAAAAAAAAAAAAAGCTTGAGTTGCTGGATGGTTAAATTGAAAAGAAAAATATTCAATTAAAAAAAAACAAAAAAAAAATATGAATTGAGTCAACTCGTGACCCAAGTACTGACATTAGGATAAACTATAGAAAGAAAATTAAAAATAATTATAGAACTTAATTTCCAACCAATTCAATGTTAAAAATGATATATCAAAAAAAAATCAATTACAAAAAGATCCCAAAAAAACAACCTTAATCAACTCAGGTTAACTTATTAAACCCACAATCTAAGTCATGCAACCAGAATATATTGATAAAAAGTAAATAAAAAAAATTATGAAACTCTATTTCCAACAAATTCAATGTTAAAAGTTAAAATAGAGGAAAAAAAAACTAAATCTAAGAGACCATGGTAATTCTGCAGAAAACAAATGAAAAAAAATCAAGAAGCTCAATTCCCAAATAATTTAATATCAAATAATAAAATTAAAAAAAAAATAAATTAAAAAACACCTAAGAAATATGAACCTTGTTAACTCAAGATAACTTGCCAAATTCACGAACCAGGTAATACAATCAAGATAACCCTATAAAAAACAAATCAAAGAAAATTAGAAAGCCTAATTAAAAAAAATCAATTAAAAAAAAAAAAATAAATTATCAAAGCCCCACTAAACTTGTGACTTGGATCATGAAATTAGGATAACCCAAAAGAAAGTAAATAAAAAAAAATTACGTAGACAATTTTCAACCAATTCAATGTTAAAAGATTAAATAGAAAAAAAAAACAATTAGAGAAGAGAGCTGAAGAAAAAAGATTTATGTCAACCCAGGTTAATATGTTAAATCTGTAATTTTAGTTATAATATCAGGATGAATTTTAAAAAAAAAATAAAAAAAATATGAAGCTTTATTTTCAATAGATCTAATGTTAAAGATTAAAATTGAGAAGGAGAAAAAAGGTCCATGAGACCGGTATCTAACCAAACAAAAATAAAATATTTTAAAATAACCTAATATTCAAAAATAAAATTAAATAAAATAAGAAAAAAATTAGGTTATTGAAAAGTGAATTACAAAAAAAAAAAACTTAATGGAAAAAATAAAATATTTCGGTTAATAATATTTTGTAAGTGTAGCTACAACAATTTAGCAACAAATGTCTTGTCAATAAATAATAATAACCCCTTTTCTATTTATTTTTTTGTGTTGCCTTTGCATTGAATTGGACCACTCTATTGCAAGAAGGCATTCATGACCATTGTTCATACATAGACCTTGAAAACACTACACATGGAGTAATATCATTTCCAAGAATACGCCTGTGTTTATTCTTTCTTCTTCTTTTTTCTTTTTCCAGGTAAACTACAAAGAGATCCAGTTTTGTAATTTCTATTTAAGTGTACCAACTTTATTATTGTTATTTTAGTGTGCCAACTTTTAATTTTTATATAATCAAGTGTTATTGTCATATATTACCAAACATATACTGATTAAATTGACACATCAGTATGTTCACATGTATGCCAAGTAAGGATGAACATTATATTCTATTTCTATTTCTAATCTAGTATCTATACTCTAGTTATTTTCTATTTTACATGCTTTCATTTTTTATCCAAGTATCTTTATTTTCATGATTTTCCCTATTGTGTTTGGAAAGCGATGTGTTTTTAAAAATTTAAAAATTTATTTTTACTTAAAATATTTTTTTATATTTTTAGATCATTTTAATGTATTAATATCAAAAATAATTTTTTAAAAATAAAATTTTTTATTTTAATATATTTCTAAATAAAAAATATTTTAAATAATTATTACTACTATGATCTCAAATAAACAAACAATCTTAAAAAAAAGTTCAATAGAAAAATATTTGGCTCTAACATCAAACTTTTTCTATAGCTTTTCTAGAATCTCCTTATCTCCATCAAATTTGGTTTGGATATCAACCATTTGTGTAAAAAACACAACACAACTACAACAACATTTACCAAACATCTAAATAGTTTCACAAAATCTAGCTGATATGTTCAGGAAAAGAACCATGGAAATACCAGAAACTATCACAAACATTAGTATGGAAGCCACAACTTTAGCCCCTAGTACAAAATGTCTTGTATATTACCCCAAAATCCAAAACAGAAGGCCTTCAAATAATAAAAATGTCTAGGAAACTTCACTTAACCCTTAAAGATATAAGCAAAAGAAGTAAATTCAAATGGCAAGCAATTAACCATCTAATAATCATAGGAGATAAATAGTCATGGCACCAGGTTTTATCATCTCCCTCAAAGATGCATATGCATATGCGATGACAGCAACACAGTGACCCTAATCTAGTTTCTCCTTGTAGTCTTGTAAATTTACCATAATTTGGTCTCTTCTTGTAGCCCAAAAAAGATCTAATAATGTCTTCTTGTAAACAAAGCAACAATCCCCTTGTCAAATACAATTCAAGAAAGTAAAAGAACCAATTAAACCCAAATAACCATTTAAAAACACATAAGCCATGTCAACCAACAATCAATGAAGTTAAAATGGCTAAAAACCTAAAAAAGATTGATTGTTTTAATAAAAAAAACCCTAGAACTTTACCTTGGAGCTACTTGACCTGAACCGGAGGATATTGGGTTGACTCCTAAAGTAATTAGAGATGAACATGGTTTGAAGCTTGGTGCTGAAAAAAAATGCAATCTCAAAGAAATCATATGAAAGAAGTAAGGAATGGAAAGCTAGGTTAACACCTATAAATTGCTCCAAATCCAGAATAGAACACCCAAGCAAACACACCTCGAACAATGAACATTCTCAAAAGAGCCAGAGGGGTGTGATGGTTGTTTTGTGGCAGTGACAGAAGTCATGGCACTGATTCCTCGTTATAAAGCAAATTGAATCTAATTTTTATGGCCATCTTTGGGAGCAAAAAACATTGCTTGTGTATCCAAAGGAAAAAGATAAGATGAGAAGCTAGCAAAAAACCATAGCTAACATCCAGAACTTGAACAACCCCAGCTGAACATAGATCACATGTATCATTAATTACCATATTTCTTAACCAGTAATAAAAAAATATCATAAGGGATCAAACATTATAGTGCCTGAGTTTTGGAAATATTATCAATTACTGGCATCATTGCCAGTGTAGGAAATGATAAATTAACCAGTTCACAGGTGAATATAAGAAACTTAAGTTCATCAGCTGCTCCAAGCTTGAAATGAGTGCCACCACCAGGGAACCATTATAGCTAATCTTTCTCATGCACCCAATTTGTCCTCCTTTGACTCAATAAGACGTGTATGATTCACATTGCTTCTCCATACACAATCCCTGCTAGCTGGCCATTTACGAGCAATCTATAATCTTCTAGAGGTAGCACCAAGAAAAAAAAACGCTTCTCAAGTGGAGGACAATGCCTCTTTAGCTCTCCTCTTTAAGAAAAATCCAAGGATGGGAACAAATTTTTCACATAAGAAACATCATGGCAACGAAAAAAAAAGGGGGAAGATATATAAAAGCATCAAAAGATATAAAAAGATGAATTAACCTTCTTTGGAAACCACTTGAAAGCAATGAAGTAAGAGACTCAGGGATAAGAGCTAAAAAGCTTGCAAAGATAGAGCAATAGAATCACATAAAATCCACACCTCAAAAGCAAAAGAAATCAAGAAAAATAAATAAGAAAGATAAAAAGCTCACCTGCCAATCGATATCGATTCCAAACCCCTTCCTCAATCTCATGGCCTTCACCCACCCTACACAATGCTTGTATGTTATATAGGAGAAAAAGTCTGGGATAAAGCTTCTGGGTTTCATTTGAAAGCTTGTCTGGAGCTTGCGACTTTAAGGTCTAATGTTTATTATAAGGAATGATAATGAGATTATTGCTTTTTTTTCGAAGGCTTCTTTGGGAGCCACCAAGGCACTGGAAGCGATATTACGATTCTCAATTGAAATTCTATTCCCAAAAAGATGGTGGTAAAATTATAATATTTAATATAAAAGCTTTTTATTCGTTAATTAAAATAACAATATTGTAATAATAAGTGAAGAAAATAATTAGACTAATTTTTCCAAAATAGTATTTTAAAAAGTATAAATCCTCTATAGCTTCTCCTCTCCATTGGCCCTGTTCAACATCACAATTATCACATCATTAAACTGACATTCAATCTTGCTTCTACAAAATCTAACCTAAGAAAAAAACAAAAACCCCTAAAACCCTAAAACTCTTAAACCTTTTCTCAATGGGCAGTGATGGAAAACGGAAGAAACGAGGCCGCAAACCTAAAACCCAAACAAGCCTAGATCCCACGACACCCACCTTAAACGACGAGGTTTTCTCCGTCAACAATGTCGAAATTGTGAATTCCACCACCCCAACCAGCGCCAACCACCTCGAAAACCGCCGCGGCCGCCCTAAGAAGCGACCAAAGCACTCACCAGAGAAGCCCCCGCCATTAACTAATGGGGAGATTGGGGTTGCGACACCGGGGGAAGGCGTGGCGAGGGTGTTGCCGGCGATGGATGCTGTGGTAAAGGTGTTTTGTGTGCATACGGAGCCGAATTTCTCGCTTCCGTGGCAGAGGAAGAGGCAGTATAGTTCGAGTAGTAGTGGGTTTGTTATTCGAGGGAGGAGGGTTTTGACTAATGCGCATTCTGTGGAGCATTATACACAGGTTAAGCTTAAGAAGCGTGGCTCTGATACTAAGTACTTGGCTACTGTTCTTGCTATCGGAACCGAATGTGATATTGGTAAAGATTCAAGCTTTTCATGTTGTTTAAGTAAATATCATTGTCATTAGGCTCATGTTGTTTACTATATCCTGTGTTAAAAGTGGTTTGTAATACACATCGAAGAAAGCAAGTATCTTGGGTGTGATTAGGGCATATTTTCGCGAAATATATGCACTTGATCAATTTTTAGTTTTGTTGATTCTAAACTTTATTTCTGTTTGATGAGTTGGGTTTTTTTTGCATATTACTTTCTTGCATCGAATGCAAAATGTCAGCTTTTATGGGCTAGGATAACTTGTGTGTGCATTTGTTTTTTTTGGAATGGTGTTATTATTCATTTTCTGTTTAGATGTGAAATAGTGACTGTGATGCGCAAGGAAAGTTCATACAAGTTTCGTTGGAGGCAATTAGGGATTTAGGTGATTATATGTTAGGACAAGAGATGATCCCACAAGTAGTCAAGCTTTCCTGTGGTAAGGGAATGGGTGTGATGAAAAGAAAATTGTAGAAGTAGCTCTAGCAGGTGATGTTAATTAGATTTGTAGTTCTCTTATGACGGAACAAGGTTGATTAAGTCTATATACCCTGTTGGATGCATAGGATAAAACATTTTGCTCAACGCAAAATTTCCTTTTGTGATTTGCAGCCTTGCTAACAGTCAATGATGATGAGTTCTGGGAAGGAGTATCACCTGTTGAGTTTGGAGAATTGCCTGCTCTTCAAGATGCTGTAACTGTCGTTGGTTACCCAATCGGAGGGGACACAATTTCTGTGACAAGTGGTGTTGTATCACGGATAGAGATCCTATCTTATGTCCATGGATCCACAGAGCTTTTGGGTTTGCAAGTAAGATTGTTGAAACTCTTGCATTTTATTTTTTTGTAATTATTGAACTACTGCCATTACACACCTTTCTCATGGTTTCATTTGTAGATAGATGCTGCTATAAACTCAGGAAACTCTGGTGGTCCTGCCTTTAATGATAAAGGTGAATGTGTGGGCATTGCGTTTCAGTCCCTTAAACATGAAGATGCTGAGAATATAGGGTATGTTATACCAACACCGGTCATCAAGCACTTCATCCAAGATTATGAGAAGAATGGAGCCTACACAGGTTAACTGTTATGACATATTTGGTCCTGGATTTGTATACAAGTGTATATACTGTGTAATTAAGTTGCGTTGTGTATATTCTAGTAGTGTCACATTGATTAGTGATCCTGGTTAAAGTCTGATGATCATTCCTTACATGCTAGGATTTCCATTTCTTGGGATTGAATGGCAGAAGATGGAAAATCCAGATTTGCGTATGGCAATGGGTATGAAATCTGATCAGAAGGGTGTTCGTATCAGAAGAGTTGATCCCACTGCTCTAGAATCTGAAGTCTTGCAGCCATCAGACATTATTCTCAGCTTTGACGGGGTAGATATTGCTAATGATGGAACAGGTTCGTGTATAAGTTCTTATGTTCAAAACAGGCACCTGAAGCCTTGTTAGGAACTGATCGTATACAAAGGTAATTCATGCAGCATTTTCTTTGGCATGAAATTTCACCCCCTTTTATTGTTGACATTTCAGTTCCCTTTCGGCATGGTGAGCGCATTGGCTTCAGCTATCTTATCTCTCAAAAGTATACTGGGGATAATGCAGCGATCAAAGTTCTTCGGAATTCTAAGACTCTAGAATTTGTCATCAAACTCTCAACTCACAGAAGGCTAATTCCTCCACATGTGAAGGGAAAACCTCCATCCTATTATATCATTGCAGGATTTGTATTCACGACAGTTTCTGTTCCTTATCTTCGTTCTGAGGTGCATATTTCACTTTTCCTTTTCCTTCTTGCCTATACTTTTTCTTGATATTCCCAATGATTTCTCTTATTATTAGTTAGTAAAATTATTGTGATGAAATCTTAAATGCTTCCATTTTTAATCGGTGCTCTATGAAGCGAGTGATTGATTCTTTTTGTACATGACGCTATGGCTGTGCTATATTGATTTTATTTCTTGACTATGGTACTTACGCGTGATATTTTTTAACTTTTATGCTTTATGTGCTAGCGACAAGGCCCGTTAAACTTTCTTCTCGTTCTTTTGTGCAAGTTTTCATGTATTCGGTGGTGCAAATGCTTTAACTCAGGGGTTATGGTTTATGTAGCACTGCATAATCTAATTTGTATTATTGTCATTGAGTCTTTGCCCCTTCTTGTCAGTAGGTGTACTAACTTATTTCTATAAACCAACACCATGGCTCTTGTTGGCTCTTGGAACTTGGGATGATAGGATATTAAACTTTCACCACATCCTAAAACATTAGAGAAGGTGTGTTGATTTTAGAAGTAAAAGGACTCAATTTTAATTGTACTAAAACTCTGGGCATCACCCTGTTATTGAAGCTGCGTTCTAAACTTACTAAACCTGTTCACCTAATGAACATGTGCTAATGTGTAACTGAATCCTCAAACCCAGAACTTATTGAAATGGATTTTCATCTAATTAGGTCACTGGTGAGTTCCATCAAACTTTCCTGGATTTGTCTTTTGGTTCTGCTGTCCTTTTGTAACTTTCCATTGTAACCTGGGATTGAAAACATTGATTGTAATTAGAATGGATTACTGTTGTAGTAATGCTTCTACCTTTTGCTACCCATTGTTCTTATAGCTTGTTCTGAGGGTTGCAATATACAGATTCCTGTTTATTTTTTTCAACCAAAGTATTTAGTTCACTCACCGAGCCTTTATTTCTGTAGCTTGCATTTGCATGTTTATCTATTCCAACATCATTCTCCATGCCTATGACTTTGCTATATTCTGAACTTAATTTTATGGACATTGAAGAGCAAAATAATTACTTTTATATTAGCCTCATTTATTTATTCAATCTTTCACGCCTTGCCATTTGCAGCTTCAGTTTAATGCCAACTCTCTCCCTCTCCCTCTCTGTCTCTCTCTCTCTCTCACACACACACAGTTTAATGCAATACTTAACATCAAATGTACTTACATGGTTAACTGATTTTACATCACCCCTGTTCTTTTTTGCATAATTGTGCAGTATGGCAAAGAATATGAATTTGAAGCTCCTGTCAAACTTTTGGACAAACTTTTGCATTCAATGCCACAATCCCCAGATGAGCAGATGGTTGTGGTTTCTCAGGTCTCTCTCGCACACGCACATGTGTCAGTTCATATGACTACTATTCTACTCTGCTGACCTTGCACTTTAACTCTTTTTTTCCTGAAAATTTCTGGCAGGTGCTTGTGGCTGACATTAATATTGGGTATGAGGACATCGTTAACACTCAGGTGAGGAATGGCAGTCTTGTAACCGTGTTTTTTATTTCTGTCATTGAGTTGGTACAGCCTGTCTATGATTTCACCTATTTTTTGGTGAACTACCTCTCTTTTGATGTAATTTATTCTATACCTATGCAGGTTCTTGCTTTCAATGGTAAGCCAGTGAAGAATTTGAAGAGCTTGGCCAACATGGTCGAGAATTGTGAAGACGAGTTTCTGAAATTTGATCTAGAATATGACCAGGTCCTCTCTATCTCTCTCTCTCTCAGGGGGTGTTTGAGTGTGTGTTTGCATGCTCATCAAGCATTTGCATCCCTGCTATACTTACTAGTTCTCTGTCTGTGGGTGTCTGGTGCTGATATTTTTTCCTGTGCTCTGATGCAGATAGTTGTTCTCCGGATGAAGACTGCTAAGGAAGCTACTGTAGATATTCTTACCACACACTGCATACCTTCTGCAATTTCTGATGATCTTAAGCCATGAATTTGGGTCTTAGTCTAGGTACATTGCGATATTCTTGTTGGGGCCCAGCTACTCCCCTTTCTTTACCTTCATCAAGATGGGGTGGGTTGGGGCGGGGGATAATTTATAAAATTGAGGGTGGACTTGTTAGTTTTTACTTTCTTAGATGCAACTTTCCTATATGGTGTTGAGGGTTGAGAATCTTTTTAGCAAGCATAATGAGGAAAACTTGCAGTGTGTATTATTGGCAGCTGTGTTCTTTCCTTTACCTGATAAAGTTTTGGAGAATCTTGTAGGGTCTGTTTCGTTTCATTGTTTTTCTGCTGCTGTACTATCAGCAAGAGTATTTAACTTATGAATGTTGAAATTCCTATATATTGAGAATTTGCAAATTGATAAAACCCAGCGGGTGAATTTTCCATCTCCAAGGAAAACTACTTTGATCCCCTATTAGAAAAATTCCCAACTCTGCTTCAACACGAACATAAAGTTCTTGTTTCGGCAATTCAAAGGCGGGCTGTACTAGGTTAGGGGTAGTGCCTTTGATGCATCTAGCATTTTACATGAGTTGTTTTAATGCTGATATCCCATTGGATAGCTGGTTTTTCCCAGCATCTCAATGTGAATAGCAATCACTGGATGCTCTACAGTTCTAGGTGCCAAATAATAAAGACCACAACAAGGTGCGGGACGACAACTCTGTATTTTAGATGTGGACTCTTCGTTTCTATATTTTTGCTCCTTGCTCTTATCAATTCTCACAGAAAAAAGAACTGCAAGAATGCATGGCCAGAATCCACCCAAGAGATGGTTAGCACATCACAAACGTATCGGATGATGCCCTTTTTTCATATGAAGACCAAATAAACTGATGGAATTACACTTTGTACTAAAAAAGGATTAGTAAAACTATGTACTCTACTTGATTGTGCTGAATTAGAATACGGTCACTTGACGGAATATTCGACAAAGAAAATGTAGAAACTTGAAAAATGCCTACACGGTTTTGTCCACAAGCTACACAGGTATTATAACAACTCACATTGGTTTAGGCGTTCATATGGCTCTCCAAGAGAGGAGCCTTCTGCGACATTGATTGGAGGTTTCTGGGTCTGTTTACTTTACTATGTTCGTCCTCTTTGGATTGTGCCCAAATCACTCCATAGAAACCGGCAACAATTATAATTGCTCCGACAATACTGCAGAAGAACACCAACTAGTTATAGTCGTAGTTCTCTTTTCCTGTATGAAGAACTAGCATGAAGCTAAGGAAGTGTTTGATGTAAACTAGACGAGACTGTTACCTTCCAACATGAAGTGTGTCGCCAAGAAAGATAACACCCAGAAACGCAGCAGTAGCAATCCCCACAGGTTTAAAAATGGCCACAAAAACAGGCCCCTTCTTGTGTATGCACCATGCTGTTACACCAAACGTCACCACACTGCCAACCACAGCCTAAAAAAGCTTCTTATTAGAGGGATGTAAGAAAAACTGTAGTCAAATGTTTTCTTATGTGCTTACTGAATAGATGATGGAGATGAGCTCAATATCAGGCCTCAGTTTCCAAGCATTTGGGTTCCGCTCTGCAATCAAGGAAACTATTGAACTTTGAATCGTCCCAAAGAGGCAGAGGAAGGAGACCATGGCCATCTCTGAAGGGTACTCCTTTAAAATTGCTGCCTTCAAGTATAATTCGACGAAAAAACATTTAAATTTCAGCAAAGGCAATTAATATGAACAGCAACCACACATTTTGAGCCTATTACCTGAAAAGTAGTAAGTATTGAAACGCATAAATCAGCAGTTACAAGAAAGAGGCCTCCTATGATCCAAGAATTTGTTGTTGACATGATGGAAGGGATTGGTTCAGGATTTGATTGGGTAGTTATGGCACCTATTGCAGGGCCCTTGTACAAGGTTATAGTCAAAGCTCCTGAAACTGACACCAGTGTGCCCATGATTTTGATCCGACTTCTTGAGCTTCTCCAATCTAGCTTTTCCATCCTGAATTTGAAGGGCTAAAATTTGTAAGGGAAACATCCACTTCTCTTACAACAACATGCTTGCTTCATGAGTTTACGACCCACAATTCAACAACATATTGTAGAGAGGGAACATCCCGACTCAGTTTTGCATTTCATCGCTTGTATATGTCTACAAACATCTTAAACAGGAAATTTGTTTTAGTATCGATACATAGAGTGATTTTCTTTGTTTGAGTCGAAGAAGCGCATGATTTCTACTTAATTCCCACCGCCTGCTTTTTGTAAAGTGAGAAAAAGAAGAGAGAAACCTGAAGATAACGGCAAGCAAGAAAGTGAAGGCAGGGATTAGTTGGCTCATAGCAGAAGCAAGGGTAGGAGAACTGTAGCTTACACCAGTGAACACACAATTCTGCATCAAAGTAATCCTACACAATCAAAACACAACACACAGTGACGAAGTTCCAGCAAATAAAAAGCAAACCCACTTTCAAAATCATTTAAAAGAAGCTCTTTCATGGATGATATGACATTACCCAACAAGGCTAAGGAGGAAGAACTTGCAGAGGAGGGAGAAGGTGACTGGTGGTCTCTTTGTTCTGCCCAGAAAAAGAAAAGCAAGGTCGACAATTCACTAGCAACATCAATGATTAAAGATGGATGTGATTAGGGGTTTTGCTGATGAAAGTCAAGGGCATTAGTAGATATACCTGTAGAAGATTAAAGAAGGTAACAGGATAAGAGTGGCAAGAGCATTGGAGTAAACAACAAAGACAAATTGGCTCATCCCTTTGGACATGGCTGCTTTGCTCAGTGTGGTCAAACCAACATCAAGGCATTCCACCATAACCATGGCTGCAAATGGCAGCAAATTTAACATGACAGACTTTACTCCCATCCTTCTTTCTCTCTGTAAGCAAATAGAGAGAGAGTTCACTGTAGTCACTGATCAAGACTCAAGAGTGGTATGGTCAAGTAGATACGACGTCGCTGTGTAAAATCGATAAGATATTTTCTTTATTGATTCTCCATATCTCCATGAAATTATTATTATTATTATTCTTTTTGTCAGAGACAAATTAATTGAGCTCTAATTAATGAGCATCATATCTTCCCTTAGTAGTTTTTTTTTTTTTTTTACCAACATCTTCATGAATTCTGAATCTTTTTTTTTTACCAACATTTTCTTGAATTCTGAATCTATTATTATTATTAAAGAATTGCCAAAGAAAACACGGAGCAAAATCCAGCCCAAGTTATGGTAACTTTACTTCCTATTGTGGTCAAGGACATGTGTTCAATGTTTGCATAAAAGAATTCACCAAGAGTCATATCCTTGTGACGTGGTATTCCAATGAGATACAATACTTCAGAACTAGACGGACGGCCCTTTGTACATTTATTATATCAAGATGATATAAATTTATTTTTTTAATTTAAAATTATAGAATATTAAAAAGCAATAAAAAAAAAGCTCGAGTTAAACTTGATAAACTTACTAAATCCATAACTCGAGATATAATATCAAGATAACTTTATAAAAAATATATATAAAAAATAAAGAATATCAATTTTGTAAAAAAATTATTTCAAGTATTGTCTCAAATTAAATATAAGGGATTGAAACCAATAAATTTAATTTAATTAAAAAAAATTCCTTTTCAAAAAGCAAAATTTAACAAAGACTGGAAAAAAATAAAATCAAGCCAGCCCTTGTTATTTTAAAAGAAAGATAAATCCTATAAAAAGAGAGTAAAAAAAGAATGTTAGAGGATGAAACATGAAAAAAGAGTAGCTTAAAAAGGAAAAAAAAAATAAGTAAGCTCAAATGAACATTGTAAACCCGACTTAAACTCTTAAACCCGCAATCCATTAAATTCATGACCCGGACTCAACTCAGGAGCTCAACACCTAAAAAAATAAATATTGATGGATGAAATCAATTAATTTAAAAACAAAATTCCTTCAAAAAAGCTAAATTAAAAAAAAAAAAAACCAAGGTAACTTGTGTTATTTTCAAAACGACTAAACAATACCATAGAAAGTGAATTACAAAAATAACAAAGGATGGGAAAAAAAAAAAACCCTTAAAGAAATCTGTGTCAACTTTGTAAATTGGGGTTAATCTCTTAAACCCACAAACCATTAAATTTAGATCTAGACTCAACTAAGAAGCTAAACATCCGACTAATTAAGTATTGAAGGATGAAATAAAAAAAAAATCAACCTAAAAAAACTTGCAAGGTCAAAAAAATACAATAATACAAAAAAAGATTAGATTTGGCAAGAAACAAACTAAAGAATGATGAAGTTGCAAAAAAACAATAATTGCAAAAACCATCTAAAAAAATAGTAATTAAAAGAATAAAAACCAAATTTTATAGATGAAAATATCGAATACGGATGACATTAAAAATAATTCTTAATTTAATAAACTATTCTAAATATAAAAAAATTGCAACAAGAGAATATAGATGAAATTGGAAAAACCCTTTAATTACATAAAGTATTCTAAATTTAAAAATTATAATAAGGAGAATATGAATGAAATCTTTAGTACAACACAATTTAGGGGCCGATTTGAATTTTTTTAATTCTAGCATGAAAATCGAGTATGAAAGAAGAAAAAAGAGAAAAAATAAAACATTACACGTACTATACTAGCCACCATAGTTCTACATGCGCCGCTGATCTGTGAAGGAGACACTGAGATGCTTTGGAAGTTGCCTTGAAATCACAATTTTGGCTACCAGACGACGCTACACAGGTCATTCGAACACATATGACACTATTCACTTGATTCTATTTTTTTATTTAATTTTTTTATTTACTAAATTACCCTACTGCCCTCAACGATACTCAATAACTACCAAATGACCACATCTAAATGATAGAAGAGCCCCTAAGTTAGAGAGAATTGATTTTAATTTTAAAGGGTAATGAAGTAACTTATTTGTTTACAAATCAAGTTAAAGACTAAAAAGCCCCTTAACCCAAGTGATTTTTTTTTGTCTACAAAAGGACAATTAAGTGATCAAACTACACAAAGAAAATTTAAAAATACCGTCTAACCTCTCTCTTTCAAGTAATAACCAATGTGTCCCATTGAAAATATCATACTACTTGTAAACTCAAAGCACGTTACTTTGCTCACCAAGGGGTAAAATTAGCCTTTCATTGTGTGAATCCACAGTGAAAGACTCGTCTCTTTTAGTATAGAATATAATATAATAACTAGTGGTATTTTTCGAGTAGAATTGCTAGCTAGTTGAATTATTTTATTTTAAAGGTTATTTTTTTTTTCAAAAAAGTAAATAAACTTTATTTGTATGAAAACATTAGATACCATTTATTTATATAAAATATTAAAAGAAGAAATTTCAAGACAAATGACCCTAGTTTATTTGAAAGATTGTAAAATTAATAAACAATTAAAAAAGAACAAAGGTGAGCTAAATAATTTTTTTAAAACAAAAAGGGAAGAGAGGAGAGGATATTATTGAAAATTTAAATAATAAAACTAATGCAAAGTAAAAATAAATAAATAAAAAGGAGGGTATTAACTAAAATGTGAAAAAAAAAATAGTCTGAATACAAAAACATAACCACTCTTGGATTTGGAAGCCAAGGCCTACACTTGCCTTTTCTTTTTCATCAAGACCAAACAACCATGTGTCATCTAGCTTTTTTTATAAAACAAATTCAAGTGACATGTTGTTTGTACTGGTACACAATGTGTCGCTTGCACTAACATTTTTCAGTCACCCCTAATGACTTCAAAATCATGATCGAAGCTTTTAGATTCTAAAAACCTAATTTTAAAGTCGTTTTGTACTTAAAAAGCTTTAAAACCATATAAAATCCTTCATAAACCACCTATAAACCCCAATATCACTTTTTTTTAAAAAAAAAATCAACCAAATCTAAAATATCTAAATAGACTCTAATCTTCTTTTTTTTTTCTTTTTTTTTTAACAAGATGAAGGCCAAAAACACAACCATGAAACTCCTCTCGTCGAACAAACCATTTGACACAAAGATTGGTCATTTTAGCTATGGGTATTAAACAAAATTGATCCATCTATAATATTTGCATTATCTAGCCCGGCCTAACCTGTTAAAATCAAATAATGTGAATATTAAAAATGATAGTGGATCAAAAACACTTAAGAAATGGATATTAAGGGTGTTAACGGTTCGGTTCAAATCCATTTAGGTTGAAAATCCCAACTAAACTGGGAGATGAAGTTTCCTAAAAAAACAAACCGAACCAAAAACAAATTCAAGCTAAACCGAGTCAGTTCGATCAAGATCAATTTTTTTAGGTTGAAACCGAAAAATCTAATCACAATAGCCATTACAAAAAAAAAAGGTGAAAAGAAGAAAATCTGCCGAACAAATTATTTACTATACTTTTTCAACGTCCTTGCCAGAGTATGCAAAAGCAAATATATCAGTTAAGAAAATTATGTAAGTTGCAAGAGAATACCACTAGTAGTGGTAGGCAGTGAGTTCACCAACCTTTTCAAAAGTACAATTTTTAGTAGTATAGATAAATAAGGGAGAACACTTACAATCTTAATATAGAAAGTGTTGTTCACTTTAAACAACCATACAAGAAAAGTGGATTGGATTATACACTGGCTCACCATGGCTTTTATTATGTAGATTATACACTTTAGATGATGAAGTACAATAAATAGAAGCAGTAATTGCAAAACAAAAACAAAATGCATTTAAGAACCAAAATGAAAACTAAACACCTGAAACAAAGGGGGGAGATGTCAGCCAAAGAGAGAGATGGAACAAGATGGTTGCTTTTTTACCGGGAGAGATGGCAACCAAAGAGAGAGATGGCAACCAAAGAGAGAGATGGAATGACATGGCTGTTTTTTTACTAGGAAAGTGGGGAATTTTTTACGGTTAGGAAACTTAGGTTATGTTACATTTCTATTAATACCTTTCCCCTTTTTTTAAGTGGGTTTAAGCTTTTAAGGCATATTGGGTCCGGTTCGGTTACCTGATTTTAATTTTTAAAACTAAAACCGAATTGGATTGAGTGAGTTTTTAAATTAGTTTGATTAGTTTTTTATCTTGGTTTGGTGTTTTCAGTTAATTTTTTCCTGGTTTTTACAATTTAATCAGTTAGTCGATTTTTTTGAACACCCTTAATGGATATCATGGGTCAGGTTACATGTCAAGATTTTTAAAACTTAATCAACTCAACCTAACTCGTATATCTTATACAATCCATCGATAATGTGGATATTACAAATTAGTTTGTTGTTATATGTTTTTTTTTATGGTTTTGCAATTGATTATTCCATTTAGTCAATTGATTAGTTTATATATTGAGCTTAAATCTTTTGTTATAGCTTATAACAAGTTTTGAGCTAATTTATTAAGTCCAAATCTTAGATTTAATTAAGTCTAACCCATAAAAATTTGCAATATAAGCCTAATCCATGAAACATGTAATATCTACAAAAAATTTAGTGTAACCTAATATATCTAACTTGCTCAGGTCCAACAAAATTATATGAGTCAAGTTTATAGTTTTTATAATATCAAAAGTTAGGATGAACTCAATTATGAATCTATACCTGACTTAACAATATCCATGGAAGCTCCTAATTTTATCTCCTAGAATGGTGACAACAAACAACTTTTTATTTCTTTTGTCATTTTCTAGTAAATGTTTCTCTCCTTTTCTTGTCTCAAAAATTGAAAATAAATAAAATAATTTTTTATATGAAAATGAAATTACCACAAATTTGGTGTTTACCATGTATTTTTTCTCAATATTTTAAATTCTATCATCTCTATTTTAATTTAGTTTTTTTATATCATAATTTTAAATTTAATTTCATCTAATTAGGCTATAACAATTTAATTGAAAAAAGTTTGAAAATAAAAAAATATCAGGTGCTTCACTATTTATATGAATAATAAAGCACTATATAAAACATTAAATCTTTTAGTATATTAGTTAACTAGTTCAGTTCTACATTGTCGCGCTAAGCACTTTAGAGATATATTTTTTATTTAATTTTATAATAATTAAACTAAATATTAAAAAAATAATTTAAATTTAAAAAAATATTAATTTAGAATAAAATCCTTTTTTATTCATATATTCTTTTTGCTTAGATAATATCATGTTGTTTTTTTTTATTAGGAGCATGATTTTTTTAATAGAAAATAAAGGTAATTGATTTTAATATTAATAGGAATTCCAATGATATGAATCATGGATGAAAAATGTATCTTTAACTATTATTTTTAATTTATATAATTCTTTTTTATCATGAGAAAAATATTTTTTTTGTATTAGAAACATTGTTGTTTTTTTTTAATAAAGTTATCATCATTTGAAAAAAAAAAGTTTTAATAAAAAATAAATAAATTATAACTCAATAATTTTCAAGCGAATATATAGAAATATTAAAAATATTAATTATATATATAATTAAAAAAATTTAATAAAATAATTTTTTTATTCTTATTAAATATTTATGATCAATTTTCTAAAAATATTTGCATATTAATTTCATCTATAATCATTAATAAAATAATTATTTTTCCTAGTGCCTTTGGCTTGATAACACATAGAATTGATGTTTTTTCTAGTGCTTTTTAATAATTTTAATGTATTAATATAAAAAATAAAAAATCTAAAAAATAATTATTTTAATTTATTTTTAAATAAAAAATATTTTAAATATTACAATACTAAACATCTAAAAATTAAGAGGCATCATTTTTATTTTTTTTTTCACATCCTACGCCTATGCAGATAACTTGTCATTTAAAACCCAAGTTAGTGTCGACATCCATATATTAAATTTAAGGAGTGTTAGAGAATGAATTTTAACATGTTTTTTATTAATTATTTTTTTAATATTTTTAGATTGTTTTAATACATTAATATTAAAAAATAAAAATTTTATATTAATATTTTTAAAATAAAAATACTTTTAAAAATAAGTTTTTATATCATTATACGTTATTTGTACAGTAGAGTGTTAAAATTTCAGATTAGCTACTCTCTGGTTCTGTTTGATCCATTACTTCTTTCTCCTGCTGGAAAAAAAATGTTAAAAAAGAATTTAATAGAGAGTCAGAAAGAAAGCAAATTAATGGAGAAGATGGGCACGGCAGAACCCAACTTTGAACAACTATTCGAGGAGAAGAAGCGCGTCAGGAACCCCCTCGTTCCCGTCGGTAAATATTCAATCAATCCTCCCCTCTCCCCTCCCCTCCCCATCTCTTTCCCTTTTCATTTTATATACATCTATTACGCGATGCTGAAGCTTCCTTTTTTTTTTTTTTTTTTGATTTGCAACATATTAGTGAATACTGTTTTTTTCATTTTCGAGGAATCATTAGCCCAATTAAAATTTGTTAGGAATTTGATTGTATTGATTAGGGTTTTAAGGTTTGAAGAAAAGAAGCAGAGAGATTCTATGATTTACCCTTTTGTTGGGTTTGCTTAGAAATGAGAATAGAATTCGAATTCTACAATTTTTATTTTCAAAATTAACTTTACTTCTAATGCTGTTTTAGTGTAGCACTAGAGAAATGGAACAATTAATCTCACTTATAGTATCAGTATCTCATTCTACCAAAGAAAGGTATTGTAACTTGCTTTTTTGATAATGGCAATCCATGTTTCAGTGAATTAAACTACATTGCATTAGAAATGGAATGAGAATCCGTTCCCATTCCAAATCCTAGCGCAAAACAAGCATGGCCTTCAAGAATTTTCTTCCCTCTCTCTCCTGTTTTCATTGGAGGGATGGCGGTGGCGATTTGGTTTCCTACTGATTTTTTTTTTCCTGATGTTCAGGGCATTGCTTTTAGAAAACAGGATTAAATTGGTATATTTGCAGTAATAGAATGGAATGTAAATTGTTGGCCTTTGGTTCCATTTCACATATACTAGCACGTTGGTGGATAAACTCTGGTTCTGGCATATTTACCTTGAACATCATCTTTCATTTTTCAGACCCATTTATTGCAGATCCCACTTTTCAAAAGATAATGTGCTTTAAGGGTTCGGGCACCTGACTCTGTGTCTGGAGTTTAAATGGATGGTTTATATTACTGTTAGCTTCTTATTTTAAACATCTGAGCTTTTGAGTTGCATATTGGCCATCGGGAATTCCAAATTCGTTGTGCTATTCGCTCATGATAGAACTGGGATTCATCTTTAGACAGTTCTTTATCTGGCTTCAGTTTGATTGATTGTTTATAACTATTACAGGTGCACTGTTGTGCTATTCGCTCATGATAGAACTGGGATTCATCTTTAGACAGTTCTGTATCTGGCTTCAGTTTGATTGATTGTTTGTAACCATTGCAGGTGCACTTATGACGGCAGGAGTTCTCACAGCTGGCTTAATCAGTTTCAGGCGAGGCAATTCTCAATTGGGTCAGGTGTTAATGAGAGCTCGGGTGGTTGTCCAAGGGGCTACTGTGGCACTTATGGTTGGCACTGCTTTCTACTATGGGGATAACCCATGGAAAAAACCAAGTTAGACGTTTTATAGTATGGTTTCTTGTGATGAGTATTTTGGTTGCTGCAGGGTTTCCTCCGTAGCGACACAAGCTGTTCTTTTTCTATTCCGATTTTATTCAATAAAATCCACACAATTCATATGCTCTCATTGCTGGTAGCATACTTCTTGTGCATGACGAGATCCTACTACTACTGTTAGTGTAAACTGAGATCAGTGAACATGGATGTAGCGAGGATATTTGTGTAAGTTCTGAAAGAAGGGATAACATCTACCTCAGACAAATAATCTTATTTAAAAATACAAATATAATCAATGTCTGTTTACAAGCCTTTAGTCTTATAATTGATGGATTTTGTCTCACTGCTATATTGTTTGAATAGAAATGGCTTTTCATTGCTAAAAAGTCAAATGTATTGCATCTCCAACAACTCACTCTTGTTGTGCTGGTTGCCCCTTATGGCCTAATTACGGCCTTAACATCTCGTTCAGTCACATATACCAACCTACATCAGAAGCCGAAATCATTTTACAGGCATCCAAGGCTCGTGCTGCCTTTCCTTTTAAGATATACTTGGTTTTGTAACATTACTTTGCCGTGGTTTGGATAAAAAACATATAATTATATTAAAAAATATATAAATGGTGTTATTATTTTTATTGTATGTAATGAAATTAAAAACTGACTAATATAATTGATCACCATAACTGTTAATAAATAAAAAAAAGAAAAAGAGAATTGATCTTACTTGTTTGATTAAGCGAGCAAACAGAAAACCGGCTGCCTCACTTAAACGATGATCTGTTTTTTTTTTTTAAATAATGTGAAAACAAAGAAATGCTAAAGGACTAGATTGGAGAAAAAACAATTAAGGGAGTAAAATGAAAAAACAGTAACAAACTGTATTGATTCAAGTTCACACATGAAAGCTATGACTCGGGTAATGGACACAACTATAATGATTAAACCCGACTAGATAATTTGTCTTTCTTTTTCCTTTTCTTATTCTCTTTCTGAATGGACTTTTATTGAGACTTAATCGACAACAAATCAAATTAAATTTAGAAGCAAATAAAAGAGGTATAAAAGAGTTTAAGCTAAAAGTCTAAAAATATATCATATTATATTGCTCGTAATCAACAAACAAAAATTAAAACTCAAATCAAAACATGATCCTAATTATGCAGGATGTTTTTAAGCTAAATGATAAAAAATGATTAAATTGCATTTTTTATTTGAATTTAAATAAAAAAATCAATGATAACAGTTAAATTGCATTTAAAAAAAAATTAAGAGAAAAATGCATTAAAATATTTCCTAAATGTTGAGTCACAACCTGTCAAATCAACGATTCACACTAATAATTTTTTATATATAAATTTATGTTACACCTAAATAAAAACAAAAAAATTACAAAAAAAAAAGCCCCACAAAAGAGCTTGGGTGCGTGGGCCTAACGACCCTGCGCATCTGGGCCTATGAAAAAAAGAGCTCAGTGTTGCATGCCAAGGTCTTATATTTTTATTTTTTTAAAGGGGCGAATGACTGACAGTAGATGACTTGTCATTTGCCCTTTTGATTAAAAAAATTAGATGACACGTCATTTGCTGAATGATGTGTCGCTTGTTGAAGTAGACAACGTGTCACTTGTCTACCTATTGGTAATTGAAAAATCTGGACAAAGATTTTTTTTCTAACATCCTGTTTTTCAACCTATTTTAACAAAAAAAAAAAACCCTCACAACACCTAGAAACTAATTAATCAACCTACGAAACTCTAAAAACGACCCAAAAACATGAAATCAAACAGGTTTAGGTTTTTCTTCCTCAACCTTGCTTTATTTTATCAGGTGATATTAAAGTTTGAAACAACCATTATTCAACTTCTTTTATCAAATGAAACCTGTGAACATCAATATCAATTAATTTGGTGGTTAAAATGTATGAAAATGATGACTTTCTCTCTCTCTATATCACAACCTAACAAAATTTATCTCTCCTTCCAAAGTTAAGGACTTAAAGAATAATAGAAATAAAGTTGTGTGCTAAAATTGAATATAGAAAAACATAAGGGATTGAAAAATACTAATTTTATAAATTGAAGGATTAAAGTGTATTTTTAACGCCAACTTTAAAACACCATCCATTTTCATCACTTTTTCTAAATTGGTCTCCTTTGGTCCCTAGCCAATAAATTTAAAGCAATTGGGTGTTAATTTCACAACAAAAAAACAGAATAAAAAAAAGAGAGTTAAGGAACCAAAGTGAATAATAATAAAAAAACACTGCTCCTGTTCATGATATTTTATAAGTGTTTGAATAGTGATTAACACTGTTCAAAACACCCTTCTGTTTTAGTTATTTATATAATTCTATATACACAGGAGTGGAAATGAGGGGGGCAAGCAGGGGCTAGGCCTCCCTTAAGACAATTTATTTTTTAAAGAGAAGGTGTCATATTGGTGGGTCTTATTACAGTAATTAATTATGATTTTACTTTTATTTCCTAATTTACTCTTGACCTCCATGGAAAGAAAAAAAAAAATATAAGTGCATTACTTTGTTAAATAAAAAACAGAGCCACCAATTTGCCCTAATATAAATCCTGTAGGCTGCAGCCGATCAAATAGAGAATAAAAACACAAATCATGAGCAAATTTTTTTTACAAAAAGATTGAAGCAGAGTCATCAATTAATTTATCTTTCATCAAACAAAACAAGGTAATTTAAATTTAAAATATATTTTTGTTTTGTTTTTAGATATTTGTTAATAATTTGATGAGGTTCTTTTATAATTCTACCATTTTTACTCCTTTTTTTTCTTAGATCTGCTAGTTTTACCAATTGTTTTTTGAATTCTTGTTATAGTGATTTTTTTCTAATTAATTAGATATATTTTATTAGTTTGTTTTGATTATGCTTGGATTTTTTTTTTTTATGTTTTGTTTTTAGCAGAGCCACCAAAATTATCAATTTTTTCTTACAATATAAGTTTTGATTTTAGGTTGAATGATGAACAAACTAAGAAGAATTGATTCTTTATTATTTTTTGCTTTATTTCAAAGTTTATCAAATATAAATAAAGCTTCACTTTAGCTAATATTTTTTATATACTTTGTATGTTTATATTTGATAAGAATAAAGACCAACACCATTAAAGTGATGGATATATTATAAAGATGAAATTAACTTCATTGCTTTGACTCAATTTGATATTGCTCTAAACCTTTTACCTTATACAAAGATTATTATATGTTTGTAGTAAGTTATTTAAATAAAACTAAATTATGTAAGTTTTGTTTTACAACTCATGTATAATAAATTAAAAAAATATTATTTCTTGTTATATTAATTTTAACCCTCCTTAATAAATAATCCTAGTTCTGCCTAGTATATACAAAATATATATGTTTCATTATGATTTACACCAAAATAAAAGTTTTCAATTTATATGCTAGATTTTAGCTCTTTAATGTGTAACACTACACTTGGATTTTCAAATAAAAGTTTTAGAGGAAATGCAAAATGCTGGAAATTAACAATTAAAAGGTATAAGATTTTCAAATGCTTGTATTATTAAGAAACATCTTAAAAAAAAAAAAAAAGAAACTTGAAGGCCAACCAACCAAGTTGTGGATTTGAACGTATTTTATATTCAACACGTGCATGTGAAAATGTGGTCATTCAATTCACCCCTACACTCTCTCCTTATATATCTCTCTTGCCTTCCCCTGCTTTGCCTCTCTCACTTTCAGCTGCTGCTATCTTCTCTTCTCTACGATTTTTCTGTTTGGTTTCTCGTGATCAGAAATCCAGCACCAACCCACTAAAGGGCTGTCACCATATTTTCTGAAAACTGATTTGCAAACGTAAGATACTGCAAGTTTTTATCTTTATTTTCCCTCTGACCAATCTTCCGACAGCGCTCCAATTATTCATGGCCTGTCGTATTTTTTTTTTTGTTGCATCTGTCACTTGTTAGATCTTATATCGTTAGATTTAATTCATAAAAGTTAGATCCTTGAAACTTTGCAACAATTTGGAATTATAAATTTTGTGTCGGTTGCTCGCTATGTCTTTGACTGAACGAGGTGTTTTCTTTTTATTTTTTTGCGATGGAAAATGAAGAAAGAACTTGGGATTTTGTGCTTCTTCGAGATTGTGAATTGGTTCACTTGTTAAACATTTGTAAATGTTTTGGCTCAATGCTTTGAATGGATGATTTATTAAGGATCATATATGTACTTGCATTGCCAAATGACTGCTTGTTTTTGCTTGTTAAATTAGATGCAATGCGGAGAATACTTGTTATCTTCCGATTGCTCTTGAACTTTTGGATGATTGTTATAAATTCTTGGTACAAATACTACACTATGTGTTAATTTCACACTATAATTAAACAATGTTAGTGTTTAAGAACACATGAAACAAACTCTTGCACTGAATACTCTGTTCTTTCTAAAGTCCTTAGACTTAATAAACGATCAATTGAACTAATCATAGTGTCATAAAGGGCACTTTAGAAGAACAGCGGAGTGACTTAAGCCTTAGACAAAGACTTATCCGACATTTGTTCATTTAGTGCATGGTGGTGAGGGTTTTTCTTACTTCTGTTCTTTTCATTCTTGTATTTCCAGTTTGTGGCTGGATTAAACAATTTGGTTTTGATTCTGTGGCAATAGTTAATTGTATCTAGAAATGTCATTGTGATATCCCAGGCAGGTCTGCATGTGGCTATATTTAAGCTGGCAAAATCTTCAGAGGCTATGATTTTTAGGCACATGGCATTGCTGTCCTGTGCAGGGCAATTGATTTTTTTCTTTAACCTGTGAGGATATTTCTGAAGGTCTTCTGGCTTAACAAATGGATATTTGAACCGATGATAGGATCTTAACAACTAGAAGGCTTGCTGAAATTTGAACATGCGAACATGTTTCATGTTAGATGTATTGATTTACTGACTTTGTGTGCATTCTTCACAGATTTGCTTGTACCCTACGCATGCTTTGCACATTAAGCAGTATTAGAAGTTTCTGATACTGTGGTTTTCTTCATCTCTACCTCAAGTTACAACATCTCGTAGGTAATTGCAAGGACGTTACATGCTTATGCTTGTATCTTTTGCTGCTTTTATGTTCTAGTACAAGGAATTGAAACAACATTGATTACTTTGATTTTACTTCTCATACATTAAAAGCAAACATATTTGATGCTTCTATTGCAGGTTTGGGAGCTTTAATCTGTACAATTTAAAATGTCTTCTCCAAGCAAGAGGAGAGAGATGGATGTCATGAAGTTGTAAGTTTATCATTGTCATTTATGCATGCATATGAGATAATCAGCCTTTCCTTTTGATTTCTGTCTACATATAGTTAAAGATAGACTGACTTAAAATGAAATCAAAGGCATGGTTCAATGAGCTTTGGATGGATTTATAGTTTTGTGAGAAGTGCAAATAAATTTTAGGGAAGAGGAAGTCCATGACTATGGCGCCCAAGGCAAGTGCCTCCCTATTTTCTAGGAAAATATCAACAGCATTTTCATACTGTAATCTGTGTGGTTTTAGCTCAATCAGGTTGGCATGGACTGTTAGTGTTATGAGGGGAATATAATTGTTTAGGGATAGGTTTAGGATATGGGGGTTTATGCTTAAGACTAATGGAGTAAGGATGTAGCTCTAGCACAGGCTTTTCCATACCATGGGCTCCAGTAGTACCGATTAAGGTTTGTGAATGGGAAAAGGCTCCGCAGTTTACCACCAGGATTGAGTTTGGTTGGTCCATGGTGTCTTTCACCATGGATGATATAAGATCCCATTTACTATTAATGATTGTGCTAAAGTTGAATTTTTATTTGGTATTCCTGATGGTTTTCTTTCTTTTTTGGCATATATTTGTTTGGATTATAGGCTTTTTATATGACTAACATAGTCTGTACAGCCATTTGCCTAGATTTGGAGTTGCTGCATTACTTCTTGAAGTTATGGATAATTATTTCTTTGTGACATGTTTAACTGTTGGATTAATGTTATACAGGATGATGAGTGATTACAATGTGGAGACTATAAATGATGGACTGAATGAATTTAATGTGGAGTTTCATGGTCCTAAAGAAAGTATTATCTCTTCTCTTTTGGTGTTTCTTTCTCCAATTTGATATATTAGCTTTTCTTTTTGTGTATCTACTTGGTACATGGTGCTTTAAAAATTGTACAGACAGGGTGTAGTCCATGTACAAGCATGCTGTTGTAAATCTATGAATGAACTCGGGAACATGATCTGTTTTACCACTGACAAAACAGTTTCTTGGTTTGTTGTATGGATTATTTGATTCCATTAATGGAATGGAAATAACAATTGTTTTCATCTTTTGTCCACATGGATCTCTGGCATCCTTCAGTTATTGTTTTCCTTGTTTAAGTCTATTTAGTTTTGGGAGCTCGGGGAGCTTTCTTCCATTGTTAATTTTGAATGAGAAAAATATGAAGAGGTCATTTCATTTAGTTTCAGGACTTCATGATTGATGTCGACATGTTTGATGGCTTCTCACTAACTGAAGTACTGTAAACATTGAGTTTAGGGTGACAGAATCTTATGGCATATTTATGTAAGACCTTGTTACCTATTGGAGTTTCCAATTTTAGTATTTATCTTTGTTCTCCTTTTACCTTGAGAATTCTGAGATGCACTTTTTCTCTTGCAAACCTCTATTGGCTGTTTCCAGTTTTATTCTTTTATTTTTGTGTTTTAGTAATGTCTTCTATTTTGTATTTCGTGTTTTCTTGCTGCCATGCTTACAGGCCTTTATGAAGGTGGTGTCTGGAAAATCCATGTTGAGCTTCCTGATGCATATCCTTACAAGTCGCCTTCTATCGGGTTTGTGAACAAGATATTCCACCCAAATGTTGATGAACTGTAAGCAATGATCTTGCAACTGCTGTGCTGCAAATAGTTTAGATTTTATATTGTTTCTAATTTTGTGGTCCTTCAGCTGACATTTGCAATATTTTTCTTTATCGATAACAGTTCTGGTTCTGTATGCTTGGATGTAATCAACCAGTCATGGAGTCCAATGTTTGGTAAGCATCATATATCACATTCTAAATAAAGCTATATATTGTTTGTTTAGATTGCACATTCTAGGTGGATGGTCCCCATGCATTGTTTTCTCATTGAATATGCACCATCCACATGATCTGTTTTTGTCGATTGTTTCCTTCAATCTTGACTTTCACCATAGTTACTCACATACATGGTCTTTGTTTCTGCAGATCTTTTAAATGTTTTTGAAGTTTTCTTGCCACAGCTCTTGATTTATCCAAATCCTTCAGACCCCCTCAATGGTGATGCAGCTTCATTGATGATGAAGGATAAAGAACAATATGATCAGAAAGTGAAAGGTGAAAGTTATCCAGAATCATTTTTTTATTGCCCACCTGAAAATAAATCTAGATTGTAGAATCTATTCATCCTTGTCTATTCAAGTATTCATTCATATTCAAGTTCAGGAAATTGAAATATACTGGGATTTTGGGTAATTAGCTATTCAAAAACACATAATTACAGTATCCAACGCATGATTGGGTTAGTTCCTCAATGATGGGACTCTCTATACAGCGTAACCATGAGTTTGCAAGCGTGCTTGCCATTCATGTGAAAAGGGAAGTCTTAGATCCAAGTGGTTAAGTGATTGAAGGCATTGACGAGTGATCTATCTATAGGCAGCAAAGGAGCAGCCTATAGAATGAGAATACGTGACTTCACAATCTTTTATCCTCGAGTTTCTGGAAAAGGGTGTTTATAAGGTGGTAGTGGTGTTTTGTTGCATGACTGAACATGAACCGTGTGCTCATTATGTTGCCTAGGGACCTGTCTTCTGATATTTGTGATTCACTGAACCATTGGAATTTGCTGTAATTTAGAACTGATAAAAAGATCATAGGCTAATGCTAGGATATAAGGTGAGGTCTTATCACACTAGGGCTGTTCAAGAGTCGGGCCCCAGCTTAGGAACAAGAGATGTAATTATTTTCAGTCTTATTTGTTGAGCAGAGTATTGTGAACGATATGCAAAAAAGGAGCATATTATGAACTCCACGGGCGAAGAGCTGAGTGACGAGGAGGATGTCAGTGATGAAGAAAGTGGATCCAGTGATGAGGAGGAAGATGAGATTGCTGGGCATGCAGACCCTTAATGTTGTGCAGCAGGGGTTTAATCATCTTTAAACTAAACCCCCTTGTAAGATTGGCACTGTACCTTTATTACATGTTGATCTTCACTGACGTTCCAGTCTACATCTACCTTCAGTTTGCTTGATTAATCATTAATCATGTAGCTCATCTTTCCCAGAGTAAGAAAATAATTGGCATGAATTATTTGATTTGAAAACATGGACTCGTACGGGAAATCGAAAGAGAAGTGATTGCTTTCAGTATTTGCATGTTTGATTCTTTTACTATAGGAATTGTAGAGAAAACATGGTTTAATTATGTAATTTGGACGGATTTGTGGTGCTAAAATGAGGTTTTTAGAAAGCTGATCTTCAACTAGGAAAAGTCTTTTTTTTTTTTTTTAACAAATAAGAGTTTCAAACTCTAAACTTGTATTTTTTTTTTCATATAGACCCATAATCTCATACAATCACCCTTTGTTTCCATATGTGATATAACTCCATGGGTTAATAAGTAGCAAAACTAAGAAATTTTATTTATTAAAAAAGTTCATAATAAGCGAATTATGTATCAAAATCAAGAGATTATGCAACAAGATTATAACTTAAGCAACACAAATTATGCAGCATGTTTTATAATTAAGATGGTTAAAAATTTTAATCCTTACTTTTACCATTTTTTTTCCCATTACCTTGGTAATATATAACTTGCACTTTTTTATACATTATATAACTTAAAGAGTCTTTTTTTTCTCTCTCTATTTTCCCATAATTACATGTTCTATTTTCAAAATGAATTATAAGAAAGTAAATGAATAATTAAATATAAAATGAACACCTTTTAACCATTTATTTTTAGTTAGAGGGAACCTTTGTAAGAAAAAGAAAATGTACACAACAAATAATTAAGTTAGATGATGGGTTCAAAGGTATAGTGAATACGAAAATGTAGAAAAAGTTTAGGGACCATCTTTGCAACTTTCCAATTTCTTTTCCTTGACTGGAAGAGGAATAACTAACGGTTCAAGTAATCCATTTTTTTTATGTTTTAATTTGGACCACCCACATCAGATTACACAATCTTTTTTCTTTGATGACGATTGGGATTTCATAATTTAATTGACTTTTGCTCTCGGGCTTTTTTTTATATATAAAAAATAACTTAGCTGGTTAAAATTTTTGAAAAAGTAACATAGATTCAAAAAGTATTTAAAAAATAACATCGTTTGAATATTTTTTTGTACACCGCTGCTATTTCAAATAGTGGTTGTTTAGTAAATGTTTTTAAAAATATATTTTTTACAAATTAATTTTTTTAGTAAATATTAGGGCATTAACCTAGCTAAATTAAACGAGGAGAAGTCAACTCAATGAGTTCATAATACAAAATTATACAAAGATTCATAGGAGGATATGCAATAATATAAGCCAATCTATCAAAATGACTTTTGCTTAGCCTAAAATTGGCGAGCCAATCATATGCAGCATTCCCTTTCATATGAACATGACTAAATTATTGGCGAGGCAATCATATATTTCAACATCCCACTACTTGTCCATCAATGTTCTTACCCTTATGACTAAATTAGAATTTGTATCAATCAGGGTTACTTTCTTCTGGATAAGCTTAATTGCAACTTCTAAATATGACTTCAATATTAATCTTCTAATACCCAAAGACCAAACAATCTACAATTCATAAATCATTGCCCTCAACTCTTCTCTCATAGATGAACACACTCCCACATTAACTGCAAAATCTGAAATCCATGTTCCCATACTATTTCTCAAAACCTTCTGCACCTACCTCTCTTGGGTTACTCTTACTGCAACCATCAACATTTAACTTTGCGTACTCTAAAGATGGGTATTTCCATCCAACCTATTGAACCTATTTATCTGCAACATACCCTACAACACCTTTCAAATTTACAACCTTTATGGTTGTAGCTAATTTTCGAATGGCTAACACTATATCTCAAAAGTCCCCTACCTCCTCTTCAAACACTATATTATTTTAGCCTTTTCCAAATAAGCCATACAACTACTCCAAAGTTTACAACCCAATCCCCTCCATAACTGTTGCTCTTACTTGAAGCCAGATTATCCACCAACCAAGTACACAAACTAGTTGTAAGGAAAACATGTTGATCTTCAATTTTAAGTTTCTAACCACCTGCTCCCAAATCTTCCTTGCAATTTGATAGTCCCTTAATGCATGTAAAATAGTTTCAACACTAGTGATGCAATGATGGCAACAAAGTTTTTATGCAATCCTTAACGTATATCTCTTTACATTCATCAATATTGCATTGTTTCCACCTATCCACAAGAAAGTCCTAATTATTTCCATACCTTTCCACCACCAAATCAGTTTTCACAAAGGATCCTTAGAATTTTGATTCTTCAACTCATAATTCTAAAAAGAATAAGTCGAGCCTACCGTGAAAGAACCATTAGTCAAACCCCTCTAATACATATTATTTTTACCCAATATACTTTTTGGAAGAGGATAATTCATGATTACCTAACTATTTGTACGAGTAGCAAATAAACAAAACACTCTCATCTACATTATTTGTTCTTCCCCACTATGTTCGAGACTGTGACCTCCCTCAAATCCCATGGAATTTCCTGTTTGACATGATTGATAAGTGGTCTATAACTGTCAAACCAGCCATCCCTCCAAAACTTAACACACGTACCATCATTTACACTCCAACATACTTATTTAGTAACCTGATTTTAAACATCACTTATTACTTTCCACAAACTTGAATTTCTGTACTTAGCATTAACCTAAGGAACTATCACTCTCAAACATCACTCCCCAAGTGATGTAAAAGCCACCTGATTCAACCTCTCGTTGAATTAAGCAGTAAGATTAATTAACAGTACAGAATCTCTTTATAAAGGGAATCACTCCGAATTCTATTATATAGAATGAATGGTTTCAAAAGAAAACAATTGTGTGTCTTTTGTTATGTTCTCTCCCTTTTAAATATTGTCTAAGAATTATAATTCAATATGTAAATTTAATCTAATCCTAATTTGTCTAGGAACTATCATTACAGCTAACTAGGATTAACTCAACAACTAATAAGTTTATAGCATAATCAAGTTTTTCTTATTCTGCAAGTCTTCTATGTCTAGTAGACTTGTGATTTAAGCTTCCTCTTCCTCTGTCTCTTGAATTGCATCACCAAGCCAGCTTCATCACAAAAGACATTCATACGATGCATATTTTTTAACCTTGACTCATCTTCAAATTTAGGTTTGCACATAGTCTCTCAGTTTACAAGGTGCACTTTACCTCTACCTGCCTCTGATCCCTAGAAATATTTCCTACATATCTTCTTTGTATCATAGCAAATTCCTTTCAGTAATATTGTTAATTACATTGTATAGAGAGGAATAATTGTTAGAATAGACTTACAAAGAGTAATCCTTCCCATTAGAGAGAGATTGTTTACTTTTTAACCTACTAGCTTTTTCCGCACCTCTCAATCAAGTAACAATATGTCTGCTTAGTGATTCACTGGTGAAGAATAGGCACACCCAAATACTTCCCCAGATTTCAGTTATTTGAAAGTCAATGTTTCTGCTTATATTTTTAGCAATTGCTGCGAACATATTCTTTGGGAAGTAAACCCTTATCTTGCTACTGCTCACCTTTTAACCTCAAGCTTCATAAAAAGTGTTAAGACATACCATTATGTTCTCCATTTATTCCTCACTTGCTTCTGCAAACAACAATATGTCATCTGCAAAACACAGCTGATAAATATCAATCCCATTTCTATTAATTCTGAAAGGTTTTCAAGAGTGATATACAGCCTTCTTTTCAAATTAATTGGGATAATTTATCTAAGTAGAGCACAAAAATATATGGAGACAAAGGGTCTTCTTGCCTAATGCCCCTAAAAGGTTTGAAACTATCTAGAGGACATCCATTCCACAACAGACTCAAAGTAGATGACTCTATACAAGCCATTATTAGGTCTATTATCCTTCTAAGTAATCTTATCTCCATTAAAGTTTTTTATATAGAATCTCATCTAAGCCTATTATAGGCCTTTTTAAGGTCTACCTTTATAGTCATCAAACCCTTCATACCTTCATCTTTCTCATAGAATGTATTATCTCTTAAGTAATAATTATATTATCAATAATATGTCTCTCAGGGACAAAACTGTTTTGATAAACATCAATTATCTAAGGCATTAAAGACTTTAGTCTATTGACCAAAATTTTAGTCATAGTTTTAAAGCTTACATTGAACAGTCCAATTGGACGAAATTGATGCATGTATTCAGAGGATTATACATTCGATATCAATACCAATTGAGACTGATTTACCATTGCCACATCAATTCTTCCCTAAAAAATTTTTTATAATGAAATTGCACACTACTGGCCCTACCACTCTCCATTGATCATGATAAAAGAATGGTTGGTAACCATATGGTCTTAAAACCTTATAAGGCTTCATGTAAAAAATAGCCTTCCTAATTTCTTCATTAAAGACTGAAATAAATAACATCTCAAGTTGGTCCTTTGGAACCTCATGAAATTTGTCATTTAACATTCTTCTTTGCTCTCCCCTTCTCTTTACTGAATAGCCTTTTATAATACTCCACCACTATATTCCTCAAGCTATCCTCCTCTCACACCCATTTATTATTCTCATCCTTTAGTTTTTTTAATTCTATTTTTATGTCTTTTAATCACTGTCTTCATATGGAAATATTTAGTATTGTCAAACACTATATTATTCCAATCCTTCAGTTGCTTAGTCATTTCATCTAAGGCTGGAACAAATCTTATATCAGTCTTCCACTTACTCTGAATAAAATCCCCAAACTCCTCAAATTACACCCATATAGCTTCAAACTTAAAAGGTCTGCTCTGCATTTGAACACTTTAATTTTCACCATCCAACACTGCCAATATTGGATGATGATCCGATTTAACTTTGGGCAGAACCTTAATAAAAACATTTTAAAACTTTAGATGCCACTACATATTCTCAAACCCCCATATCCAATATGCCAAACACCTTACCAAAATCTTTTTTTTTTTTTACCTCTCCAAGTAAATTTCCACCCATAAAAACTCAAATCAATCAAATCACACTCTTGCACCCATCTCCCAAACCTAGCACAATGCTTAGAGGCCTAGAATGATGTGGAGGATCTAATGAGATTTTAGCTTAGTTGATTTGGGAAACGGATTTTTTCTGGCAAAATTCTCACAATTTGAAGATAGGGAATGTGTGTTTTTTGGAGGACTATGAATGGTCATTGATCATTTTTTGACAGTTAATACATGGCATCCAAACTTTGATCCATATGAGGCGACTATTGAAAAGGTTGCAGGATGGGTCAAATTGCTAAATTTAGCCATGAAATACTATGATAATTCTATATTATGAAGAATTGGTGATCATATAGTGAAGACATTAAAAGTGGATCATACCACATCTTTTGGCACAAAGGGTAACTATGCTAGAACTTATGTGGAGATGGATCCAACGAGGACATTTTTAGCTAAATTCAAATTGTGTAGAAGAATTAGATGTATCATGTATGAAGGGATTCATTTAATCTGTTTTTTATTGTGCCTAATATGGTCATAAATTTTTTTTCCTCGTGCATGTCAAAATCATGAGCAAAATATGAAGGTGACAATAAATGAGAATGGAAGCAAAGATTATGGTGATTTGGTGAGGGGTATGAAGCAGAAAAATAGCCAAGTTACTAGACCAAAGGTGGAAAAACAATTTGGATAATGGATGGTGGCTACACAAAGATGAAAAAGCAATGTTAGGAAAGCACCGGTCTTGGCAAGTAATAACAGACCTAATAAAAATCCTGTAAATAATAGGACTGCTTTTGAAACAAGTTTGATGAGTAAGAAAATTGCTAAAAGTGTGGGATTTAAGGGAGATGGACGTGGGAAATAATGAAGAAGATATGTTTATTAATGATAATAATAACAGAAAAATTCAGATGAGGTGATTGTGGGAAAAGATACAAATGAGAAGGTGAACTTTAGGAATAGAAATTAGCCTAAGAGAGGCCTGAGTAGTAAATTAGGTAATAAAAGGGTCATGTTGCATGGGCCACATGGGGTTATTAAGAAGAAAGAGGCTAGCCCAATGATTAATGAGGTGGGTTTGGGTAGTGATAATCTTTCCTTAGTAAATAATACTAGAGATAGCGAAAATAATGAGAAATTTCATCAACAACACAAAATAAACAGGTTAGGATGAATGTCCAAGATCAATCTACAGTTATCTCGTCCCTATCTATAACTGATGAGATGCTTGTAAGGAAGAGGTATGTTGAAATCCAAAGAAGTGAGGTGTTTCTAGAACCATTACCTCCTGAATTAAGTTATTGGGCAGAAATGGATGTTGCGAAAGATAATTTAATTGAAGATGATGTTGAAACAGTACAAGTTGTGGGGGTGACGATGGAAGAGGATGAACAAATGGGCACCTCTGTAACACCTCTAAAATAAATGAGTATGATGATTCTGGTAATTCTTCTACAATTTATTATTATAAATTTTCTATATTGGAATTATAGAGAAGTGGGAAATGATAGGTTTTGTTCAATTGTTAATGATTTGAGGAGAAGTTGTAAAGTTGATATAATGACAATCACTAAACCTAGATTGCATGGTGTAGTAGATGATAAAATAGTAGAGAAATTAAGGTTTGATGCAAGTTTTAGGGTAGAAGCTCATGGGAGATATTAAGGGATTTGGTTGTTGTGGAATAAAAATAAAGTGGAGCTAAATATTGTAATGTCTTCTTGAAATCTTATTCATGCTATTATGGATGAGTGGAGAGGAATAGGTTGGGTTTTTACATTTGTTTATGTTAATCCAAATAAGGTTTTGAAAAAAAAAATTTGAGAAAAATAAATAGATGGCTAATTGGGTTTTTGTGCCTTAGTTGTTATTAAGGGACTATAATGAAATTTTATCTGTTGAAGATAAGGTATGGGGTCCCTATTGATGTTAAGCTTTTACAAATTCATTAACTTCAACAAAAGTTAACCAATTATTTTATAAAGATCTAATAGCTAAGAAAGAAAATAGAAATAAAGTGACGTGGAAGGAGAGATAAATGGGGGAAGAAAAGACAAAATAGATCACTGAGTACATACCGTGACTCTGTTTTCAACACATCGGTACTGTCAGAAAAATCTCGACGAAACGATTTTAACTATACCTAGAAAAAACACCAATGGAGATCGTAATTAACCCTAAACAAAACCCCTAATAAATTACGACCATGTTTGGTGGTTTTTCACGGTGTGGTTAGAATCCTTTTGTCAAGATCTTTCTAACGGTATTAAGTGCATAAAAAATAAAACTCCAATATGTTCCCAGTGACCTATTTTTTCTTAGTCATTGGATTTTAAATCTCATTTCTTCGCCATTGAATTTTTATAAAAATTTGGGCTGATTTTTTATGTATGTTAATTAAAGTGAGAAGGACATGGTTTTTGGAATAATTATTATTTTCAATAGTAGTTATGTTTATATTATGTTATTTTTCTAATACTTTTCTGAAACGTGTTCCTTTCCTAAATTTTTTATAAACTATGTTAGAATTCTAAAATAGCATTGCTCTCGCTACATGGACAGTGGCATTAGGAGTAAACAAGTTTGGAAAACTACTGTAATACTATAATTAATTAATTAAGCTGTCGGACATGTTCAACGGCAATGGTCCAGACCAGAAGCTGTTTAAAAAGGATCATCTACAAAGTTCGACCATATGGAGGATGGAAATATTAAAGCATCAAAGAGAGGTTTTCTCATTTCTTCTTTGTTGTTGGCCATCGACAAGAAAGTTACAGTTGTGTCATTTTGATTAGTTAATGAATTAACTGAAGCATAAAACGCTGTCAATTTTGTAGAAGCCAACTGAGAAGAACACGACATTGAAAATGATGATGACTAGTTAAGTCTGCCGGCCGGCTCCTGTTTTGAGAATCTTGTTTTAGGCCTTTGGCATGTTTTTGTGAGACCTCATGGGCAATCCATTTTAAAACAATGCGAGCTCTCTTTGTAAATTCAGCCATTTGGCTCTCTAGACTGGTTTAAGCAACAATGGCAATCTTGTTCCTTTCTCCTTGGTTTTACTTACCTAGCCAATCAGAGGCTACCCTTTAAAAGAGAAGCCACAATATAGTGCCATTTTCTCTAAACTCACTTGGTTCATCTAAGAAAAATGGATCGAATTCTTATCTGGGTGCTCCCCATTTTGATGTTTTTCATACTTCCAAAGTCAAATTCAGAAGATGAAAATGTCACGAAGGCACTGGTGCAATTCATGGAGAAACTTTCAGCAGGAAATTCGCAAAATAATCAAAATTGGGGTTGGGACAGAAGCTCAGATCCCTGCATTGGCAATGTCAATTTCAATGGCACATGGAAAGGAGTGGACTGCTTGAAATCGCAAAATGTTAAGAAGATTGTTCTTGATAAGTTCAACTTAACAGGAACATTTGATGCAGCTTCTGTATGCACGGCGAAGTTTCTTGTTTTCTTGAGCCTGAAAGAGAACAATATTTCTGGCTTCATGCCTAAAGAGATAGGAAATTGCGGACGTCTGAGACACCTGTACGTAAGCGGGAACCGATTTGCTGGTGATATTCCTGACACTTTTCCTCAGTTACGTAACTTGAAGAGCATCGATATATCTGAAAACAACTTCTCTGGTGAGCTTCCTACTGATATGTCCCGGATTTCAGGCCTGTTAACCTTCTTTGCTGAAAACAATCAGCTCAGTGGGGAAATACCGGATTTTGAATTCTCCTTTCTCAAGGATTTCAATGTAGCCAACAACAACTTTAGTGGTCCAATTCCTGATTTCAAAGGCAAGTTTGGGGCAGACAGCTTCTCAGGTAATCCTGAATTATGTGGGAAACCATTTTCAAAAACCTGCCCATCTTCAAAAAAAGGATCAAAGCATTCATTAGCTGATCGCTTCCTTAGCTTTATATTTATTTAAGAAAAATAAGCCTAAAGAAGAAACTGCGAAGGTTGTCAAGAAGGGGAGGGTAGCTAATTAATGCAAGGAACATAGTAGTACTTCAAGTGAATCTAAAACTGGAGGTAATAGATCAGAATATTCAATTGCATCTGTTGAAGCTGGAATGACATCATCATCTCTTGAAGTTCTTCCCAGTCCTGTGGTGAATGGCTTGAAACTCGAGGACTTGCTTCGAGCTCCAGCTGAGTTGCTTGGTAGAGGAAATCATGGAAGTTTGTATAAGATCATGTTTGATAATGCTACGATCTTGGCAGTGAAAAGGATCAAAGACTGGGGTATTTCGGCCGTAGATTTCAAGAGGAGAATGGAGATGATAGACCAAGTGAGGCATCCCAGAGTATTGCCTCCGGTAGCATTTTATTGCTCCGAGCAAGAGAAGCTCCTGGTATATGAGTATCAGCAGAATGGCAGTCTCTTCAAACTTCTCCATGGTAAGTCTATCATCTGTACTGACATTCAAAATTGTAACATTACCTCATTTTAATGGTGGAAACTAGAAAGGAATTCTTAGGATATATAAAAAAATGTGAAACTGAAAAGTACAATAGGATTAAGATGATAGAAATATTGGGGATGTGACTATAAGAAGTATGAAGAGGATTTGCTGAAAAACCCCATTGGATAAACATACAGCTCAGAGACATGGTAAATTTCAGTCTGATTAGGGTTTTCTGGACTGCTGGATGGATTAACTAAAGCTGAAACGACACTGAAAACACCAGACCATGCCACAAATTTGAATATTCCTGGCAACTATTATTTGTTTTCTCATTTTTCTCTGCATTTTCTCAGACATAAGCAATTTCATAAATATGAAACAATATTATAAGATACATACAGGAAAGTGACACGGTTCATATAACAACTTGGAATTGTTGCTGATGTTTTTAGGGTCCTAGAATGGGCAAGTATTTGACTGGGGATGCAGACTCAACGTTGCAGCTAGTATTGCAGAGTCCTTAGCATTCATGCATGAGCAGCTTCAAGAAGGCGGGATTGCCCACGGGAACCTGAAATCCACCAACATTTTATTCAACAATAACATGGAGCCCTGCATTAGTGATATGGTCTAGTTGCGGCTCAAGGCCATGATCAATCATTCCTTTCTCAGTCTGATAGCTTCAAAAGTAATGCTTCGGGTGGAGATGGCGCCTATAGCACCTTCAAGGTGGATGTTTATGGCTTTAGCGTGGTTCTTCTTGAGCTTTTGACAGGGAAACTAGTCGAAAACAATGGCTTTGATCTGGCAAGTTGGGTTAGAGAAGAATGGACAGCTGAAGTTTTTGACAGGGCCTTGATCTCCGAAGGTGGTGCTAGTGAGGAGAGGATGGTGAGCCTGTTGCAGGTAGCATTGAAGTGCATAAATCCGTCTCCAAATGAGAGGCCAGCCATAAACCAAATATCTGCTATGATAAACACGATAAAAGAGGATGAAGAGAGATCCATAATTTCAGAACCATGATCATGCCCTGGAAGCCTAATTCGCACTATTTAGGTCTTTAATCCTACATCAGATCAGATGGCACGTAGAGTTGGTTTAAAACATGCATATTGGTGACGAAAATAATTATTTCTTCAAACATTTTGATTTGGATTTACTTCAATTTATCATCATTATCTAAATTCTTATTACCATTGTAAATTATGCTCATTGTTTCTATCAACAAATTTCTTTTATCTCGGTGCAGTTTAGAAATGCAGTCCAATCAGTATTTTGTAAAGATTAATTTTACATTTTTAAATTATTTTGATTTATTGATATCAAAAATAAATTTTAAAAATTATATATTATTTAAATATATTACTGTTTAAAAAATAATTTTTATTATAATACCGAACACTATAACAACAATCAATTTTTTAGTTGATGTTAAAACTTAATAAAATTTATTCTTTAATTTTTTTTAACATCTTATAATTAATAATTTTAGTCAGGTTCATTAATAGCTAATTAAAGCTAACAAAGCTCCATTGTTTTTTTATTTTTAAGTTATAACTAAACAAATTTTATTATTTTGTCACACTAGAGATCTAATCAAGATGTCAACTTTAGTCAAGTTAGTTGTATCATTAAATAAGTATTTAATTAATTTGAAGAGATTTCACAATTTATGTTATATAATAATATACTATTGCTCTTTTATTAACTCTAAATTGATAAAAATGATCGATTTAGTTAATTAGCTTGACTATATAATAGAGTAATATGGAGATATTTAATTTAACTTTTTAATTAAAGATCTTGGTAAAATTTATCATATAAATAAAGAATTTCAATTTTTTTCTGTATTAAATAATATAAGAAATGCAATATAAAATAAAGAGATTTCTTTTATTTTTTATTTTTCCTTCTATACAATATTCTATTTGTTTTCTTTCTTGTTTTTGTAATTTAAATCTCATGTCTGATTGACTCTCTTTTATCTTTTTCTCCCTTTCTCCCAGTTATACCATCAGGCCATAGCTTCTTTCTTAATATAACTAGTGTTTAGTATGTTCAACGAAAAAAGAGTGGACATGAAAATTTTTTTGTGAAATTGTTTGGTGTTGCTTTGAATAGTATAAAAATTATTTTTTCTCTTGTTTAAGCCTATTGCAGTAGAAAAAATTTTGTTGCATAGAAAAGGATCAAATAAACTTGTTCAATTCTCTGTATGAGTATTAAACCAGGTTAATTTAAGCTAACGTAAGAATAAAAATAGTTATTATTATAATTTTAAAAACAAACTCGATGGTTGATTCGGGATAAGGACCATATCACATATTGATTAACCATTGACCAGGGTCAATATAAAGATAACAATGATTATTATCATAGTTTAAAAATGTGATTCGATAGTCGACCCAGGCCAAGCTCGGATCATAGGTGGGGTTGACCATTGACTCAGATCAACACAAAGATAAAAATGATTATTATCATAGTTTTAAAACCTGACTCGGAAGTCAATCTGGGGTAAAGCTCAATTCATGAGTCAGTTGCCACTAACCTGGATCAACTTAAGGATAAAAGTTGTTATTATCGTAGTTTTAAAACCGGAATAGAGGGTCAACCCGGGACGAGGCTCAAGTCATGGTTCGAGTTGATCATTGTCCTAAGTCAACATAATGATAAAAGTGGTTATTATTATAGTATTAAAACTTGACTCAGAAGTCAACTTAAGACAAGACTTCGATCACATGTCATGGGGATCAATTCAGGTTAACCTAAGTCAATGTATAAATAAAAATAGTTAATATCATAGTTTTAAAACCCAACTCAGGAATCAACTCGGAACATGATTTGGGTCACGGGCGGGAGAGTCAACCATAGTTAACTCAAATTAAAAAAGATAAAAGAGTTAAAGCAACTTGGTTTTGAACAAAAAAAAGTAAAAAAGGTCAATGGATTTTTCTTTTTCTTTATCTATAGTTGATTGGGTTGTGAGTCAACCCGAGTTTTTAACTAGGTTAGGTCGGATCAATTATTCCTCTATTTTTTAAAACCTAGACTGGTCTAAGCCCTAAGTCTGCCATGTTCCTTCAAGTTTTAACCAAACATAAAATAAAATAAATTATTTAGTCCAGGTCAATGCACTCCAATCATAAGATAAGACCATTATTTGTCCAGTTTTATCCAGTCCAATCCAGTTAATGCAATCCAAGCACTACCTAAACTTTATTTTTCTTACATCTCGAACCCTAGATCATGAATGAGGATACAAAGAATCATTGGAAAATAATAATGATAGAGAAAGTGGTTGAATATCAACATTCTAGCCACTAGAAAGGATAATCTTGGTGTTAATAGATTTTTCTCATCTTAGTATTAATAAATTTGTCTCTTTAAAAGAAGCTTGATGAAGATGGTGGTGTCCTCTGGCCATGATGGTAAATGTATATAGAGGTTGTTAAGGTTTTTTAATCTCTTTTTTTCTTTTTGGTTTCAAAAAGATTAGAGGTTTTTTGTGAGGTTGGAAACGAGTTTATAAAGGTTTATATGTGTTTTTAAATGAAAAATAAGTTTTTTGAACCCTAAAATATAAACACTTAATTTTCAATCACCAAAGGTAAATACTAGTTAATAAGACAACAAGTTGTTTGCTATTACAAACAACTTGTTGTCTAATTAAAAAAAAAAATAGAGTGGATAGCACATTGTTTACTTCATAAAAAAGTTTCAGCCTAAACACTTGAGCTTGGTCCATTGAATTTAGATTAAATTGTTATCCCTAAGTTTGGGTGGTAGTTGTACAATTAGAGGTGGTGATGCAAAGTATACAGTGCTTGTTTAGTATTGTAGTAACAATTATTTTTTAAAAAAGATTTCACTCATAAATATATTTAAATATATTTTTTATTTTTTAAAATTAATTTTTAACATTTACATATTTTAAAAATATATATATATAATAATTTTAAACTAAAAAAATTTAGCTAGACCATACACAAATGATTTCATATTTAGTTAAAAAGTTTGCCTTTTCATTAATGTATGTTGTTCAATTTAAAATTTATAATTGAGAAAATTTATTATTTTACATATATCAAATTAATATGAAAATATATTTAAAAAATATGAAAAAAGATATAGATTTATTAATACATAAATTAGTATAAAAAAGAAAAGTAAAGCATATCCCATCACCAAGTTGCTTGAAACCGAGAGAATGGGAGGAGAGAGAGGAATATAACAACTATGCCACTACAAAGAACATTCTATATTTTCAAGACGAATTAATTAATATAATTGTTGTTGTCGGTAGTCATTTTAGTACAAATTTAGATATTTTGATATAGATTTGTGATCCCTTCTTGTGGCAGTGAATATCTGTTTTAATTTATAAGTAAAATTAACACGTGTGCTCTTATTAAAGAGAAGCTTAAGTATATTATCGATTAAAAGTATTTTTGGAATTAATAAAACGCAATTTAAAGAAGCATGCTTTCAAATTATTTCACTTTTTTTTGTCTGGATTTTTTAAGCAATAAGAACATGAATCCAATTAGCATTAATAATTATTTTTAATTTACTAGTTTACATACTTCTTAATTTGTTTTATTAAATAAAATTTTATTTATCAATTTAAAAAAAAAATCATGATATCCAATAACACATACATAATGTTAATATCTTTTTTTCTTGAAATTCTACTTGTGATAAAGATCATGGTGTGTGTGTGTGTAAGGCAATATCAACATAATACTTGTTAGAAAAAAAAAATAAAAAAACACATGATATAAATTATATTTTAAGAGTTCATTCGGAAACGCAGTTAAAATCTTGTTTTTTAAAATTTTAATTTTTTTATATTTTAATATTGATTTGATGTTCTGATCTTAAAAATAACTTAAAAAAACATTATTTTGATTAATTTTTAAATTAAAAATATTTTAAACTGTAATTACTATCATAATCCCAAATACATTTTAAATATAATAAAATTCACTTTTATTATATTTTGATATATAAATTACAGTGCTATTCTATTAATTAAAAACAAATAGATTAATAATTATATGATTGAAATCATCTTGTAACGGGTATGGGAGGTTAGACTTCGTTGAGTCACGTAAAAACCTTGAAAAAACCAAGAATTAGAGTGAATTTCACACTGACAGCGCAATATATTTTTTAAAATTTTAATTTTAATTCAATTTTTAATGTATTTTTAAATTGTTTTAATGTTAATGTTAAAAATAAATTTTAAAAAATTAAAAATATTATTTTAATTTATTTTTAAATAAAAAAATTTATTAATCAAATTTCTATTGGTTACCGTGCTGGTTGGACATCAGCGATCATCACATAAAAGTGTCTAACCACTACAAATATGGCAAGTAATTATCAACAGCTAGAGTGGGCATGATAATAATAATAATAATAATAATAAAATTCAAGAATAAGTTTTTAAATGTCATGCGTCCTATGAAAGCTCATGTGACCTACCATTAGGTTTTGTCTACGTTTTCATTTTTCTTTGCCTGGTCATCCTAAGCAGCTTCTCTGTATAATTTAATAAGAAAAGAAGATTTATTTGTGTTTAACGTGTGTGTTAAAATAAAAGTGTTCATATATGATATCTTTGCGTTTACTTTACATATACGAGATTTTCATACTCGCCCGATCATTATTGCTGAAACACAGTTTTTTAAAATTCATTATTTTAACTTTAAAATTTTTTAAAAATAATTATTATTACACTCCTAAATAATTTTTAATAATTTAAAAAACTTAGACTGTATTTGTTTTTTCTAACTTTCACATTTGCAATGAAACAAATACAACAACATGATTTGATTTGTATAGTATACAAATAAGTTTTATGTTGCGGAACCTACTAGAAAATTAAGTTTAAAATACATGTTTTGTGCAACTGTTTTTAAATATTTTTTTAACTGAGTTTCTTAAATATTCAGATCTCTTTTTTACTATTAGTAAAAAAATCAATATTTTATTCAAATATTATATATATATATATATATATTAATTTTAATTATAATTTTTACTAAATATATATCTAAATACAGCTAATTATAATTAAAAATATTTTTATAATTTTTTTTTTCAAAGTATAATCACATAAACTACCCAAAAAAAACAAACACACCAACAAATACTTGCAGGATCAGCAGAGCAGACAATCATGCCAAGAACCATCATGGAAGGGTAATATTTCGATAAATCCAAATTAATAAAGAATGTTTTTTGTTCTTTCCTTTCCCAGAAAGAAGTCACACGGACCACCGGAAAATCAAACTGTGAAAGGTGTGGGCCTATGAATCATTAGAAACCGCACCCTCGTCTTTCTTTCAGCCTCTAAAAACCTTGACGAGGGAGACAAGAGTAGGTCTCAAGAAGAGTCTCCACATAAAAGGAGCCTCGTACAGGTAGCAGTGGGCCTGTGGAGTGTGGCTAAGACATGAGAGGATCATAGCGACAAAGCCACGGTGTGAAAACAGTAACCCAGTTTAAGTGCCTATCGCCAATATCATAGTCAAGATGGGCCACCGGCTCACACTCCTCCGCAACCACTCCTGACATTAAGTAGCAACCACTAACCACCCCTTCCTTCCCTCCTCTATCAGTTCAATAATAAATATATCAGACAAATTAAGAATCCCTTGCGTCAAAGCTCGAAAACTCTCAGCCTCATAGAAATTCAAAACAAGGACCCATCGTCATCATCATCATCATCATCAAATAGCCAACCGAATACATTTTCTTGCACACTTTTGGTGGTCATGTGTACTCGTACCAAAAAAAGGTAGGTGCTTGAAAAGCCTCACCTCGTCATCTTCAAGTTCTCCTTGAACAAAAGCACCGAGCTTTCACACTTGTTTAAAGATAGTTGTTCTCTTTGGCACATAATCCTCATCTTAGAGCTAAAGAATCTCCTCGAGGCACACTCAATTCCTCCAAAAGAATATGTTCTTAGCTTGTTCACCCCTTTTGTCCTCTATATCCTCAATTGAAGCAAGAATGTCTTTATGAGGGCAACCAGTTTTTAGATGTCTTTATGAGGGCAACCAGTTTTTAGCAGTTACTCATGAGAAAGTCTTGTTCTTGAACACCTCCGTCTGCTAGAATGTGCAGATTTCTATTTGAAGTCGAACAAAAAGATGGCTTTGTAATATATCCACCTCCTGGATCACCTCCCTCATCAGTCTCGTCTCCATACAATGGTCTCAACTATGAAAAAGAATCAACCCCGCCTTCATCTTCTCTTAACAAAATTAGTCCCGTGCTTCTTTTGGTTATAGTAGTCCTTGCTGTAATTTTCTTTATTTCTGGTCTTCTTCATTTGCTTGTTAGATTCCTCCTCAAGAGGGCATCTTTTTCCCCAATTTATCATTCCAATAGGTTCCCAGAAACCTCAGGGTCTCATTCTATTCAAAGACAGCTTCATCAGCTGTTTCGCCTGCATGATTCAGGTCTAGACCAAGCTTTCGTTGATGCTCTACCTGTGTTTTACTACAAAGATATCATGGGTTCAAAGGAGCCATTTGACTGTGCAGTTTGTCTCTGCGAGTTCTCAGGCCAAGAAAGGCTCAGGTTGCTTCCCCTATGTAGCCACGCTTTTCACATTGACTGCATAGATACCTGGCTTCTCTCAAACTCAACGTGCCCTCTGTGTAGAGGGACCCTTTCGGGCTCTAGTTTTCACATGGAAAATCCACTGTTCAATTTCGATCTCTCAAGGGAATTATCAAATGGATTCTCTAGTGAAGGAGAGAGTGGATCTTCCAATTGTCAAAAATCAGTTACTATTGTGGAGGACAAAGGTGTTGGTGAAAAGAGGGTATTTTCAGTGAGACTGGGCAAGTTTAAAAGCTTGAATGGTGGAGAAGGCAGTGGACAGAAACAACATGGAGAGTCCAGCAGGTCTAATTTGGATGCTAGAAGATGTTACTCACTGGGAACAGTTCAGTATGTGGAAGGTGAATCAAATCTGCAAGTGGCCATGTCTCATGGTAACCTTAATTGCAGAGGAAGAGATAAAGGATGCCCTTCAATTGATGAGGATTTGGAAGATAAGAAAATCAGAGGTAGGACAGGAGGTGACAGCTTCTCAGTTTCCAAGATTTGGCTTTGGTCTAAGAAGAGCAAATTCCCAACTTCTTCAACTACTCACATGGACATGTCTTCTTCTACTTCCCTTGCTGTAAGTTTACCAATCAATGCTAATAGAGCTGGAACTGTAAGAGATATATAACTACTACTCACTCACTAAACTGTTTTTCCCTTTCCTGATTAATCAATTAATTACATACTGGCCAAAATCTGCATATATTTTCCTCTACCCTGTGATTTATTTTAGTTATATATTTATTACCCATTTGAACATTGTCGAACACAAGACTGCAGTCGATTTTATGACGAATTTGAGATAAAAATGTTGCCTGAGAGATGTGAAGGGGGTCAGCTGTGAAGCGATTACTCATCAGCAAGTTTAAGGCACCTGGATCTATGTAATCTCGAAAGCCGAAGGCCAGAATTGCCTTGGTTTGGTTCACAGAAAATGTAACAAGTTATGGTTAAAATATCCAGTTTCTATAATTTTATTGCTTCCAAGGTGAATTGCTTGCTTAATCTACTGACCCCCCGCCAATCTCCTTTACTTGATAAAAGCCTGAGAACCTTGGAATGAGAGAATAGCCTGAAAAAATGGATACTGACATGAGACTGCAACTGTTCAATAAACGCACCAGGGCCCCCACAATATTCTCTTGCAGTTGCCCCCGCTCTGATGCAAATTTCCATGAGAAATATCACGAATTCCAAAATGAATGAGCTGGGTGGGGTTCTCCGCGAAATTCTAGTATTCTCTAATGCAGAGAGAGAGAGAGAGAGAGAGATTCACCATTACCAGCAGCAATCTCTCCATTACCAGCAGCAACCAAAAACCTTAACGCGAACAAGAAGATTGGCCTCTAGCTTTTCTTGATGAGCGGGTGGCCAATCCTTCACATGAACAAAGTAGGATCACTTTGGGGGGGGGGGGGGGGGGGGGGGGGGGGAGCACACAAATTTTAATGATAATCACAATACCTCTGTCATCTAAATTCACTGTATATTGTATTGCAAAATGAACTTAAAAAAAATTAAAGAAATTTGCAAAGTGGATTTAGAACTTGAGTAGGAGTACAGAGTACTACTACCTACCTGCTAGCCATATTCGTGTGTGTCATCGTCTTCTTTGTTCACTGATAACTAATTAGATCAAACTATAACAAATCCCTAAAACCCACTAATGTATTTGTCTTTTTTAAGAAAATTTCACTTTTCATGTATGTATTCATATTTTCTCTTGTATAGGCTTTTGTTACTTTTTGGACACAAATAACTTATAACTACCAAAGGAAAAACTAATCTTGAAAAGCCTAAAAAATTGAAAAATTAACTAAAAAAACACACAAAGCATATATATATAACCCTAAAAAAAGATGAAATTGAAAATCCTAACACATAATAACTTGTTAAATAAAAAAAGAAAAAGAAAAGTCATATCTATAGAAACCCATAAATAGGTCCATCAACAACAAAATAAGTTTTGTAGGACATGGGTTTTTCAATTTTTTCATAAATTACCAATTTTTTTAAAATATTTTTTATGGGTCATTTTAATTTTTTTGGGTGTTTAGAGTTTTTTTTTTTATTTACATATCTAGGTTTTCTGATTTTTTCTAATTTGTTTAATTTTTTATATATTTTTTTGAGGTTTTTTGAGTCTTGTTATCTTTTTTAATTTTTTTTTTTTATGATTGAACTTTTTGTGTGGTCGAACGGTATTTTTGTAAAAAAAATTAGCTAAAACAATTATGAGAAAAACTATGAAAATTCAAGAACCTGTAAGAGTGAAAAATTCTAACAATGGTGTTTTATAAACCAAATCGGCACTTAGTATTAGAAACATTTAACGTTAACAAGTTTTTTATAAACCAAGTCATCTTATGAACATGCTAATCCACAAAAATCATGTACAACTTTTGATGACACTTCCTTTCTCTATCCTTCAAGCTCTTAATAACATTATGTATTTATGATAATCTAATTGTAGAACATTAATTTTATTTTATTTAAATTAAAAATTATCATGAAAAAATTATATTATTAACTAAAAAAATTATATTAGATTTACAATAAAAATTAAATTTATAACACTAACTAAATATGAAAATAAAAAAAAATCATTTATATTATAAAAAGTGCTTGTATATAAAATAGAATAATTGTATCGTTCATATCTTTTCTTTATTTGGAAAATAGTGAAAATTATGTAAAGAAAAACTATTGAGAAACTCTAAAATTATGTTTTCTAAAATCAAAACAAATATAAAAACCTAGTTTTCTAATTTTTTAGATGGAGAAATATTGCATTTGAATTGAAAGTTTTAGTTTTCCTTTTTCCTACTTTATTTTTTTCCTAAAAAATAAAATATTACTTTATTTCTTAACTGCCCCATTGTTTTTATGCTATTCCAAAAATGATGGTCCTACCTCAATTTTCAATAGGTTCCACGCAGTGATTTTTTTTATTATTATTATTAATATTCAGGTTAGTTTATGTGCAACTCAACTAATTTCAAGAGTTTTAAAATTAATAATTATATAAATCTACAGTGACTTTAAGATTTATGGGACTCGAACTGATAACCTTTAAAAAATAAACTCAGAACCTGATCAATTAAACTATACTGATTATGTAATACTTCCTTTATTCAACCAAATTTTAGAGTATGGTAAGCATATGTTATTAATTAAGGAACACAATAGACAAATTGAATAAGTAAATGAGCTGTGTATTTCATATTCTAATTTTTTAAAAAAATCGGAGTAAAAAACATGGGGGAACTAAGATTTTCTGTTCAAATACAATATTTCTCAATCTAAAAGAACTAGTTAAGCTCTCATCAAATTATCTTATTGATAAAGGGAACACATTAAGCAAATTAAAGAAGTAGATGGTTTGTTTAGAATTCAATAATACCATGGTTTTGAAATCCAGCTCAGCCCAAGAAGGTGACTCGAGACCCGATTGACATGGGATTGAAACTGGACAGAGTTGAAAAAAAAACAGGGACAGAAAAAATTGTGTGTGACCCGACTGACCTGACAAGATCTAGTTAAAAACTCGATTGCAACTCGTTGACTTTTGTTTTTTTATTAAAATAACATCATTTTAATAATTTTTAAAAAAAAAATTGATCCGGACAACTCGATAACCCGATCAAAACCTGGAACCCGGATCTTACATTAAACCGGGTCTAAAAACTATAAATAAGACTCTAAATTTCTAAAAAAGTATAGTCATAAAAAGAAAACGAAAAACTTTTTTATTCAAATGAAGAAAATACATGTACAATATAATTTTTCTTGTAAATAAGATTTTTTTAGCATTTTTTTATTTTTATTTCAAATACAATATAAATATTTCTTTGAGTTAATAATATAACTATTTTATGGTAAGTTTTAATTTAAATAAAATAAAATAAATATTTATAATTACATTGTCATGAATATAAACTATGTATTATAAATTTGATTTTTATTTTTATAAAAACATATTTACAATCTTAATATATATTTTTTATTTTTCTCAGTGAAAAAAATTATTTTTTCATAATAAATGAATAATTTTTAAAATTGAAAAAGAAAAATAAAAAATGGAGAAGGAAAATAGTTTTCTCAGCAAACACACCCACAATTCTTTTGTTAAAAAAAATAAAATAAAAATAAAAATAAAAATAAAAAGAAAGGGACTCAAAACAGGCACAGAAAATTAAGCAATTTATTATAGAACAGTTCAGGATGGTAATTAACCTGTTTGTTTTTTCAGTTTTGAATTTTTTTGAAATAAAATAATTTTTTTTTTATGTTTTTATATATTTTTTAATATATTAATATTAAAAATAAAAAATATTTTTTTAATATTTTTTTTTTAAAAAAAATATTTTTAAAAACAATAATTAAGACAATAACTAACGGCCGGTAAGCAGTTAAAAAAAATTCACACTACTTCCTTCTCAGCGACTGCTCTCTCTGTCTCTCTCGCTCAGAATCTTTTAAAAGCTACCAAAACCCTCTCCTCTCTAACTATGGAAGTGGTAGCAGAGAGACCCTCAGTTCGTGTCACAAACATCCCGCAAACAATCACAGCCAAAGAAATCTTACAGTACCTCGTAGCCCAACTCGGCAAAGATTCAGTCTTTGCCATAGAAATCTCCACGGTAAGGAAAAACTGGAATTCCCGTGGCTTTGGCCGAGTCCAATTTTCTTCCCTCGAGGTTAAACACGAGGCACTCTCTCTCTGTCTAAAGAACAAACTCGTCTTAAAATCCCAGAATCTCAAGTTATCAGAAACCTATGATGACATCATTCCCAGGCCCGTCAAGGACCAAAATAGAATGGAAAATGGGGTTTTGTATGTGGGTTTTATGAAAAAAGAGACTACATTGTGTGTACTTGAGTATTGGGAAGGTGTGAGAGGGTGGTTTATGCCTGAGAGGCGGAGGATTGAGTTTTGGATTCGGGTGGGGCAGGAGTTCCGTTATAAGTTAGTGGTGGTGTTTGAGGATATCTTGGAGGCTGTTGGGTACCCTTTGGATGGTGACAAGGTTAACGCTGTTGTTTTAAAGGTATGGTTTTTTATGGGTTTTTTTTGGATTTGGAGAGAAATTAATATGGTAATGCCATTTTACATGGAGTATGATGTTGATTTGCATTTGCATGTTGAATTTTTTTGCATTATTATATTTGTGGAGTTCCTCGCACAATTGTTGAATAGAAGTTCTTGGTTTGGAATTTGAATGAAACAATAGGTTGTCATTTAGGAAGATTAGATGGGCATGTAAGACATGCTGTATTGAGCGCACTTGTATTTTTGTTGAAAGACTGGGTATTCTATCTACACAACCTTCACTAATCGAAGTAGATAGGGTGAATGATTTTGAGTATTGTAGGGAGTATTGTAGGGTTGATACACTTACAGAAAGTGGCATAATGCCCTCATCGATACCTTTTACTTGTTTCTGCAAAATATGTATTTGAATATGGAAGTATACAAAAAAAACTTCAAGCTTTCAGGTGGTGTTAGATTAGATTCTGACTAAAGATTCAAGCTTTATCAAAATTTTACTTTGTTGGAATGGGTTTATGTGGAAAAGAGAGTGGCCTGTGCTTTTACAAATGCTATGGCCCTATATGGAACCAGCATAAAGTTTCTCTACCCATCTTCTAATAGTAGGATGATGTTTCTGAGTCAAATGGATGCGAGTTAATGCCACCAATTTTGTGCAGCCTGTTGTAAATGCAAGATAATCATAGCAGCAAAATGTCAATTTGAACGCATCCTTACCTAAGCTCCAAAAGTGAACACTCCTTGTCTTAGACTTCGAATTGAGGTTTTGGAATTGGGCCTCAGTGAATTTCCAGTTTACCAGAATTGTATGCTATACTGAATGGTCATTGCATGAAGCTGTGCTCAACCAAGTGATGAAGATTTTTATTTCTCTGTAAACCCAAGATATTTTTCAATTCATCTCCTTCTTTGTGCTCGTAAATTTTCCCCTTATTTCAAATATGCTCAGATATGCCCAAACATTTGTGAAGTGTGACAGGAAAAGAAATATTCCTCCCTGCTCTCTGTTCTGGTTTAACTAGTTTTCTTATTGGAAATCTGACTTTATATCAGTTACTCTTCTTCTGTTTATTGTGTTACGTGGGTGATGTCTTAACCTAGATTGTATGTTTTCAGCTCAGGTATGGACCAAGGATCTATCAAAAAATCTCTGGACCTGGCATAGCTTCGAAATTTAGTACTAATCGGTATTTTTACTGCAAGGAAGACTTTGACTTTCTTTGGGTTCGAACAACAGACATTTCTGCCATAAAATCAATTGGACAGTCAACTTCATTTTGTTGGGAAATCGGAGAAGGATTAGAGGCTTCAGATACTTTTAGAAATTTCCCATATTATCAAGAAGATATGAACAGACTTGATTTGGAGGATGGGGAAGAATTTTGTTCTGCTTCTGAAACAGTTCCACTCATAAGATGTGGATCAGATAAGTTAGCATATGAGGTCCTTTTCCAGCTGAATTCTCTTGTTCATACTCAAAAAATTAGTCTTGCTGCAGTGGACAGTGATCTGATTAAGATCCTTCGCAATCTGACTGTAAATACCACTATTATAATTCTTCAGAAATTGCACAAGTTAAAGATGACCTGTTACGATCCCTTGTCTTTTGTAAAACAAAGCCTTAGAGAATCTCTCTCGTCACCACCCAAAAGCTTAACAGAGAATAATATAATGAGTTGTCATAGGGCCTTAATTACACCATCAAAGATTTTTTGTTTGGGTCCTGAGTATGAAACCTCCAACTATGTTGTGAAACACTTTGCTCAATATGCTTCAGACTTTATAAGAGTTACTTTTGTTGAAGAAGATTGGAGTAAACTTCCTGCAAATGCAATTTCAACGAGTATCCAGCGAGGTATTTTTGCAAAACCTTTCAGAACTGGAATATATCATAGAATATTGTCCATTCTTCGAGATGGGATTGTGATTGGAGCTAAAAGGTTTGAGTTTCTGGCTTTTTCTGCTAGTCAGTTGCGATCCAATTCTGTTTGGATGTTTGCTTCTAACAATGATGTGAAAGCAGAAGATATTAGAAAATGGATGGGTTGCTTTGACAAGATACGCAGTGTGTCCAAATGTGCTGCCAGGATGGGTCAGTTGTTCAGTTCTTCTTTGCAAACATTTGTTGTTCCTGTGCAAGATGTAGAGATTATTCCTGACATTGAAGTCACTACTGATGGCATTGACTACTGCTTTTCTGATGGAATTGGCAAAATTTCTCTTTCTTTCGCCAAGCAAGTTGCTCACAAGTGTGGATTGAGTCATACTCCATCTGCATTTCAAATTCGGTATGGTGGCTATAAGGGGGTGGTTGCTGTTGACCGTAATTCCTTCCGGAAGCTATCTTTGCGTAGTAGTATGCTAAAATTTGACTCAGAAAACAGGATGCTCAATGTCACTAAATGGAGTGAGTCCATGCCTTGCTATTTGAATCGGGAGATCATTTCTCTCTTGTCTACATTGGGAGTGGCAGATGAAATATTTCAGGCTTTGCAACAGAAACAGTTGTATCGGCTCAGAAAAATGCTAACTAATAAAGAATCAGCTTTAGATGTCTTAGAGAATTTGGCGTGGGCTGATTCCAAGAATATTCTTGTACAAATGTTGCTTCAAGGCTATGAGCCCAATGTGGAACCTTACCTCTCAATGATGCTTCAAGCCTATCATGAAAATTCATTGATGGAATTAAGAAGCCGATGTCGAATATTTGTCCCAAAGGGTCGCATCCTGATTGGCTGCCTGGATGAAAGTGGTATTTTAGACTATGGACAAGTTTATGTTCGCATAACCATGACAAAAGCAGAGCTGCAATGTTGCGACCAGAGCTTCTTTCGGAAGGTAGATGAGTCAACATCCATTATAATAGGGGAAGTGGCTGTCACCAAAAATCCTTGTCTTCACCCAGGAGACATTAGAGTCCTTGAAGCAGTCTATGATGTGGAACTGGAGGAGAAGGGCTTGGTGGATTGCATTATCTTCCCCCAGAATGGAGGAAGGTATGTTTAGATCTATTGAGGTGGCATCTATTAACATTTTAGTCCAGTGCTTGCGATATGTTTAATGGTCATTTATCAGATACCACTGCTCATCAGGCATTGCAAAAATGTTTAATATTTTCTTGAATTTATCTTTTGGTCACAATGTTGTGTTAGCAGTTGTACAACTTTAGGTCTTGAGATGATGAGGAACACCTCTGGTTCAGGTCCATGGTCTGTGGACTCCATGAATAGGCACATCCTTGATTTTGAGGTTAGAAGGGTTAATGTTTCATTTTTCTTGGAGGAAAAAATACAAAAAACATATAAAGGTAGGAGATGCTGGATGCCAAGGAACAGTTTTTTTTTTTAAAAAAATAAAATTTTGGTATCCTCTTCCTTCTTGGTCTGCCTATTGTAATCATCAGTAGTTAACCTGACTTGTATGGGGAAACTTTTCCAAAAGTAAAGTCTATGTAATCATGTTTTTCATGAACCTTTTCCCCTTGACTCTGGTTTTTATGTCAATAAAGATGCTCCAGTATCTGCACATATATTTGTTTTCTGACAGAAGCAGCTTCGTTTCTACTCAACAGCATCCTCATGAACTCCTTCTAGTAAAAGGGAAAAGGATTTCTACTTAAACTCCGATTTATCATGCATCATCATTGAGCATTTTTCATTTGCAATGCCATAATATGCAACTTCTGTTGTCTGGACGTGTTTAAAGTAATTTGTAAATAGGGAGGAAGGGGCAGTGGATTCTTTTAGTAAATGGATAGTTTACTAAAAGAAATTGTACACAGGCCTCATCCAAATGAATGCTCTGGTGGTGATCTTGATGGGGATCAATTTTTCATAAGCTGGGATGAAGGTCTTCTCCCTTGTCATACTGAAGCCCCAATGGACTACGTTGGAGGGAGACAACGAATAATGGATCACAATGTGACTTTAGAGGTACTTCAGCTTGCATTATGAAATTGGTAATAAACTGACATTTTCTATACTCTTAATTCTTTCAATGATTCTTAAACCGACAAAATGTTTTTCCTGCATTGCTGACTTTTCAGGAAATTCAGAGATTTTTCGTGGATTATATGATCAATGACACTTTGGGTGCCATCTCTACTGCCCATTTAGTGCATGCTGACTGTGAACCAGATAAAGCCCGAAGTGAAAAATGTCTGCAGTTGGCAACCCTCCACTCCATGGCAGTTGACTTTGCAAAGACCGGAGCGCCAGCTGAGATGCCCCTGTATTTGAAGCCGAGGGAATTTCCAGATTTCATGGAGAGAGCAGAAAAGCAAATGTACATATCCGATGGGGTATTGGGAAAACTCTATCGAGACATCCATGATTCAACAAGACAAGAAATGTCAAACTTTATTTGGTCAAAAAAGATTGCTGAAGCAACTTATGATCAAGATCTTGAAGTGAAAGGTTTTGAGGATTTCCTTGGAATTGCATCAATCTATAAGGAGAAGTATATGGAGAAAATGAGCACATTGATGGATTATTATGGAGCTAAAACTGAGGATGAGATACTGACAGGTAATTTGCGACACCGGCCAACGTATTTGCAACGTGACAACAGAAAATACGGAGATGTGAAGGATAGAATTCTAGTGTCGCTGAAGAACCTGAAGAAGGAAGCTAAAGAATGGTTTGAGAGCAGCTGCGACTCTACTGAGCACCAGTGCATGGCCTCAGCATGGTATCACGTTACTTACCATCCTACCTATTTCCATGAAAGGATGAATTTCTTGAGCTTTCCATGGATTGTAGGTGACATTTTGTTGAACATAAAGTCTTTGAATAGCAGAAATGCCTGAACGTGAACAGGTTCTTGATGGTAATGTTTCGTTTAGATGCCTTTCCGTACAGGTCATGATTGTCTAACTGGGGCCATTTTGGTGAGTTGTGGGCTTTGGCTTTCGGCTGTGGCTGTAGTGGTTAGGATTAGCAGTAACTGTAGCTATATGGATATGCAAATGTGAATATATTTGTGGAGAATTAATGGTTATATTTTCTAATTCTACTGTCAAAAAATACTCGTCAGGAACTCCATTTTGGCTTTCTGTCCAGAGCAAAGTCTTGGACTAGAAAAGAAGTCGGTTAAAAATTAATCAATGGTGATTGAAAGAGTTGAAAGGATTAAAATTTTGGAGAAAATTATTTATTTATTCAAAATCCTAAATTTTTATTTATGTATTTTGTTCGTGTTTTGACAAAAAATATAATAATTAATAATGTCTTTCGGATTGCAAACACTAAAATTTCAACTTCTTATAAAAATATAGAGAAAACATTGGGAATAATAATCTCATTCCCAATATTAAAATAACCTTTAACCAGTATTTTATATATATATATATATATATATATAAAAAACCCTTAACAACCCTGATTAAAAGAAGAAATATTAGCTTTTTGTAGTTGAAATATGACTAGCCAAAATCTTTCTCTCTTCTCTTTTTCTAGTGATTTTTTTCTCCTCTCTCACTATTTAAGGATCAAAACACAAGAAAAATAAAGTTGTTAGGCTGATACTAAGTAATGACTCCCTTTAAACATAATTTTATGATTAAATTCAAAATTTCCTTAATTATAGAAAGTAGGTTCACCATTCAAAATCACGCACATCACAATATACATAATAGAACTCCTTTTAGAATATTAAAAGTTTCTCCATATAAATTATGGAAGAAAAGAAAACTAAAATCAAATTATTTTAGAGTTTGGGGTTATCTTGTCTTTTATAGAGTTTCAGATTCTAAAATAATGAAATTGGGATACAGAGCTTTAAAAAATATTTGTGTTGGCTATGCTAGAAAATTCAAAAGCACTAGAATATTGGATTTGATTTCTAACATTATTGTGATAAAAGTAATATTTATTTATTTATTTTAAAAAGATAATACTTTGAAAAAAAATAATCTTACAATTTGGAATTTATTTTGTAAAAATATTATAAATCTCATTTTCAAAATTTTAATTTTAATTTGAAAAATAAGTTTATAAATTCTAGCAAGAATATAATTCTTCTACAAACTCTATATATTTTATTTGTACTATGCTTTTTTGAAAACAAAAACTCAATAGTTGGTGCTTAAAGTCAAAAGGCATTAAGAAATTTATTATGTCTGATCGATCCACTCAAGCCAGCGGATTTGTTCCTTTTTGGTCAGTGGTTCCATCATTTCCTTCAAATTTGAAGCAAATATTTCTAATGAAATAATAATAATAATAATAATAAGGAAGAGTTAAGAGTCCTCCTAATGATAGGCCATGACATCACTTTATGAGAACTTTTTTTTTAAGCAACTATCATCATTGGCACATGGGATATATATATATATATATATATATATATATATATATATATATATATATATATATATATATATAAAAACACAAATACATAAGGTCCAATATGAATATAAATCTTATTTAATGCTCCATTAAAATTTAACGTGATTGTATTAGCATTACAGGTTTTACAAATCCTTTTATTTCAAAATTTTATTTTTTACTATATATATGTGACAAATATTAAAGGTATAGAAATAAATAAAAAATCCATTCTTCTTTTTGACTAACTAGTCTTTTTTTAATATTAGTATAACAAAAATTCTATAAATAAGAGTTTATAAAAAAAATTGCTTTCTACAACATGTGACAAATATTAAAGATATAAAAAATATAGATATGAACAAAAGTTTTATGAATCGTTTTATTTAGAAAAGTCTTTTTTTATTTTATTAATATAGGTGTTTGGTTTAGCTTGCGTGTACCTCGACTAATTCCACAGATCCTGAAATTAATGACCATGTAAGTCTCCAGTCCTTGAAATTTATGGAACTCGAACCGATAACCTTTAAGAAGCAAACTTAGGATCTAATCAATTAAGCTACACCCCGTCAAAGATAAAAAAATCTTTTTTTTTAATATTATTAATAATGAAAAAAAATAACACAAGTTTTATAAATCTTTCATCTAAAGGAGTAGAATATAATACAGAAACAAAGGATCTCTTTCTAATAAATTTTGATAAGTTATTATTAGTTCTCAGCTTTTAATTCTTGGCTTTTTAGTAACGTATTTTAATCATTTTTACAGTTTTAACGATCAAAATAGAGTGTCAAATAGATAGTATATAGATTGGCGGTGATTTTAGAAGTTTATTTTATATTATTTAAGGTTTTATATGCTGTATAAATAGACATATAATAAAACAAACGATATTGATCTTCTTTTAGGAATTATATTAATGTTTTAATTTCTTATTTAATTAGAGATAGAGTTGAATGTATAACATATATTTTATACTATGATATTAAAAAAATAATGTATATCTTCCTTTTATATAGAATAAAAGTCTTTAATCTTAGCGTATAGAATAATTTTAAGGTAAGATAATATATCTGATATTTATCATTAAAGTTTTCTTACTAAGATAATAAATATTTAAAGATGTTTTTATGAAAATAAATATTTTAACACATAATTCATGCTTTTATATATAGTATATAATGATAGGTAAAGCATTTCTATCTATCTTTAAGTGTTTTTTATATGTGAGCGAAAAGGAAGTATTTGGTTCTTTTTGGTAGACTTTACCATTATTTGCTTCGTAATATCAACTATATCCCTTATTATTTAATAATTTTAACTAATTAAAATTTAAAAAAAAAACTAAAAAAGCTCAGTAAAATATTGTATAGTGTTTGAGAAGAAATTTGAGAAGAAATACCGTGGAATTGTATAGTGTTTACTCTCTTTTTTTTTTATCCTTTTAATATTTTCTTTGGTTACTTAATTTTTTTTTCTGATGTCCTTCTATATTTAGTTAATTTAAGTTTAGAATTAATGATTTTTCTTGGTCAACTTCACAAGGATTTCTCCCAATGTTAAAAAAAATCTGATATTAAATCGATGCGTGATTTGAAAAAATCAAATCTAATTTGCTTAACTAATCATAATTAATACTCTAAGGACCGAAATTGACAATGGAATAAATTCCTAGACTTTTTCTTTACTGTTGTTGAGGTACACTTTTAGCATTTTTAGTCTCTAAAGTTATTTTTTTTTAATTCTTAATTCATTTTTTGAGGGTTTTACATTTTGATCCAGGACGTTATTTTTTTTTGTTTTAATCCTTGAGCTTTAGAAAGATGAGAGAGGGTTGTTAAAAAATTATGAAATAGAAAACGAGGTCAATTAGACTAATTTAGTTAGAAAAAAAAAATCAAAACTTGGTGTGAAAATGTTTTTTTCGATAAGAGAAATGTTATTATTTAAATTGTCTAAAAATACATATCAGGGTTGTGAAAGATTTTTTAGTTTCATTTTATTTTGTGTTTTGAGCCAATTTGAAGATTGTTTGAGATAGGGTGTTAGTTTCTTGAATTATAACAATGTTTTTTGTTTTTATATGTATTTTTAGATAAAAATAAATTGAGTATAAAGTTTTGAGGTAAAAAATAGATTGTCACATTTTTCATCACCTATGTGGTTGTCTAAGTGGAAAAGGTAGAAGGTTGAATGGCATTTTTATTACACCAAACTCAAATAATTCTTAAAGTTTTTGAAGGGAAAAGGCGGATTTTGAATTTTTTTTAGGGTTTTGAAAAAATAATTAATTTACAATTAGTAACTAAAGCAAAATCATTCCACAAGTGAAGAGAAAATAAATCGATTAAAAAAATATATTATGTTTTGATTTTTGTGTTCTTAAATAGGAGAGAAGAAATATATTAGATTCAGAAATCAATTTTGAGTTTTTTTTTTTTGGAAAGTAGATATTAGTTGTTTATGTTATATTATATTCAAATGTAAATTTATCTTTTCGATCAAACTTAAAAAAATTTAGAATCTTTACTGTAATTTCTGAAAAAATAAATATAAATTGAAAAATAACCAAATTATAGGTAGTTTAGAGTAATCTTTCCAAGAATAAAAATTCTAATCACATTAAAGTTGAGTTTGTTTTATAAAAAATATTTTTTTAAAACAATAAATTATTTAATAATAATGATAAATAAAAAGGAAAAATTGGAATGGTAATAATAATAATAGTGTGATAAGTTGTGATTGAGATAGCGACAAGACAACTTTTTTTTTTTTTTGAAATAGAGGTTCATTCAATTATTTAAAATTCATAATAGCTGGCAATTCATCATCTACAAGTTTACAAGTAAATTCATTTGAAAATTCATTTTTTTAAAAAAAGAAAAACTCGGAAGTCAATAACTTAAAATTTAAAATTGATGACCCTCAAGAAAGGCCAATCAATTTATCATTAACCTAAAATATCTTTGTTTTGATTTAAAGAATGTATTTATGAATACACACAAATGTTACAAGACAAAGCCCTACATCGATCCCTATTATTCTCCAAACAAGAAACCCAATTTATATATATATAAAAAAAATACATGCATAAAAAGCAAACTGGCCATTTTCCTGACACGTGTTTCCTTGTCATTGCCCTACCGTCTCAAATTTATACAGCTATAAACTATAATAATACTATAGATGAGCGGTAAAGTACGCGCCGGCACATGGCGTCACCAAGTCAACAAGCACTCGATCGTTATCCTGCACAGCCCGGCGCAAATTAGCATCCATTGTGCCCTCACTCACAGATCCTCCTCTCTCTCAAGCCATGACCACAACGCCTTTACTCTCCGAGGCATCCATAGCCACCGGCTGACCAGAGGCCGACACGGAGGCGTAACGGGAGGAGAAATCGCGAAACCCACCGTAATCATCCACTTCATCAAAATCCCGCTTCTGTCCTCCCGGCCCTTCATCGAAATTTAGCGAGTAACTTAAAGGATCATACTGGAAGTTCCCGTGGCGCCTTCCGTTACCACTGCCACTGCTTTTACTTCGATTGAATCTTCGAATGAAAGTTTTCCATTTAGGACCCGCAACGATCTCTGACCACTCTCTGATCTTCTTCAACGCTCTTATCCCCTTGAACCACCATTCATTTTGATGGGGATCATAGCCGTGTGACTGTGATGATGATTGGATTCGTTCCCAGAAGGATAAACCGACGGTGGAGGATCGTCGGGAAGAAAAACAGGGAAAACAGAAGCAGCAGCGCGTGTTTCTTAAGAGAGAATTCGACGTCGTTTCTTCTGGGATCGGTTCTGCCCCTTTAAAGGCCATTTGGATTGATCCTGTTCTCTCCTTCTCTCCTTCTCTCTCTCTCTCTCTCTCTTTTATTTTCAGGAAAAGAGAGGTTTTTAAATGCGAGAGGAAAGGTGAAGAGAGGTAACGGAAAGATACCGGGAACTGACAGGTGCCAGTTAAGGAAGATCTCATTTTTTTGTTTTATATAATTTTTATTTAGGAGAATTTTAAGTTTCACAAATTTATACGAGGTTTAAATCTAGTCGTCAAATCTCGAAGTTTAAAAGACAAATGTTATAACCCTCCAGGAGGTGGTATAATGATAAGTATTTGGAATCAAATGATTTTTTCTTTTTATGATGGTAAGTTCTAGCATTATATTTTTCAATATAATAATTAGAGGAAGTTTATATAATTATTAATTTTAAAATTTATAAAATTAATTAAGTACATGCAAGCATTGATATTAATAATAATAATAAAAAAATTGTTATATATAAGATTATAAAAACCTACCAAGTGATTTTAGATAAAATATGAAATTTTAATCAATTTCATCCCCGTAAAAAACTGCTTGCATGTTTAATCAAGACAACAATAACATAAAAAAGATAAAACATTATATTTTAATCAATTTCATCCTTTTAAAAAGATCATGGTGTGTTTAATCATAAATAATAATAACAATAACAACATCAACAAAATTAAATTAAATTTAATAATTTTATAATACTCTTAAAAAAATAATTTTTAGAAAAATCATGTCAGCCATCAAGATTTGATTTTAGCATTAGAAGTAAACTGAATAAAAGTTTCATGACTAATTCCACCAACTCAATACACTGTCATCTAGTTAAGCTAGTAGCTTCGGAACAAGTAATTTAAGAACAAATAAATACAATAGCAACTCTAAAAATAAATTTGTATTAGATAATAAAAATTATTAACCTATAATTTAAAGGATTCATGAGATATTATATAGCTAATGAGTCTTATTTTTTTGTATAGAAAATAAATTAAAATGTAATTTTATTTCAATAGCATTAACAACATAAAATATCTATGATATATACATTAATTATATATAAATATCTTTTATATAAATATTAATACGATGAAAATATAGTGACCTTTAAAGAAATTTTATATACTTAAAGGTGTAGAAAAAATAAAACTCAAAATATAGTTGAGCTCATGAGGGTTAAGTTCTTTTCTTATACTGAGCTCATGTTGTTAGGCTCTTCCTCTAGGCTGAGTCTACAGTATTGGGCTCTTTCTCAAGGTTAAGCTCATGAAGACAGAGCTTTTTTTTTATTTTTAATTTGAGCTCATGATATTAAACTATTTTTTAATACTGAAAATTATAAAGGTTAGATTCTTTTAAATTGAGCTTATAGGTGGTTTTGCCAAGATAATTGTTTGAGATGATGAGTTTGAGTTTTCAAGATTTTTTAGTACCATTAAATTTGAGTTTATCACTATGTGTGAAATTAATTAATTAATTATTAAATAAATTGTTTTGGTTAAAACAATTAAGGTAGTTTAGGCATGAAAAGGGAAAAAGAAAGAAGAGAAAGGGTATGATATTTAATAGTTATAATTATTTATTTGAAAAATTATATTTCGCCCTATCTTGGACAAGAGATGATTTTTGGTCACGGTGACATGTGAAAAACAAAAAAACATTTTTTCGGAGACAAAATTCAGTAGTTTTTAATAATTGTAGAGCAATATTACTTGGTTTTGAACTTTGGAAACCTGGCTGTAGTCCAGCTACATGAGTGGAGGGTTGCCTTTCCCTTTCTTTGCAGGGTTGTTTGAGGGAATGGTAGGTAAGGATTCCTTTTTAAATATATTTTTTTAATTTTTTAAAATTATTTTTAACATCAATATATAAAAATAATCTAATTATATTAATAAATATTAATTTAAAATAAAAAATAAAAAAATTAAATATTTTTAAAACATAAAAATAAACATACGGGCAGTGTGAGTAAGATACTATGGAGAGATAAGGGAGGATAAGGGCATTATAATCCATGTGATAATTAATAACACTGCTTAATGGTTGCGTGTGTGTATATGGGCTACTTACGACTGGGTGCGGAAGGAATATTCGGGGGAGTGAGTCTTTGTGGTAATCAGGTCCGTTGCGACGCACAATAGGTGCGTGGGGTCCAGATGAGGTGTCATGACTAGGAACATTGATTGGAAAGGAAATAATGGAAGTGTGAGTGAGCAACAAGAGTCCAATTGATTTATCATGGCGGACCCACCACTGCATCTGCCAGCTTTATCATCACCAGGACAGGACAATGGGATTATACCGCTCTTTCTCAATTCTTTCTGTAAAATCAACGACTTTATAAACAAAAACTCATTTTTTCTATAGTATTGACGGCCCACGTACCAATTTTTTTAAAAGGAAACAAAATATTTCTAATCATTACTAATATATTTTTCTAGTAAATAAAATTTAAACAGTGTAAGAATTTATTTTATATAATTTGATAATTTTAATAGGTCTAAAGTTAACCTGAAAAATTAATAAAAATATAGTTTGAGTGAAAATAAATATTTGATATTATATTTTTTTAATAAATATTAAAATAATAATATATTGGATCAATTCAAGTCAACTTAGAATAACTTGTTAATTTGCATATCAAGTTATGAGATCATAATAACTTTATAAAAATAAATTATAACAAATAAAAAAATTTAATTTTCAATAAACTTATTATTGAGTAATAAAATATAAAAAAATTAATTAAAAATAATAAAAAAATATTTCTAGTCATTTCTAATATATTTTTCTAGTAAATAAAATTTAAACAATGTAAGAATTTATTTGATGTAATACAATTTATTTTTCTAGTAAATAAAATTATTATTCATACTAATACTAAATTACTCTAACTTACCATAAAATATAGATAAGAACAAGGATAGTTCTTTTACCGATTAGAATAATTCTAAATCAATAAAGCAAAAAGGTAAGCTTTGTGGAATCTAAAGATCATAGAGAGATAATTTATGCTCATCACTTAGATTTATGGATTATGCTGCCATTGCATGGATTATTTTTTATTTTTTATTTTTAAATATCAACTGCAAAACTAAAAAAGAGAAATTAACTGGTTTTAATTTGGTTTTATTTATTTATTTTTATAATACAATTAGCTAAGGCTTTAGAATAAGTATTTAAAGAAAGCCTTGGTAATATTTTTTGCTTACCCCATCACAATAATTTCAATACAAGTTTTTTAAAAAAAAATCTACTTTCACAAGTTTATTATTTTAACCTTATGCTTTATCCTTGTTTAGATGTTTTCTTTATTATTTTCTTCACATGCTTTATTTACAAACTTTAATTATATCTACTACTTTTTTTATCATGCAATTTAATGTATTTTTTTTTCATTTATTATAAAAAACTAAATCAAAATAGAGTTTTACTATTTCTTTTAATGTAGTCATAAAGACAAATTTTCTATACGTGTTACAGTTCAATTGTTTTTGTTCTGTTTTTTTTTTTCATTGAAAAATTATTCATTAACCATCACTGAAATTTTTTCTTTTTAATTTTATTCTTCCATATTATTATGTTGACATGGTTTTAAGTTGTATAATTAGTTTTAATTTGCATGTTATACACATATTCATGGTTACAAGAAACTTCTCAGTATTAAACTAAAGGTCAATATTATAGAATAGAGTTTAAGTTGATAATCTTAAGCAATTGAAATAACAAGAACCAAAGTTAACACTAAAAAAAGCTTTTTTCACTATTTATAGGGCATCTAAAAACTATATTTTGGTCCCTAAAGTTTTTTATTCTTATATTTGATCCCCTTATAATTTTAGGATTTTACATATTAGCCATAAACTTCTTTTATTTATTTATTCAGTCTATTGATGCTAAGAGAGAACAAAGAAAGACGCTAAAAAATAAAGAGCATGGAGACGGTATTTGGTTGGTCTATTTGAACCATACAAAAAGCTTCCGCTAAAGTTTTTTTGTTAAAAAAAGATAATAAGAAGTCCAAGAATAAAAAATATTTTTAAGAAAAAAAATAATACGTTATATATATATTGAATATTATAGATTGAAACTCAAGAAAATAACATTTTTTTTATTATTCTCTTTTGATCTTCTTAACAAGCACATGATATATTTTTAAAATAAAAACAGGGTAGCGATTAAAAACAATTTATCTATTTGTTACATCCATATAAATCTAGTGATATGGTTAATCATTGTCTTAATTTTTTTACTTAAGCTCTAACGATGGGGTCGCTTAAGGCGGATTGAAGCTTCCACACACACCTCCTCTCTTCTGACGTTTACAAGGATCACACCAACATTTCTCGCCTACCCTCTTCGTCAACCAGACAATCATATCATAGGTATACAATAATATCTAGATACATGATGAAATAATTATAAGAAAATAATAGTACGAGAGCAAAAATATTACTAAAAAGCCAACTTGAATGAAAAGTAATCATGAGAATGCGTGTTTGGTATTATAATAAATGTATTATTTGTTAAAAATTTAATATTTTTATTTAAAAATTAAAAAAATAATATTTTTTATTATTATTTTGATACATTAATATTAAAATTTAAAAAATAAAAAAATATTTTAAAAAATAATCATTATTTTAATATTAAACATGCCATCAATGCCATCAATCGATAAATGCTCTTCCTAGTGTGATGCTATATAGCTGGGGTTATGTGAGCCGTGATAGGAGGAATATATGAGAATATGCAAGTGGATTACAAGTCCGTTTGTTTACGTGTTAAAAATTATGTTTAATATAAAACACAGGAGACAAGTATTTGGTAAAGGAAAATCCATTGATTACTATTCATGAGCCCCATTAATGTCTATATTTGAAACGCAGGGTTGAAAGAAATAGCTGAAGGCTGCTTTTTCTTGCACTGTTCAATGCAATTGCACTGTTTAATGAACAGTACAATTACATGAACAGTGTGCATCAGCACACTGTTCACTTGCAAACGAGTTTTTTTTTTTTAAAATAGTTTAGAGTGAATTTTGTACTTGATAATATTTTATTTAATTTTATTATACGCTAAAAAAATTATAAAAATTGTAGTTCTTGTCGGATGTATTTTGTATGTAATGGAATTGTAGATGGTTTTATAGAATAATAAAAAATATTTTATATTAAATATAATTTATTTCATGATGTAATAGTAAAAGTTAAATTCACAATATTTAAATTAAAAATCATCAATATTAATATATATTTTTTAAAATTATTTTATAATCTCAATTTCAAAAGCATTCTTAACCAAACATATTAAACTATTTTTTGTTCAACTTCAATTTCAACCACAGTTTTAATTAAACATCTATTTTTTCAAACCAACCTCAATTAAAAGCATTTTTTATACAATAATTTTTTTCAAATCACAACCATAACAACTACCACAATACCAAATACACTCTACATGGATTTTAATATAAGCAAGACCCCGACAACTGAGGAGGCTGCAAGCCTTAATAAACCTCTTGTCGGAGGACAATCCCGGAGCAAGTGCAGATTAATTTCGGTAGATTGGACACGACATGACGAACAAGCCACATAAGATATCTCACCCTTTGCTGGAGCTTGTACACGCCAAACCCAATTAATGAAAGAGCTGTGGGCTAGCCATGTTGGAAGAGCTGTGGACTCACCATTTGTAAGCTGATTTAGAAGGAAAAACCGGTCCAGGACAGAACAGAATCGAGATCAAGGACAAGCACGAATGGTGTCTTGAATAAATTGAGGAAAAGGAGTTCGAAGAACTCTAAAATCCCAATTATGAGAAGCAGAGATCAAATCAGAAACAGTAAAATAAGCATCACTGCCATGGAGTTGAGGTAACATTCCCAGCCCACCAGATATATCCATCCTCCAACTCCAGAAAGCTCTTGTGAATGGACTCGTCCAGGTACAAGGAGAAGCAGAAGAGAACCGAATATAAATAAATTTACATGTCCTATGCTTGTATTGCTATAGAATCCAGAAATAACTCTCTCTTTACAAGTGGCAAGATTCAGAAGACGTCTCTGACACATGCGAACATCTGATATCAGTACTTGACGTAGTTTCTATGTGGAAAGCCATTTTCCGATTCACTGGATGTAGAAATGGGTTTGCATCCTCATGTTGAAGGCCATCCAACCCTAGATTAGGAATACTTCCTATCAATGGAGCCAGATGGTGTCGAGGTCTATGGCATCATGGCGATACACGCCGTGTCAGGGCCAGAAAAAACTGATTATTGCATGACGGGAAATACAGCGTTTTTTGTTGTTGTGGTTACTGTGCTTTGGACCCTTCAAAGTTGTTTGGCCAAGAAAATAACTTGTACCAAAATTAGCTGAGGCGGTCACGTTATGACAGATGTTTGATATTGTAAATCCATAACATTAATTAGGTTACTTTTGTCCTGAAAAGCCCTAGCCAGTCCCTGATTGGATTAACATCTACAGAAGATTATTAGTTGAGAAACAAATAGACAGACTCATCACCTAGGCAAAAAACGAACGCCTATAACCCAGTGAAACGTGCTGAACTACAACAAAATATAATAGCTGTTGTTCGATACGCTGCTATCTATCATCTAGTTTGCCTGGCCGTGTAAAATCCTGACGGTGACGAGCCCCTGGCGTAAGGAGAGAATTTCACTTTCATGACGCAGATGCAAGATAATTCCAACACTATTTAGATCAAGGCCCACGCATTCAAATTTTCTATATCTAGTACAGGCAGGTAGACTCCAAATCAAATACACAAAAAAATCTTTGTTTTATTCTGGCACACAATCCAATCGATACTTTCAAAATCCATAAAGGGAACTCTTTAAACAGCATGGTCTGACGTACACCAGGTCATTATGATTTTCATAATCTGGGACTCTAGCTCATAATTCCTCTTCATGCTACGTGACAAGAGAAACCTAACTACATATGATGGTTGGAATGCAAGTCAGGATCCATAATAAGACAGGCTAATCGGTACATTAAACTCAACAGACTAAACTATCTGTCTCACATCTGCCCATAGACGGTGTTGAGAGTGAAAGTATAAAAAAGCCAAGTATCTGCTGCTCGGCGTTTGTATTCTAGATGAATGGTAGGACAAGCAGGCATCACTTTTAACAGCTTCACTGGTTAGAAAGTATACTTTCACATGCACAAGGCACTTACATTTCCCATCTCTCATCCAATAAACATAGCTGAAACAAGGTTCCCGAAACCTACTTAATGTCACGAGTGAGAATGCAAAACCAAATCAAAGGGTATTCTGTGTACAAAAATATTACTTCTCCGACATAAACAGACATATTTCAACCAAATTCAGAGTCAGGGGAACGAAATATTTGTTACATAACCATATTAACAGTCAACCTAATGTAGAGTCCCCTACCGAGGCAAACACCACTTCGCACACATTTTCTATGAACAATGATATGAGAAAGCTCACTTACATAACCATAGCTTTTCCAACCTCACGACCGTGAACCTTCCAAAACACAATGCCAGCATCATCAGCCTTCTTAGTATCAATAGCAATAGCCCCAAATAACGCCCTGAAAGCACTGCAAACCACTGAGGGAGTCGTCGAATTAGTTTTGGGAGAAACTCTAACCACCTTGTGCAACCCCAATCTCATCCCATCGACAGCACATGAAGTGTCCACTTTAGAGTTATCTGCTATCCGGCGGTTAAGGTCTTTCGAGGAGATCTCAGTGTCCTTTCCAAGGTAAATACATAGAGACAGATGTGTCAATCACATTTGATCCCAGAATGCTCAACGCCTTATTGTTCTCCTCGGAGAATGATGAGTGTGTCATTGCTCGGCGAAGATAACCAATGTTCTTGAAGGCATAGCTGCAAATTTAAGAAGCAAAGCAAAGATAAATCTTTCGGTCCACCAGGGAATAAAATACATTCAATCACTACGATAAAAAATGAAATATGTATAACAGTATGGCAACTAGTTATACATTTAGCACAAGTTATGGCTTTTTTTTTCTAACTTAATCTTTTGGGTCCAATAAAATAGCAAATATATTTCATTTGAAGATCCCAATTTTACAGTTGATTTTCCTGCTTTTTCTTGGCAACCAAATACAGTTCTATGATAGAGAAGGCAAAAAGGAAAGGGAACCCAAAAAACTTACCCGATCTGATTCTGCAGCGTGTCCAGTGCCGACTCAAATGGCGATAATTTAAGCTTGTTTGCAGCTCCAACCTGCATACTAAATGATATCTTTCCAGTTTCATTCCTTCTCTTCTACATTATAACAACAGAAACCAAGCAAAACATTTTGGGGTTTCTAACAATAGGGTTTCGCCCAAAATAAAAATACCTGTGAGAGGGAGAAGATGGAAAAGACGGCTAGCGTAAAGACAGTGAAGCGAGAAGAAGCCATTGTTTACTTTTGCGATCTTTTGAGGTTGGTTGTTTTAAAGACTTCTCGCTCTAGGGCAAATGGTTGAACTGGGATGTTGATGTCAGATGTCAGATTGTTGTCTATGGGCCCTTCCTAATATTTTGGCATGGCAGGCTTTGCATGGGCCCATTATAAATTTAGTCAACAGATGGTGAAATCCTAGGATGCCTAGAAAAATGCAAATCCAAAATGAATGAAGAATGCCACGCGCCATGCAACGACCGTTTTTTCAAATCCCATGCAAATAAATCGACATAAACCAGACAAGTTTTGGATCCTCTTGTGTTTCTAGGCAAACATTTTACTCATGTTTTATATCTCATTATTAACCTTCAATAAAATGTTCTAAATAAGGTGAGAGAAAATAAATTCCAAGGAACCTAAATAGGGTGTTTCTTATGCTATGCATATTTTTAGCGGTGATTTTTTTTTTTTTTGGTTAAAATTAAATAATTTTTGATTTATTATAAAAAAAACAAATAAAGAACTAGGATGAAAAACATGAAAAACTAGGTGACGATTCTAAAATTGATGCACAAAATTCATTTTAATTCTTTTACTTTACAAATGACACATTATCGGTCCTTTTAGTTTTTAAAAATTAAATTTTAATAGAAAATTTTATTTTTTTAAAAAAAATTCAAAAAAAAAAGAAGAAAATATATGAAATCTAATTAGAGAAAAAAATCATCGGTTAGTACCAATTTCAGCCATGAAAAAGATTATTCTACACAGATTTTATTCGATAAAATGAGTTTCACTGAGGTGTTTTTTGTTTTTTATCTTGCCTGGAAGAGTAGATTTGGACTTGAAATTATTTAAGTTGATTCTTAGTCCTTTAACCCATTTTTTTGGTTATTCAAAGCCATGCATGAGTTTATTTAGGTCTCTAGGATGATTTTTAGATATTTTTGAGTAAAAAATGATTGAGAAATGAATTTTTGGATCCAAAAATACCTCCTTGAGGATTGTGTGCACTTTGTTTTTTGTTTTTTTTTTAATTTTATTTTTAAACATTGTTTTTTTGTTGATTTATTTTATGAACCTTTTGTTTTATTAATATTATCCTTTTATATATAGTTAATTTTAAATTGATCTTCATGATTTATTTTGAATTTTTTTTTTAGATTTATCATGATCTCAAACAAACATCCTAATATTTAGTTAATATTTAATTTTATTCGTGTATGATAATTTTAATAACCAGTAATTTTTTTTTAATTAAATATTTTTTTAATTTTATATTTCAATATTGTATAAATTTCGATGTTAATATTTATAAAAAAATATTGTAAAATATTCATCACATTATGAATTCATAATCATTTTTTTTTTAATCATGTACATTGAATGTTAAATTTTAATTTAATAGTTCGGACGTAACTGAACATGATGGCACATAATAAGAAGGAAAAAACATTAAAGAATCTCCCTGCTAAAAACAAGATAGATAAGTATGGCCTCCTAAAGAATGCCTTTCTTTTATAATAAAAAACATGTATACAAAAAACCTAAATAGTTCTCTTATCAGTAAACACTACCTATGATGATGAACATCTGAACCTGTGAACGACACAGTATCTACCCTCCAAGCCAGGAAATTCATACACCAGCCCTCATTTCCCTGCATTTTTTAGGGTAAAAAATATAAAATGTATTAGTCATGCTTGATTGAGACCACAAATTCTTGATCATCCCATCTTGCATTATGCAAGGCACCAGCATCGATCCCCACAAAGCACGCAACAGATGAGTTAATACCAGAAACCAGCTTCAGGAGAGAACCTAATGTATAAAAACTAAGGATTATCAAAACAAGCACCCTTCTTGCACCCAACCATACAGACACCAAGGTGCTTGTTCAGCCTGTGTCATTGCATGGAAAGGGCAGAATCACAGTTCCTTTCGGACAACATTATCGACAGAAACTTGTGTTTCTGTGCTACTCAAGTTTGAACTTGAAGCATCAGCCAAGCATTGAAGCAAAGCTAATACATCAACAGTATCATCTAGATAGTATCTAGCTTTGCTTGGCTTTTGGCCAACAGTGCAAGCAAAAATCGCTGGAGCTGAAGGGAGTGATGAACTATATGGTGTTTTTGATATGCTTTCAAACATGTCTTCATCGGATCTGTCATCCCCGATGCACAACACGAAGCCAGGGGGTTTCCCACTAGCGATCATTTTGGAAAGAACCTTCTCTGCAACAAACCCTTTAGTTACTCCCTGCACATTTTTAAGGTCAATGTTAGACCACTTTCGAAAAAAAAGGGAAAAACAAAAATCAGGAACAAACCATAAACAAAAAGCACACATACCTGTGGTTTTACTTCAACAATATTCTGGCCCCTCTTAACAGCTACTGGATCATTTGCAAGGACATTTTCCAGATGATCTAACAGTTCCTTGGCCTGGCAAGATCCAAAATCTGGATCAGCATCTTGGTGGTGCCATACCAAGGCACTCTCCTTAACCTCTATATAGGAACCATCAGTTGCCTCTGTATACAATTTCATGACAGGTTCGGCAATATTTTTCCAATCAAAATCCACAGCCAAAGAACTCGTTTCCCAGTCAGACATCCCACTCCACCTACAAGAGGAAAAGGCAACATCTTACAAAAAGGGATCCTACCAAATTAATAGAAACCCACTAGCTTCATTTACTATTGCAGCCACCTAAGAAGTGGAGAAGTTAACTTTCCTTGAATGACTTCTGTGTTTGAACCTTACAAGCTCCATTTAATAGACAAAAAGTTTGCCTTGCTAGCAAAATTAGTAAGCTAGACGTTCAATATATTAATAACTATTAAAATACCTGAAGAAGTATCCATGCTCAGCTGCTATACCCAGATTTTCACATTGAACAAACCAATCACTCAGGGACTTTTTTCCTCTGCCACTAACTATAAACACACTGTTCATGGGATCAGCACAAAGATTGTTTAGAACAGAGATGACTTCAGGAGTGGGGGTTTTATCAAGAGAAGTATGAGGCACCATTGTTCCATCATAGTCCAAGAATATTGCCCTTTTAGATGTTCTCATGTATGCTGAGATGATATAGTCATTGGAAAGTTTCCTAAAGCTAGGAGAGAGTGATAAAATTCTGAAATTCAGACCGAAGCCAATACCCCAGCAATGTTTGCTATAATGATCTTTGCATGCTCGCTTCAAATCCTGCATAAAACTGCGGGCCCAATAAGCTACATCATGGGAGCTAACATAGCAATAGTGCTTTCCATGCCGCAACTGCTTCTCTAAATCAGGCATGTTGATGGCAGTAGCCACTGCATTGGCGACAGCTTCAATATCCCATGGATTTACTCTTATTGCTCCACTTAATGATGGTGAGCAGCCTGTAAACTCTGATACAACAAGCGAGCTTGTATGATGCGACCCAGAGGCAACTCCTAAAGCTTCGTCCATCTTCGGCGTCCCCTGCCTGCATACAATGTACTTGTATGGGATCAGGTTCATTCCATCCCTCACTGCATTCACAATGCAGCATTCAGCCAATGCATAGTAGGCAGTTTTCTCACAAAAGGGAACATGACGATCAATCAGGACCACTGGTTCATAGCCTGGAAAACCAAAAGTATCGTTTATCCTTTTGGTAATTGAATATATCTCCATTTTTGCTTCTTGCACATCTTTCCCTGAGCTCCTTGCAGGATTAACAATTTGAACCAGGACTAATTTTCCCCGCAACTCTGAATTCTGCAGCAAAAGATGCTCTACAGCTAATAACTTCAGACTAATGCCCTTGAATATGTCCATATCATCAACTCCAATGACAAGCCTTTTCCCCTTAAATTGTTCTTGGATCTCTTTGACCTTGATGGAAGAAGAGGGGTGATTGAGAGCAGATTCAACTCGACCCATATGAATCCCCACAGGCAAAATTTTTATGTACACTGTTCTTCCAAAATACTCAAGACCAATATGACCACGTTTCGATTCATAGTCCAGGCCCAACATCCGGCTGCAACAGGATAGAAAATGTCGAGCATAATCAAACGTATGAAAACCAATCAAATCAGCATTCAGCAGCGCTTTCAGAATTTCATCTCTAACCAGCAGAGTCCGGTAAATTTCTGATGAGGGGAACGGGCTGTGCAGGAAGAAGCCAAGCTTAACACGATTGAAACGCTTCCTCAAAAAAGTAGGGAGAACCATCAGATGATAATCATGGACCCAAACATAATCTTCTTCTGTATTATTAATCACTTCCGTGACCTTATCTGCAAATATCTTATTAGCAGAGACATAGGCCTGCCAGAGCAATCTATCAAAGCGATTGCCATGATCCGGACACAGAGGTAACATGTAATGGAAAAGGGGCCACAGATGGTGCTTACAGAAACCATGGTAAAAATTTTTATAAATATCAGGAGGAATAAATGTGGGTACACAGTTAAATTCCTCCAGCAGTTTTTGTGAAACTTCTTCTTGTTCACTTGAATCAACATCGACCCTGAGAGACCCCACATACACAACCTCAGGAATGGCTGAGAAGCCATCCTTCATCTGTAGCAGAAGCGAGTCCTCATCAAAACTGAATGACCATTTGCCAGAGTTTAAATCCTTCTGAGCATTCAGAGGGAGAAAATTTGACACTATAATCATTTTTGCACAGCTTCCAGTTGATGTAGCATCAGAAATGCCATCATTAGTTCCATCAACATCCTCGTCAGATATTATTCCTGGAACAGTCATTATCCTTGGAAGGGATCTAGGAGACTGACTGAAATTCATCATGTTCCCTGATGCAAAGTCTAATAAACTTATGCAAGATCTCGACACCATTGTTGTACGATAATAGAATTCTTGTTCCTGGATATTGAGTTAGAAGAACAGAGATGGTGCAGAATCAACACCTTCCTACCAAAAAGATCTTGAAGGAGTAGGGCAATTATTAAAGAACTAAAGACCTGCAGGGAAAGGGGGAAAATATATTTAACTACCACGTGATGAGATGAGCAATGCTCAGCCTTGTAACAACCAAACAGAATACAAAGCGAATAAAAAGATAAATCCGTGGACCATAAATCATTCATTTCTGATGCCCTGTATATGCATAAATATTATATGCAGTTGCCAACAAATAAAGGTCCACCATTTGCAATAGATCTTACACCTATCACAAGTTAAAAAATCAGGAAAAAGCAAAGGCCTGGGATTTTGAAGCCACAAGACATATCTAGCTCCTCTGGACATCTCTTGACTACTGTGCATATAATCATAGGCATTACTAACTTGAAAGTGATGGAGAATAAACATTTTTAATGGATTCTTTTCTGTCAGCCAAAGTCCTCAAAAACTTGAATGGAGAATAAACATTTATAATCAGATGATCAAATAGAAAATTAGAGCTAAGACTCTAATAAAGATAAACCAGTAAGCAAACAGAAAGAGATGTATCATCATAAAAAGAGAAAGTAAAGTGACCATGGTTTCATAGTGAACTAAAAAGGCACTTAAGTTGTCACAGAGAAACTGCTTGTTCATATATGTTTGTCTATTTATGCAAAATTATTATTGACTATTGACCTAATCTTAGCATTTATTAAACAGAAGGAAAGATTAAAATTATTAAAATGTATCTAGTTTTATTACAATTATCATCCTTTCATGTATCAAGAAAAATTAAAAGAGAGACAGTTGTTCACTGGTAAATCTACATAACAATTAAAACACAACTGGATAGTCAATCACCGGAAAAAGGTGATATACTGGTTGAATGTATTCAAAAGGGAGTTAGGCCATCCATTCAAACTCAATCTCAAAGATTTAAAGTCTAGCCAACAAGTAAATAAATTCATGATGTTGATGAATTGATTGAAGGAAATAAACAAGTTATCTAGCATGCATACAGAAAAGTCATGAACTCAACCGAACGATTTATATGCATACCTAGATTCACTGGTTCAAACGCAGGCAACAGATTGTTCTCCTATAATTTTCTTATTCCCAGCCTTATGCAACTCACTGGAAATTTCTTCTTAAGAATTCATGGTTGAACACAAATTTATGACGCTGATGAAATGAGAAGGAGGGATATGTTTTGAAATGATAAGGATATCACAGTGAGTTTTATGAATGCAATATAGTCTTCCTGTACATGCCTTTATAATACTCGGTTCCAGCAAAACAATTAAACTCACAGAATCTGTCCTCCAAATCAAAATCTCGGACTGGGATTACATTTTTATGAGTTGGATTGGCCAAATAAATTCATACTTATCTCCTCTTGCATCGAAATCTTCGCACAAGCCAACAAAAAATCCAGAAAGAAGAAGAGAAGCGTGGACTTACTTGATTCATGGAACCAATGTTCGTTCTCTAATTAAATATTCCAATTATTTCAACAGAAAAATCAATACTAAACACCATAATCTGTTAATTAAATTAATTTATCCAAGCACCAATAATTCAAAGTATAAGATTACACCCAGCTATTCATGGCAAATATATAGAAAAAGAAACACAATGCTAGTTGCAATTAATTGATATATATTACTTTATTTTCCGGATTCTACAGTTGGACTTTATCTGCAGCAGGTAGAAATGATTTTGCCTTCAAGGACCACAACTCAACTTCAAATACACAAGCATACACCATGTAAATTTCTCTTATCCTGAAATTTCACTATTCTTTTATCGGAAACTATCTATACTAAAAAATGGTAATAAAAGAGACTGTGTGACATCAAGAGAAATCATAAATAGTGGCCTGCATACACAGATTGCAATCATTCCTTGTTCCCTGCCAATAGTTTTAATTTTTAAGAGCTTGAGAGCCTAAACTGTCATTACACCTTATAGGTACATAAGGCAGAGAAGAGTAAAGACAGTCTTGAAAAATTGTCTTGACCAGTAAAACCCGGAAACAAAGAGAGACAAATTATATTTTAGAAAAAGTTTTTGATGCAATAAGAATTGGCCTTTCTAAGAAGAATGAAAAGAAAAGAAGAAGTCATGAACGCTTCAACATAAGAGGAAATGCATATCAAGACGCAGAAAAAAGCGAGAGAGGTGATCAAAGTTCCTGGGAAAGAATAAGTGTTAGATTTAGAAAAAGAGTTCAAAGGCCACACCTATAGATCTCACCGTTCCTATTTAAAAACATAATCCAAAAGGAGCAAAAGTTACCTGAAAGCAAGGAAACTGAATCAACAAAAAGAGCTTCCTGCCAGCACTAAGAACCTAGAGTTACCCTGCCACCAAAATCAATATCATCAAAGAGTTAAAAAAGAACAAACTCTATTTAGTTGCCGAGAAAGAACACAATCTACTCACCAAAGTAAACCCAGAGAAACAACACAACATGCTAAAGAAAACCCAAAAATTTAAAAATATAAAATATAAAACTTAATATAACCATCATTTCTCTCGCACCTTTGATAGCATGCAACAAAGCTTACAAATCAAAACACAAAAGAAACCCAGAAACATTTGGATAATGTGAAGTGCTTACTTACAAGAAATGAAGTGGATGTTGTCAGAGAGAGAATACTAGCAGTTTTATTACCAGCACAAAGATGTAAAGAAGGCGAGAGAGAGAGAGACAGAGAAAGGTGCAAGACTGGTAAGATTTCAGGGAGGAGAGTTTCATTTATTGGGTATGAAACCGACAAGGCAATGAGAAAATAGAAAGTTCTAAACTAAACGAATAGAGAATTGGAGGAAAAAGAAGAAAAGATTGAAGCTTTATTTACAGTTTTTGGGTTTGGCGTTTGGTGATTCAACATAGGAAGCTGGAATGGATTAAAAGTCAAAAACAAACATTGGATTAGATTAGAAAGAAACTCTGTACAGTTTGATTGCAACTCTGGCTGGTCTTACGTTATAGTCCTCCCTGCTCTTTTGCCCTTGTCTCTCCCTCTCTTTTTTTCCCCACTATCACCCTCCTAATTTTCTAACTATAAATCAACTGACATTTTTTTATATATTTCATTGCTTTTCCAACCCACCATCAGAAACATTTTTTATATATAAAAAAGGTTTATTTTTCCTGTAAAAAATTAAATGGGTCAATCGAGAGTATGCTACACCTTCTTATGTGAGTTTGCATCTCATGTTTGATGAAATTCTCTTTTATTTGTAGAAGAAAAGAAGTCTGTGGAATTAAATCTTGCGTTTTAAATATTTTTTATTTAAAAATATATTAATATATTAAAATAATAAATAATACTATAAAAATTAATTTTAAATAAAAACATTTAGATTTTAGATAAATAGCATTTTAACCGCATCTTCAAACAAATAAAATATCAATATATAGATACATGTATTTTATACATTGTTTTGAACTTTATTTTATACATTGTTTTCCAATCAAAAATATAAAATAAACCTTTAGAAAATATTAAATATTTATGAATATTAACAGGTATTAGCAATGTTCATCCGTAAATTACATTAGAGATTATTTTTAAAATATTTTTTAAAAAATATATTAAAATATTTTTTAAAAAATATATTAAAATAATATTTTTTAATTTTTAAAATTAATTTTTAATAACAGTGTTTATAAAAAAAATTTAATTTAAAGTAAAAAATCTTAAACTTTTGTTTCGAGAGATTATCTTAAATCCATATTTATTTTCATTTACTGTCAGTTAAAATGTCAAAGTTAAAGAAATGAAAAATATAAATTATTCTCAAAGTCAATATCACGTGACACACTTGAAGATGTGTTCCACAAGGCATGTATATGTGTCAAAATAAGATAGAGATTCCAGATATTTATAAATATTGGCTAAGACCTACTTCTTTAGGTGCCAAAAGGTAGGCTTCATTTCGTTGTTTAATAAATAACATTATCCTTCAACACTGCAGTCTTTACCAAGTTCCAAATTTGTCCAATGGAATTCCTTCCCCCCTGCCTTAAGGATAGACATAGACTTCGCCTCGTCGTCTCTTTTACGGTGCTGCTTTGTTTTTTTAAATATATTAAATTAATATTTTTTATTTTTTTATTTTATTTTTATTATTAACCTATCAAAACAATTTTAAAAAAAATTAGTTTAAAATTAAAAAAAATAAAAAAACTCTTAAAACATAAATAAACCCAATGTCCACTTTGAGCTACAAAATCAAGAAAAAACTTATATAATAGATGATTTAGTGATAAGAGTTTGAGGTGAAGAGATTTATTTTTTTTATGTTCTCAAATTCGAGTCATGTGGTTGCTAATATAATAGTTATTGAAAGTTTATATATTTTATTAATTTTAGAATTTATGAGATTAATCGAAACACGCATAAATTAACTTGAACATCCATGTTAATAAAAAAAATTAAGAAAGAAAAGCTGAAAAAAAAAAAGTTTTTTTTTCTTTGGGCTCTGCCATCGAAAATGCCCTTGCACCAACATGCAGAATATTTAACTACTTGAACATAAATGCACCACATCTTTAAAAAGTTAATAATAATATGATTCTAACACAGAACCTGGTGCAAAATAAGCTTCATTCTAGCACATGAGCCAGCTCACTTGGACCTCTCAAAGAGATTTATTGAGAGAATATCGTATCATCAAATCTTTGCTAACAGAAGCACTGGTCAAAATAATTATTATATAGTATATAATATACCCTACGTACCAATTAATGATTAATTTACTTGCATGTTTTACATAGGCTAAATTCTCATTCCATGGCGTGTAGGTGTAGGCAGAACAGAACCCCATTTGGAAGAAGAAGAAGAAAAGCAATGTTGGAGTTCAAAATGCAAGTGAGTTGAAAAAGTTTGTTATTTTTAAAAAATATATTAAAATAATATTTTTTTATTTTTTAAAAAGTAAAAAATTTCTAAAAATATGATTAAACTAAAAATATAAATATTAAGGGGTGTAATTCAATTGATAAAACTTTAGGTTTGTTTTCTAGTAGTTATCAGTTTGAGCATCATAAATTTTAAAATTATTGAGATTTATATGATTATTAACTTTAAAATTTTAAGAAATTAATTAAGATATGTGTAAATTTATCTGAATATTTATAATTAAAATAAAAAAAATTGTCTCATAAGAGAATGAGCTGGGGTACGATAATTAATAATAATAATGATTAACAGCTAGGTGCAGCTCAGCTCAGCACAGCTGGGGGTAAAATGGAACAAACCAGCACTCTTGACGCCATCGTTATTCTTGTTTTTTTTTTTTTTTTAGAATTTATTTAGATAACGGATTGATAGGGACAAAGGCGCAGACGGAGACTGTGAGTGGTCCGACATCGCACGCGGCTGCTCGACCTCGCCGTTTTTCATATCCCGGCATCCATTTTGGAAAAGACTACCCATTTTTTACTACTACGTTTTCACCCACTTCTTCTTTTTACCAACTTACCCTTTTCGCCCTTCTCTTTCTTTTTCTCCTTTTGCTTCTATTACAAGAAACGATTCTTTTCCTTTCTTCTAGTCTTGTTTTGTGGACAAGGCCAGAATATTGTACCCTTTTTCTTTTTTCTTTTTTCTTTTTTCTTTTTTAATTTCTGATTTGAGAATAAAGATACTTTCAAACTAATTCTCTTGATTAAATCTTTCACTTGGTATTTAGTTTTATGCCCATCCTCACACATGTCACAATTTATAAACACTTTAGCATTGCCAGATTTCCTTCTCGGTCCCTCGAGTTTTTTATTTTTTCAATATATAAGTTGCAGTTCTTTTTTTTATTATTCCTTTAATTTTTTTTTGTTGTTATTGATTTTTTTACTTTCTTGAATTTTTTTTTAACGTGTGTTCAAGGTGTTGGGATTTGTTTTGGATTTGATAACATGTTGATTTTGTATTGAAAAGTTTTAAATAATTAAAACATTCTGTTATATTTTTTCTTAAATATATTCACATCAAAACTATTGATTCATTATTTTATTACTATTACGGTAACTTTTTGTTTAGAAAATAAGAATTTTGATAAAAAAATATTTTATAAAAATAAAAATACATGAAAATAATTATCTAATTATGCCATTATTTTTAAGCGACAATAACGTCTTTTATTGTACTATTAACAATTATTTTTTGAATAGTTATATATGAACTTAATATGCATGACTTTCTAAATGCGCATGAAATATTTATTATCAAAATTTTTATTATAAATTTTTTATATTATTTTTCTCAATGTTATTATTGTTATATTTTTTCTTAAAGATATTCACATCAAACTATTGATTTATTATTTATTATTTTATTTTATTTAACTTGCTTTTAAGATTACTATAAGTTTTTGTTAGAAAAATAAGAATTTTGATAAAAAAAAAATATTTTATAAAAAGAAGAAACATAATTTTAAGATAAATAGTTTTTGACTAAAGAGATATTGTTTTTAGACTTATTTGAGATTGTTCAAAAAACATTTGGATCTCGACTTTAATTGCTTACAATTTCTATGTAGTAAACAACATATCTAAATGAAGATATATTTTTTTAATAAAAATATATTAATAAAAAAATTAAACTGACAATTATATTTTTCTCTATAAAATTTAGATTATTGCTTTTGTGCTGGAAAATATATTTTTATTGATATTTAATTAAATAAAAGAAAGATCTGAAGAGTATTATGTATCACAAGATCAAATATTTTTATTCAAGATATATTTTTCAAGCATTAAAAATTAACTTAAATCTCATCCGCAACTATCTCAAGTAATGAACTACTTTTTAACTCCTACATTTCCACCCACCTGTTTTCTTTATCCCCTCTTTTCTCGTTCTCTCTCTTTTTTCTCCGTTTGCTTATTATATTACAAGAGATGATTCTTTTCTTTTCTTTTAGTTTTGTTTCATAAACATGGCTAAGATTTTTTGTGCTAGTTTTTCTTTTTTAAAAGAATAAACATACTTTCAAACTAATTTTCAAGATTAAATCCAAGGCATTTTACGATAAATTATGCTCAGTTTTCTTAAAATTTGAATTATTGATAATATGAAATATTGAACAGCCACTAATCATATTAAACCTCAATTGATAGAATTTGTAAATTATAATACCTTTTTTTAAAAATATTGAGATATTTTTGAAAAGAATGAACACATGTCATGAATTGAAGCAACACTATTATTATTGTTGTTGTATGCTGAAATTTATGTGAAAATTGTAATGAAGAAAAATAAAAGTTAAAAAGATATCGAAGAGAAAGTAGAAATTAAACTTTGGTTGTGATAATGTTTCAAATATCCAATATGTTCAAGAATGAGATTTTTTTTGTTGTTTAAATAGTAAATAATTACATGTTCAATTCAATATTATCTTCTCTCACAAAAATTATGTTGGTGATAAAAGACCTAACACCTACAAAATATTCACTATTAATGAAATTTAGGAACCCTCTAATAATAAAATAAATGATTTTTTTAATAAAAAATTACAATAAATGAGATAATAAATTTTTAATTATAAAAATAAAAATATTTATTCTTAGTTATGTTTCATAGATGCCCTACAAACAAGAGTTTGAATATTTTAAAGAATATAAAAAGTGTGTAACTTTACTTGGTTTAGATGGCATGTATAATTTATAAACTTTGTCATATTGCTTAAATAGAAAAGTTGAAGTATCATCTTCTCCTATTAGCATTAATAAAAGATAAATATTCTTATATAATATTAATATTAATAGAAATATAGTAGACCCTTAAGAGACTTTTATGCGTCTATGGATATTAAAAGATAATCATTATTGACTTTTAATATTTTATGTTAAGAGATATAAAAATAAACAAATAAATTCTCATGACCCAATATGAAATCTAAAAAGATTATCAACCCTATATATATTTGGATCCCAAATGATTCCAAACTTAAAAGTGTTGGGTCTGGCTTTATCGAACTCATATGTACTTGAACTTAGTGCATAACTAAATCTAAAAATGCTATGTTTGGCATCTTACCAAACCTATGCCATCTAGATTTGACATTCTATCAAACATAGATACGTTGGGTAATTACCTCACTTTTAGCCCTTTTAATTATGAGTTTTTAAGTAAACATATCACACACACTAATCCATCGAGTTGTCTATTCACGAATTTAATATTAGATGAGGTATTTTGAATTATTGAAATGGTTTTTTTTTATTTGTTATTAATAATGATATATATATATATATATATTGTTTTTGTTATCAATGCGATGTTGTAACATTTTAGAATCAATTAATTTTTTAACTTGTGCCAACTATGATTATTAGATGATATAATATTTTTAAAAAATTATTAAAATAACAATATATTATATTAATCCAAACCAACTATAATTAACTTGCTATAAAAAAAAAACTGGGACAAAGAAGGAATCCTTAGGTTTCATTTCCAAAAGAATCCTTCCACTTTCCACATCCTATCCTCTTCAACTTGTAATATCATTCTCACCGTCACGTGTGTAGACTTTTCTTCCCTATTTAAGGACACCCACTTTTTTATTATCATTACTAACCTTCTTATTTTCCTTCTTTAATTGAAAGGCAGGCCTATACCAACCAACTAACCTACTGCCCTTGCCCCTGCTTTTGCTTCTAGAATCGGTTTTGCTACGTGTTTTGATATTGCCGTGTAAAATGTTTTTTTAAAAAATATTTTTTAATTAAAAATATATATTTTTTAATTTTTGATAAAAAAATATAAAAATATTAATGAAAATCATACTAAAGCTAGAGTTGCATTCCATGCCATCACGCTAGCTTCTTTCTGGTCGATTCTCTCAAACCTATGCATGAACTTTTCTTCGTCTCCTCCTCTTTTTCTTTTTTCGATTTATATCATGGTGCTTGCAAATGGGAGGACATGGTTTGCGGCTTCTTTTTCTTTTTCTTTTTCGGACAAACTTTGCGGCTTGATTAGAATTAGGAACATAAGTTGTCTTGAGGAGTCAAATTCCCACCAGAGAATTTAGTCAACTTAGAATTAGAATAATACCGACAGCCCGGAGGTTGCTTTGTCCTTTCGATTAGCATGCAAGCCCCTTGCTCGATCATTATCCCAATAATTATTATTCTAATTACATTAGCCATTATTTGTTTTAACAATATTTCTTAGCTAAAATTATTTTCTTTTAATTTCATTTGTTTTGGTCAAGAAAGCCCCACTAAAGTAATGCCATGTTGGTATTTAACCAACACTTAAGCAAGAAGTTAACAAATGCATTAAATTAGAAGAAAAAAAAGAGTTAAAAAAGCAACAATATTCAAATAGAAAAACTTTAAAAACGGATTGCACAAAGAATGTAATGATCTCTTTGATCTTCCAAGTCTGAATTCACACAATCCCAACGCTACACTAATCATTCATATTGATTAGTTTTATTGTAAAATCAACAAAATGATTATTACATTGTCACAAAACAAAAGGTTGGCTTGATCAAGGACATTAACAAGAAAAATAAATTTCTAAACCCACCTGAATAGACTTAAACCTGAAAAATTAAGTTAGGATGAGATATATATATTGATACAAATTTAATTGACGAGCCTAAATTTCAATTATGAAATTAAAATCTATATTTTTTTTTAAAATATTGATTTTATTGTGCATCTAAACATAATGACTTTGGTTTTTTAGATTTTTTTAAAATTAATTTTTTTTTAATTTTATATTTTAACATTTGATTTATTGAAAATTGATCTTTATTTTTTTTTACTTTTCTTTCTATGAGATTATTCTAATTTTATGTTTATAATCACGGGTTAGATGATTAACTTGGGTTGAGGGTTGACTAAAATATTTTTTTTCCTTGCTTTTTTTTAATTAATAATTTTTTTTAGATTCACTCTTGAACACTAGCTTGTTTGATAATTAAACTTTATAATTTTACTTAACTTGCATTTGACAAGGTTACCTCAATAACATGACTATGTCGTAGAATAGGTATGCTAACCTGGATTAGTATTAAAAATTATAGATTACAGATTAAGAACACATAATCACATATCATGACAGATTTACTTTATATTAAATCACATCAATAAATTTATTCATATTAAAAATTAGTATATAACAACATATAATCCAACTATATTTAGAAAGAAATTCATAAAAAAATTTATATTGTAATTGTATTTCAAGAACTCATGAAATCATGATTAAGGAGATTTATTTCCTTTCTTAACTTAATAGCATGAACATTAAGAACATTTAGTTTTTTAAAAATACTAAGTAACTGTTTAGGAATAGTAAATATTGGTTTTCAAAATATTTTTTGTTTTAAAATGTATTAAAATAATATAGATTTTTTTATTTTTTAAATTTAACCTTGACATCAACTCATCAATCCAAAAACAAAAAAAATAATTTGAAGTTAAAATTAATTTTTTTTTTTTTAAATGCATGGTTGAACCACAATGCTAAATAAAACTTAGATCAACAAGGCTAATGCTTTTTTAGATTTGTTTATATATATATATATATATATATATATATAAAAACTTAGTTTTAGTTGAAATATAAGCAAATTTGATTTTATTGTTGGGTCACGTGCTCAATCCATCCCCGCCAGCCATGTGACCTTCATTAGGCGCTCTCTTTCCCATGAAATATTTGTGGCAAGTCATCAAAATGAAGGAAAAGAATAGGAAGTTTTTGCCAAAGGAAAATTGGTGCATTGATCAACGCTGAATTGACGTATTTTTGTTTTGTAGTGTATCGTCTTGTTATTACCAAGAAAAAAAAACAAAAACAGAGAGCACGTGATGAGAAGCACATTTGACAAAAGTTGGTTTCTGCCACCATCTCAAACATAGAGTCGTGGAGGCTGGTGGTGGTTGGTGGAGATCAAAAGATTTTGGTGAGAAGTTGAAAAGGTGAGAAAGAGACGGAGGAGGGAGTAGTAGATGGAGGCTAGGGGTGGTTATGGTGGGTGGTGGCTGGCCTTTTGGGAAGACAATGAGGGTTTTTCAAGAATTATTTTAATTACTACTTCAAGAATTATTTTAATTTTGATTTGAAATCAATTTCAATAATTATTTTAACAACCTTAAAAAAAAAAAAAACGATAGTAATAAAGAGAAATTAAACGTTTCTTCGTACAATCATCTTGAAAAATTGTGGGACCTGCCTTATCCGGGTAGTCGTGTTTCATGGCGGGGTGTCGTGGAGAGAGGCGTGGGTCTTCAGTCCTTATCCGTTAAAAGTGAAAAATGTTGAAACCCGTGGGCTCCACTGAGTTTCTATAAACATTTTTAATTTTTTCTTCTCTTTCTCTTTCTCTTGTTTTTTTTACCAATTTCCATGCCCCAAGTCCTTATCCTTGTTAAGAGGCTAGACTCATTTACAGCAGGCTATAAGCCCAAGACCCTATCAATTCAACTTTGCTCTGCCACTCTTCATCTCCTCTGTAGAGTATATTTAAAAGTTTAATTACGGTTACTTTTTAAAATATATTTTTTAAATATATAAAAATAATATTTTTTAAAATTATTTTTGATATCAGTATATATTAAAATAATATAAAAATATCAAAAAATATTAATTTAAAATAAAAAATAATAATGTTTTTTTAATTCTTTTTAAAAATATTTTTAAAATATAAAAACAAATCAAGCTATATGTGAAATGGGTAAGTTATCCTGTAACTTACATCAACAACTTCCATGCACACCACATTCCACATTTTCTCATTTTTCTTTCTTTCCTTTTATTTCATCACATATCTCTTATTTTGCATATCAAGTTGTATATTCTATAACTTCATTTACATTTCAACTATAATTGCAACATGTATATAGGTGAAATGGGTAAGTTATCTTGTAAAGTAAGCTATATATTCTAAATCTAATAGATAACCTTAAGTGAGTGTACTTTTACATTATTATATAATAAGATTTGAAATCTATTTTTTATTTGTTTTATTAAATTATCAAGGCTTTTGTTATTCTTGTGAGTTCGTAATCTCCAATATATATATTATTTTTTCCCCTTCCATCCAACCAAACTAATTTTACATTTAAAGGATAGATGGATTCCCTTAAAAAAAAAGGTACGAATATTGAACAGATACAAAAGAAAATGAATTTAGAATAAATTGTCTTTTGAATTTCATGGGCTCTTCCTATAATTTTGGAAAGCAATATATTATATAATCTATGATCATTAATCTCTAACAATGAAGTTTTATTTGAAAAACCTTGTCAATACTATACATGTGTGGAAAGAGTAAATGATTCCTTAAAACCAAGGAAGTAATAAATAAATCTTAAATTAAATACGTTTTGAATTCCATTGTATCATATCCTATAATTAATGCAGGAAGCTAACGTTTAGAGTGTCAATGGTCATTAATTCTTTGTATCAGCAAAACTTTATGGGCTTTAGAAACCAATCCCAATAAAGAAAATCTTCCATTTTTATATTTGGATAGTCATATTTTACCTATTTTTATTACTACTTATCACTAAATTTAATTGCTTTAATTTTTTTTCCTCTTACTACATATTATTTTATCTTGGCCCACTATTAAAAATATTTATTTTAAAAAATACAACACGTTAATTAAGAGTTTAAAAACTACATAATTTATATACCTTTTAATTTCTGTTTGAATTAATTAGAAAAGAATTTTAATAAAATTTGATCATGTCATGATTAAGAAACAAAATAATCATATTAAAAGACAAAGGCAATGCTGTACTCTTTAATCAAATTTGTGATAAATGTGGAGTGACATTAACAATTCATGGAGGATGAATAACACTAGGAATTTTATGCTACTTAGAAAATAAAAGTGAAGACTATATCTCAGCTTAGCATTTTTGTTTCTTTTCCATTATTTCTGCGCTTCGTGTGCGATCGATGCTGGTGATTTTAGAGGTTTCGATCAACAGATTTGAGTGTTTCTCATGTGTTCGAAACGCGAAATACTGCCACATGAGACAGGAAATACATTAATGCTGTCTGTAACTAGATGTAGCGAGGGTTGTGGTAAACATCTCATCGAATTTTCTTATGATCTGTGCCTTGTAATGCTTGCATGTGAAGGCAATTGAAGGAAATGAACTGGAATGCCCTACTGATAGGTAATTAAGTGCATCTTTACAGCAACATGTAGCTAGCTTGTGTCCTGGTGAAAGTGGCAATTAATTTCCTGATGGTCCAGATCTTTTCATATTGCCACTGCAACTACTCCCATTTTTCGAGTATATCTTTTTAGATTGTCCAATAATGTTGCGCAGTACAAATTTAGCAATTCCATCTTAGTAAACCTGAAGATTTTAGTGTATGGCGATGCCCCGACCTTCGGTTTTCTTTTCCCTTCTTGTTGAGAAGTCTTCTTAGAATAATATTTGTTCTTGAACAGTTGTTTTGTTTGCCCCTGAATTTCTTCATGCCTCTTGAGCGCGACTCATTCATTTACTTTTCTCAATTATTTGTGCCATTAGCTGACCACATCTGGCTGTCAAAATGAACAAGAAAATGGACTTTCGTCAGTACTGTATACTTGGATATTGAGCAGTACTGGGTGGTGGAAGAATCGATCGAGCACCTGTCAATCCAGATGCTAGCTGTTCTCGTGGCTGGATTCTGGTGCGCGTGCTTCGTTGGTGGCCTTGTTCATCTTAACAGGTCTTTATTTTTCGAGCCTGGCATGTTGATTTTGATTAAGTATTGTTCGTCCTTAACATGCATGTATTACTCAAAATGTTTTGGCATGCAGAGTAAAGTCGACTAGGATACAATCATATCAGTCATTGAAACTTGTCCTGATCACTGCTAGCCTCTAATGTGTATGGCGAGGAAGCCATATATACACGGTGAATCCTCATCGGCCAGCAGTCGGTGAGGAGGCTGACCCCGGAGTTCTTGTATTCTTAGCCACTCATCTCTTTCTCCCTCATTGGTTTTTAGTTTAACCACCTGGCATGTTTGGAACCCTAGTTTGCCTTTGATTTTCCAGCGGAGCGATGTAAAGTCTCGTTGTTCTTAATTAAATATTCGACCATTTTCATATCAATTCTTCCACCTTCTAGATGTGCTTTTATTAGTTATCGAACAGGGAAAGCTGCTTCTCCCTCTCATATTGGTTAGTAGATCTGGAAAGTTATGTAGCCCGAAAATATTAATTAGAGTTTTGATGTTGTTGCTGCTCTTTATTGTTATCAAAATACCATAATTTTATAGCAAGTACTGCTGTAGATTGATGGGAATTAATCGAAATCATTTCCCATTCATTAACAGCTTAATACTAGCACAATTCATGGAAAGTAGAAACCAGAAGCTACTGCCTGAATATCCATTATTCGAGTCTAATTCATTTCTGCAGTGCAGCTTTTTTTTTTTTTTCATTTTGGATTCAAACATCCTTTTTTTTTTTTTTTTTGCGAAAGATGGCAGACAAAATGCAGCGGTATGGACCTACGGTGGGAACAAGGAGAAATTATAAACAAGGTCAATAAACATTAATGAGATTGAGATCAAGAGAAAAACATTGGCAGAAGAAGCTGTTGTTTTTGAACAAATACCTTCGAGTTGTAGATTTTTTTTTTATTTTTATTATTTAAGATTTAGTTATTGAATATTAAGCTTTATAATTTTTTATATTTTTTTTGTTAAGTTATCACAGGTTGCGGGTTAGTTAAGTTAACCTGAGTTAACTTGAATTTGTTTTTTTCTATATTTTTTTATTGATTTAACTTTAGTCTTTTTTTTTGTAGGCTTTTTTTTATCAAATTAATTTTTTTAAAGTTTATTTCTAAAATTAATTCTTTTTTAATTTTATATTTGAATATTAGATTATTGAGCCTTAAGTTTTTATTTTTTATTTTTTATTGGGCTATCTAGGTCATAAGTTAATTAAATTAATCTAAGTTGACTCATTTTTTTAATATTTTTTTATTAATTTAACTTCAATATTTTTTAATAACAAGCATGAGATTATAAACACTCATCTTTATATATATCCATGAACTTTATAAAATTAATGATAGTGTAATTTGGCATTTATGTGTTTGGATAGCCAAACTTGCCTAAATTCAAATACTAGAAACAAGTATATGTTTATATTTAGTTTATTTGACTTAATAGGTTTTTTTTAATCATTTTTTCATTCAAACTATCATGTGCAATGTATGTAATCATTAATTTAAATGAAAATAATTGTTGTAGGGATATATTAGGTTCAATTTAGTTAGTGTCCCTGGAAAAAATGGACAAAGACAGAAAATATAAAAATATATTTGGTTAAAAAAATAAAAACAAAAATAGAGATATAAAATAAATCCATCTTTGAAATTATTTTTGAGTGAATTTTTCTATTTTTAAAATAAAAAGTATAAAAAGATATGCTTGATGTGTCTCCATTACCTTTATTTTTTCTGTTTCAAAACAGTAATCAAATACTAACTTAAAGAGTATAAACAAATTAAAAGTTGCCATTGATTGATTTTTTTAAATAAAATGGTACGATTGAGAAATAGTGTAATAAATAAGGGCATGTTGATAAAGTTTGAAAATTTGAAAGTTTCAACGAAGACTTTTGTTTTTTGTGTTTCATGTAGGTTATGTTATATTTAATATTTGTTTGATATTATAATAATTTTTGTGGTTATATTTTGTTTTTTTAAAATAAATTTAAGAAAAATATTTTTATTTGTGGTCTTAAAAAGATAGATTTAAACAAATATATTTGATTAAAATTGTTTAAGATGAATTTTTGCATGCAAAATAAATATAAAAACATGTCTCTAGAAATGAAAATTATATTATTTTGGCTTCTTTAAGAAAAATATTTGAAATGCAATTATATGTGAAACAATGCAAAAAAGCAAAAGCTATTTGATTTAGACAGTGTTTGGAAATGCGGTTGAAACTGTGTTCTCAAAAAATTCAAAAATATTTTTTTTGCTAAAATTTAAAATGATTTCTACTTTTTGGATCGTTTTGATGTGTTGATGTTAAAAATAATTTTTTTAAAAAAAAAAAATCATTGGCATGCATTTCAGCACGAAAAGTTATTTAAAAAGCAACCGCTACCACACCACTAACAAAATAGTTTTATCTTTATAATTGGTTAAAAAATAAAAACTATCATAATACCAAACAATTTCTTAGTATCTTAAAAACTTTTAGTTGGAGATTTTTTTTTACTAAACAAATATTTGAGAAAAAAAATTTCTTTTTTCTTTTTAATTTTTTTTATTATTATCAGTAAACTTTTGAAAGACAAATGACCAATGAGTTCTATAAAAAAAAAAACTTTTCAATACTTATAAGTTAAATTTTGGAAATTTTGTTCTAAATAAGTTCATATTTTATGATAATTTATGCAATACCCTAACAATCCGTTTTAAAACCTTTTTACTTCCTTTCTTTTCTTGTCTTTTTTAAATAAAATATTACAATCCATTTCAGCATGTACTTTCCTTTTTCACTTATAAACTCTTTTAGACTTCCTAGCTAAAATGATATTTTATTTTTATTTTTTCACAATATTAAAACACTATTACATCATGGAATAATTTTATTCTTGCAATGATTATGATGGCAAAAGAGTTCAACGGAAATTATTATAATAATGATCATTGCACTTTATTTAAAACAATATTTAACAAAATATCAAGAATAACTAATATTTTATATTTTTATAATCATAATTTGATTTGAATTTACTAGACATATTGTAGTAAATTTATGAAATAAAAAATATATCATAATTATAAATTAATTTATAAGTCAAAACAAAAACTAGAAATTTTGTTGATGTTATCTGCCCCCCCCCCCCCCCCAAAAAAAAAAAATCCATATTTTATTTGGGATTCAAAAAATTGATATTATCCTTGAAATCTAAGATTATGAAATTTTGTTAGTGATACAAAATAAAAATAAAGTATTTGTTGCTTTTTTTTTTAGTTTAGGGTATAGACTTAATGAACGATCTAAAATTAAAAATATGAGGATGGATTTTACTATCAACACATTTGATTTTGAGGTTGCATCTACATACAAACAAACAGTAAATTAATTAAATAGAGATTCATTTAATCAAATTCAGAGTGACTTGTAATGGTCTTTAGACTTTTAGAAATTCAAGCAAAGTAATCAGTATTAGAAAATAATATAAATTATTTTTTAGAATTTCAACTAACAGTTTAAGATATTGGGTTGAGATGGTTTTTTGATATGGTATCAGAGCCTTGATAATCAAGCAGTCACGAGTTCGAATCTCACCATTCCTATTTATTTGATAAAAATTAAACACAAGGTAATGTGGACATGTGCAAGTTTCAAGCCCAAAGGGCTTTCACTTGAGGGGATGTGTTAGAGAATAATATAAATCACTTCTTAGAACCTCACCTAACAGTTTAAGCTATTAGATTGAAATGGTTATTTGATAATCAATATTAAGTTTCAATTTTAAAATTTAAAATCCATCGAATCATCATAGACGGACAAACTTCTCATACTAAAGAGTGAAGGATGCGCATGTTGCTCCTAACTTTTCTTTTCTTTCCTATTTTTAAGGAAAAAACATTTATTAGAATGGTTAAAAGCCACCATTAATAAAAATTTTATTAAGGGTGAGAAAAAAATAAAGAAACCAATTAAACTAAGAAAATAACAAAAAAATATAACAAAAAAAACTGAATCGTAAAAAGAAACTGATTAAACCAATTAAAATTTTAAAAAAACTGATCAGTTTGGTTCAGTTTCGGTTTTATAAACATGAAATAAAAAAAACCAAATCAAACCTAACCCAAATTAAAAAAAAAAAAACTCAAGCTAAACTAGAAAAAAACCGAGCGAAACCACCATGTTGCTCCTAACTTAAACATGAAGGATGCATGTGTTTTTCATTCATGGACTAAATTGAACTTATTGTCAAATACAAGGACTAAAGCAAGTTTTTAAGAACAAAATACATAATTAAACATTCTATGGTAAAAAAAAATGAAGATTGATTCGGAACATTAACTTCGAAATTCTTAAAAAAAAGCTCGTAATCTCAATAGTTAGACGAGAAAAAAGCATTGTAAAAAAAGGGGCAATCTTATTTCTTAAAGTTGAACGCTTTAATCCTACCGAAAGCATCACTTTGAACTGGCCCTTTCTGTGTACCTGAAAAGCTCTCCATGGAAATCGTGACAGAAAATGAAAAGAGCTTCCCCTTGTTTTTACCAGAAGACATGCTTGCTTTAAAAATAAACTTCTCCATTCTTCTTTCGTACTCCACTTGGATGGAAATAAAATAAAAAAGTTAAGCACACATTTTTCATGCATTTAAATAGAATGGAAAAGTAAAATATAATGAAACGATTTTTCAGAAATAGTGTAGTTGGACGCCATAGAAATTATTCAATACTGTCTTCCAGACTTCCAGTGTAAATGCTTCATCACCCAGTCATCATAAATAGACTGAATCTACATCTAACAATTACCCCTGAGGGTTAAGCTAGTGATCCATCGACTTGGAACTCAGCTTGGGCCGTTTTATATTGAATTGGGTGAAACTTAATCTTATTAAATTCAGTTAACCTAGGTGAAACCTTGGTGAGATTTAGTTTGATTTTTTAAATATATTTTTAAAATGATGTTGTCTTTGGATTGATTTATGTCAACTTGGGTTGACCTACCTAACTCTTATCTCAAAGCCTCGAGCTGAGTTGTTACAAGAGACTTCTTGGTGGGCTTGATTAATATTGATAGGATAAAAATATGAAAAAAAGAGTTGCATTCGATATTTATGGTAACTAGAAGCCCTCACTTGTCTTTAAAGTTTAAGGTGTAAGAAATTGATTATGTAATATAGAATTATATATATTTTATCTAAGGTAAATTGCTACGCTTGTTTTTTAATGATAAATGTATATATTGTACTTATGCTAGAATTTGCCTAAAATACTTTATAATAAATGATTACTAAAACTTAAGATAATGATTTGAGATCTAAACTTGACAACAAGAACCAATCCTCACTTTTAAAATAGCATTGGACATGAGAGAATGATAAATGGTAAATTAGATTTTAACTCATTCTATCTTATTGTGTTTAAGATGGGGTCTAAATGCTTCCACACACAGTCAATAGGTCTTTAAGAGGGCATATTGACCTAGCTCAAGTCCACTTGCAGAAAAAAATAATATATCCTAACAAATAAAAGTTCTTAGAATATTTTAAAACTTATATTTATAAACAAAATTATATATATATATATATATATATATATATATATATTATGATAGAAAAGTAAATTAAAATGGTATTGTCAAAAAACACCCACCAACTTAGATCCCAACTCATACATAACAAAAACAAAATTATATATATTGCAAACCTAGCATGTAAACTATATTTAACACCTTTAAACTTTTGAGGAATAAGAGCAATTGAAAGATTGTGTTATCCACGGGTTGATTCTTAAACACAAAAGTCACACAAGGCAAATCAATTTTTTTTTTCACATCCGATATAAATGGGACCTCCATAATTAAAGAAAATTAGCTTTTTGCCAAACATGGTCTTACAAAAAAATAAAAAAATTTTAATAAAAATAATAATTTTTTTTCTTGTTGCAAACGTCCAATCCTTATAAAAATTGCATTTTTATTTATAAAAAAAAAGATAAAAAAAGTTTTCTAGTATTGTTTTAGAAAATACATGTGTTGATTTTTCTTCACATTTTTTTTTAGAATTTATAACAAGTTTGTAAAATTTCTTAAGGACTTGACCAATATTTCAATAATCCTAAAAATCTTAATTTATGAAAATTAATGGTCAATATCCTAGTATAAATGTTGGACTTATAAGTAGACTGATATTTAAATATCAGGAATTGACTAGAAAATCTTCAGAATCATTTTCTAGATATTCATCAATTTTAATTGGAAGTATCTTTCACCACAATAAATGAATTGTGGAAAATCATTTTACGTTCCATGATAGTTAAACCCTATTAAGGCAACTACATGGATCATTTCCATAAGAATTTATTTGGGTGTACAAGCACATAATAAATTCAAAATGTCAGATTTATTCATAAGAGAATGTTTTTTTGAGCCTTTAAATCACATACAGAACACACAATATAATTTACCTCAGGTAAGGAGCACTAAGGGTGCAAATACCTTCTCTAGCTATAATTATTCCCTTACCCTTGAATTTCTGATAAGACCAGTACACCCGGGTATTCTAGCGATCCTGAACCAAACAACTAGGTGGCGACTCCTTGACCTTCGATGCCGCTCGCCTACGTGCGACATAAGTATTGATGGAGAATTAGTCTTTTCTTCGCAATGTTCAGGTTTAACCTCTTTCTTACTCTTAAAGGTTGATTCATCGTCTTTTTCACAAGGTTAAAGAATAGATTTTTCAATAGCTTTACCACTAAGAAGAGTCATGACCGATTCGACTCGATTCATATGTTGGCTTCCTAAGCTACTTGTATTTTAGTTGTATTGTCCTTTAATATTTTGCTATGCTTGAAAATAAACTTGCCTTTCTTTTGAAAATTGAGAGCATATGTGAATTTTGCAAGAATATTTTTTAAATTTGCTATAATTTGAGCATTTTGAGTATTGATTGACCTTTTCTTTTCAATAAAATGCATACAATATTTTCTCAAAATTTCTTCCAAGAGGGGTAACATAAGAAGGTGCATATTCTTGAGGATTTTAAAAATTATAGTGTGCTTGAAAAGATAATTGTGAAGTTTGTGCATTATTGTTATTACTTTTCCAATTGAAACTTGAATAATTTCTCCAACCAATATTATACATTTATGAGTATGGATTATGATTTGGCATTTGAAAACTGTTTAAAATATTAGCTTATTCAATTCATGTTAATTTTTTAAACCCGAGACTCAAGATTTGATCTAAGTTAATTTTTTAATTAAGTTTTAAAACTATACACTTAATTAATTATAGCAAGAGATATGCATCCTATTAATTTTTTTACTATATTTATATGCTAGCCATGCTAGATTTATCTTAGCTATCATTATTAAAAAAATAATATTATCACTATTATTATTACCATTACGTTATTATTGCTATCATTATTATAGTTGCAACTATCATTATTACTATTACCACGATTGTTGTTGTTGTTGTTATTGCTACAACTATCATTAATAATAACGATAATAGTAGTCCTATTAGTATTATTACTATTATTTCTACCATTATTATTAATATCACAACTATTATTATTATTATTATTATTATTATTATTATTATTACCACAACTATTATTATTATAACGAATCATCATCACCACCACCACCACCACCACTACTATTATCATTATCACAATTATTATTATTATTATTATTATTATCATTACCACTATTATTATCATAGTAAAGTATTATTACTACTACTATTATTGTCAATATTATCACTATTAGTAGTATCATTAGTATTAGTGTTATTATTAGCATCATTATTACTATTACTACTATTACTATTATTATCTTAATTAATAGTATTAATATTACTATTATCATTAATATTATTGTTGTTGCTGTTGCTATCATCAACATCATCATCATTATTATTATGGAAAAGAATACTCTATATATCTGCACTCCCCATGAGGACATGAATGCAAAACAATAAAAGTCTTACTTTCTAGCTATCAAATATTATTTATTTTCAAACAAATGGCTGACAATACTTTAGTAAGACCCCGTTTGTTTGCTGAAAAGTAGTTTCTTTTTAGAAAGTGAGTTCCAGAAAAGTAAATTATTTTCTGATGTTTGGTAGTGTAATGAAAAATAAGCTGGAAAACACTTTTCATTGTTTGGTTATGTTATGGAAAATGAGCTGGAAAATAACTTATTAATGTTTTATTTTTCTCAAGTTTATTAAAATAATGAAGAACAAATCTTACAAATTAAAAATTTGAATGAGAATGAAATTGAAAAAAAAATATAATTTCATAAATTATCTCAAATAAAATAAATAATAATCAAAATAATAGAGATCAATTCTAAAAAATAAACAAAAATGAAAGATGAAGAAATTAAAATAATAATATTTAACATTTCATAAATTATTTCAAATAAAATAAGTAACAATCAAAAGAATAAGGATTAAATTTGAAAGATAAAAAATTTCAATAAAAAAAATGATAAGAAAAAAACAAATATCAATTATAAAAATGAGGACAAAGTTAATATAAAAATTAAATTTTAAGAGATAAAATTGAAAAATAAATATTCAAAACAAAATATATATAGCAATCAAAAGTTTGAGGATCAAATTTGATATAATCAGCAAATAAGATGACATTTCTAAATTTTTTATGACTTTCAGAAAACATTTTCTACCCAAATTTTCTAGGAAAATACTTTCTAGAAAATCAAGCCAAATTTTTCTGTAACTGGAATGTATTTTCTGTTGACCAACTTTTCTATTGACAAATTAACAACAAAAGATTTGAAAAATAGTTTTCTAAAAACTACTTTTCAAGAAACAACATGGTCTAAATAAAAATTTCTTTTCACAAAAGACAACATGTGACAGATAAACATCAAGAAAGCAACAAGATATTTCAGCTCATTTTGAACTTCAAACCTTATGAATTATTCTAAAAATACTCAGAAGTCCGAAGTCCACCAAGACTCTCTATATAATACCTCTCTTCTCATTTAGAAGGTAAAAATAGTGAGTTCTTAGATCATACATATATATATATATATATATATATAATACATTTGCATAAGTAAATATTTCATGTTTTACAAAATTAGTAATCCAATGTTCTCATCATCAAATAATTATTTAGCAAGATTCTGAAAGGTTTTTCTTTTTACGTATTTTCAAAATTGTAATTTTATTTTTCATGTTTATGTTTTGTAGATATTAGATTCTTGTATTTGTATTTTTATTTTATAAGTAAAATATATGCTTAATGATTTATGATTTAAGATATGATGTTTTAATACGACGATCCAACATTGTTTATGGTACTAGAGCATGTAAAAGCATGCTAAAATATAAAAATTTCAACATTTGTAATGAAATAATAAAGTTTGAAATAGATGATAATAATTGGCAAAGAGAAGTAAGTGGTAAAGAAGTAATTATCAATGTCAGGGGATTACCTAGACAAGAATATGAATTCCATATAAATAGATTAAGATATTTCAATAATTTACTTCGAAACAATAACAGAAGACTTATAAGTAGTTTAAGAAGACAAGACAAAGAAGGTCCTGTGTTAACTGGATAAATTCTTGAGAATATAATCTTAGTGTGGGGCCGAGAAAGCCAGGGTAGGCATAGGTGTTCACACAGGAGTGGTCCCTCTACCCTCAAGAATAAATAATTAGTGCTAATAATCCTGAAGACCCAGACCTAATTAATTCTCAAGAACTTTGCATAGCTAGAATTGAACAAGATCTTCATAATTGATCAATCCCTAATTATTAGCTAGAATTGAACAAGATCTTCATAATTGATCAATCCCTAAATTATAAACATGGACACTATATATATATATATATTAGGAAGGATCTTTTGAATTCTTTACAAATTACTCGATAAAAACTACAAAGAGAAGTATAACTTTAAATGAATCACATTAAAAATATAAAAATATTTATAAAATAAATATAAACTCACTATTATTATTATTATAATTATCATTATCATTATCATTGTTATTATCATTATTATTATCATTATTATTATTATAACTATTTATTACTATTATTACTATCACCACCACTTATATTATTTATTACTATCATTAGCATTGTTATTTATTATAATAAAATTTTATAATTAATATTATTAATACTATTAGAAACTTTATTAGTATTATTATTAGTATCATTACCATTATCATCATCATTATTATTAAAAAAAAAAACTATAAACTTGATTTGAAAAATAAAATTGAAAACCATAAAAATTTTGACAAAAAATCAAGGAAAAGAATAAAAAATCAAAAGTAGAAAGATCAAATTGAAATTATTATTATTGAAAAAAAATTATAAATTTGATTTAAATGATAAAGTCAGAAGCCATGAAAACTTTGAAAAAAAAAAAAAAAAGAGATCAAAGTAGAAGGACTGAATAAATAAATATTATATATAAAAATTAGAATTGAAGGATTAAATTGAATATAAATAAAACTTTAACAAAAAAAAAGGATAAAAAAAACAATAAGAACTAAATGAAGTGAAACTGAAACACCAATAACAATGAGAACCAGAGTGCATTTCCTAGTTTTGGAGGGAGAAATAAAGAGAGGGAAAAGGGTCACTGGCAATAAATCAGTCATTGTAAGCTGCTGACGTTCAAAAAAAAAATTAAAAAAATGATGAAGAATAAATTAAAATAAAAAAAATATATTTTTCATCATTAAAAGCTACCATACATATTGTCTAAAGTACATGATGGCTCTCACATGCCATTAGCTTTTTGACTTTAACTATATATTAAAAAGAAAAAGGCTTAAAATATCTTCAAACAAAAATATTAGTTTTTTTTAGAGTATTTTAATTGTTTTAATGTGTATCAAAATAATAAATAAATAAAAATATTTTCAAACAAATTTATAATGATTAAAATACTATATAAAAGGACAAAAATAATCCTAGATTAAAGTCAAACAATTTATTTTGAAGGAAAGTCATTTACGTCATTTCACTATCATAGCATATAGTGAATTTAAATGTGCATACGCTTTGCATTCATCACCTTCCATTACATATAAAACTAATTAACGTTTTCTTTTTTCTTTTGCTAATAACATTTAAATGCTTTTCATTTCATAAAACTAAGATTTAATCTAATAGAAATGGATAGTGCATTGGGAGTCACAGGTTTTGATTGCAGATAGATCGTATTAAATGACAAGCAAAGAAGACAAAAACGTAGTGTCTTTATATAATTCTAATGTTAAAAAAAGAAGAAAAAAAGTAGCTCCTGTCATCTCTTCATATGGTTTCATCTAGATAAACAAGAAAATAAGTAGTTAGCAGTAGTGTACTGAGACCTCACAGTGGAAGTAGTGATGGCAGCTCGCAGGATATCTTCGTTGCTTTCTCGTTCTCTCTCTGCTCCCTCTGCTTCTGCTCCTCTTCTTTTGTCTCGAGGTACTGTTATTTCATTTATATCCTGTTCTTTTTTATTGCTTTTTAGATGATTGAAGTTTTATTGTTCATTCCTTCAGCTACAGTTTCTTTATGCTGTTAATATATTTTTTAGTCAATTTTGGAGATACACCCCTTGCGTTTGGTTGGTTGCCAAGAGGTAAAGGTGGAGAAGAAATGGAAAAAGAATTTTGAGTTTAGAGTCTTTTTTCTGTATTACAAGATGTTTTCATCTTTCTTTTCGAGAAGATTGAGCATGGAACAAAAGTTTTGGAGATTTTACTCGGTAACTCTGTTCAGCAGATACTGTTTCACAAAAGGAGCCAAATATTAATTTCTAATTAACACAGGAACATGGAGCTTCAAGTCTCTGTAACGTCAACTTGGGCCTCAAATCAGTGCTTGAGAAATAATAAAATAAAAAAACAGAATCCCCTTTTTTTTAAATTTAATTCTGCTTAAATAGATCTCTTTGACCACATGATGATTTACAAACAGTGCCTTCTATCCATGGCGGTTCCCTTTGACTTTGGGCACATGGATATAGCAACAGCCGTAAAGAGGATTCTAAGAGCTGCTGTTCACTTTAGAGCAGCTTCTCCAGTCGAACAGAACACGAGTCATCAAGAGAATGGAAATTTTAATATTTAAAGAAGGCCCTATTTTCATTTTCTTTTATGTTCTGAGCATGGGAATGCAAAGATAGTTTCCTGTTTTTGTTCCAATCATGTTATATATATATATATATATATTTTCTAGTTTTTCGGATTTAAGGTTGTCAAGATTAATTTACATTTCTGGGATACGATCCTCAGGAAAAAATCCTAGCAGAGGAAGGGGGGTCTACAGGTTTAGCAATGCTGCAGCACTTGAGGAAACAATCACTCCACCTGTTAAAGTTAGCTACACTCAGCATTTAATCAATGGCCAATTCGTCGATGCAGCATCTGGTAGTCCTTGGTTGATAAAACATCTGTGTTATTTTTGTTCAGTTTTCATTTGCACTTCTTGAATTGGAAATGGAGAGCTGTTTCCAATCCGTTGAATTAAGCATTCTTGCTGATTTTGGGTTTTCGATTGGTTGTAGGCAAAACCTTTCCAACACATGATCCTCGTACTGGAGAAGTGATTGCTCATGTGGCTGAAGGTGATGCTGAAGATGTCAACCGTGCAGTAGCTGCTGCTCGTAAAGCATTTGATGAGGGACCATGGCCGAAGATGAGTGCTTATGTAAGAATTCTTGCCTAGCCTCTCTGGTGAATTATAATGTCAATGATGTCTTGTTTGTTACCAGTTGACTTACATGTGGGATTTTTTGCAGGAAAGGTCACTGATAATGTTGCGTTTTGCTGATTTGGTTGACAAACATAGAGGGGAGCTTGCAACTTTGGAGTCGTGGGATAGTGGGAAGCCTTATGAACAGTCTGCTAAATCCGAGTTGCCAAGTTTTGCACGTTTATTTCGTTACTATGCTGGTGAGATTTCATTAAAGCATGCAATGTCAACTCCTTGTGTTGTTGACTACATGAATTTCTGATTCTTTTCGTCTTTAATATCCAGGTTGGGCAGACAAAATCCATGGACTAACAGTTCCAGCGGATGGTAATCACCATGTTCAAACATTGCATGAACCCATTGGTGTTGCCGGACAGATAATCCCTTGGAACTTTCCTCTTATCATGTTTGCTTGGAAAGTTGGACCTGCATTAGCTTGTGGTAATACAATTGTTCTAAAATCAGCAGAACAAACACCATTGACTGCTCTCTATGCAGCAAAGCTTTTCCAAGAGGTAAGATTAATGACAAATGTTTACATGACAAATATCTGGTTTAAATAGAATTATCATGATATATGCGAGCAGCAAAGCTATGCAAACAATGCCTTTACAGGTATCACATGAAGTTCATAAAAATTCTCCACTTGAATGCGTTCAAGTATCCACTTAAATCTGAAAAGGTTGGTGAATATGAAATGATTGTATTATGCAGCAACCCTTACGTGTGTATTAAACCTCTAGAACAGTGCAGTTAATTTCCTTAAACTAAATAGCATGATCGGCTCTTTTACTATTTCCTGGTGGTATACAATGGTCTTAATACGGCAGAGATGAAACACGTGAAGTTTCTTTTATTTTTTACCATGGGGTTTTCTTGAAATCTATTTTTTATCCTTTATGGCAGGCTGGTCTTCCTCCAGGTGTTCTGAATGTAGTTTCTGGCTATGGTCCAAGCGCTGGTGCAGCTCTTGCTTGTCACATGGATGTGGACAAGGTATTTTATTATCTCTCAGTATCTTGCCAACTTCCAAGAGAATCTATGGCATATGAGCTTAGCATTATGGTACATGATCCCTTGACTTCCTGTATAGCATGGCTCAGAGAGTCTGAAATTTTGTTTCCACCTGTGGTTTTACTTGAATATGTACGGCTTCCTGTTGTTTCAACTTTCAACCACAGCTTCCAGAGTAACACTGATACAATGGCAACATCAAGAAGAACTTTTTATATAGGAACCATAAGCTTCCTCATGGCTGTTTTTAATTTCCTAGTCTCACTTTCATTGATAGATTAGTTGCACCTCGTGACTGGATCATAGAATCTGCATAACGCCCTGCCTTTCTATACGGATAGAATTTAGATGGAACCTTCGGAACACCATACCCTTTTCTATCCATCTAATTTCTTTTCTTTGTCACAGTAAGAGGTCTCATTTCTAACATTTTTGGATTGCCAATATTTTTCTTGATTGTAGTAGTCGTGGTAAAAGAATGCATTTCCAACACCCTTGGTTGTTATAATTGTATTAACTAAAATCCTGTACCGTGTATGCCATGTAGTATGTTTGTGGTAGAGCAGTGATTAATACACCATATTGTTTGCAGATTGCTTTCACTGGATCAACTGAAACTGGTAAGATTATACTTGAACTTGCTGCGAAAAGTAACCTAAAACCAGTTACATTAGAGCTGGGAGGGAAATCACCTTTCATTGTATGTGAGGATGCTGATGTTGACAAGGCTGTGGAGCTTGCACACTATGCCTTGTTCTTTAATCAGGTTTGTCCAACAACTGTGCATACATTGCTGGTTTCAATTTGATGTGTAACCACTGATTAGTTGTGCATGCTTGCTGTTTGCAGGGACAATGTTGCTGTGCTGGTTCTCGTACATATGTACATGAACGTGTGTACGATGAGTTCATAGAAAAAGCCAAGGCACGTGCTCTAAGACGTGTTGTTGGTGATCCCTTCAAGAAGGGCGTTGAACAAGGCCCTCAGGTACCCTGTCTGTTCCTGAAAGATTTGATGATTGAAACAATTCAGCCATGACAATCTGAACAGGCACCAGAAATCCCTCAAATAGGCATAAATTTTTTCTCAAGTGCTCGGTTTAACGCCCAGATTAGTTACTCTAACAATTGGGTCCATGGCCGCACTGGTCGTTACATGAGACCTCGAAGTTAGAAAACAGTGAATTTCAGTAAGATTATGAGCATGATCCTTCTTTACTGTGTGAGTGAAACTGCAAACCTATCTGAAGCTTATAGCTAAAATGGTCAATGGTTAAACATCCAAACCAGCATATGACTATATTGAAGTTGTTATGCGATGTTCATCTTTGTGAATTAATGGTAATTGTTTATGGACCTTGAGAAAAATGGTGAGAGCCATCAAGTAATGTTGTTTATGGACCATGTTGAAATTTCAGATCGACTCCGAGCAGTTTGAGAAGATCCTCAGGTACATAAAATCTGGTGTTGAAAGCAATGCTACCCTTGAATGTGGAGGTCAAAGATTTGGCTCCAAGGGCTACTTTATCCAGCCTACTGTTTTCTCAAATGTACAGGTAATGGATGCACCACTCTGTTATTATTTCTCCGCCTTTACTGTGTGTCAAAGTATTGAATCTTAATCTTTGCAATGCAATACTAACTTCTTGTTAGAACAGGATGATATGTTGATAGCAAAGGATGAGATCTTTGGCCCAGTGCAATCCATCTTGAAGTTCAAGTGAGCTGTAATCTTAAACAAGCTTGTCTTCATCTAAAAAATTATCAAATTGGATGGAACAGAGTTGAATTTAAATTCAGTTATGGTCTTTATATTGTATGTCTAAAACAAGTTGTGCTTCTGCACCAGGAATATCGATGAAGTAATACAGAGGGCAAACACCACTCGTTACGGCCTCGCAGCAGGAATTTTCACCAAGAATGTGGACACTGCCAACACCTTGTCACGAGCATTGAGGGTGGGGAGTGTATGGGTCAATTGCTTCGATGTCTTTGATGCGGCAATTCCATTTGGTGGCTATAAAATGAGTGGAATAGGCAGGGAAAAGGGCATCTACAGCCTCCATAACTACTTGCAAGTGAAAGCTGTTGTTACTCCATTGAAGAATCCAGCATGGTTGTAAGCTTCTGGCATTCCTTTCCATCAGTAAATAAGTAAAGTATGCAAGGATTGTTTGAATCATGGGAAAATGTTGAAGTTTCTCAAGAAGACAAGCTTGTTTGTTTCTCTATCACTATTTAAGCTCAACTACAACGCAGCAGACAGATCCTTGTACTTGTGCCATTGACATTAAGAAGGTAATTAATTATTGCCAAAATTCAACAGTTGCTTGGCTGCGTTTGATTGGCCAGCTTCTTTGAACTTATCTATCACCTCCAAGCAAACCTATCAATCACCTCCATCAGAAGCTAATCACGTAAAGAAAACAACCACGAATTCATGCATTAGGCGTCCCCAGTCCCGATTGTGCAACCGTACAATCCATCACCCTCAGCATAATGTTGAGAGATTGATTAGTTCGTCTGGTAAACCAAAGACCAAATGATATTGTTTGCTTGAGATATCTGAGTATTCTCTTCACCGTCTGACAATAAGGATCCCTAGGTTAATGCAAGAACTTTCTTACACAATGAAAAATGTAAGAGAAATCTAGCTAGACGAGTAAATCCAAGATAATTCGGAGTTCCAATAGTGCTTCTATAGAATTGAGGGTCACTGAAATCAGAACCTTCGAGTTTAGAAAGATGACAGATGTTGGACATGGTTTCACTTTGTCAAGGTCCGCCTTACGTAACAAATCTGCAATATATTCTCTTTGAGTGAGAAATAAATCATGTCCATCACGAAGAGTTTCAACACCAAGAAAAAAAGATCTTAAACCTTTCACTGGAAAAATCTTAGACAACTTGTAGAACAATTGATCAATGGCTTTGGTGTCCGAGCAAGCAGCAATTATATCATACACATAAATGAGGATGATTATATGGATTGTGTCTTAGAAAAGAGTATAAAGAGACGTGTCAGCCTTTATAGCCTTTAAAACCAAGTTGGTGCAGTTGATCTGTAAATCTAAAAATCATGGCCTTGGGGCATGTCGAAGACTATAAAGGCTCCTTTTTCAATTTCCACACATGTTGTGGATAATAAGGATAAATAAATCTTTGTAGTTGTTGCATATAAACATGTTTATGAAGGAAATCATTAAGAAATGTGTTTTGAATATCCAATTGATTGAGTGACCAAATATTTAAGACTGCTGGAGAATTGTGCTCGGCTTAATCACCAGATTGATTGTCTATGTATATTCAACTCTCTTATTAATGAAAACCTTTTGCAACAATGCAGGCTTTGAAATCCTCGATGCTTCAATCTGCATGCTTTTTAACTTGATAGACCTATTTGTTGTAAATAAAATTGTGATCTTATCCTGGTGGAGCTAAGTCCCAAGTATCATTTTAAATAAGGGCATTGAACTCAGCATGCATTGCATAGGAATATAGGAGGATTTACATGAAAAAAGCTTAAAATATTGTTGTTCCCACTTTTAATTCCATAAAAAAATCAAGAAAAAAAAGAGAGAATAGAAAAATAAAATCCAAAATGCAAGAGGATATACATGAAGAAAGCCTAGAATATTGTCCAAGTTGGTGGTGAAGGACCACAATAACAAGTGAAAAAATTTGAGGATCAAAATGTATAAGATTGACAAAATTATCAGCCCAATTCTGATTGATAAAGGGCCCCATTGGTGAATTTTTTTGGGTAAAAAAATAGAAATTTAGATAGATAAGGGCTTATAAGAATTTTAAAAGGCTTAATTAATTTTATTGAGGACTTAATTGCAAGAAATATTAATTTTAAAGTCGATATAGGCTTTAAATGGAAGAAATTAAAGTCTCAAGGTCGAATTGCAATTTTAAAAAGTTAATTTCACCACATCAGGGGCTTAATTGCATAAATATTAAAATTTGATGAGCAATTAGGGACTTGATTAAAGAAATCCAAAACTAAGGACCAAAATGAAAAAAAAACATTTGAATATAGGGGTTGAAATTGATCAAATTAGGAGTCAATTGAAGAAATTGGAAGTTCGTTGATCAATTGAGGGTGAAAATACACTATTTCAAAACCAATGACTAAAATGAAACATGCAATTAACTTTGGGGCTGATAACTGAGTTTAATAGAGGTGAAATTGCATGAAATTAAAAGTTTAGGCGGCAATTATTAGTGCAATTAAAAGCAATCGGAAGAAAATGGACTAAATTACAATTTACATAAATTCCATATTAAAAACTCTAATTTTTAAGGTTTAATCTAGACACACGTCGTTTGACCACTATGTATTTTCTTCTTTGGTAGTTTTAGTTGATCAAGTATGCAACTTTAGAAAAATAAATGTAGCATTTTCAACCACCTCATATGATGTAACCATCATCATTCGACTGAAAAACACCCCACCATAAAGATTAGATATTCTCATCAAACATTTGCATTTCATTTTCTCTAATAATATCAACAACATCGTGTCCCCGACAAGTCTCACTTTATTGGTAGATTTTAGGTTAATCGAGTTAGCACCTTCAAGCAATGTGAAGCTATAAGCCTTTAAATCAAGAAAGGTTGGATCTAAATGAAAGGTGTGCATCCTTTCTACCAACTTCAAGTGGTCTTCAGTGATGATGATGTTAGAGTTGCTTTGACAAAGTCTTGAAAATGAGTAATTTAGTCATTAATAGTTGTGATACCCATTTCACAAAACCACTAATATTTTTTGTGTGTTCACACTTCAAGCCTTCTTAGTGGGTTCTTATCAAAAGTTGACCACTTTTCTCTCAATCTCAAAATGCCAGAAACAAGCTCTTTGGTCTCCAAGTTTCGGAAACCCACTAAAATCTTCAAAAACCAAGTTGTTGCAAAACCACCATTGTAAAACCAATATATGTATAAAGCTTACAGTTGTAAAACATACCTAAAACTCTTCTATTTTGATTAGATGGCCACACTTTGATGAAGGAGGATCAATTATTGATTGGATCCTGACCTGAAACCCTATAAATACCCCCTGAAACATCAAGGCAGAGAAACATAAATAAAGGGAGAAAGAAGAGAGAAGAAAATAGGATAAATGAATTTCAAGTGTAAAGGTTTAAGAGTCTATCACAAAGATTTCTTCAACTTTAAAAGAAAGTAGCAAGCTTAGGAAAAAAAGGACAACAACCATTAAAACTCTTCTAATCTAGTAGGTGATGTCCATGAGGCACAACTTTAGCTCCTCATTGCATATTTCAATGGTGTTTTGAACTTCTTTTTTGAGATACATTGTATTGATCTTGTATTGTAATTCATGCATGAAATGTTTTTTTTTCTTCGTTTAATTTTCCAAGTTGTTTGTTACTATTTACTAGATGTTTAGGAAATGTTTTGATGTTTATTTTGCTGAAATAAAATGGTTTTTGTATCATGTCAAATATGGCAATAAGTGTTTTTGGTGATACATTTATCTTGACTTTTTTTTGTTTGTTAGTGTATTTTCTTGGTTCTTAAGCTTTATTTGGATTTCAAGTTGTTTTGAGATTTTATTTTGAATTGAAATTTGCTATTGTTATTGACTATCATTTGGACTGCAATTATAAAGGTGGAATTTAATGCATGATTTTGATGATTTGATATTTTTTTACTAGTTCTTTTGATTCAACTAGGTTTGGTATTAGTAAAGTGGTTCGTGTGAACCGAAAGTAGTGTGTTTAAAGGCATATAAGTCCATTTCTAGGGTTTAACAATGTGTTGGATTTTTCTTAGTTGCTAGGCAGTATTGTTTGTGTTCTTGGAAAGAATATTACCTTAGCTCTCTGATTTGGACCAGTTTTGGTCCATTTATTTGCACTAAACACTTAGTGATATTTGACTAGTTAATAATTTAGAGTTTATTGACATCAATAACAAGTTTTTAATGGGTTTAAATTATAGGGTTTTAGTTTAGAATTGAAACCCATTTGGACCAAATCATGATGATTATTTGATAATTAAAGTGAATGGATGCTAGATTATTGATCCTTGTATGATTCACAACATATTTGTGTCCTTGTTTTCATTGTATCTAGTCTGGTTGGAGAGTCATGTTGTCAGAATTGGTATGAATGTTCTTTGTTTCTTTATTTTTTCTGTGTTTGATTCTTTTTTGATAAAAAATATGAGTTTTTCTGTTTTTTTTTTAATTTTAGTTTTGTTTTTTGTTTAGTTTTCGAGTCAAACCATATCTTTGGTTTGATTTATGATCAGACCAAAGATTTCTGGTCAACTTGGTAAGGTCAAATTTGGGTCAAAGGTTAAGACCCTTTTTGGCTAACAATGTTTTTAGTAAGAGTTTTTCGAGTTTAAATGTATATTTGATAAATAACTCTTGGATCTATTTTAACAATTTTGATTTTTTAAAAAGGGTTTTTGTCAAACATAACATTACAGGAATAAATAATAATAATAAATAATTTTTTGTTGTTGCACGCACTTCAATCCTTTCAAAAATTGCATTTGTAAAAAGGAGGGGGGAATTTTTTTTAGCATTGTCTTGGAAAATTTCTGTGCATTTGTTTTATCTATAAATTTACAATAAGCTTGTAAAATTTCTTAAGAATTTGATCAATATTTTAATAATCATAAAAATTTTAATTTTTAAAAATTAACGGTCAATATTTTAGTATAAATATTGGATTTATCAGTAGGCTAAGGGTATTTAAGTACAAGGAATTGAGTAGAAAACTCTCAAAATTATTTAGGATATTCACTACTTTTAATTAAAAGTAATTTTCATCGTAATATATGAGTTGTGAAAAATTCTTTTACTTTCAGGATAGATGAACCCTGACAAGACACTTACATAGAGTCTTCTTATAAAAAATTATCTTGGCATAAAAACCCATAATAAATTTAAAATATCAGATTTATTCATGAGTATAAATCTTTATTCTGAGCCATAGACAGATCACTGGTTAGGAACTCATTAGTACTTTTAAACCATATCCAAACTACACAATGCAGTTTATCTCAAGTAAAGTGTGTTATGAGTATTCATATTTTTTTTAGCCATAACCAGTGTTTTATCTTGAAATTTAAGATAAGATTAGTCTATGTAGATCTTTTAGTAACCCTAAACCAAATAATTAATTAATAACTTTATAATCCCAACATCATAACACCATGTGCGTATCTGTGAAAAAGATAGTTTGCATTTAATATAGAAGGAAAACTTAGCCTTAAAAATAAAGAGTGACAACAACCTTTATTTATTTTTATTATACTGGAAGTGTTTTAAATTGGTTTTATTAAATAATTTTCCCAACAAATAATTGTATATAGATATATTATATCAATTCGTTATAATATATAACTTATTTGATGCTTTAACTCAAACCAATCACAATGAGGGAATCATTCACGATGCAAATAATAAATGATGCCACTTTCGACGCCGACGAGGATCCATATAATATAATATTACTAAACATTAGTTAAATCATAGAGTTTAATTTTTCAATAGAAGAAACCTAGAGAATCAATCCAGCAACAGACAAAACGAAACTCTAAAATTGGAAAAACAGTTGGGTTCTTCCTTTCATTTTTTTTTTTCAAAATTTTCCCATTTCAAAACTCCAATGCTTTAACTTTAACTTAACAGTTAACATCATTTTTCTTAAATCCGCGGGCTGTGATTGTTCGAGTACTAAATCACCATTTGATAATGTGATTGCGAGCAAAATTAATAAGTAGCCATAAATATTAATATTTGATTAAATTAAAAAAGGGTTTTATTTTGTAGGATCCATCATAAATTATAACTGTGTTTAAAGCTTAATAAAAACATAATTTCTATGCTTTGCAAACAGCAACTGAGCCTCCACTTTTTACGTGACAATAATAAATGAATTAATTCATTTTTCACATAATGAAAAGATAAAAAATTAATTAATTCACTCTTCACTATTCACATAAACAGTGGAGACTTTTAGACCAGACGGATTCCGGGTCAAATTTAAATGTATTGATTGGGTCCGACCTATTAAAATAAAAAAAATCCAACAAAATTTTTCAGGTATCGTGTTTTATTTGAAAAACTAGAGTTTAATATGACACTATATAATTACATTAGAATAATATCCCATGATGGCGTAGTATTTGCAGAATTTAATCGCAATCCTAATTTTATTCCTTATGATATTTTACCTAATATTGTTGCACGATCAAAAAATCATAAAAATTATAGTCCTTATCAGATGAATTTTATACGTGATGCAATTGCAAATAGTTTAACAAAACAATAAAAATATTTTATATAAAGTATTATTTATTTCATGATGTAATAATAGCAGTAGTTAAATAATAATATTTCAATTAAAAACCACCAATATTAATATATGTTTTTTTAGTTATTTTATAACTTTAATTTGAAAAGCATTTTTAACCAAACACATCAAACTATTTTTTGTTCAATCTCAATTTCAACCACAATTTTAACTAAACATATATTTTTCAAACCAATCTCTACTAAAAATATTTTTTTTTAAATAATTTTTTAAAAATTATATCTACGAAAGCTACCGCATTATCAAATACATAGTGTTTGGAAAAGTAATAGTTATTGTTTTTTTAAAATATTTTTTATTTAAAAATAAATTAAAATAATATATTTTTTATTTTTTAAAATTTATTTTTAACATCAATACATCCAAATAATTTAAAAATATAAAAAAATATTAATTTAAATTGAAAAAAACTTAAAATTTAAAAAAACCTTCGGTTGAAATATTATCCCAAACCAATACTTACAGAGTTATAGTTATTTAAAAGACGGCAGCAAGCATATATATAATTTAATAATATTCCAGAAAGAGTGGCAAATAAGTAAATTAAGGGGGAGATTTGAGTGACAGATTGGCCTGACAAAAAAAAACGAGTTATTATCTCAATGACTAAGTCGGCAAGCCAATAATATTACCGGAATAATTCGGCTAAGTCAAACAATAATTTATTTTACTTATTTGATTAAAGTGTTCTTTGAAAATAAAACATTAATGTTCTTACTCGATTACAGAGGAAGATGAAATAAATTGAACATGTTGCTAATTAATGCTAATTGGGTCACTTGCGTTTTACATGTCATATCAAAGTATTTTTTTTAATAAAATTTAAAATTTTATTTTATTTCAAAATATTTTTTAATGTTTTTAAATTATTTTAAAATTTTAATATTAAAAATAAAATTTAAAAAGTAAACGAGTAGAAAGATTTTTAATTGACCGAGCACGGCTAAAAGAGAGACTGTTTCTTTGAGTGTCTCTCTGTACTGTAGGACTAAGACTTGACAGTTTGACTAGATACACACGCGTACTAAATTGAAGAGTGCATGTACCATAACCTTCCACGTTCATAATCAATGCTGATAGGGCTAGCGCGTAATATTTGTCATTAAATGATTGGTCCACGTTCAAGCCATTCCTTTCATTGGTCAACATCATGCTTTGTCTATCTAGATATATACGAAATGTGCAATGATTATCTTTTGAATTATTTTTTATTAAAAATATATTAAAATAATATATTTATATTTTTTAAAAAAATTCAAATTTTTCTAAAAACAAAAATAAACAGCATCTTTGAAAATAAAAGACAGCAATTAATAGGAAAGTTTGTGTCCACAGATGAAACCTTGCCAAGATTCAAAGATTCTCACTTTGGAAAATTCTAGAAAAAATATTTTTAGTCACAAAAAAACCTGATAAAGATGAATTTCTGCATTTGTTTGTATTTTCCCCTTTAATTCATTAAACAAGTAATAAATATTATAATAACAACAAAAGAGTGAGTGATGCTGTCGACCTTCCTGGGAAACTGTAGAGCAGCATGCACCCTTGCATGGGCAGTAGAGCTGGCCTTGGCGGGCGGCCTTGCTGACAGAGCTAGCTGGGGTGTTATTGAGCCGAAACCATGTGTAAATAAGTTATACAATATAACCCTCCATGCAAGTTGACTTTTCATGGGGCTGTTTATTTATATGTTTTAAAAATATTTTTAAAAAATTAATTTTTTTTATTTTTTATTAATTTTAAATTAATATATTTTTAGTATTTTTAAATTATTTTTTTAGTCTTTACACTCTATAAGTGTGTTTGTTTTTAAGATAGCTTTTATAATTGTGATTTTTAAAAACTAAGTTTTAAAAAAAATACGGTTAGCTATGGTTAATTAGATTTAGATACGTATTTAGTAAAAATTATGGTTGAACTTTATGTATAGTAAAAATATGTATAAAATGTTTGATAGTTGTTTTTGGGAGTGTGGTTGTAGTTACTTTTCAAATTGCTTTTTACTTGAAATGCATTAAAATAATAGTTTTTATTTTTTAAAAAAATATTTTTGATATCAGCGTATCAAAATGATCTAAAAATATATATATAAAAAATTAAAGCAAAGAAAAAATAAAACAATTTCAATTTTTTTAAAAGCATTTTTGAAACGCAAAAACAAACAAGGTTTATGAATTTTTACCAAACTCAGTTAAAAAAACATGTAAAACTATATTTTAAACTCAATTTTTTAGCGGGCCCCGCAGTATAAAACACAGTTTGGTTTGTTACCACACACCTTGTTGTGTTTGTTTCACTGTAAACACAAAAGCTAGCGGAAAACAAACACAGCTTATATATATACACTTGTAAAAAATACCACCTTGTGGTTTTTATTGCATACATAATTTATTGAATTTATGTTTTCTTTTTAGTTTAAACCATCTTATAAAACTTGAAAAAATTTCATTGAATCTGAGCTTACGGATGATAGTCGTTTAGATAAGGGTGTTATCTCTCAAAAACCCTTCAATGCCAAAATCAGTTTAGGGATTTTAGGTAGTGATAATGTAAAGACAATAAGTAGAGAGAGTATGATATTTTTTTCTTTGTCTTGTGTTGAAAGAGTCCTCTTACTCTTGCTAAAACCTGATATTTTATATGTGAAAAAACATGAAAAAATCTATATAATATCCATAACAAAAACCTTTTCAGCTCTTTAAGGTGATAACCTTATTCCTCTGTTATATCTTCATATAGAGTTGTAGACTTGTAGCTTGTAATAATAAAAGGAGATTAATAGGAGAGAGAGTAGAAGGAGAACTCAGTTGGGCTGAGTGTGAGTCTTGGTTAGTCTAAAGCCCAATCGAGTTCACCTGATCTTCATCTTCTTTATTTTTTTTTAATTTTTATCAATTGCCCCCTAAGTAAATTCTTAATAGAGTATTGTAAGGAAAAAAAAACTACCTTATCAGAAAGCCATATACAGGGAAGAAATAAATAAAGATGATATATATAAGAAATGATGTGAACTATCTGGGAAAGCTGGTTATGTTATGGTTGAAATTTATGGGAATAAAGCCTAAGACTATGTTAGGAATCATAGAATATCTTTCACATTGGTGTGTACGTGATAATATTGGAGAATTTTGGTCCACCATGATGATAATAATTATCTAAGAAATCTTATTACATCTCTTCACCATTTTACTTAGGCATCCTAAAATCAATTTAATGGTTGTCGGTAGAATCACTACTATAAACAGCCATTACTTCTTCTCTAGTTCAGCATCACAATCTTCTTTCAATTTAATGGTTGTCGGTAGAATCACTACTATAAACAACCATTACTTCTTCTCTAGTTCAGCATCACAATCTTCTTTCAATTTAATGGTTGTCGGTAGAATCACTACTATAAATAGCCATTACTTCTTCTCTAATTCAGCATCACAATCTTCTTTCCTTCGAATTACTTGTTATGAGCCTTTATGTGTAAAGATTGAGGTGAGGAATTATGCTTTTATTTTCTTGATTTTAAATATGTCTAACTGGATTGAAAAAAAAAAAAAAAACCTTTGGTAAAGGAGATTCTATAGTTGTGCTTCTACTAATGGGGGTGGGTGAGTTAATCCTTTTTATCACATTAGTGGGAGTAGAGGCAGTAGATCTTCTCATAGAGTATATTAGTCATTTACACCTACATCTAACCCACCTCAACCATATGATCCACATAAGAGCATTGTAGCTAATAATGCTATTACTCAGCCAACACTTAACATGAGGGTAAGGTATCATGCTAGGAATCCACTTCCTTGTGAAATAATAAATAAACCACTAGAGACAGCAACTAGAGATTTTGAGATCATGGGACCTGTGTGCATGTTTAAGATTGAGTATTTCCTTCCCCAATCTAGTTTGTTAGAGATATATTTTTCTACGATAATTTATATGTGAGTCAGTTCCACCAAAATAGATGGGTGACTATAGTATCTTTTAACAAACATCAAAGACTTAAAGGCTAAAATCCTATTGTTGACCTATTTAAATATTATTATAGTTTCGTCTAGTTCTTCTTAAGCTAAAAAAGTATGACATGGTTTTACTTTTTTTTTTTTAAAAGGAAGAACACAAGATCCCTTGAAAGATATTTTTCAAGGCAAATCACTGTTAGTAAAACCTTGGAGGAGTGAGTCCAAATGAGAAGAATAAGTTCTGAAATCTTGTTGATAACTGTCAATGCTATTTTATTTGGTTGGCCGAAGGGTATTCTCTAGACAATAATATATATTGTACAAGAGATATGTTGTTATTTTCCTTGTATTATGTGCAATATAACTATTATACTGATATTTATCTATCTTGTTTATAGACGGACCCTAGTCTTTAAGACAATTAAAGAATAAGAAAAAACAAGCTATAAATTCCTCCTCCTCATCATCATTGTCCTCGGCATACTCTGAAGAGGCGGAAAATAAAGAGTCTTAGGAAAAAGAATCTCAGGAGAAGGAAGAGACTACAAAAGAATTTGGCGTAGAGGTAATTGGCAAAACTCAACAGGAGAGTGGGGATATGAATGCTAATATTGACATGGAAATAGTTGGAAGTAGGTTCCCTAATAAGATTTCAACCTTTTGAGAAGAGATATACACCAATAGGGAGAAATACTTCATGGCTTCCATAGTTAGAGATAATCCTTTAACATTGATAATCGTGGCTAAAATACATATTATTGCTAGAATAACTCAATTTCCTTGAGATATTCAACAGTTCATAGGAGATAGCATGTCCAATCTAATGACTAATAACTTGAATAACACTTTTTATGTGAGTAAAAAAACATTGATTTCTTATCATTATTCTTTATTATTTTATCATTATTAACAAAAAAAAAAAGAATTTTTAAAGTCAAGTATTAGTTCTTTGAAGATACGAAGGATAACATGAGTAGATAATCAATTCTTTAATAAAGAATTATCGGGAGACAATTATCACTTATAAGGAGAAACAAACTCAGTCAGAGAAGAATCTTTGTTAATTGTAATCAACATATTACTCCTTACATATAAAAAAGATACTTTATATACAGAGCTTACAACTCTTCATGTTACTATAATATAATTCAAACAAGAAGTGACTAGTTAAAAAAAACAAAAGAATTGAAGAGTTTGTGAAAATATTGTAAATGTGGTTGAGTTGAGGTCCAACTAAGTGTGGAGACTCAGTTGAGCCAAGGCCTAACCGAGTTCATCTCATTTTTATCTTTTTCTTTATTTTTTTTTAATTTTTATCACAATCACAATATTCTTTGATCGAAATTCAATTCTTCTTCAATTTATTTTTAAGTTGATTAATTTATCCAAATTAATATGTTAACAATAAAATTTATTTTCCATATCCATATTATAATAATAATAATAATAAAAAAAAAAAAAAAAAAGCAAGTCCAATTATCTGCACAAGTGCTCCCATTATATACACTATATAAAAAAAAACTAACTGTTTTTTCAAGAATCATATGAAACAAAGACACTACTCGTTGTTTTGAAGTCAACGGTCTTCATATGAAGTCTCCTCCTTGCTGCCTAGAGTGCACGATATTTCCTATAAAAAATAAGCTCCGATAATAATATCTTTAAGCCATCGCCATCCTATTACATTGTTTTGAATAATTGACTCCCCGTTCCCCAAGTAACATGTCGTCCTCTCATTCGCCCACGTGTCCTTAGGCGGTTTGTAGGACCCACCAGTTATCATCTTACTCTATCATGTCTGTACACCCACAGAGCCCAGTCCAAAATAAATAACCATGATCCAAGAAGCAGCTCTTGCCCAACGCCATCTATCCACGTGTCTACACGTGTTCTTGCATTTCTAACGTCGAATGTAGCCGTCATCACAGGTGCTTAGAAGCTTGATCTTTCAACACGTGTCCAGCAAGACTTTCTAGTCACTCCCACTCCTATATAAGGACTAATTCAATCATAGTTCTCTCAAGTTTCAACCCAGCAAAAAGAAAAGGAAGAAAACCCATCCAAAACAGAAGAGAGTAAACACAGAGGATCCTCCTTTCTGTTTTTCACTTCAAATGATTCAAAAATTTGACCAAACTGTTCGCCGGATTCTCACATTTCCGGCGGTTCATCCTTGTGAAGCCATCTCCCCGGCAACCCTTCTCAATTCTTTAATCAATCTCTCTCAAAACATATGCAATTACCAATCAAATTTGTTTGCTACACAAAGGAAAAATGCCCGCCAAACCATTCGACAAATCGGTCTTCTTCTTCTATTTTTCGAGGAAACAAGGGACCGTAGATTGGCTCTTTCTGATTCGGTTGTTCTTTGCTTCTCCGAGCTCCACCTTGCCTTTCAGAAGGTCCAGTTCTTGTTGGAAGATTGTACGCGTGAAGGTGCAAAACTATGGATTCTAATCAAGTTTCAAATAGTTTCCACGCAGTTTCGAGCACTAATTCGAGCAATTGCGACAGCTCTTGATGTTTTGCCATTGAGTTTGATTGATGTTGGTGGTGAAGTGAAGGAGTTGGTAGAATTAGTAGGAAAGCAAGCACGCAACGCTAAAGTTGAGGTAGACCCTGAAGATGAATGGGCATTGAAACAAGTGTTCTCGATATTAGATCATTTTGAGAAGGGAACTGAGCCTGATTCCAGCTTTATGAAACGGGTTCTTGATCATCTAGAGATTAGAAACTGGAATGACTGTAACAAGGAAATCAAGTTCTTGGAAGAACAAATTGGTTTTCAGTTCTCAGATTGTAATGAAAGAGAGGTCCCATTTCTAAGCAGCTTGTTGGGGTTAATGAGCTACTGCAGGGGAGTGATTTTTGAGACCTGGAATCATCGCAACAATGATAGATGCGATGCAAGGCACGGCATTGAGGCCCCTAGTTGCATAAATACTGAAGATTTCCGATGCCCGATTTCACTTGAACTGATGACTGATCCGGTAACTGTATCAACCGGGCAGACTTATGATCGGTCTTCGATTCAAAGATGGCTCAAAGCCGGAAATATGACCTGTCCCAAAACAGGTGAGAGGCTGACAAGCACAGAGTTAGTCCCCAACACCACTCTCCGGAAGCTAATCCAACAGTTCTGCACCGATGTAGGCATTTGTGCATCCAATTCAGGAAGCCAAAGTCGAGACATAGCCAGGACCATCTCTCCAGGCAGTCCTGCAGCAGCAGAGGAAATGAAATTCCTCTCGAGGTTTCTTGCAAGAAGGCTAGTTTTCGGTTCAAGGGAGCAGAAAACAAAGGCTGCTTATGAAATTCGGTTGCTTGCAAAATCAAACATTTTTAATCGATCTTGTTTGATTGAAGCAGGCGCAATCTTACCTCTCATAAACCTTCTATCTTCTTCTTCTGAACACTATGCTCAAGAGATTGCTATCTCAGCTCTATTGAAGCTCTCAAAGCATACTTGTGGTAAGAAAGAGATTATTGAGAGCGGTGGATTGCAGCCGATTCTTGCAGTTCTTCAAAGGGGATTGAGTTTGGAAGCAAAGCAAATGGCAGCCGCCACAATCTTTTACCTTGCTTCAGTGAAGGCATACCGGAAACTGATCGGAGAAACTCCTGAAGTAGTTCCGACCCTCGTGGAACTGATCAAAGATGGGACCACTTGTGGCAAAAAGAATGGAGTTGTGGCAATTTTCGGGCTACTTTTACACTCAGGGAACCACCAAAGGGTGCTTGCATCCGGTACCATTCCATTGCTGATGGATATTTTGTCTTCCTCAGATAACGATGAACTGATAGCAGATTCAGTAGCAGTTCTTGCAGCCATGGCCGAAAGTATTGACGGGACATTAGCAATCCTGCAAACTTCGGCTTTATCTACAATCCCAAGGATTTTGCAATCTTCGCCATCTAGAGCTGCCCGTGAGTATTGCGTTACTGTTCTGCTAAGCTTGTGCAAAAACGGTGGTGCAGAAGCGATTGCGATTTTAGCCAAGGACCCTTCTCTCATGAGTTCTCTATATTCACTTCTATCAGATGGGACTCCTCATGGTAGCAGTAAGGCTCGTGCTCTGATAAAAACTCTACATAAATTTCATGAAACAAGCTCTTCAGGAAGGATTGCTTCAGCAGTTCCATGTGAACGACCAGTTCATGTGTGGTAACTCATCCCAGATTCTATTCCTATATTTTTTTTACTGTAAATACATCATACATACATTACAAAGCGAGGATAATATTTTCTTCCTCCTTGAATTTTATGCAATTTGCTCAGTTTTTGTAAGGGCTAATTGCCGTATCCGCTGCATATTGTTCAGTAATTAGACACCATATACATGCAGGTGTGCTTTGATTTTTTATTATTTTTTTTGTAATACTAAATAAGATGGCGTGAGAGTGATATGCGTTTTCTAGCAATCAAATTCAATATTTTATTTGCCTATAGCGTTTATGCTTGGTTTGTCTCATGGATGGTTTTAGTTGCGGATATTATGCATTGCAAAGTGGTTTTTTATTATCAGCAAAATTTGATTTTTGCTATACACAAATAAGTTAAAAAATATCTTCCAATAAATAAAAAATAAATACATAAGACATATAAAAAAAATTAAAAACCGACATATTGTCTCCCACAATTATAAAAATAAATTCTAGCTCTTGAACCCGCAACAACTAGGTTCCACTCATGACTTGATGGACTCAATTGCGTCTTGAATTTGTTATTTAATGATTAAAAATATATATTAAGATGCTTTACTGATTATATATATAATTTTCGTTAAAATACTTTGGAATAATATTTATTGACAAACTATAGATGCAACTGGTATATTTGGTATTGCGGTAGTTATTGTGGCTGTGGTTTGAAAAAAATTATTTTATAAAAAGTATTTTTAGTTGAGATTGGTTTGGAAAAATATATGTTTGGTTAAAACTGTAGTTGAAATTGAGGTTGAACAAAAAATAATTTAATATGTTTGATTAAGAATGTTTTTGAAATTGAGGTTATAAAATAATACATATACATATACATATACATATATATATATATATATGGTTTTTAATTTAAATATTATAGATTTAACTATTGCTATTACATCATGAAATAAATAATACTTTATATAAAATATTTTTTATTGTTCTATTAAACTATTTACAATTCCATCACGTATGAAATATATCCGACAAGGACTACAGTTTTCACAAATTTCTTAAGAGCGCAACAACATCAGGTAAAATATAATCAGGAACAAAATTAGAATTGTGATCAAATTCTGCAAATGCTATGTCATCAAGTGATCTCTATCTAATTTATATAGTGTCATTGAATAATATCTAACACTATTTTTTCAAATAAAATACAATTTTATATATATATATATATATATATATATATATATATATATATATATATATATATTGTTGGGTCGAACCAATTCAATGCATTTTTAGCTTTGAACCAGATCGGTTCGGCCGGAACAGTGAAGCATGATTGGTAAATTCTCAACATAAAAAGCTGAGCTGCTTCTTGTAAACCTGCAGCACACCCTCATAAAAGGTGGGTTCTGTCAAAAAAATTATGACTTTTGGTTATAATCAAATAACAAAAACTGTAGTTGCGTGTGAACTTCATCTACAACCACAATACCAAGCAACCACTTACTTTTCTTTCTATCACTTTTACATCATTGTCTATCATTAAGTTAATTACTTTTATGAAAATATCTTAGCCATGAACATTTCTTTAACCACTCATTTGCTTGATCTCCACTAGATTTATAATAGAGAATGAACATGAACACGGAAAACATCATTTTCCATCATGGAATTGTCATAATACATCACAGGCACACCTCCTGATCAAGCCATAAACATCCCAATAAATTTTAGGACATTTAACTTGTTTCTCCCTCTCTCTTTTATTCTTCAGGTAATCTATTCACTCATGAATAAATGATACATAGCATTGTTAAGGATCACAAGTGGACAAGGCTTTAAGATTATGATCACTGATGAGGGGCGCGAATCAGGACCCATTGTAAAAGAGTATAATCTATATAGATATATTGGTTTTAATTCATCATGAAATTCGGCATCTACAGGATTGTGCCTTAAAAAAAAAATTAATCTAAATCCACTTAGCATCTCTAAATTGTGCACATCGAGATACAGACAAAGTTACAAATATGCCCTAAATTGTATAGACAAGTTTATTAATTATTATTAACAATAAATCTTATCTTTTTCATTATGTGTTTTGTTTTCGTTTCTCTTTATATGTTCTCACTTGTTTGATTCATGATGATGTATCTCTTTTTACAAGTATGATTCGTGAGGTTTTTTGTTTTTTTTTTTTTTTTAAATAATGATTTTTTTTATATATTATAGTAAGTATTCGAGTTAGCTTATGTATATCTCAATTAATCTCTCGAGATCCTGAAGTTAACGACCAGGTAAGTTTCTAGTGGCCCTAAGATTAGTAACACTCAAACTAGTGACCTCTGTAAAGCAGACCCAAAACCTGACCTAGTTGATTTACACTTTTCAGGGATTATTTCTTTTCATGGGTAGAGGAGGAAGAAACATTTGAATTAGTTAACTAGTTTCCTATATTGTGTAAAGGATTAAAAAAAATGTAAAAATAAATAAATTATCAAGGCTACAAAGAATTATTAGGTATTGTTACAGAAAAATATTCAACCGGTCAATCTTAAATTCTCGACCTGACTTTTTATCTAATTTAGAACTTTGGATTTAAAATAAACTTGTGTGGGAGTTCCCCAACGTAACCTAGTCAACTTGATGAGTTGAAAGACAACTCGAACGATCAGTAAAAAATATAGTTTAACTTTTAAAAAAAAATTCAAAGTGATATTTTTTTTTAATATTGAGACGGTTGATAAATACTAGGAAATGTATGAAAAAAAAGACTGAATTGTATTATTATCATTGAATGACGTTGGTTATATCATAGCCTTACATAATAGACTTAACAAGAATGTGCAACCCATGTTTGACAACCCCTAGAAACATGGTAAGACTAAATCAATTAAATAACAGCACTCTTCACAGTAGGGATTTATTAGACTAAGCAATAATAAACCAAATCAACAACGGTAACATCTTAGATTGACATGGGCCTTGTGACTTAACCGGTCAAACCCACAACTTAAATCATAGACTCTACTAGGTTTAATAACTTTGTTTTTTTAAATTATTTTTTATTTAATGATATAATAACAAAATTAGATGCTCACAAAATTAAACACTAGCCAAATAGTAGGATGTTTTTTTTTTTAGATTGTAATAACCTTATATAAAGCAAACCAAAACAAATTATGAAGTCCAATTCAAAATCAATCAAATATTAAATGATAAAATAAAAAGGATTCATTCGAAAGGAATTTTTTTTTTTCAAAAATGGATTTTCTATTAAAAATGAAAACTATATGACATTGTTACTAAACCTGACCCATTGAGTTAATCTTGAAACCTTAAAACTTGACTTTTTATTTAGCTTAGGTTTAAAATTAACACGGATGAGAGTTGCCTCTACATAACCTAATTGACTTGTTAGGTCCAAATATAACACGAATGACTCGTAAAAATATAGTTTGACATTACAAAAAATATCTAGATGATTTTTTTTTTAATATTGAGACAATGACATATTAGATTGACCTAGGCTTCACAGTTTAACTCACCAAACTCAAAGCTCTGATCATGGACTTCATCGGGTTTAAAAACTTAGTTTTTTTAAAATTATTTTTTTATTTAATAATATAATAACAAAACAAATTATAAAATTAAGTATCAATTAAATATCAAGATGTTTATTTGAGATTACGATAACCTCAAAGAAAACAAATCAAAATAAATTATAATGATGAATTCAAATTCAACAAAATATTAAAAAAAAAATTGATAGAAAAAAAAATAAAAAAGCATTCAATTAAAATAAAAATAAAAATAGAAATAAGAAGATAGATTTTTTTTTTAAAAAAAAAGAGAGAAGTCAAACTGTTGAAAAGAAAACATCACAGAGTAATAACTTAAATTATAATCAATGAGGATTTATCTCGGTAAGATTTGAAGAGAAAGAAAAGGTGAGATTGGATCCATTATCACGTTATTGAGTTTGTTGAATTCAAATTAAATAATTATGATTTAGTTTATGATAAAAATGAAAATAATTTAGCTTATAATTTTATCTTTCTAATTTAATTCAAATGATTGAATTCAAAATCAATAATAAGATTAGAAATATAACAATTTATATTCTCTTAAAAAAAAGGCTAAAATTAAAGAAGAAAGTGGTTGAATTAATTTTGTTTTATGTGTAAATAACATTATTTCGACAGGTCAACCTTTGGAAAGTTAAAGCATTAAAACCTTCAGTAATGATTATATTTAAAACATCAAAGTTATTTATTTATAAATTTTTTTTTATTATTATTATAGACTAATGTTCAACTTAAATATCATTATATTTATAAAAAGAAACTTAACTATGATCATATATAGAAAAAAAACTAGATCGTTTATTCATGTTATGTTGCAGGTCAGATTAATATTTTTTAGAAAAATATTCAAGTATTGTTTAAAGATTTATCTGATATGTCCATTTTAACTTGACAAGTTAAAAAATAATCTGAATAACGACTGGATCAATCCAATGTTGAGACAACCTGAATAACCAGAAAAAAAAAAAGACAAACATAATTTGACTATAAAAAAAAAATTCAAGACGATATATTTTTTAAAAAGAATATTGAGACAACAACATATTGAATCGACTGGATCAACCTAGGTTAACATATAAAATCTATGTCTCAGGTTATGAGATTATAATAATTTAATAGAAAACAAATAAAAAAAAAATATTGAAGCTCAATTCTTAACCAATCCAATGTTAACTAATACAATTGAAAAAATCAATTAAAAGATGAAAATAAACCCTGAGTCAACCTTGGTTAACATGTCAAACCTAAACCATGAAACCAAGATAACCCCATAAAAAAACAAATCAAAACAAATTACAAAGTTCATTTCCAAATTAATCCAACATTAAATGATGAAATTGAAAAAAAAATCAATTAAAAAAAAAAAAGACTTGAGTTAACTCGGTTTAACGTGTGAAACCCCTGACTCACGACATAAGACTAAGATAATTTTATAGAAATCAAATCAAAACAAATTATAAAGCTTAATTTCTAATGATGAAAGATTAAATTGAAAAAATTTATTCAATTACTAAAAAACCTAAGTCAATAGAGTTAACCCACAAAACTCAGATTATGAGTTTTAGATAACTTCATAAAAAAGTAAGCTAAAATAAATTATGAAGCTCAATCACTAATAAATTTAATATTAAATAATAAAATTTAAAAACAAAATTAATTTAAAAAACAAAATTAAAATTCCAAAAAAAAATATTGTTGCAAATAACAGTATTTTATTAGGAGGGGAACATTGATTTCCCCTTTTTAATTAGATCTTATGAACTAGACATTGACTCACACTACACTTCAGGGTTAGATTACTTTTTTTTTTTTTTTTTTTTTTTTATAAAAACTAATGTTAAAAAAAATTAAAATCCCTTTTAAAAAAACATTCTCATAAAAAATATCAAGTCAATTCAGGTTAATACGTCAAACTTACAATTTATATAATGAAATCAAGATAATATGACAAAAAAAAAACCACAAAGCTTTTTTTTTATATATAAAAAATCAATGTTACATTTTGTTTTTTGATTTTTAGGATAAGTGAGTCATACAATTTAAAAATATAAAAAGATTAAATTGTTCCGAATGAATTTAATAATAATGCAAGAGCGTTGTGAAAACACCTCATTATCTTTAATTATCAATATTAATTTTAATTTTTAATTAATTCAAAAGATAAAATTAAAAAACAAATAATTAAAAAAATAATAATAAAAGACTTGGGTTAATAAAAATCAATTAAATTGTCATGGATACGGAGGGAAAGGACAGCATGGACAGAGATCAAGTATTAATTAATTAAGCTTTCCATTAAACATTATTTTAATTGTGTAACAAAAAACAATAGTTCTATTAATTGTTTTAATTAGTTGTATTTATCTTAGTTATAAAACATTACTCTAGCGGGCCAACCTGATGAACATGGTCCAAGCCCAGGCTTTACTTCAAATTGATCGAATTCACTCGTCCAACCTACTTATTAATCTACCCAGCCCATAACCTAAACTTTGAGCCAGGCTGAACCTGATTGTGTCTTATAACTATGGTGGTTATAATTAATAACATTCTATTGTCTAACCTCAAGGGGCAAATTAAATGTTAAAAAAGTCTTGCTCTCATCCTTGACTTTATAAGATTGAATTTTAGAACTAGCATCTAAAAGGATTTGATCCTTCGAACACACAGGATTGATATCGGAGTGCATCATTAATTATTCGGAAGAGGGAATTTAATTTTGACCCAGATATTTCTAAGTGTCGAACAAAAAATCGGTTTCATTGGTGGCCTTGATTTTTTTTTTTTTAAGGTCGTAGACTTGATTTAAATAAATTAATTTTTATTTTAATTAGACAATAAAAAGATAGACAACAACAATAAATGTACCAAATTAAAAAAGTGCTAAAGATAACATGTGAAAAAAAGATTTTTTTCCAAAAGAAAGCATACGTATTAATACAGAAAGATGAAGTTGTGTAAACAAGGGAACTAAAAAAATCAAGTCGAGTTAATCCAGGTTAGCATGACAAATATGTAACCCTGATAATCAGGGTTGAGCTAACCTGAGTCATCTAATCAAACCCATAATCTAGATTATGAGACTAGGATAACTCAATAAAAAAAAAAAACAAAGAAAATCACATAAGCTTATTTGAAAAAAAAGAAGCCATGTAAACTTTTCAGACATGTAACCCGAGTTAATAGATTGAAAGTATTCTATCTGAAAAAATCATGAAATTTAATTCTCAATCAATCAAATGTTGAAGAGTGAAATTAAAAAAAAATTAATTATACAAAAGATTAAAAAAATAGTAATTAAAAGAATAAGAATCATATTTGAATTACAAAATAAACTTTATAAGGGTGAAATTGAAAAGAAAAAATAATTTAACAAAAAAAAAACAATCAAAAGAATAAGGATTACTATTGAAATAAGAAATATAAATAAATTTTTTATTGAAGAGTGAAATTGAAAAGAAAAATAAATTTAACAAAAATCTCAAGAAAAATATCAAAAGAATGATGATCAAATTGAAAAAAAAAAGAAGAAGAAGCATATCAGAAATTAGGATTGAAAAATAAAATTGAAAAAAAAATTCAACGTTTTAGAAAGGGCCTAGAATATAAATAAAAAATCAAAAGAATATGGACCGAAGTGAAAATCTCCTTAAAAAAAAAAAGATAACTCTGAAATATTGCATGGCCAATATGAATTTTGATTGGATGATAGAGAAAAAAGGGGAAAAAACAAAGTATTGAAAGACAAACCATGTCATCACCAACCACACGCATCACCCCATAAAAAAGAGGACACAACGCGCTTCCAATGACATGATGGAAAAGGTATTTAGGTCATTAGGAAATGCCACATGTGTAAACCATTTTTTTCCCTATATTTATGTAAATATCAAATTGCCTCTGAGCTAATATGATAATAATAATAAAAAAATCATGAAAATACCAAAAAGCTCCTTAAAGCCAGTTTAAATTTATTTTTTTGTTTTTAATTGCATTTTGGTTGTTTAACGTGCCTTTTCCCCCTATATTTATGCAAACACTATATTGCTCTCATTTGATCTGATAACAATGAGAAAAATCATTGTAAAAATATGAAAAAAACCCTTGAATATCAATTTTTATTATTATTTTTAAGAGCATTTTAGTCATTTTACTGTACTTTTTAAATATATAAAAAATTTTATTTATTCTTAATCAATTTAATAATAACTAATAGACGTTATAAGAAAAAACTCGATTCACGAAAGCCACTTCAATATTTTTTGGTTTTAAAAAAATATATATTATTAGATTGCTCCATTAAATAATACAAATATGTAATTGTGTCTAGGTGTTTTTTCAAAGCTGATTAGGTTTTGTTAATATTGTTCAATATACTTTTTTAGTCAACCAATTTTATTGGAACTTATCTTATGCATGGCATGACCTTGACTACAGACAGGAGAGTTTCTTTCTTTTTTTTTGGTTCTTCCTCTCCTCTCCATTTTACAGATAAAAGTAAAAAGATGGATTGATGGGGAGCACATCACCTTGACAGATTGACCTTAAATTGGGGGAGGATATATTTGTGACAATGCTAGACTCTTTAATTAGCTATATATCAACGAATTCAAAATTTAGATAATATCATAAAGGATCATCTTCTGAGCTGTTTGTCTGTCGGTCTGTTTTATGACATTTATGATATCATCATAACTGGGCGCGGGAAAATAATAGACTAATTTCAGACATAGTTGTTAGAGAAAATATAATGACCACAGATAACATTAGGTCACATATATTTACCATAAAATCAAGTCGAAAATTAAAGGTACAAGTCTAGCCACTTCTTTATAAGGAAAAGCTGAGCTTTCCTACGAATTCCATGCATCCAGGAGAGATCTGCTTGTCTTGGCCAAGTTTTCTTGCACAAACAAATCAGAGATCTGCTTGTCTTCCTCCTCTTTTTATATAGCACGCTTTAACTTCTTGATCTAATTCTAAGTAAAGAAAGAGAGGGTTTGAGTTTCTTCAGAAATTCATCAGAAAGTTGCGAAGATGACTGACACAGGCACTATTAGAACCATTATTGGCATCATGGGTCCGTAGCTTTGCAAATCATGATCATATTGCTTAGCAAGTATCATTAGAGATTAACTTCGATAATATTTGCACACTATGTACACACACACACACACACACACACACACAAAATCATAGATCTGAGAAAGGTAACCATTTTTAATAATTCAATCATGTTTTTATATCAATTGATGTAGTTTTAGATAATAACATAAATTATATCCTGAAACCTTATTTAATAGTTTAAGATTTTGGGTTAAATTAGTTTTTTGATATGGTATCAGAGTTTTGATAATCAAATGGTCACGAGTTCGAATATCATCAATCTCTTTTATTTGATAAAAAAGACACAAGATAATGTGAACCTATGCAAGTTTCAGTCTAAAAAATTTTCATTTGAGAGGGTAAGTTAGATAATAATATAAATTATATCTTGAAACCTTACTTAATAGCTTAAGCTTTTAAATTAAATAATTAATTCTTTAACACATAACATATAATGAAATTTATTAATGCTTAAAAACAAACATAAGGAAAATTTATAAGAACAATACTTAAGTCTTATTCATCAATGTTCATCATCAAAATGTTATTATAACTCTTTAAATAAAAAACTAGAGAATTCTAATGATATTGACTAAAAAAAAGCTTAGAGTTATTACCAATTTCCTAATAAACCCCTAATATAATTCTAGAAAATATTAATAATTAAATAAAATTACAATAAGAATAATCCGTAATTTATGTGATATGTGTCGTGCGTCATTTTTATTCTAATATTTCCAATTTCAATTTACCCTTAACTTTGATCATAAGAAATTATTATGTTTAACTTCAATTAATGTACAATTTTTTCATTTTTTCTTACATATGGACCATTCATAATCCCTCATGAGAGTCGAGCAATGGTAACATATATATAGAACAACTTAACGTGATTATATTTTAGAGGGCTCAATTGAACCAAAACGATATAAAGGGTTTGATTTGATCAAGTGTCAGAGTTTGAGGGACCATAATGATTTGTGGACACTAATCTTTGCCATGGTCCAAATCCAGTATATATAGCCCAGATTAGTTATGTTCCTTTCATTTTATCCAATAAAATACCCATTTTCTTTTGTTGAAAACAGGCCATAAGCCCAAAACCACAAGGCGAAGCAGCACAAATACGTTGCATTATGTAATCCATCCATTTGTCTCTCTTCTCTTCTATTTCATGGACAACCACCTTTATGATTTCTGAAGTTGAATTAATTATTGTTTTGTGGAATTGCTCAGACCTTTTCCTTGTTCAATCTTTATTTATATATATATATATATATATATATATATATAAAATCTTAGCTGCGATTTCAGTTTTTTAAATAAATTTTCTCGAGGCTACGCCTTGTGTAACTCGAATCTTCAAACAAAATACAGAGTTAATATATACTCAAGGGAGGACAGTAACTGCACCCAGAATTTTGTTGTTCCAGCTCCATCAAAACTGTTGCCATGTGCTCGTCGAGAAGCATAGAACATGAAAAGGAATTTATTGGCGATCCCGAGGAACAAAAGCAAGTAGATCTCTCTCTAAAAAGAGGACAATCACTATGTTTTTAGATCAATCTAAAAAGTGGACAGTACAAAAAAGGCCTCCTTCCCTTTCTCCTTTTCTCTGCAACGGAACAAAACTATATCCTGTTCCCTATGTTTCTCTTGGACACCCGCATCACTTCAAGGACAGTAAAATAAAGCAACTACATATCATGCCAAGAAGAAAGATACAAATTTCACTTACATCTAATCTTAAGTAACCTTTGAAAAAAGGTGTTTCTCTCAAATTATTTTATATTTATTGGTGCTTATAACTATGTTAAAATTTATAAGAAGTTTACATGTTATAGTTACATATCATGATTATAAAATTTGGCAAATAAATATCATAATTGTTTTCCTCAATAAAAATCTTTAAGAAGATTTGTATGTGACACAATTTAAAAAATTTTAATCTAAGTAATTTGTCAATAAAATATGCGTTCTATAAATATCTATTTATGGATTTAAATAAACTTCAAAGAGTTAAAATATCTATTTTGATGAGATAATCAAATATTTTGATTTCACAAAAAATATAATAAATCTTGTGTTTATAAAAAGATTAGTGAGAATGGAGTTGTTTTCATGTAGACAACATATTATTAATATGAAATGATATTTCTTCGCTCTAGATGGTAAAAAAATGGTTGTCCAAGAATTTTTTCATGAAAGATACGAAAGAAGCAACCTATATATTTGAAATAAAAATCAAAATAAAACAAAATCTAAAATTAAGGTTGCTTGGATTGTTGTTGTTTGGATTGTTTCAATCCATGTATATAGACAAGCTACTAAAATAATTTAACACAAAAGAATTCAAAAGATGGTACTTACCTAAGTCACATATGATACGTATCTTCAAGATTATGTTCCCTCGAACATAAATTGAAAACGGTATGGTGAAAATTATTCGATATATTTTAGATATAAGATCTATAATATATGTGATGTTATGTACAAGACCAAATGTATCTTATATTTTGAACATAAAAAATAGATACTAAACTAATCAGGTGAAAGTCACTAAAGATAGTTAAAAATATTTTGAAGTACTTAAGAAGAACTAAGAATGTTTTTTTAATATAAGAAAGAGATAAACTAGTAGTTATTAGATATTGAAAATAAAAAATCCAGTCTAGTTATATTTTCCTCTAAATAATGGTGTTGGGTTGGAAAAGTTCTAAATAAAAGACAAAAATAGGTTCTACAACTAAAGTGGAATGCACTTCTATGTTTAAAGGGATAAAAGAGGTGGTTTGGATCAAAAGGTTCATTATTAAACTATGTATAGTTCCTAGCATTATTTATTTAGTAACAATGTACTGTGATAACAATGGAGCAACTATACAAGTAAAGAAGCCAAGGTCTTATCAATGATCTAAAAATATACTTAGACAATTCTATTTGATTAACGAATCATAAAATAAAATATGTAAAGATAGAACAAGTATCCACTAAAAAGAATCATGTAGATCCTCTTACTAAGATATTGTCTCACTAAAAACATTATCATCAAGTAGAGCAATATAGTATTTGATACATGAGTAATTGACTTTAGTGCAAGTGGGGGATTGCTAATGTATATGCCATGTAGTCGATTGGTTGATTATACATGGCATTGACTTTGTTAATTAAATATATTTATTTTTAATAAAAGTTTTATTTATCTTTAATATTCATCAAATATTTTATTGATGAATCTAATATTTGATTAACGAATTTAAAGTAAAAATAATAATTAAAATAAAAATATTTTACAAAGAAAATTATAAAATTTTATAAGTATAAGATTTATGTTAGATCAAAGTATTGTTTTCAAATGTTCGTAGTTAATGTTCTATAAAGACTAGATATTAATTAGAGTTATTGATATTGGTACATATTGTATTCTTTTTTTGTGAAATAAAAAGGTTATTTTCATAAGCTAAGATATGAGAAATACCTAGAATTAATATGTAAGTGCTTGTTAGATAACACATAACTGAATTAACTGCATGAGAATTCTATATGTCAAATCACACTAAATGTTGTAGATTCTTTTATCAATTTATTATTATATTAAAAGCATTACCATCAAGTAGAGCGATATAATATTTGATACATTAGTATAAGCCTATGACATAGACCTTGTTTAGCATTGTAGTTCAACTATGTTTTTAATTTTTTTTATATATATTTTTAAATCATTTTATTTTAACATGCTGATGTTAAAAATAAATTTTTAAAATATAAAAAATATAAATTATTTTAATATATTTTTAAATAAAAAATAATTTTAAAAAATAACAATTTTTACGTTCGTTGATATGTTATGAGCATTACTAGCAGTGGACTACTTGCTGTAAAATGACATGACTTGAGCACTACTAGGACTGGAAGCAATTCTAAATGATAATCCTGGCTGTCACGTGATCGGATGCTAACCATTGTTTTTAGACTAGTATAGTAGTTGGTGCGGTTCAAGGATTGATTTTTAAATTATGACCGGTTATTAAGGTTAATTTTTTTTAAAAAAATTAAATCAATATTATTTTAATAAAAAAATAAAATTAAAAGTCAATAATTATAACTAGATTTGTAACCGGGTTTTACCGGATTTTATCGGATCAGCTAAATCAATTTTCAGAATTAACCCTTCAGATTAACCAGATTACACTGGATCTTTTTGTTTTTGAACGGACTCAATTCTAGACATAAATTGACTTGATTTTAAAAATGTCTGATTTCAAAACTATAATGCCAACCGATATTGAAATGTAATAAATATTCCTCGTACAATGACAAGGTTATACAACAACTGAAACTGACACAGTTAACTACGGAGAATCTCTTTTTACAACTGAAGACTTTTTTTCTTTTTTCTTTATTTTGTCAATGCATGACTTCCTCAAAAGTTCGGAGAAGGGAATGTTCCCATTAATGGAGGCATTCAGAAATGGTCTCGTACCAGCCTCCCCGGAGTTCTGGTGATGGTTAAATTCGGCAGAACTTTCTTTTCAACAGCAGACTGACTCGTCAATTCGGCACAAATAGCATAATGCATCTACTCGCCATAATAATCAAAATTACCATGCTATATACATCATACTATTAAAAAAATAATATAAATTATATTTTAAAATTTAATTTAATAATTTATAATTTAAATTATTAAATTAAATTAATTTTTTAATATGTATGAAAACTTTAATGATCAAACGGTTACGAATTTAAATTTCATTATCCCTATTTATTTAATAAAAATTAAACACTAAATAATATAAATTTATATAAGTTTTAACTCTAAAAATTATTAATTTAAAAAAAATATTTTAAAAAAATATAAATTATATTATAAAACCTTATCTAACAACTCACAATAATATTATTACGATGGAACACCACGTAAATGCCCCCTAAGGGGCTGAGGAAATCTTCAAGCATAGAACATTTTCAATATATACCTAGACAAAGGCACAATACAGGGAGATAAAGGGATTATTACTCTCTGTCAATAATCACCTGCTGAGAGGGCTTGGGGCTCACTTCTGGCATCGTGCTCAATTTAATTCAAATGATTGAATTCAAAATCAATAATAAGATTATAAATATAGCAATTTATATCCTCTTTCAAAAAATTAAAGAAGAAAGTGGCTGAATTTTATTTTTTTTGATGCATAATAACATTTTTTCGACAGGTAAATCTTTAGAAAGGTAAAGCGGTAAAAACTTCAGTAATGATTATATTTAAACATCAAAGTTATTTATTTATATTTTTTTTATTCTAGACTAGTGTTCAACTTAAATATCATTATATTTATAAAAAGAAAACTTAATTATGATTGTTGACTACAATATATAGAAACAAACTAGATTATTTACTTGTGTTGCGCTACGCTACGTTACGTTACAAGTTAAATCAATTTTTTTTAAAAAAATTATTCAGACATTGTTAACGTGTTTTCAAGAAGGAAACAAATATTAAATTATGCGAAGATTGATCTAATATGTCTCAATTAACTTGGCAATTTCAAAAATAACCTAGATAACCAGAAAAAAAAATTGACTATAAAAAAAATTAAAATGATATCTTTTTTTTTAAAAAAAATATTAAGACAATAACATATTAGATTAATTGGATGAATCTGGGTTAACATATAAAAATAAATTATTAAGTTAAATTCTCAATTAATTCAATATTAAATGATAAAATGAAAAAAAAAAGATAAAAAAAACTCGAGTTAACTTAGTTTAACTAGTGAAACCCTTGACTCAGGATATAGAACTAAGATAATTTTATAGGAAGCAACTCAAAACAAATTATGAAACTTAATTCTCAATCAACAAAAATATTAAAAAAAATTAATTACTAAAAAGAATAAAAAAACTAAATCAACCAGGTTAATCCACAAAACTTTTAACTTAGTTCATGAGATTCAGATAACTTCATAAAAAGTAAGCTAAAATAAATTATAAAACTCAATCATCAATAAATTTAATATTAAATAAAAAAATAAAAAAACAAAAATAAAATTAAAATTTCAAAAATTAAATATTATTTCAAATTACAATACTTTATAAGGAGGGAACATTGATTGCCCCTTCTTAATTAGGTCAAAAAATTATTATTATTATCATTATTATTGGCTTCCAATAACATTTTGATTGTTTTACGTGTTTTTTTTATATATATATAATAATGCAAATACTATACTGCTCTCAATTGACCCGTTAACAATGAAAAAACTATTATAAAAATATGAAAAACTTTTGAATGCAAATTTTATTTATGTTTTTGCTTTTAAAAGCATTTTAATCACTTTATTATACTTTTAAAATAAAAAAACTTATTTATTCTCAATTGATTTAATAATAGCTAATGAACTTGAAAAGAAATCTCAAAGCCAGCTTAATGGTTTAATAATACAAAGGTGATTGTGTCTACGTGTTTTTTCAAAGCTTATTTGGTGCAGTCAATATTGTTCTATACACTTTTTCATTCAACCAATTATATTGGAACTTATCTTACAGATAAAAGATAAAAAGATAAAAAGAAAGATTGATCGGGAGCACATCACCTGCTTGACTGATTGACCTTGAATTGCGGGAGGATTTGTGATAATGCTGGCCTCTTTAATTAGCCATCAACGACTTCGAAATTTGGATTATCCTTGTTGATATTACACTAATGCAATTTAATTAATTAACTATCATCTTTCGGGCTGTTTGCCGTCAGTCTGTTCCATGGCATTTGTGCATTTAGGATATACCAGCTCAGATCATCGTATCCAAGCAAGGGAAATTAATTGACTAAAATATAAGGGTGTATATCAATTAGTCAAGTTTTAGATTTGTTTTCTAGAAATTATTGGTTCGAGTTTTATAAATTTTAAAAGCTATTTGAAATTTATATAATTTTTAACTTCAGAACTTATAGAATTAGTTGAGACATGTATAAGTTAGCCTCAAAACTATTATTAATAATAAATAAATAAGAAAAAACAAACCTCCTTTCAGACATATTAGTTGGAGCAAATAGAAATGACCACAGATAACAATTATAGGTCAGAATTACCATCAAATCAGGTCGAAAATTAAGGGTACAAGTCTCTCCTCCACATCTTTATAAAGAAAAGCTACGTGAACCAAACCAATCAAATCCGCCGTGACTGTGTCCTGGCCGCCAAGTCTTCTTGCACAGACAAATCAAGCCTGCTTATCTTCCTCCTCCTTTTTTATAGCACGCCTTAACTTCTTGATCTAATTCTGAATAAAGAGAGAGAGGGCTTGCGTTTCTTCAGAAATTCATCAGAAAGTTGCGAAGATGACTGACACAGGCACTGTTAGAACCATTGTTGGCATCGTTGGTCCGTACTTCTGCAAAACCTGATCATATCATTTTAGCAAGTTAGGCTGTTCTTGTTTTCTTGACAATATCATGCATGCATGGTTACATATTCTCACTAGATGTAGCTAGCAGCTTATATTCTTCTCTTTAATTTGCAGGAAATGTCATATCTTTCCTCCTCTTTCTCTCTCCCATGTAAGGTCCTCTTGTTGCTCTACTTCCTCCTCCCTCGATGCTAATCTGATTCAACCAACTGTTAGTTAAATATTAACGCAAGAACATTGTTTCTGCAGTCCCACTTTTGTGAGGATAATAAAGGACAAGGCAGTGAAAGATTTCAAATCCGATCCCTATGTAGCCACCTTGCTCAACTGCGCAATGTGGGTCTTCTATGGCTTACCGTTCATCACCCGTGACAACACTCTTGTGATTACAATCAACGGTATTGGTTTTGTCATAGAGTGTATCTACGTGGCCATCTTCTTCGTATTCTCTCCCGGGAAAAAGAAAGTACGTTGAGATCAATAATTTCTTGTAAATTTCTTACATGCTTCTATATCAGTTATAATTTATTCTTGAATCTCAGACCCGGATCATCATTGAGCTGCTTATTGAAGTGATCTTCATGGTCATCGTAATCCTGATTACCGTTTTCGCCTTCCATACCATGAAAACAAGGGCTTTGTTTATTGGGATATTGTGTATCATCTTCAACGTATTTATGTACTCGTCACCATTGACAGTCATGGTATGCGCTTCATCCATGGAGTTCATAATTTCTTACATTTGATTTTGTTAACTGTTATGAGGCTCACCTGGTACAATGAGTTCAGGCAATTTACATTTATCTTGTGTTCATGACTCATGAATATTCTATAAACAAGCATAATCACCATGGTCGTGAAGGATATATACATGCACTCACCGCACCTCCAAAACCATTTGATTAGTAAAACACAAAATAGCCAGGACAGAGCTTGAGGATGCAGGAGTAGGAGTGATTATTTAACTCTTTTTTTTCTTTAATTGTATCATCTCATATTTCTCAAAAACATGATCAAACATGTTTTAAATTTCATTATTAATTTCTGAATTTAATTATTTAAATTAGTTAGAGAAATAAAACATTCTGTTTATACAAATTAACGTATCCTTGTTTGGAGTGCATGTTAAAAAATCTATAGGAAAAATACGTTCAATGCTTCTTTTTTTTAATCATATGCTAAATCATGCTTATTCAACTTGAATTCAATGACTTAAATTTAAGACAGCCATGTTATTTCTCAATCCATTTTATATGCTAATCCTTGCATGTTCTTCCATTTAATTATCATTTTTCTTGTTTAAATTCATTGTAAGTTTACTTGTTCTTTCCTTTCTTGGTTTTTTTTTTATATATATATATATATATATTATCCTTGACAGAGAATGGTAATTAAGACAAAGAGTGTCAAGTACATGCCATTCTATCTCTCTCTCGCTAACTTCAGCAATGGAGTGGTTTGGGTGATCTACGGACTACTTGATTTTGATATCAACCTCGTGGTAGGTCACCATCGTACAGAAACCAACTTTTATCTTTTTTTCATGCAAATTATCTTCAGTTAACCATGAAAAGATTGTCTGTTGATCCTTTGACAGCTTCCCAATGGCTTGGGTGCGTTATCTGGCCTGATTCAGCTCATACTCTATGGAATCTACTGCAGATCGACCAAATCGGACGATGCTAATGATGTCAGTGGAAACCGATCTGCGGTTGAACTCTCCTCTACTTAGTCTCCACAACACAGTCTCTGGTTATCGGTCGTGCTTTAATCGACATTTTGCTAGACGAGCCTGGTTTCAGGATTAATTACATCCTATTTGTGAGCTTATTGTTAGGATGGTTCACTGAGGCTTATCAATTTTCAAGCCAGAATTTTTTTTAAAAAAAATTCAATATAAAGGTTGGCTTGATTTTCTTGTCAGAAAACTGAAACCTTTGATCTTATTACATTAATCTTGAACTTCCTTTGTGTTTCCCATCTCTTTTTGCCTTCGTATATATGGAAAAGACAAAGGACGCGAGAGAGACATTTCTTAGTATCGTCTCACTTTCATCACAAAATCCCACTGAGGTTATTAATTCTGTGGCCATGAGAACAACACAGGAGAAATGATTTTTCTACAGGAGATGGCTTACTATCTGGACCTGTAACCAGGGTTTCCTAGCATATTAAGCAGCCACAATTTCAACCAAACCTAGAAGATCTATAAATTATCTGTCTTGATGCACCAGCAGGAAGTGCATATACACATACCATGTCCTTTCCTTTGAAAGCAACTCGAATTTATTTTTACCAAATAAATAAAAGAAGGCAGACATATGAACTGCAAAATATTTAACAAAGGACATGAACCCAGGGAAAGGAAGGAAGAGTGCTAATTAACTGGGTTTTAACATTGATATTAGTTAATAGCTGTATGGACCTTATGCATGAAGTAATCGAACCAGTCTAGCATGCGAGGCAATTTGAGTAAATACACGTTTGAAAACCACCCTAAAAAATATTACAAGAATAGAGCAGCAAAATAAAGAACATTACCTCGATAAAGTTAGATGTAATACAGCTCCTCCACCTATATCCACCACCATCATTCTCCCCCATTTGATATATTATATCTCCTTTAACTCCAAGGTTTACGTTGGACTACCAAAAACCTTAAACAATACATCACTGTTCGTGTCCTTCAAGGGCCTCGGTGCCTGTGGAAGCAAAAGCAACCACCCTGTTGATCAGGAGGGATCATGCCCCCACCTTTTGATACGTCAATGGCCTCCAACATGGAGACTACCTCATCCATCTCAGGGCGCTTGTCAGGGTTAGCATCCCAGCAACGCTTCATTACATTTGCTAGAGAGCTTGGGCAACACCTTGGTATCTCTGGTCTTAGATTCTACAGTTGCAAAACAAGAGGAAAATTACATGAAGTTGTAAACCTCAACTGATTATTCCTTTTATTTGTTTATACCATAAACCTTGGGTGAGATTCCCAGAAATGAATGAGATGGGAGAATTTGCCACACCTGGCAGACCACAGCTGAAGTTACTTCTGAGAAACTAAGGTCAGCATAAGGCATGTCACAACAATATATCTCCCATAAACAGATGCCGAAACTGTACACGTCACATTTCCTGTTATATGGATTGCCATTGAGAACCTGTAATCGGCCACATAATGAGAATGATCCTTGACTTAAATCAATTTTTCATTTTTGTCAACTACCAAGAGAATGTTCAACATTTTGTAAAGCTGAATTACTCAAGTTGCATAAAAGCAATATCTTTTTTTTTTTTTTTTATCATTGCTCAGTACAGGATAAAAAGATTTTCAAATGGAAATCATGCCATTGCACAATCAGGCATAACCTTCATAATACACATATAGTACTTATCAAAAGAGCTTCCACTGATTATGTTTTCAGTGAATCATGAGAAGATTGCATAGTTCAAAGCAGATAGGTGAGATAAATTGAACAGAGGTAAACTCTTTACCTCAGGAGCCATGTATCCGAGTGTTCCGGTTTCCCCAGTCATATCATTAGGATTTGAAGCCTCAATACGAGCAACACCAAAGTCAGCAATTTTTACAGTCCGTGTCTTATCCAATAGCATGTTTTCAGTCTTTACATCTCTGTGAACAATCTTCTGTGAGTGAAGGTAATTTAACCTACAACACACAATCAATTTGCATTCTAATCACTTAGTTAGCTTGACAAACAATCACTCTCGAACAGCCTAGATATAATCAATGAAGAAAAGAAAAGAGAGAGAGAGAGAGATGATGATGCAGCGCACCCTCTTGCAAGATCAAGTGCCAGCTCAACAACAACTTTGAAAGCTAGCTTTCTTCTCCTGTTCTTTATAAGGTAAGATTTCAGGGCCCCTCCAGCAAGATATTCCACAACTACACAACATATATTATTTGGCATCCCAATTTGACCATTTGCGGTTTGTATTTGCAGATCTGCCGAGCCCATCGTCGCCCCTATAAACTGCACTTCAAAAGAGCAAAATCAGTATAAATAAGTTACTGCCAAGAAGCTATACTATCGTATCTAAGACACTTGAATTGAAAAGGTTCAAGATCTGCAATGTTCATAATTGCAAATAACAGATAAACCAATATCAGCAATCAACAACAATTCTTTTCTATAACACATCTAAAGCAATTGGAATGAGTAGATTATTGAACTTTGGCAATATATCATCATCAGAGCCCAGAGAAAGCCAGGATATCAAGAATGAGCACGATCAATTTGGACAATGGGAAAAGGCAGCAATAAAATTAATGGAGCAAGATGCATTGAACTTGCTACAAATTTATTCTTTGCATTATACAAAGACAAACCAAATGCAATCTTAAAGGTGAGTTGCAGATACTTGAGTGATGGAGGACCTGATAAAAATCTTGGGAATTTTTGTTTGGAAAGGAAAAAAGTGAGCTATTTACTTTTATTTTCTAATTTGTTTGACTCTTATCCTTCACATGATTTGGAATTGGCTATTTGATGATAATTGAAGCCAAGCACAATTTCTCTCTAATTTACATACCTCTCTTTTCCTCACATCCTTTTTTTTTTAACTACTCTTCTCCCCCTTTCTCCTCTAAATTAACGAGTGAAAAACACTTTTTAAGGCACCAAAGAATCCCATGGTGTTTTATGATTGAAAACTAAAGCAAATTCATTTTTCACTGCTCACTTCCAAAGCTAGAGTTAAGAAAACACCACAATTTAGCCAAAGTCTCTATATCCTCACACACCAAATGCTCCAGAAAAACAACATAAGGGGTAACCTGCAGAAACTCAAGTGCTGACTAAAGCATATACACAAGAAAATCGTATGACAAGCTGAATAAAAGTCGTAGGACAACGCATTCGAGTCCTCTACTGAAACAAAGGGTAAACAAGGAGCAAATCATAGGACAAGCTGAATAAAATTCTCAAAACATGCACCTATAAAAATGAAAAGTAATACATTGTAGAAAGTAAAAAATGAAGAGCACAGTAAAGACAGGACCAAAACAAAATTTATACTTCCACCATGCAAAGATAATTTTCATGATTTCGAGCCACATTAAAGAAAGTCAATGAAAAACAAGAATTTACAAAAATGAAAGAAAAAATGAAACTACAAACCTTCTCAATTGACTTAAAATTAGGAGGAAAACCTCAACGGTTACGGTTACCCAAGGCATTAAACTACTATTCTTTCCAACCCTTTCTTAAGTAGAAAAATAACAAATACAAGGCGCTCACCACGACCACCACAAGGCTGAGAACCAGTTCATGGCTCTTGGACTGACTCCAACCAACTGCCCAACCCAACAAAACCAGGAAAAAATAAAACAAAGAAAGAAACTGATAACTGAGTTTAAGCTTTTCGAGAACGTAATAATCAGCACATGAGAAGGGAGCAGTAATAAAATTAATTTCACAGCCTTCACCACAAAGGCAAGATATATGAAAGTGAACGTAATTTGAGGCCATGGTTATCAGATTTGTAGATGTGCACAAACATATAAAAAACAAAATTTGCAAAGATTGAAAACGACCTTCGTAACATTGGGATGATCAAGCTTATGCCAAACAGCAACTTCTTGAGTAAAAGCTGCCCTTAGTGCTGCAATCTCAGCCTCTGTCCTTTGACCCTCTTCACCCCAGTCAAGCAATTTAACTAACGAAGAACAGAGACAGAACCTTTGTTAGTAAAACAAGAACGACTGAAGCTTGTAGTTATCAGATCCATATTCCTTACATTAACAAACAAGTGGGAGTGGGATGAAATGAACTTTTAAAAATAATCAATTTCACTTCAAACCCATGTAGAAAAATCAGAGATTGCAAAAGAATTAATCATCACCTCCTTCAAAACTCATTACTGTGAATAAAAATTTCATCTTTTCCAAAGACAGGAAAAAAAGGGGGGGGGGAGGTAGAAAGAAAAACAAAGTGGTGACCTCCTCACCGGCGACATCCTGGCTATCATAGACGCCACGGTGGACAGTGCCAAAGGTACCACGAGCAATGACAGTCTTGATGGCGAGCAGAGTAGGGTCGATCTCCCATTCCTGCCTCTGCTTCTTGAAAGGGGTGACTTTAGTGATGGAAGGAGTAGATGAGAAATTAGCAGCATCAAAAACAACAACATCAGCATCTCTCTTGTTCTTGTTTTCAAGAGTTAACACTCTATTGAGATGCCTCTCCAATTGTTCATCTAGACTTTTTAGATCAATCTGATCTGCTCTCACAAACCCATCACTGCTATCCTTCATTTTATCTAAAAAAGGTATTGTTTTCCTTTCCTTTACTTTCCCTTTCTCTCTCTAAAGAAACTGAGTGACAGCCTTGTGCATAGGTTAAAACGAAAAAGAAATAAAAGGAAAGGAGAGAGTTATTGTTCTTGTGTCCAGCTACAATAAGCCATGTGGGCACATGCAATTGCCTTCAGGCTCTACTCTGCAGAACGTGGTGCTCTTCCCATTGTATCTTTGAATTCTTAGTCTGACTTTCTTTTCTTCGTTTCTTTCTCTTCTCCCATCATTTTTTTATTTATTGGAACTACAAGTATTTTAATCTCCTCCATTTCCATTTCCCTGTGCTCTGTTGTCCTCCTCCTCCACCATTAATTACCGCTTCGTTCAATTTGACTAGCTACCTACTCCATGTATTGTTTCGTGAAATTTCTGTCACCTCCCTTTATTATTTTGATAATATTATACAATTACATGTTATGATATGACTGGCATGCGTCATCTCAACTCAAAGGATGGTTTTGACTTCCACTCCATCTATTTTGTCCAGTTTTTCTATGCGGTAGTATCCCATTTGCGGTACGACATTCATGAATTTCTCATTGAGTTTAGAAAACAAATTTTTAAATGAAAATAATTATTACTTTAGTACCGAACACTTTCTTTTGTATACAAATATACGATTCAGTTTTTTTTTTTTTTTTAAGCTTAACTCATCGTTGTTAAAGGAGCGAGAAATGCAAGAATCCAATATATTCCATTTGGTTTTCCATTCTATGTTCTCCCTTTCATTTTGTCTTTTGTAATTTAAGTTTTGCTTGGACTGTGTATAACAATGTTTTCTCTGTAATTTCTCCCAGCTTGTTGCTGTGGTTGTCGTTCTTTTTCTCGCAACCTCTAACCTACCAGCAATTCAATTTTGTTTTGTTTTTTGTTTGGTGGTTTAGCCCCCCCTCTTTTATCTACTACTAAGCTTTTCCTTTTCTTTTCTTGTTTTTCCTCTTTTCTTGAGTTTTTTCTCCTAGGTTTGTCAATGCATCTGATGATTTCTTAATTACGTTGTCATCTGCTTTGTCAGGTTACAACGGCTCTCTACGCAATCATCTTTTGGGTCCCTTCTAAGCATTTCAGCTGTACGTATCACCATTTTAGGTAGTATCTAGGAGTAGTCGTAGTTGTGCAGCAATTTTTATGGTAAAAGATTATGATTTGATTCCTCGATATCTGTTAAGTTTTTTTAAAATTATATTTTATTAAAAATATATAAAAATAATATATTTTTATATATTTTTTAATACCTATTAAAATAATCTAAAAATACTAAAACATAATAATTTTAAACAAAAAAAAACATAATTTCAACATAAAACAAACAATCATTTTTTCCCTTAACTGTCACAATTTATTTATTTTTTGAACGTGTTTGAGAGTGTATTTGATATTATGATTTGAAAAAAATTGTTTTACAAAAAATACTTTTAGTTGAGGTTGATTTGATATTTATATGTGTTTAGTTAAAACTGTGGTTGAAATTGAGGTTGAATAAAAAGTAGTTTAATGTATTTGGTTTAAAAAATGTTTTTCAAATTGAGGTTATAAAATAATATATATATATATATATATATATATATTAATGGTTTTTAATTTAAATATTATAAATTTAATTACTTCTATTACATTATGAAAATAAATAATACTTATATCAAATATTTTTTATTGTTCCATTAAACTATCTACAATTTCATTACATATGAAATCCATCCGGACTACAGTTTTTTTGGTTTCTTAAGCACGCAATAATATCAAGTAAAATATCATAATGAACAAAATTGAAATTGCAATCAAATTTTATAATTGCTACGTCGATCTCCTTCTAATTTTTTTTAATAAAACAAAATTAAAAATTGAAATTGATCCAGGGGCCAAATTTAAAGGAAAAAAAAAAAAGAATTTTCCATGAATAAGGGTCTGATTGCAAGATATCATAATTCCAGTGGCCAAATTAAAGAATGACCGCCTCAACTCAAAACAACATCGTTTCAAAGCAAACTGTTTATCTCCTTCATCCTGAGTCAGTGGAAACGGCAACAAATCATGGTAACATCCTCACGAACGAAGAACGAAAACAAAGGGAAAGAAAACAGAAAGGACCCCAGGGATAAACAGAGGACAAACAAAAACAAGAACAGGGAACAGACACAAAGTGGCGCACAGAACACAGGGAGTGAACAATACACACAGAAGGCGAAAGGGAGGATAAGCAAACATAGGAGAGCAAAAGGACAGAGAAAAAAAAGATCGGAGAGTAAGCGAAGGAAAAATAGAAACAGAGAGAGGAAAGCACTGGCCAGCCAACGCACAAGCACCGGCTTTGCCTCCAAGTATACTAGCCCCATCGGCTCTCCCCCTTTGAACAACAGATTAGAAAAGAAACACAAACGAAGAAGAGAAAAAAATAAAGGATCGAAACCAGTAGAGAGAGAGAGAGAGAGAGAGAGAGAGAGAGAGAGAGAGAGAGGACAATCCAGAACAAAAAAAAAAGTAACAGAATAGAAAGAATCGGAGAAAAAAAAAACTAAAGGCAGAATAAGAGGCATTGTCCAGAGTGCACCATATCCACTTGCTTCATCTCCAACACAGGTAAATTTCTTCTCTTTTCTAATCATAACAATTGACACTGTATATATAAGTGAATAGTCTTTTTACAAAAGTGAATAGTTTACTGTGGATGGAGGCAAAGAGAAGCAGCATGAAACTGCTATTTGCTGACCTGCGTTCAAAACACAAAACATGGTGGGTTTCTCATGAAATAAATCTTGATTTTGTTTGCGTATCAATTTATTCCTTTATAAGCTTACCTATCTTCATGTTTCTCTTATAATTAGTCCATATTCTTTTTGTGCTGCCACCCTTTGATTTTAAGTTTGTCTTTTTCATCTTCCTTTCTCTCTATTTTTTTTTCTTTGGGTTTTCTTGCTTATCTTTTTCACACAAATATTTACATTAGTTTTGTTACAATCTTCTTCTTTTTTTATTTTCATTGGGTTCAGTCTCATGCTTCAAAAACTTAGTCAACCATTGACAAACACAACTTGAACCAAATGGCCAACAAATTTAGTAACAAAGGAAAAATAAATAAATCAGTTAAGATAAACAAGATTTGAAATCAAATTAAAAGAATAATGAAGTAGTGTTTTGTGTAAATTAGGAGGCTTGTAAATTGTGCCACTCACTCTGTGTGTGTGTGTGTAATTAGGACAACATAAATATGATAATATAAAGCATGCTACACAGGATAAATCTATATAGAAAAATTACAATATTTCTTATAATATAACACATTCTATAATAATAATAATGATAATAATGATAATGATAATAATAATAATAATGACTTTGCTCATCCAAACTCACAAAGCCAAGCATTTCCCCTCCATCTCAATATTTACAACTTTCTATTAGGCTTGCGATGTCATGCTTCTTTATTTTTTTAGTTTAATTATATTTTTTTAATTTAAAAAAGTTATGCTCCTTTTTGTTTTCCCATGAAAACAAATGTGTGAAGTCTTGCTTGACGATGCTATAAGATCTAGACTATTGCTCACCTATATTAACATCATTTTCAAGCAATTGCATAACACAAATTAATGGATTGACATGCTTTTTCCTATGTTCTTGGAGATTAAAAAGAGCTTTTATTATGGCACATTTATGCTGCTACATTCCCTTACCATTTGCAGCAAAGGTTTAGATAGGTTTTTTAATGGTTATCTTTCATTTATTGCTTATTTGCTACACCTTTATCGATATCAAATTAGCACTTGATTCAAAATTTTGGCAAGTTATCACACACTCAAAATCCTTTTCCTCTTGGCTTTTATCCATATTGCCTTACTATTTTCTTTTGGTGCATGTTTGCTTATATTTAGCTATTGGTTATTGCATTGCATGTTGTTATATTATTGATTAATTTCATAGGTTTAGTCCATATTTATTGCCTTTTTATGTCTCTCATTTGATTTATATACCATTAGTTGGCTCTTCCTTCTATTTCACTCTTAAAGTTGATATGCCAACTGTCTTGCAAAGGAATCACAACCTACATCAACTCTCATTCATGGTACTTTAATATGATTTTGCTTTAATGTGTGAGCTTCACACCAACACCTTTATATTTCGATGCTTTCCCTCTTTTAACAAGTTCTAACACATTCATTTTCCTACAAGATTAGTGACCACCAAGCTTGCCAACATTGGAGGAGGATCATGCAAGCATATGCCATTTTTAGACAAAGTTTACAATGGAATTCTTGCCTAACTATACTAACATCTCAACATCAACTTCTAAAACATCTACTCCGAGTTCCTTTTCATTTTGTTTCATGCTTTTTGACACTCCATGGAGGTTTTGGTCTTCATGCATATTTAATATCAATTAATAAGTATTTATGTTAAAATTTGTTGTCGTGTCTCCTCTTATATCAAGAAGACTTCAGATATGTTTTTCTTGCATGAAATATTACAATCTTAATTTTTAGTTGCAACTTTTGTATAATGATTTTGTGTTTAAGATTATATTTCCCTTTTCTTTTCATTAAAACTACTATGGTTCAAGTCGTTGCATAATGAAAGAGAACATCCATAACAGAGCATAGGCATCGTACTAATCCTAGCTAACTAGATAGAAAGAATAAGAATAAAAAAAAAGATATGGACTAACAAACATGAAAAAACAATATAATGATTTAAATCATATAGCTTCAAGACAACCTAATGATTTTTGGTATGATCCCAAACATAATTAATTATAGGAAAACTTTTTTTCTTTTTGATAAAAATATTATAGGAAAACTCCTGGGTATCAAAACAATATAATTAATTCTAATTTATTGCACATGCTAAACTAAACTAGGATTTAGTTTAATTATTTTGCATTTAATTGTTGATTCAATACTTAGTTTCCTTACAATATTTATCAAAACTATCAATTTTATATAAAAATAATAATATATCTCAAAGTTAAAAAAAAAAAAAAAAAAACAAAGAAGAAAATCATTAATTTGTTCATTTACTCAAAATATTAATATTTTCACTTGTTAAAAATAACCTTTTCATACTTTTTCATACTATCTTCTTATATCATTTAAACTAGCTCGTTACTCAATTCTAATGTTTTTCTTAAACACAATACAATAATTTTTGAAACGTTTAACTATAGATAATATCACTAGTTTTAATATTTAAATATAATTTATAATTAAATAATTTTATTCTTTGATTTTATAGTAAAATGTTTTCTCATATGAGCTTTTGCTTATAAAGTGATGAGTCCACTTATTTAGTTTAAACAAATTAAAATGGGTTATTTACTTTAAAATTTGAAGATTCACGAAGTTTTTTGTTGTTGAAATACAAACTAAAATACAAACTGGGACTAATTTCTTATGACTTTTACAGGGCATTAATCCCTTCACCGGGACTAATTTCTTATACCCCTTACCGGACATTAATTCCATCACTAAAAAATTACTTTCTTCCACTATATGTTTTACAAATTAAAAATAAAATAACATAACATATCTAAAATATTATAAAAACAATCTTACAAAAGAAAATGTTAAGGTGTGGAACACTTATATGCAGTCAAAGATTTCAAAGTATCTCCCTACTGCAGCACATCTCCTAAAGCTTTTCTTGTATCAATATGTATATCAAATGTTATTTTTATATTCGTTACCAAATAAATTCTCATTTCCAATTATATATATACATATATTGCAATATCATTAATTTCAATTCTCTAAAACCCTTCATGCTTATTTAAATTATTATTCAAGCATCTAAATTTAATTTACGTAACATTCATGTTAACAAAATCTCTTACTACACAACGACATTTCAATCAAAATTTCAAATTATAATTCCATTCTTTCAAAAATCATTTCCCTACTTAAATATACATTAGTTCACAACAATTTCACTTAATTACATGCAATTATATATTATGAGCCTAACTTTCTCTTTGGGTTCTTAAAGGCCATATATTTTTCTTCATCAATTCTACTAAATTTAACTCCCAACACAACATAATCTAACTAAACTTGATCAATTCATAGTCAATTTTCATTTCGCCTAAAATTATTTTGAAACTCTAATATAAAATTCATGATTTCTACCTTAAATGTTATTCGAATTGTATGAAATTCATAGAGTATGTCCAAAACCCTTTACCAAATGTTATTCAAGTCTTCGAATCTTAACCAGTCAAAAATTTTATAAATCCGTTTTTTCTTCTTTGCTGCTATGACTGTGCAACCCCTCTCCTTAATTATTTTGCTTCTCATTCCTTCTCAATCAAGTGTTTAAAGATGTGTGTATGTGTTTCCCTCAATTCTTCCATAAATCCCTTGATTTTCTCTTGGTTTCTCTAAGATTTTTGGTGAGAAAAATTGAAAATTTCCTCCCTTGCCCTTTGTTTGTAGTTGCCAGCTTGAAGAGAAGAACCCCTCCTCGTTTTATACTCTTTTAGGGTAATTTACCCCTGCACCCCTCCTTAATTATAATATGATTTTTTCCATTTTTGATATAAAAATTTAATTAAAAGAATCTTAATTTAACCCCAATTTTTGTCCAAGAATTTACATTCTTCCCTCCTTTAAGAAAATTTCATACTTGAGTTCTCAAATAATTTCAGGTATTTTCTTTTCATTTCCAATGCTCTTTTCTAAGTTTCGTCTTCGACTTGAGAACTCTAACATAATACTTTCACCATAGGAATCTTTTTATTCCTTCACTTTTTCTCACTTTGATTTAGAATCTTTATTGGTTTTACCTCCATAGTCAAATCTTCTTTAACTTCCTATGAAACTTGTGGTAGTACTTCAGAAGAGTCTACATTAGCTTTTCGTAAAAACAAAACATGAAATATATTACGTATTTTATCTAAATTTGAAGGTAAGGCTAATTTATATGTCACATGTTCAACTCTTTTCACCACTTTAAAGGGTCCAATATACCTTGGGATCAATTTTCCTTTTAGACCAAATTGTAACATATGTTTTCAAAGAGAAACCTTCAAGTACATTATATCTTCAACATTAAACTCAAGAGACCTTTTTCTAACATCTGCATAATGTTTATGTTGGTTCTGGGTAGCCTTCATCCAATCTCTTATAATTGTTGCCTTTTCTAAAGTGATATGTACTAATTCTTGTCCCATTATTTTCTTGTCCCCAATTTCTTCCCAACAAAAAGAGGTCCGACATTTTATACCTTAAAAATCTTCATAAAGAGCTTTTTTTTTTATGGTAGATTGGTAACTATTATTATAGGTGAATTTGATTAATGACAGATTTTCCTCTTAATTTTCCCTAAATTCCAATATACAAGCTCTCAATAAGTCCTCTAGGGTTTGAATTGTTCTTTATGATTGCCCATCAAATTATAAATGAAACAGTGCATTTAAATTCATTTTTTCCCTAGACAAGTTAAATAATTGGCCATAGTCACAAAGTGAATCTAGGGTCCCTATCAAAAACAATTGATATTAATACCTCATGGAATCTCACCACTTTATTCACATAAAAATTGGCCAACTTATCTACTAAATCTATCATGTTCATAGTCAAGATAAGTGTTGATTTTGTTAGTCAATCTATTATAACCTAAATTGGATCACTACCTTTTCTCTCTCTTGGTAAACCCGATACAAAATCCATAGTGATGTCTTCTCATTTCCTCTGATATTAACAATGGTTGGAGACTTCCAACTAAATTTTTATGCTCCACCTTTTCTTATTGGCAAACTTCCTTTTTGGTCATAAATTCAGTAATTTTTTTCTTCATGTTCGGCCACCAATAAAGTTCCTTTAGGTCCCTATACATCTTAGTATTTCCTGGATGTACCACAAACCTCGATTCATGGGCTTCTCTTAGCACTTTCTCTTTCAAAGCTTTATTGTCAGGCAGATATATTCATCTATCCAACACTATTATTCCATCATCCAAGACTCGGAAGGGTGTTTCAACCCCAATTTCACTTTATCTCTAACTTTTTCCACTTTAGTGTCTTTTTGTTGAACTTTTAAAACTCTATCTTACAACATAAATCATACTCTTAATTGAGCTAGAAATGAACCCTCAAGCCCAATTGCAATCTTATAATCAATCTTTTTCAACTCTATCAATTCCTTTTATTATCCTCCTTTATTGTCTTCATTACTGCCTTATTCTTACGACTGAGGGCATCTGTGACCACAATAGCTTTCCCTGAGTGATAATCTATTACACAATCAAAACTCTTAGTTAACTCTATTCACCTCTTTTGTCACATATTCAACTCCCTTTATTTTATTAAGTATTCAAAAAAATTTTGGTTTGTAAAGATTTGAACACGAGACCCGTATAAGTAATGTCTCCACACTTTTAATACAAATATCATGGTTGCTAGCTCTAAATCATGGACAAGATAATTGGCTTCATAAGTTTTACATTGTTTAGATACATAGGCGATGATTTTACCATGTTGCATTAGGACATAACTTAGGATGCACCAATATACACCACAAGCCCTTTTGTTCCTAAAGGAAATGTTAGCACGGGGGCAGTACTTGACCTTTTCTTTAACTCCTGGTAACTTTCTTCACTCTTTTATCCATTCCCACTCGGTTTCGTTCCTAGTCAATCAAGTTAATAGAGTGACTATAGTAAATAAAAAAACCTTCAATAAAACTTTTATAATGCCCTACCAATCCTAAAAAAAAATTACCGATTTTTGTTATATTGTTAGGCTTTTTCCATTTCAATACCATTCCAACCTTCTTCTAGTCTATAAATATCCCCTTTGCAGATATAATAGCCCTATAAATATCATCTATTTTAGCCAAAATTCATATTTATTTAATTTGGCATACAACTAGTGATCTATTAGGGTCTCTAGGACCTATCTGCAGTGTTATTCATGCTCCAAATAAGAGCAATAATATATTAAAATACTATTTATAAACACCACTACAAACTTGTATAAGTAAGGTCGAAAGACCTGGTTCATCAAATCCATAAACACTATTAGTGCATTTGTCAATCTAAAAGGCATTACTAGGAACTCGTGATGACCATAACAAGTCTTGAAGACAGTTTTGGTATAGTCTGCTCCTTGATTCTTAACTGATAGTACCTCGATTTCATATCTATTTTTGAAAATACCCTAGTCCATTTTAACAGATCAAATAAATCATTTATCCATGTTAACGGATATTTATTTTTCATTGTCATTTTATTCAACTGTTTATAGTCTATACAGAACCTAATATTCCATCATTCTTTTTTATAAATAGAACTAGAGCTCAGTAAGGTGAATGACTCGAGTGTATGAACCCTTATATAGTAATTATTAAGGTTGACTCTTCAACACAATAAGTTCTACTAGTGTCATCCTATATGGTGCCTGAGCTATTGGAGAGCTACTAAGCAATACATCAATTGAGACGTCTACCTCTCTTTCTGGGGGTAGCCCTGATAATTCCACCAGAAACACATCTAAAATGTCTCTTATAATAGGAAGGTTTTCTATCCTCACCTCACCTTTGCCAGAATCTATTAATTTAGCTAGATAAGCCATACATTCTTTTTTATAAGCATGCTAACCGTCATGGCTGAAATTATACAATTTGGTATGACATTGTTCTCTCCCCTAAAAGTCACTTCTTTCCTATCTAATCCACGTAGATTCATTATTTTAGTAAAACAATCCATTTGAGCTCTATAATTGCTCAACCAATTCATCCTTAGAATTACATTAAAATTATGTAATTTTATTGGCATCACATCTACTTTTGTATCATATCCTCTAATAATGATTTTAACTCCTTTATACATATGTTTAATAGTTATCGCATCCTTAAAGATGTACTTATTAAAAATCTATTTTCTAACTTAAGTGGTTGTTTTTTTATTTATCTTTAGTTTCCCATGCTACAAAAGAATATGTAGCACAAGGATCTATTAAAACATACACAAACTGATTTTAATAATAAAATACATGTTACTACATCTATGGAAGTCTGTACATCCTACAAGATCATGTTAAACACCCTACCCTGGGTCCTCTCCCCATGACCTCGAGATCGGTTTTAATTCCTACTAGTCCTTGATTGCAATGGCTTAACAGGTCTATCCACAATGACTGATTGTTGGTAGCTCTATGTCTGTTGTCTTGTACTTTATCCTTGCACATACTCAACTCTCCTATGACAGTCTTTCTTAAAAGGTCCTTGACCCCCATAATAATAGTTCCCCCAACCTAAATAAGAACAATCTCACCATTTATGCCCATCCTGTCTATAAATGTAGCATTGCTCAGGTGAGGCAGAACAATCCTCAGGATGTCACTACTTACACTTGACATAGTATGGATAAGTAATGGTCTTATATTCTAAAGCTCTTCTAATATAACTACCCTTCACATTTAACTGCCCCCTACTGACCCATCACCTATAATTTGATGTGACCTAGCAAACTATTTTACTTTGACTAGACTCCCCTCTCTTCTTCTAGAACTAGTTATAGTGTCCACTCTTTCCCTTTTTAAAAATGAAAAGCCTGGAAGGTTTACTCATTGGATATTCCATCTCTTTTCTTTTACTATCATTTGATTGGTCCTACTGACCCTCAATAATACATGCCTCATTATCCAAAATTATAGAGCTATCAACCTTTATTTCAATTCCTGCATAAGTCCATCTCTAAATTTCTCTATCATGTGCTGCTTGGTGGGCACATGATGTGTGAAAAATATTGAGAGGTCATTGAACCTCCTTTCATACTCTAACACAAACATATCACTCCACCTCAATGTTAAGAACTCGTATTCCTTCATTCTGCGGTGATACCAAGGGTATAATTAATTCTCAAATGCAACTCTAAAATCTCCTCACATCTATAACCCCATAGCTTTCCTTGACTGCACTATCTCCCATTATGATTGGGTTATGTTGGTCAACAGTTGAGAAACATAGTCTACCCTCAATTCATTTAGTACATTTATCTATATCAGGGTTTTCTCTATCTTCTTGATCCATCTACCTCAACTTATGCATCCTAATCTCCCATAAAAGGTTTATCATCTATCTCTCTCATGCTCTTCACAATCTGTACCATAGCAACTACATTGTCTGTAGGTGCCGTAACCACTGAAGTTGGTGGCACAGTTGGGGCCACAAGGGCTGGGGCACTACCCATAGTCTCAGTCACTGCCCTTACTATTTATGCTATAAAAGCAAGATCAACATATGAGGCAGGAGTTCCCATCAGTGCCTCTAGTAGAGGCGCAATCGTCTGTTCTTATCGAGCTATTATTTTTCTCTGCGATGCCCTAAGATGTTTAGAAATAGTATCGTTATGAAGTCTAGTTGCCTCATCTCATCCCCTCTAAGTGGAAATTGGTGGCACATGAGATGTAATGTCAGCTTAAAGATCCTCCCCTAGCTTTCACCCAAGTCCATATCTCGATCCATCATTCTCAATAGAGAGAGATTTGTATTCGTGTCATGTCTCAAATGAACCATCCTATGATAGTTTAACATATATCAATTTCCATAAAATTTCTTGAACCCAAGCCAAGGCTCTAATACCAATTGTAACTCCCTAGTATTTTCATGCACTTTAAAGCTTTATTTTTGTAAATAATTACTATTTTGGGGTGCTTTGTTTTTTCACCTTTTGATATAATTTTTTTAAAATCTTAATTTAACCCTATTTTTTAGCCGAGAGTTTATAGGCAACATTGCAATCATCTCAGCGACCGTACCTCATTAGGTGATGCGTGTGGCTTACAAACCTTCGGTTTGACAGTAACAACCTTTTCTTTTTGTTTGTCTTCTTTTCTCTCTCCTCCTTAATTTCAGCACTTGACTCTTTAAATTTTTTAAACAACCCTTCAAATTTTTTTTTCTTTATATTTAATCCTTATTCTTTTGATTGTCATTTTTTTATTTGAAATAATTTATAAAATTAGAGTTTTTTTTTCAATTTCATCCTGCTTTAATTTTTTCTCTTGTCAAATTTTATCCCTGTTTTCTTTATTGCTATGTGTTTATTTGAAATAATTTTTAAATTTTATTTTTTTATAATTTCATCCTCCAGTGTTTTTTCCTATCAAAATTGATACTTGTTCTTTTTATTGCTATTTTTTTTTTACTTTTCCAAACTTTTTAATTGATAATTTTTTTTCTAAGTTCATCATTGAACATTAAATTAGTTAAGAACTGAGCTTCTTAATTAAGCCCAGGTCTAAGATTTTACGGGTTGTAAATTTAGAAGATTAACCTAGGTTTAAGAGATTCATTTGGGTTTGCTTGGTTTTTTTTTCTTAACTTAGATTTTTTTTAGTTTCATGCTTTAAAACCTATTTAAATATTATAGAATCGGTTCTGTTGTTTTTTTTCTTATATATATATATATATAGGATTTTTCACTAATATTGAAAATGACACAAATTATCTCATGTCTTTTTATTTAATGTTTTTTGTTAAATAATTTAGCTTATTTTTAAGAAATGTTATTCTTTAATTGAATTAAATTAATTGATTAAATATAAATATGAGATATTCACTTCATTATATTTTATTTGATTTGCTTTGTAGGTTGTTGCTCTAATGGCGCAAGCAACCTTTTTTGGTGACGTCTTGCAACCTTTTACAATGGTGTTAAAATCCTTTCAGTGAGCTCTTTCTAATAGTGGGATGATGTCTACGATGGAATGACAACAAGTCTCCATTAGACTTTTCTTTCTTTTTCTTTCAAGTATGATATTGACAGCTTGTTTTTATAGTTAATTATTAACATTTCTTTTTGTTTGTCTTATTTGTTGTTAATGCTTTTTTAAAATTATTTTATTAAATTAATTGAATTTATTGAAGCCATTCAAATTAATGATCTAAGTCTCAGATTTTTCTTGTTTTTTTAAAAACATTGGTGTTATCTAATTTATTTATTTTTATGTTAGAGAAATGTAACTCAATCTGCATTGTGGCGCAGACCAACTAATACTATAATTAACAAGTTCATTTGCTTAATCTTTTGATTAGCACGAACCATATATATCAAACATAATAATTGCATTGCATTGAAATATTAAATTTCCCAGGAGTACAAGGTATGAAATGGCGTAGGGCTCCAGTACACCTATCGATTTGGATGTAATGCTGGTTACAACAATTCTCTTTTATTTTATCACACCCTTGAGTACAACATGTCTCACATATTTCCCATCATTAAGAGGGAATTCACATAATATTTTTAAACATCTCACCTTGATGGAGCTCTTCATTTTTCAGTTGCCGATTGACCCTCCCATATACAAACTCTTAGGAAATCAGTTCTTGCAATCTTTCCCACACTCTTGAAGTCTCCACACCAACTCTGCAAATTCTAACCTAATACATTTACCAAGTAAATAACACTTTAGTTTGCATATATATTGAGATATTTATACATACAATTTGTACCTGCAGAAAAATGTGGTTAGAATAATTAAATTTGGTTAGAGAGTTGCATTTAATAATCACCTGTGCATGAATAGTGTGGAAAACCTTATCACCCACAGTTGAATAGCTAGCGCTGACAACTTCAGCTCCTTCATCGCTGAGAACAGTAATAACTTCATAGAACATGAAGTTCTTGTTCAACCCACTAACCAACACCACTTCTATGCTCGACCCAAAATCTCTCAGTTCAATCACCGGCAATCTCAATCCAATCATCATACCAGTCATGCCGCTCCTGCTTGTTTGAATTGTTGTGATTGCTTGTTCCTTCACCCTCTTCAGCTTCTCTACTCTTTCTCTCATTTGTTTTATATAGCAGGCAGCAAGCTCAAGTTGATCTTGCTGAGATAGCATATCCTGAACATATAAGAAAAAAAATCAGTAATTAGGATGTCAAATCAAAGTTATTAGTATTTAGTTATATATGGATCTTGCTAATGAACATCACGAATACGTTAATCAAGAAGTGATTCAAGCATAACAATTACAAATTATAATTAGCAATATACTCAAAAACAATTTTAGAATCCAAGCTTATCTAATTAGCTTATAGCTGATTTCTACACCATGGTAAAATTATGCACATGGCTTGGCTGGAATCCTGATTAAAAATATGGGTAAGAAACTAGTTAAGGTTAAATCATTATTACTAGTTACAACCTGTACTTTGTAGGCACTGCATCCGTTGCCATGTGGAAATGCATAAAAGAGTAACCAATAAATAATTATTCTTTCAAGTACTAGAATCTTACACAAACATCAGTGATATGCCCAAGTATGATCCAGCGTTCATTCAGATTTCACCATGAATTTTGAAAAATCTCCATGCCTGAATTATATCTAATGACAGATAATAACTGCAACAGACATGCATGGTTTGCTTTTTAGTGAGGGAAAAAGATGTCTGCTTTCTTGGGATTACTTTATACGATCAGTCAATATCACTAGTTAGGGGTTGCCAGCTTCTGGCTAGCTGTTAGATGGAAGATTGGCTAACGCGTACGTGCTTTTCTTGTCTCAGATTCTAGCTGTTAGATGGAAGATTGGCTAACACGTACGTGCTTTTCTGGTCTCAGATTCAATATCGAATCGTCGGTCGTTTCCCTGATTATTATGATTAAGAGAAAAAAGATGTGCACATAAATCATCGACAGCAGATTTATATTTTTCTTTGAATTAGTTATGAAAAACAGCACATAGTACTGTACTGGCTAGTTTCCTTTATTTCACGAGTTCAAATGGATAAGAATACCAGAGAGAGCGTGGCCACAGAAAACTCTAAAAATCTAATCATGGCAAGTTAAGCACTGTCATAATCTGTATTTTCATCCGCAAGTGGGAGCTAGAGAACCTGAGGCCCTCAGCTTCTCATCTAATCTTTTTTTCCTCCCGTTATTAAATGAAATAGGTGTTCTGATTACTGACAGCTAAAATGTCGACAGTTTTTTAATTATCATTTGATGTTATGGTTCTTGCAAGGGATCTCTCCTATGATCACTCCTTTAAACAAATGCATTTGTAAAAATGTTTACTAGCCCACATACATTTTTAAACACCTGCAAAAACTGTATATATTTTACCTGGACAAGAAGAAAATAATATGATCCCATGAATTTATAGCATACCTAACTTCTTAACAAACACACATACACGAAAAATACCTTGGAGGGTTTGAAAAAATGATGAGGAACAAGAGAAGCAAGCTTGAAGCATAAATCTTTCATGTGAACCCTCCGATTTTTCTCCACTGTTTTTCTATCAAGCTTGGACGTCTCACTGCTGCTCTTCTTCATCTCGACTCTCCAAAGAAAAAGGTATTTATTTCCCTTCCTAATTCGTTTTACACCACCAAAACCCTGACGCCCGGCGAATGCTTGAAAGCAAAGAAAGAAAGAAAGATGGAAGAAAATGGATGGGATGCAATGGAGACTAGCTTTGAATTCAAATGGCTACAAGTTCATGCACCAGATATATATAGAGAGAGAGACGGGACGGAGATTCATTCATTCATTCACGTTATAGTTGAATGAATTGGCGGAAACGACACCGGAAACATCGTGTGTCAGTTGTCAAAGGAATAGCAAGCAACGTAATCTGTCTATTGTCAAAGGAATAGAAAGTGGGTCCATGATGAGAAAAAAAAAAAAGGATAATAATAATTAAAAAAAAAATAGAAACACTTTGGAATCTAATCTAACGAGTGCTGATTTTCCATGTTATTTTATAGCAGTCCCTTGATCACAGTTGCTGACCCTTGACTCTTGACATGTACCCTCTTCGACCGAAGACTTTAGCCTTCACCGACCATTTTTTGTACCTGGGGTTTCCTGATTATATCATGGTTTCGATTCTTCAATTATTGTCTCTCTTTTTTTTTTATGAATTTAACTGAAAATTTGTGAGCATAGTTAGGTTATTTGCGTAGGCCGTAGAGTAAATAAAGTCAGATTTAGTTTATTGTAAGAAGGTTTTTTTTTTTTATCTTTTTTCTTGTTTATTAAAAAATAAATTTAAAAGTATATAAAATTAAAGTGAAAATAAAAATAAATCAACATTAAAGTTACATTCTTCGATGTTTTGTTAAATATAATTTATCTATAATCGAATCTGAATTGATATTGTAACAACCCCTCAACCGTGGTAAAATAACAATCTCATATCAACTGAAAAACAAAATAATTAAATTTTTTTTCTTTCTCAATTTCTCCTTTCTTCACTTGATTCTTTTTTATATTAGTATTTATAAGTTGGACTTTGTAAATTTACAAGGTTATTTTCTCTTCTTTTTTTTAGTTTATTGTAAATAAAGTCATTTAGTTTATTATAAGAATTTTTTCTCTCTCTCTTTTTTCTCCCGTTTAGTTTAAACTCTAAAAATGATATGGATAGTAAATCCATTCGCTACCTAATCGGATAATGCTCAAAGGTTTTGTATGTCTTGTAGGCTATGAGATATGGTATGTTCTTCTCTGTGAATTATCAATTATATATGTTTATGATAATTAATTTATTCCAACAAATTATTATTATTATATCTTGAGCATGTTGATGATGCCTTTTTACAAAAAGAAAAGAAAAGAAAAGGAGTCGGTGTTTCAACATCGATCTAAGTTCAACTGATAATAATTATTCATACTTTGTATGAAGACGCACTTTTAAGCCGCAGGGAGAAGTCAATGAACGAGAGTCCTGTTGCAAAACACACCTGCTTTTCCAGAATTCCAACGTTGGATGTGCACAGAATCCAGTAAGATCTCAAACCTCTATCATTATCATACGCGTTTATTCATAGAATTTCACTAATCCCACAACGATGCATGCATGAACTTGTTATTATATAGTGGAGAACTCATCTTCTTGACCAAAATAAGAATTAATTATGGCTTTCTTTACTCCTATTTTTTTTTATAGAAAACTAGGAGTGGGATCGAAGGAAGGTGCGTGAAACTTGCAAGCAGGTGAGGTCACATACATACATTCCCCCACTTGTTAGAGTTTATTTGAAATTTTAAAAATTTATATTTCTTTCTAATTTGTTGAAATTGATTTTTATTTTATGAATTAGTTGTTTTGTAATAAAATAAATAATAGCTTATTTAATTGGTGTGCTTTATATTTTATTAATTTTATTGTTTAGAAGTTTTCGTAAAAAATTAATAATGATTTAAGAATACTATTAAAATATATTGAATAAGTTTGAGTTAAACTAATTTTAGCTAATTTATTCAGTTCACATAATTAATTAATACATGTTGTTAGCAATATTTTATATAAGTTTGATATAAGTAATGAATAATCGTTTTTGAATATATCGAGTTTCATCCAAAAGGTTGCATAAGATGAATTATTGTAATAGAGTTGTTGAGAATTTTATTAATTACGCATTATCTAACCCGAGAAATATTAATAGAGACAGTATTAGATGCATATGCAAGAGATGTAAAAATAAAAATTTTCTCGATCCAGATGTTGTAACAATACATCTTCTACAAAATGAATTCATGGAGAAATACTTATGTCGGTTTACACATGGAGAACCATATTTTCTTTACGAGATATTGGTAAAAAAAATGGTTGGGTCAACTTTTAATTTTAGCAATATTTAGTTGTGGATAACAATAGTAATCCTTATCGAAATATTGTTATGGATGCGATGAAAATGAATCAAGATTAAGCAGGTGAATGTTCAATCGTAATGAAGAACTAAATGCAGATGTGGCCATGTTTTTTGATTTTTTGAAAGACTCTGACAAACCATTATGGAATGGGAGAAAAAATCACAATAAATTATCAGTCGTTGCACAGATGTTCACCATCAAGTTAGATCATGGGCTGAGTGAGGCCGATTATGATTGAATTGTTGAATGGACGAGAAACATTTTACCTAAAGAAAATAGGCTAAAAAAAAACTTTTATACAGCTAAATCCATTATGAAACTCATTGGCCTAGGATATTAGAAAATTGATGTGTCCAAACTTGTGCATTTTACTAACTTAAGAATGTAGATTTGACCGAGTATAGAACCTATAAGCATGTTAGTTATAAACTCATAATTGGTAGGGCAAAGAATTTTGATTTCCATAAAAAAACTTAGATACTTCCAAATTATATAACATGTCTCCAATGAATATTGAACATATAACATGGCATTATTCATATTATGCAATTGATGAAGTCATGGAGCACCTTTCCAATGGTGAATCCTAGAAACATTTTAATATGGTTCCTCTTCAGTTTTCAATGGAATTAAGGAACGTACGTCTTGGGTTATATACACATTACCTAATTCAATCCATTCAGGTTAGTTGATGCTCTTTATTCTTATTATTTGGTAATACTCATGGTTTACAACTTACTACCATAAATGTGGATAAGGCCAAAGTTCATGTTTTTATCTATAGTCATACTCAATCCTAATAGTTTGGGTTAGAATATTGATGTATGTCTTCGACTGTTGATTAATCGGTTGAAACAGTTTTGATCATTTGGGACTTGACTTATGATATCTCAAGGAAACAGAGTTTTCAAATGCAGACAGCTTTGATATGGACTATTAATGATTTTTCTATGTATGGAATGGTTTCTAGTTGAAGTACACATGGAAAATTAACATGTTTATGTTTAATGGAAAATAACAAGCTATTCACCTTAACAAATAGTGGTAAAACGTCTTTTCTTCATTGTCATTGGCGATTATTGCCAAGTAATCACAAGTATAGAAAGAACATAAACGACTTTTTTGTTGGTAGAGTTGAAAATGATGTTGCACCACTGGGAACGTCAGGTACGATAATATTGTGTTTGGTTTTTAATCCAGTATATAAAAGTTATGACTGTCATGTGTTTATGTAAAAACTCATTTTGCTTACTTATCAGGTTTATTGACAAAAGGGATATGAGATGCACTCATGGAGATCAATTACTTCTTTAGATATATATATGCTCTAACAAGTTACATAGCCAATATATGGAGAGGCTTAAAATGAATATCATCTAAATAATCTGCAAACTTGAGATGACATTTCCTCAATTATTTTTTGACATAATGAAGTATCTACCAATATATTTACCGTTTGAAGTAAAAGTTGGAGGCTCTGTTTAATATAAATAGATGTATTCATTCGAAATGTTAACGATTACATATGCATCCTAATTAAATTTCTATTATCTTTTTTATAGAAAAAATCAAAATATTCATTTAATTTTATTCATAAAATTAGTATAAAACCCAGCATGAATTGAAAGTTGAAGGATGATAGCGTAAAAAAAAATTCTATAAAACTAGTATATAACCCAACATAAAAAAAAAATTAAAAAATACAAATCATATATTGCAAAATAATTTAATATCCAAGGATGAAATAAAAAAAATTAGATGATTAAAATGTTAAATTAAAAGAAAAAAACAAAATAAGCAAAAAAAAAATACAATAAATAATATTTTATAGATGTGGCCACAAAAATTTAGCTATATGGTTTATTGTTTTGTTAATAATATCTATTTTATACGAGTACAATGCATACTAAGGTTTTGTATATATATATAATGTTTGTTCAATCCACATCTCACAAACAACAAAATGTTACAAATGAGTTATGCGAATTAGGTGAGTCACTGATGAGTAGCCGCAGCGTTAGGAAACCAGCGTGTCATGGATACGAGGGCACTAAAAGACTGACATTTAAGACCGATGACAGTGTTGCGCAGTGTGTCCAGAAGCATTGCATAATTGACACTCGGTAATTCTATCAGAGGTACTATTGCCCAATTTATTGGACGTGCAGTACAAATTGTCCGGCTGATGACTTAAGATCCGACTAATTTGGAGCTGTAACCGGACAAGAAGTGTCAATTAAAAAGGAATAGAATTACCTCGGTGTCGGCTCTGCTTGTTGTAGAAGAAAAAATAAAAGAAAGAAAAATCTGGTATGATCTAATGAGTTGATTCAGTAATCTAATAAGACTGGGTTAAAAATTTAATTATAATTCATTGATTTTTATTTTTTTATTAAAATAATATTATATTGATGTTTTAAAAATAAAAATTGACCCAAACAATCCACTTAAAATTAGAAACCGGGTCTTGTACCGACTGGAAAACCATAGCAATTATTCCAAAATTGGCTACATTACTGATTTGACCGATAACAGCTCCTGATGTTTCTTCCTCATTTTCCTCTTCTTTTTCTTTTCTTTTTTCCCTTTTTTTGAAGGTTTATATATAAATGTTTTTGTTGTTTTATATATATAAAAAAATCTTTATGAATTATCTTCCTTTACTTTAATTATTTGTGGTTATTCTATGTAGAAAGAAAAATGAATTTTTTTTTAAAAAAAAGTTTGCTTAGGTTTAGTGTTGAAATATATAAACACTAAGTACTATAATTATTGAATCTTGCAAAGCAATTTGCAACTACCGCATGAACCAATTGACAAGAATTTTTTGAGAACAAAGAATACAACTCTTGCAACAATCATCTCCTTTTATTGTATCGTGTAATCTAGTCTTCAACAAGTGTGATTTATTTTGTTAATAATTTTAAGTACTTAATATCTTTTATTGTCAAGCTATTTTAATTTTGTTTTATATTGTTCTGCATACATACCTATTTTATTTCTTATAATTTTTTTATTTTTTATTTGATATAATATTTAGATTTAATTATTAATCATTTTTAGTTAAATAAATCTATTTTTATTTATTATTGGGAAAATAAATTAAACTTTCTTTGTTTGTTAAATCCAACAATCTTGAGACAAATTCTTGAAGTTTAATTGTTTTGAAAAGCTAGTTTAGTTAAAGATTTATAAAGGATTTAATTTAATCAAATTTTGTGAGAGTAGTTATTATATATATATATATATATATATATATATAAAGATTGTATGTATAATAAAAATATAAAATAATTCAAGAAATAGTTAAATTGTTAAAAACATGATGAAGTTCATAAAAAAAATAATTTTTAATAGAAATATGATATTTTTTAAGCAATGTTTGTTTGAAAGATTGTATGTATAATAAAAATAATACTAGGAGCATTCAATTATTACAGGAGGGCATATATTTGAGGAACACGTTTGGTCTCATGAATTAAAGGCGGTTATTGAGGCATGATACATACAAGTGGCTTCTCCGGTGGACAGAGTTGAGTTTCCGGATGTTTTTTGGTCGGGAAGAATAGATAACATGATTGAAACTTAGACAAGCAATTTGCTGTTGAGCTTGTGACCGATAATATGAAAAGAATTTGACTGTCCAGTAAGACACCAAGTCCGGTCAACTATTGACATGAAATACAAAAATATTATGTTTTATTTTATTTATATAGAACAAATTATTTTGAGAACTTGTTAGAAAAAAAATAGTAATCACACCTATAAACTAACTTCTACCAACCAAAGAAATTTTTAAAATTAGAAGGGAATTAATAATCTTATTGGTATTTTTAGTTCCAAGTTTGGAATATCAATATTTGATGCAAGATGTACTAAAAATACTCTCTATGGTGTCTCTAAGAGAATCTACCAAGTAAAGCACATGAGCACTCAATAAGTTAGTAATAAAAGTCTTTGGATTGGGATGCAGTTTTTAACTTGATTTTTCATCATTTGTCTTGTTCGAAGTGAACCTAATTTTTCATATAAATTAACTGACATCATTCATAATGCTGAAAATATTCATCTTAACATAAACACAAGCAAGAAGAGTGTTTAGATTCTAATATTACTAATATATTATAATTATACTCACTACAACATTTAATAGTTTTATCAACAGAATTTTTCCATCAACATGAGATTATCATTGCATTGGTGAAAATTTTACCGACTAATTCATCAACAGAATACATCTATCCGAATAACATTTGTCAGTAATTCTATCATTTGTCGTTAAACTTTTACCAATGGAATACATCTTTTGGAATAACATTTGTTAGTAATTCCATCATTTGTCGCTAATTTTGTCAGTAAAAAAAATCCAATGGTCATATAACAAAAAAAATACTATATGCAATTCTGTCGGTGATTATTTAAAAAAATCTATTTAACAAAACTAGAAAATAATTAAATTAATATAAAGCAACACTCCATAATAAATAATTAAATTAATACAATTATTAAAAACATAAAAATTTAAAAATAAAATAAAAAACAAATATAATGAAAAAACATTAAAAAAAATAACAATTTTACCTTAATGTAGTTACAAGTGAAACTGAGAAGAGAAAAAAAAACAAATTTATAAAGTATGTTAATTAAAAAAAATTGAGAAGAGAAAAGAAAAACATAGAAGAAGACATACATGAGAGTGGAGGAGAAAAGAAGTTGAGGATAGAAGAGAAGAGAAAAAAAGAAAGGGATGTTGATATTTTTTACATAAGGGGAAAAAAAAGAAACGAAGAACAAGTCTATCTGTTGTGAAATGAGGGATTCTATTTATTGGGGTGTTTTACTGACGGATAATTAAATATTAATATTTCTAACCATTTCATCTGATTCCGTTTGTAATATTTAATTTAAATTTTAAATTTAATAAAAAAATTTCAGAAACCGTCAAATATCATCGATTATTTTTCAATCCGTCAATAATTTCATCTATAATATTTAATTTAAATTTTCAATTTACTTTTCAATTCGTTAGTGATTTTGTTTGTAAAGAACAGTAATTAAAAGTGTAATTGAAAAGTGAACAATTCTAGTGCTTCCTTTGTAATTGACATGATAAACAGTTTTAAGGAGAAGTGAACACTTTACCGATGATTTTACCGATGAAATTAATTTCATTGATAATTTTGTTGGTATAAATAACATATTATCATATTTTTTGGCTTTTTTTAATTCTTTTTTTGTCCATTGTAATTCCATTGGTATATACCGAGAGAATATTTTCATCGGTAAAATTCACTGTAATTTATTGACAGAAATATTCCGTCAGTATTTCTGTTTGTATTTATTAATTTTTTAATAGTAACTTGTTTCCAATCTCTTTTTTATTATTATTTTTTAGAATTTATTATATTTTTGTTAGTCATTATCGGAATAAGTTTTATATATTAATAAATCAATCTATTATTATTAAAAAAAAAAAAAACAATAATAGAAGTAGTCTGTTCTTATAAACGAGTGCTTCTTGTTTATATTTCATACAATGGAGACATAAAAAACAATTAACGAATTTCTTTGAGCCTAATAGCTTGATATATCCTTCCATGTTAAGGCCTATTATCCTCTTCATTGAATCAAAAGCGGTTTTGCCTCTTCAGTCAGCAGGGAGACGCAAAATGATTTACGAGCATTGATTGCGCATCATACGTCCGTCAAGGTAGAGACTTCACGCCTGCTATTACTTATCAAGTCAATTTTCATCAAATTCCATGTGTTCCTGGATCTGATTTTCGAGAGGGTCCATGTGATCCACACTTTGTCCGGTTGCAGTGAAGTTTTAGTATTTGAAAGTATTGTTGTGATATTTTTATTTAAAAATATATATTAATAATATTATTTATTTTTAAAAAATTATTTTTAATATTAATATATTAAAATAATATGAAAATATTAATAAATAAATAAATAAATAAAATTTAAATTTAAATTTATTATAAAAATATTTATACAACAAAAAAACAGACATCGTATAGCAACTGATGAACTGGTGACCTTTTCTCATTTATTGCATGTGTGTTGTTGCTGGCCTGTTTGTTTCTGTATTTTAAAAGTGCTTTTAAAAAAATTTAATTTTTTTTTATTAACTTTAATTTAATATATTTTTAATGTTTTTAAATTATTTTAATGTGTTGATATTAAAAATAATTTTTAAAAAATAAAAAATATCATTAATATATATTTTAACATAAAAAATTATTATAACAACGCCGCCAACCAAACTGTTTAAAAACCCACTCGTCTTCATGAATAAATTGGAGCCACATAATGTGAAAGCCTTCTACTTGCGGCTATTGAGAGCTTTTGGAGATTCCATGGGACAATGGCCCTATGCGGCGTTCCGTTTAATTACTTTAGTTGTTATTTCAACTTCAAGGCATTTTGGACTGACCACACTATTCCTCTTTATGTACAGTTTCCTTTTTCACATGTAAATTTCGTAATATTTTAAAAAATATAATCATAAAATGCTATTTCCAATAAACACAAGCCAATTCTTTTGACATATTGCTTGCTAACAACAAACCATCAGTGTCATTAATACGTGTAGCATGTGAGCTTCCTGCGTATGTGACGTTCACTCATCTATGTCTAGAGGACAGAGGAGGGCGATTTTTTAAGCCAACCAGACACCGGCCATTGAAAAAAGCTCATGAGTCGAACACGAGTAATCTGTGAGTCAAACATTGTTTTAGATTTGTAAGAACTTGTGTACCTTTTTGTAATAACAAAAAAAAACCTTGTACGTTCATACAGGGGAAAGAAAGGAGTTAAATGTGAGGTAAGTTGCAGGACGGAAGGATTTTTTTTTTTTTTAACTTGTTTGAAACGACATCGATTCAATTATTTAGAGGGAAAATTCAAGATAATGTTCAAAACATACTAAGAATGGCTTGTAAGGAGACGAAGCGAAAGAAGGCATATCCATTCAATGATTTTCCTAGAAACTAGCTAGTCGTTGGGCCTTGAATTGCAATTTCTTACTGCTTGTTTTTAAAATTATTTTTTTATTTAAAAATATCAAATTAATATTTTTATATATATATTTTTAGATAATTTTAATGTGTTTATATTAAAAATAAAAAATAAAAAATAAAAAATATATTATTTTAATTAAAAAAATATTCTTAAAAAACAATCTGTATCATATGTTAAATATATGATTCTGCAATCTTTTTTGATATTTTCTCGTGCAATGACTATTTTTTTAAACACTATTCAATCATCCCATAATCCATTGTTATTATAGTTGAAATTGGATTTTATTTAAAAGATTCAAACTTTATAATTACCAATTGGTTTATTTTAAGATTTTTATATTATTTGGTATTTTTATAATTATTTGATATAAATTTAAAAAAAAAACATGTTTTTTGTTTTGAAATCTATTTTTATAATATATTTTTTCTTTGTTTATTTTAAGTTTCAATCCAAATTGAAGATTTTATTGCCTGTGCTCTGCTGCATGTACGAATTCAAGATATCTGATTCTTTAGTAGCATTTTTTAAAACAATTAGCATAAACTCATAACATATAAAGTTAAATTAGTCAAAACCCGATCCGACTAAAAACAATAGAAGACAATGTTGTCCAAACTCTATTTAAAAAATAATAATTCCAAATGCCGTTGTTTTCTTAAACATAAAACAAATGGGCATGCCATGGAGAAGTTTTTGACAATGCCACTAAATCTGACCAACACATCAATATTAAAATCTTCTAATTTCATTGCTCAATTAGCATAAACTTCAAATTAAATATTAATTGATTAAACAAGTTCAAAAACAATTTAAATATAAATAACTGATAAAATTTAGGTTTGGATAAAAAAAATTAAAATTATATTTTTTTATTTTAATAGTAAAACAATAATATATTATATGTTCTGGTCAACATGAGCTAACCATCTTATTTATGATACGGTCATGTACAGTACTAGCATGCGCTAAATTAGTTGGACAATTGCCCCTTTCTTAGCTCTTTCATTAATTTCTTTCTGGTTAGGTCTTTGTGGGGCTTGGATTCGATGGAATTTGATGCTAAATCAAAGAGTAATTACAGAATTAGAGGTTAAATTGAAAGAAGAGGGCTTGGGCTTGGGTGGGATGAGATTAAAGAATCAATTGAAGAATTATTATAAAATTAGAGGTTAAAGTGAACAAAAGGGCAAAAATTTTGGCGCATTGAATCGATAAAAAAGCACTTAAAAATATATACAAGTTAAATAATATTTTGATAAGCAAAGTCTCTTACGTCTATAAGAACACCAATATGAACAAGCCCAGATCGGGATGGAGATGATAGCAACAGTGCAAGTATCAAATTGTGGTCGGTGACACGACATATGTTGTGTGTGAGAGCATGGTCAATGTGTAAATGTGAACAAACATACCTTATTTCAGCTGACTCAACGTTTGAAATTGAGCACCTTTTATTATTATTATTTATGTGTTTCTGGTTCTCTGAATGACAAATTGAAACTAGCCACCCTCCTGTTTAGAAATGTAATTATATTTTAAAATATTTTTTATTTAAAAATATATTAAGATAATATTTTTTATTTTTAAAATTTTAATTTTAATATCAGTATATTAAAATAATCTAAAAATTAATTGAGTTTTTTATTTTATTTTATTATTATTTATGTGTTTCTGGTTCTCTGAATGACAAAATGAAAATAGTCACCCTCAGTACAAGAACTAAGAGACCTACACGACTCAAAGGATTACACGTGGCCTGTATGGATGAAACTCTCTAACCTCTACCAAAATGGTGGGCCAATAATTAAATCACGTACGCTAATTCTACGACGTGAGTGTTATGCGAGTAGATAGATATCTCTGTCATAGTGATGGAGAAGTTTTACTCTATGGGTGTAAAAATTATAATTTTTAGGTTTTTTTAATTTATAAAAACTAATTTTTTTATAATATTTTTTTTTATACTTTGTATTTTTATTATTTTATACTTTGTCTATTTATTATAATTTTTTTCTTATCTTTATTTTTTTATAATATTTTTTTTTTAGTTTTTCCTCTCTTTTTTTCCTTACACTTTTTTTTTGATAAAAATATTATTTTTAATTTTTTACGCTTTGAGTATTTATCATTCTACACTTGGCCTATACATATTAATTTTTTTGTTCTTATTTTTTTTATATTTTTTTTCTTTACTATTTTTTTTAAAAAATATTATACAAAAACTAAGAAAAATGTGTTTCACAATAGCAATTGCAGCATTGTTTTATTTTTTTTGCTACGTTAAAAATCAACTTGAAATCTTGTATATTTTTATTAACGCATATAATCTTTACTATAGTTTATTATATGTAAACATTGACTTTTTTATTATATTTTTTAATTGATGTCAAAAACACATTAATAATATCTATATATTAATTTTTTTTGTTACAAAAAAATTAGTCGACTTGTAGGAGTCTAGTTGAATAAACGTGTTACCACTTTATTTATTTTTTTATAACAACCCACTATTAATGATAATAGTTGACCGAATTAATTTGATTTGATAATTTAGGTGACCAATTGCTCCCATATTTCTATAATTTCTCTTACTAGTATATCAATCGGTCTCATTGATGGATTGGGACCGCAGCGATTTTTAGTGTTCAATTAAATCCATTTGGTTGACTAAATCAATTAATAAATCCAATTGGTCGACTGTTTTGAACAAAAATTGACATTTTGTTATTTATCTTTAATTCATTTATTAACTTATAATATAGATCTTAAATTCTTGACTTGACAACTTCTCCACCAAATCATTTGGAAAGATTCTTTTTTCGCCCCTGAATTATACTAGGTTATTCTAACTAACCCCAGACTTAAATTTAAAATCTCATTACTTAATCTGATCATCCTTGATCAAATTTCACAATTCAATATTCTTTCAATCCGTCATTTCATATTTCCATCAACAATTACAACATATTCATCGAACTATAATTTGCAATAATTTTTAGGTAAAAAAATTATGATTTAAATCTCATGCATTTGTAATGTCTTAAATTAAAATTTAGCACTAATTTAAGAACTTCTAAAGTTATAGTTTAATAAATTTAGTTGATACATGCATCATATTATTAAAATTTACTTACATACCAAAAGAACATATGTAAAGGCCGGTTAAAATATTTTGAAATGTAAAAAAAAATAATGAATTAAATTGGGTCAAATTGAAAATAATAATACAGTAAAAATTATAGTGAAATGACATGAAGTAAGAAAAAGAAAAGAAAAGGGCGTAAAAAAGATGAAAGAACAAAGGTTTATGGTCAAAAATACCCATTTTTGCAATGTTGAAAACGATCTAGCTATTTTAAGAAATGGCTAGACCGATTTCATAAAACAGTCAAACCATTTCTCAAAATGATTGAACCAATTTGACCACTATCTCCTTAAAACTGACGAGGTGCTATCAAATGAGAATGAGAGTATTTTTGTTCCTTCTTTTTTCACTTTGAAGTGTTAGAAAGTGATATTTAGAAGTAAAAGAGAGGATTTTGAGATTAAAAAAACACATTTGACACTAAAAATCAAGAAAGATCAAAGAGAAAAAGGATTAAATTAGATAAAGAAAGTGAGGGTGGTTAACAAAAAGGAAGAAAACTTGAAGGATTTTCTAGCTAACTTGTGGAGTATATATTATTGCTTGGTAAGGTGTTTTAAACTTATATGATCAAGTTATCAAGAAATTTAAATTGATTGTTTAATTTAATTGTCAATTCTTGAACATAGGGTTTTATAAGGGAATTAGGTGATTTTTTAAATCGACTATGGGATAATGTTGGGATGGGGGAATTATATGGAAATGACCTTATGTCATGAGTAATGGAAGAGATATTTTTGGTAATTTAGCTTAGATGAGGGCCAACCGAAAACAAATAAAGAAGGAAAAAGAATAAATGGTTTTAAGCTTATAGAAATTGTGTGTTTTGATAAGAATTGATAATGATATTTAGGTTCAATGTTGACAAGGGATATCTCGATTGTTAAACCGCAAGGTGAAGGAGGTGTTAAGACATCATGTATAATAGGTAGGTGTCCAACACTTATATTTATAATTCATTTCATTATTAGAAATGTTAGTTCCTTACGATTCCATTCTACTTGTTAGGTTGATAATGAATAATGAATAACAAAAAGGTAAAAAAAATATTACAACAAATTTGACTAGTTATTCCTATTTAGAAATGGTTAATGATATCAGTAAGTTTTTATTAATATCAATATTACTTAAATTTTATTAGCTACTCCGAACATGGATGCTAGTGAAGTCAAAGGGTCCTTGACATTTATATTTCCAAAAGCAGAATTAAGATATTATAACGGACTTGACTAGCTATTATAGGTTAGGAATAATTAATGATATCAGTGGGTTTTCGTTGATATTGTCATTACTTAAATCTTATTAGTTACTCCTGAAATGGAGGCTAATGATGTCAAGGGAAACCTGAAATTAAAACTTTTAAAGGATGAATCTAAATATTATAATAGATTTGATTAGCTATTTTGGGTTGAGAATAGTTAATGAAACTAGTAGGATGCACTAATATTAGCAATTTAAATAAAATTGATTAGTTAATCGCTGTAAAGGAGACTAATGATACTAATGTGATCCATTATCATGCTAGTAATGCTTTTATTGTCATTGTTATTGTTATTTTTTTTATGTTTACATCATATGTTGTATTTCTCCAGTTCCATTGTATTTGCTCCATAAGTGATTCCTACTTTATTCCATCTTTTGTTATCTTGACCAGGAACATTATATGTGTATTATAGTGAAACCATGTAAACTTTTGGTGACTTGTAATTTAATGATAAGCTTTTAGGGGGGGGTGTGTTAAGCCTTTTTTTGACACATATTTATGTTGTGTATTGTTGTATAGAATTTGTGGTGTAGAGATGGTAATGTTATGATTAAGATCTATGATGATTGGATTACAATTGAGAAAACATTTATATAAATAAAATGGGTTCATGTTGATAGCTTCAGATCTCATGATATAAGAGAGATTTTACTGAAATTTCAGCAGATTTTTTATGGACTTATATATATATAAAAATTCTAATGTTTGCCATAATATTATAGTGGTGTTGTCCTGGAAAATGGACTGCTACAACATACTTGAGTTTACAAAAACAATTTATACTTTCCTTGATTACAACTTTATATCTAGTAACAAAATTATAAAAGTGATCCACTACACATTAAAGATCTTGTAAAAAAATTTGTTTATAACAATTAGCATTAATTATAGCAATATAAGAATGTATGCTACTTAATTTATACACATACAATTAATAATTAAACAAATCTTTTTTTTCCTTGTAGAACCAATATATATCCCAATCATCAACTAAATTGACGCCTTTAGTACTACATTGAACACTAGTCAATTTCATATCTATAGTCATTAATCAAATTGATGCCTCTAGTATTCACCGAGTATTGGTCAATTTTATATTCATAATCATCTATCAAATTGATGCCTCTAGTATTCACCAAGTACTAGTCAATTTTCATATTCTCAGTTATCAATCATACTGATGTCTTCAATACTACATCGAGTATTGGTCAATTTCATTATCCCGGCCCACAATCAAATTGATGTCTTTAGTACTTCACTGAGCACTAGTCAATTTTATATTCTCAGTCATTAATCAAATTAATGTCTCTAATACTACATCGAGTACTAGTCAGTTTTATATTATCTTTTATATTCATCTCATTTCTCATATAACCACATACATCTATTTTTTTTACGAAAACCAAGATGAAATATCATTAATAGTTTTTGTGGTATGTGGTATGTTGTTTTCGACCATTTTTTTTTAAAAAATTTTTCTTTAATTTGCTGACTTTTCTTTTTGCATGATACATGTCGCACCCGACATCGCGGCGGCCTTAAAAATTTCTAATAAATATTTGGAAAGAACAGATTTCTTGCATCATGTTCTTTAATGTGGATAAGGAGTCGCCACCTAGTATTATGGTCACTAGGAACCCTAACTGGTCAACAGAGATTCTATGGTTCGGGATTGGTTACGTAAAAGGGAAGATATTATCACCCCTTAAACGTCCTGCCTGAGGCAGGCTGCATTGCTAGTTTTGTCTTAAATTGCTAAATGTTTATTTTTTATGTTATGAAAATTTGCTTACAATATTCCTGACTCTGGCGTCAGTGAATATTTAACTACGAATATTTCCAACTCTGGCGTTGGTAAATATTACGCAGGTATAAAACAAAATAAATTTAAATCAGTATTTTTTATTCCCGACTCTGGCGCCAGTGAATAAACAAATAAAATAAATTTATTTTTACGCATGCACAATCTTTTATCTTTCTAGCTAAATAAAATAAAATGCAACGAATAAAAATAATATAAATTTAAACCGGTATTTTTATTCCCGACTCTGGCGTCAGTAAATAAACCAATAAATTTATATTATTTTTATTCACGCATACACATTTTTGTTTTTTATTTTTCCTACCTTTTTATTTTTCTGCTTTTTATTTTATATTTTTATATTTTTTTGGGCTGGGGCCCGGCTGGGCTCAGCAGCACTGTGCAAGTGAATTAAAATTCACTTGCACAGTGTAAGAGATGCTTAATTGAAAAGGAGAGCTTCTTACCTGGTCTGCGAGGCGATGGGGACGGTGGCGAAAGCTCTGGCTGGCCGACTACATCCTCTGCTCTTCTCCTTCTTCTGCTTTCCTTTGTTTCCTTTTGATTCTGTGCCCGTATACTTCAGTCTTCCTGCAGCTCCTCCTCCTCTCAGTCTCTTCCCCTCCGTTCGTCTGCTGTTCCTTTTCTTTTTGTTTTCTCAGTCCTTGCGATGAAGAACAGAGGACGTTGCTGGCTTCTCCTTTCAAAATTGGGTCTCGTTCTTTGCTCTGTTTGTGGCTTGCGTTTTATTGGTTCTTGACTCTGTATTTCTGGGTTGAATCTTCAGCCTTGGTTCTGTATTTTTGGGTTGTGTTTGCGTTGTTCCGGCGACTTTTTTCTGGGTTTTTTGTATCTGGTTTTCTTATGCAGGGACGTCTGCAGAGATGAAGGCAATAGCGGGAACAATTCTCTGTGTATACTGGATTCCCTTCCTCTCCTTCTCTCTGTGTATTATTTCTTTGCTCTGGGGTTTTTGCTTTTGTTTCTTGCTCTGGTTTCTGTATTTGTGGGTTGGGTCTCTCCTCCTGGGTTTAGCTTCGGTTTTTTTTGTTCTGTCTTCTGGGTTTTGCCTCTGTTTCTGGTTTCTTTTTTTCCACCTTGGTGTCTTCTTCGTCCTGCCTTTTATAAGGCGAGAGACCTTCAAAAAAACATCACCTCCACCTACGGGATTGTGGCAATCGTGGCAGAAGACATGGTCACGATTTGGATCGGATGCACTGGGATTTTCCTGTTGAATCGGCTGCCCTGGCGAAATGGAAGGGATGACGAACAGTATTATTGCAAACGGCACCGTTTAACAATTTTCAATTTGTCCCCTGAACTTTGGCAATTTCGCAATTGGACCCCTGAATAAAAATTTCTTTTAATTTTGCCCTTTTTGGATAAATTTCAATTAAGTCCCTGAATTTATTTAATTAATTAAATCAAAGTTTAATTAAGTCCTCAAACTTATTAATTCTTCTAATTTCATTAATTAAACTAATCCAAAATTTAAATAAATTTTCCAACTTATTAATTCTTCAATTTCTAACCAAATTATTCTCAAATTTGATAATTCCATCCATGAACTTTGAATTTGTGTTGTTTTAACCCCATTCTCAAATATATTTTTATTTTTATTATTTGTTCAAAAATTGGGTGGTGACAGTTGCCCCCTCTTTATAATATTTACTATGCAAAGATATTAGAAAATTTTATTTTCTTTTAGCTTTATGTAGTAAATTTATAAAGAAAAGTAGATCTAGAAAGAACTTTTGCTTTTTTTTTTTTTTTCTTTTTTTTTTAACAGTAGATTGACACATGACCTTTACAGAGAGATGTAGAAATCAAGAAACAAGTCATTTGGGAGACAACCTATTTTTTGTTTTTTTTTTTTTTTTTTTTAAATGGTCGAGGGCTCAAAGGCGCACTCGAAAATAAGACGAGGGCTCGAAGGCGCGCTCGAATGGATAAGACGAGGGCTCGAAGGCGCGCTCGAATGGAGGTAGGATAGAAAATGCACTACCTTTGATGGTCGAGGGCTCGAAGGCGCGCTCGAATGGAGGTAGGATAGAAAATGCACTACCTTTGATGGTTGAGGGCTCGAAGGCGCGCTCGAAAATAAGATGAGGGCTCGAAGGCGCGCTCGAATGTAAGACGAGGGCTCGAAGGCGCGCTCGAATGGAGGTAGGATAGAAAATGCACTACCTTTGATGGTCGAGGGCTCGAAGGCGCGCTCGAATGTAAATAAGACGAGGGCTCGAAGGCGCGCTCGAATGGAGGTAGGATAGAAAATGCACTACCTTTGATGGTCGAGGGCTCAAAGGCGCGCTCGAATGTAAATAAGACGAGGGCTCGAAGGCGCGCTCGAATGGAGGTAGGATAGAAAATGCACTACCTTTGATGGTTGAGGGCTCGAAGGCGCGCTCGAAAATAAGATGAGGGCTCGAAGGCGCGCTCGAATGTAAGACGAGGGCTCGAAGGCGCGCTCGAATGGAGGTAGGATAGAAAATGCACTACCTTTGATGGTTGAGGGCTCGAAGGCGCGCTCGAAAATAAGATGAGGGCTCGAAGGCGCGCTCGAATGTAAGACGAGGGCTCGAAGGCGCGCTCGAATGGAGGTAGGATAGAAAATGCACTACCTTTGATGGTCGAGGGCTCGAAGGCGCGCTCGAATGTAAATAAGACGAGGGCTCGAAGACGCGCTCGAATGGAGGTAGGATAGAAAATGCACTACCTCAAAAAAAATCCCGACTAAGATCACACCCTACACTGGGGGCAAGTGAAATTTCAATGATCAAGAAGGATGATAAAGCCGTGAGAAAGCCAAAAGGCAAAAGAGCCCAAGAAACTCAAATGATAGGGATCATGCCCACATCACAAAAAAGGGGGCAAGTGAAATTTCAATGATCAAGAAAGAGGATAAAGCCGTGAGAAAGCCAAAAGGAAAAAGAGCCCAAGAAACTCAAATGCTAGGGGGCATGCCTAAATCACAAGAAAAAGTGATAACCAAGATAAAGTGAGTATGCTTTAGCAAAGCAATAAAAAAGGAAAAAATGGGCAAATCAAAGAAGAGCGGCAAAAGAACTATTGCGTTTTATTGGTTCGAACAGAGGATTTTTGTTTATCAATTGTTATAATGTTTTTTATGTTATGTTTATTTGTTTATTTCTCTTGAATTTACTGCTTTAGCATGCATCCATGTTTATATTGTCATGCATCCATGTTTATATTGTCATGCATCACGTTGAGAGCACACACCTGAAAATCTAGGATAAGTGGGAAAGTAACGGTACCCCAATGGCTTTAGCCTGGGTAAGACTCGTGAAACCATCCAACTCTCGCTTGATTGTTTACTTGGAAGTGGTTGATATGCCAAACTGATATTACTCAGGGCCTCTATTTTCACACTACTTGTAAGCCTCATATCGACCTTTCATGGACGATCACTGAGCATGCGAGAGACCCTTTGAAACTAGATAGTGACCAACCCTTTGATGCACTCAACAATTAGGATCTTCCTATTAGGTTGTCATCCCGTGAAGGACGTGTCTGCATTCCATACGCATTTTTTTTTTTGAATCAACATTTTTGCATAAATTGCATGATTTACATTTACAGGTTGAAATATAGGTTCCCCATTGAAATCTACATATAATAAACCCTTTCGAGAAAAGACAATTGGAAAACGAAGAAAGAGCCCAGTTGGAAGCCCAACATCAAAAAGAGGTGGACAATCTTAAAGAAGAAATCGCAAGGCTTACTAGTCTACTTGAGCAGGCCTTGAGAGATAAATCTGGAAAAGCAACACTTATAGCTCAACCTGAACCTATGCTGGTAAATTCCTTCAATCCACAGAATCTGGGGGCAAATGGGTTGTCATCTGATTTTCAACAAGCCACGCATTTTCAACCAGCATACCCCACGAGAATGTCGTTTACCATTGATTCTACAGAGAATGAATCTCAAAAGGGCAAAATGGTAAAAGAAGATGAGCTGAACAAATTCATTGCCCTAGAACAAAGGATGAGGGCATTTGAGGGAATTCATCTATATGATCCTATAAAGGCTGCTGAGATGTGTTTGGTGCCCAACGTTGTCATTCCTAAAAAGTTTAGAGTGCCAGAATTTATCAAATATACAGGAACTCAATGCCCTATAACTCATCTCAAAGCATACTGCAACAAAATGGCTGAGGTGGTTGATGATGAGAAACTGCTGATTTATTTCTTTCAAGACAGTCTGAGTAATGGTGCCCTCACTTGGTATATGCGGTTGGACAATACCAAGGTTAAAAAATGGAAGGATTTAGTTGATGCCTTCATGAGGCAATATAAGTTCAATATAGATGTGAGCCCTGATCGGTTAAGCTTGCAAGCTATGAAGAAGGATAACAAAGAATCCATAAGAGAATACGCCCGAAGATGGAGTGAGGTAGCTGCACAAGTTAACCCTCCCATGTTGGAAAAAGAAATGATCAGTTTATTTTCCAACACCTTTAAAGCTCCATACTTTGAATACTTGGTTAGAAGCTCTGCACAATATTTTACTGACCTGGTTGTTGTAGCTGAGAGGATTGAACAAGCCATTGGGTTAGGTAAGATCGCTAACCCGACTGAGAAGAACGGTTTCACTGAAGATGGTTGCCAAGGCACTTATCATTTCTATAGCTAATTGCTTCACATCGACTCCTAGAAATCAACTATCTTGAAGATAAAGCTATGGTGATATTAGGTCGAGAATGATCTACATTTGATTTCAATTGACTGTTGAAAAGATGCCCTTGTCGAGGAGAATGAATGATTGAAATATTCCAGAAATTCCAATCAATGATCGCTAAATGTTTAGCCCCTTTATATGTTATCTTGTCAGTATTCACAGCCCAAGATGTTGTCATAAGTTCTTTCTTTCTTGTTGAACTTATTTTCTAAAGTTTCAATGAAAATAATGAGTTTGTCATTCAATCGTGTTTACGATTAGCATTATTCATTTTTTTTTTTGTTTCTAAGAGAGTTTTCTTATAAAGATTCACAAACACATCTTTGAAGCCTTATGTGATCTCATAAACGCAATTCATCTCTTTTACCAAAAAAATCAGTTTCCCTATTAGAGTTTTGAAAAAAATTGATCTGCTATTTTGATTTCAAAAAATAATTTGATGTTTATTAAAAAACAATATTTTTGACATTCTACTTGTAGAATGACAAGTGAATCAAGCAACTCCATCATTGAGGTGAGTAAATTATAAAAACAATTGTGAAAAAAAAAAGAATAAACACCCTTACCCCATTACTCTTGAATCATGTGTTTTTAAATGTATGAATAATGGTATGTAGTGAACTTGTTGCTCATAACTCATGAAATGCATCTTTGCAAAGAATAAACCATCACACTATACGGGGTCAAAGTTTATTGATCATAGCTGCTTGCGCTTGAAATGAGGAAAGGCCATCTTTGTTATTCCTTTCACGTTCTAAAATAAGTACATCCCTTGCAAACCCTTTTGAGCCTGAATAATTTTTCTTTCATAAAAAAAAATCCCGACTAAGATCACATCCTACACTAGGGGCAAGTGAAATTTCAATGATCAAGAAGGATGATAAAGCCGTGAGAAAGCCAAAAGGCAAAAGAGCCCAAGAAACTCAAATGATAGGGATCATGCCCACATCACAAAAAAGGGGGCAAGTGAAATTTCAATGATCAAGAAAGAGGATAAAGCCGTGAGAAAGCCAAAAGGAAAAAGAGCCCAAGAAACTCAAATGCTAGGGGGCATGCCTAAATCACAAGAAAAAGTGATAACCAAGATAAAGTGAGTATGCTTTAGCAAAGCAATGAAAAAGGAAAAAGGGGCAAATCAAAGAAGAGCGGCAAAAGAACTATGAATGACATCAAGAGTCAAACTATTGATAGTGATCTTTAGTCTTTGGAACCCTGAAACACTCTTTGAGCCTTATGAATCATTTTCTTTCATAGCCAAAAACCACAGCCTACGTTACGTGCCTGTAGAAGTCCTTTCTAATCAAGCAAGCAAGCAATCTAGAACAATAAACAATGCTCTCAAAATGCAAAGATACTTTTTCATAAGATTCATGACATCAAGAATAAACTACTCATTATTATTCATGCTGATAAAAATAAATGTTAGAAAAGAGACAAGTTTTTCTCTTACAAAACCTCGAGCTTTTTCTCGAGCCCTTCACTTCGAAACAAAAGGTCATCTCATGACATATTTTCACCAAAGACCTCATTACCAAACACAAGAGCAAATAATCTCTTTTCCAAGAAAGAAAATAACCAAGGAGTTGCAAGATTTCAAAAGCAAATTATTTTAGACTCACATCGAAATAAATTTTGTTTTCAAAATGCAAGATCAAGATTTCAAGATTCATTCTAGACTCGTATTCCTTCCCCCAATGAGAGAATGACCTCTTAAAATCATTATTCATCTAAGTCAGTGACATAGCACACTTGGGGGCAATGACCAGTACAAGGGGACAACATTGTGTTTAAGGAAAATCTATCATCCCTTACAACAAGACAAAGGGGCATTTTGCTTTACAAAAGACAGCTCGATCCTTTCAGCAAGTGATACCGAATGTTTTTTAGCAGTGAGACGAGGGGTAATGAATAATCCTCTCAAATTATTTGACGAATCAGAAAATCTCTAGCAAGCAAGTAGGTCACGATGGGCACCACAAATGCTGAGTTGTGCAAACAAATTTGGAAATAGACTTACATGGGCCAACTCGAGTGGGTTAGAAAGCTAAACGACAAAGATGACTCAAATCAGTTAGCAAGATCTCACCAATCAATCAACAAGAAGACTATGAAGAAATGGGGGCCTATATTTCAAATCAGGTAAAGATGCATGCATATCATTTAACTTTGAGACATTGGACAATGAGTTTTGCAAATTTCATATGAGAAAATTCCAACGAAATCCATCAAGTGGAAGGCCAACTTGAAATGGCCAAAGATCAAAATTGTTGTTGAAAAATTTTTCATTGTTGAAAATTTTTCAACCTGGGCAGGCAGCCCATGAGAATTAGGCCACCAGAAAAATCTCTGTATTTTTTCTACCACCTTTCAGTTTCCACACCTGAGGTAGTGCATTTTCTATCCTACCTCCATTCGAGCGCGTCTTCGAGCCCTCGTCTTATTTACATTCGAGCGCGCCTTCGAGCCCTCGACCATCAAAGGTAGTGCATTTTCTATCCTACCTCCATTCGAGCGCGCCTTCGAGCCCTCGTCTTACATTCGAGCGCGCCTTCGAGCCCTCATCTTATTTTCGAGCGCGCCTTCGAGCCCTCAACCATCAAAGGTAGTGCATTTTCTATCCTACCTCCATTCGAGCGCGCCTTCGAGCCCTCGTCTTACATTCGAGCGCGCCTTCGAGCCCTCATCTTATTTTCGAGCGCGCCTTCGAGCCCTCAACCATCAAAGGTAGTGCATTTTCTATCCTACCTCCATTCGAGCGCGCCTTCGAGCCCTCGACCATCAAAGGTAGTGCATTTTCTATCCTACCTCCATTCGAGCGCGCCTTCGAGCCCTCGTCTTATTTACATTCGAGCGCGCCTTCGAGCCCTCGACCATCAAAGGTAGTGCATTTTCTATCCTACCTCCATTCGAGCGCGCCTTCGAGCCCTCGTCTTACATTCGAGCGCGCCTTCGAGCCCTCATCTTATTTTCGAGCGCGCCTTCGAGCCCTCAACCATCAAAGGTAGTGCATTTTCTATCCTACCTCCATTCGAGCGCGCCTTCGAGCCCTCGTCTTATTTACATTCGAGCGCGCCTTCGAGCCCTCGACCATCAAAGGTAGTGCATTTTCTATCCTACCTCCATTCGAGCGCGCCTTCGAGCCCTCGTCTTACATTCGAGCGCGCCTTCGAGCCCTCATCTTATTTTCGAGCGCGCCTTCGAGCCCTCAACCATCAAAGGTAGTGCATTTTCTATCCTACCTCCATTCGAGCGCGCCTTCGAGCCCTCGTCTTATTTACTTTCGAGCGCGCCTTCGAGCCCTCGACCATCAAAGGTAGTGCATTTTCTATCCTACCTCCATTCGAGCGCGCCTTCGAGCCCTCGTCTTATCCATTCGAGCGCGCCTTCGAGCCCTCGTCTTATCCATTCGAGCGCGCCTTCGAGCCCTCGTCTTATTTACATTCGAGCGCGCCTTCGAGCCCTCGTCTTATTTACTTTCGAGCGCGCCTTCGAGCCCTCGACTATCAAAGGTAGTGCATTTTCTATCCTACCTCCATTCGAGCGCGCCTTCGAGCCCTCGACCATCAAAGGTAGTGCATTTTCTATCCTACCTCCATTCGAGCGCGCCTTCGAGCCCTCGTCTTATCCATTCGAGCGCGCCTTCGAGCCCTCGTCTTATTTTCGAGTGCGCCTTTGAGCCCTCGACCATTTAAAAAAAAAAAAAAAAACAAAAAATAGGTTGTCTCCCAAATGACTTGTTTCTTGATTTCTACATCTCTCTGTAAAGGTCATGTGTCAATCTACTGTTAAAAAAAAAAGAAAAAAAAAAGCAAAAGTTCTTTCTATATCTACTTTTCTTTATAAATTTACTACATAAAGCTAAAAGAAAATAAAATTTTCTAATATCTTTGCATAGTAAATATTATAAAGAGGGGGCAACTGTCACCACCCAATTTTTGAACAAATAATAAAAATAAAAATATATTTGAGAATGGGGTTAAAACAACACAAATTCAAAGTTCATGGATGGAATTATCAAATTTGAGAATAATTTGGTTAGAAATTGAAGAATTAATAAGTTGGAAAATTTATTTAAATTTGGATTAGTTTAATTAATGAAATTAGAAGAATTAATAAGTTTGAGGACTTAATTAAACTTTGATTTAATTAATTAAATAAATTCAGGGACTTAATTGAAATTTATCCAAAAAGGGCAAAATTAAAAGAAATTTTTATTCAGGGGTCCAATTGCGAAATTGCCAAAGTTCAGGGGACAAATTGAAAATTGTTAAACGGTGCCGTTTGCAATAATACTGTTCGTCATCCCTTCCATTTCGCCAGGGCAGCCGATTCAACAGGAAAATCCCAGTGCATCCGATCCAAATCGTGACCATGTCTTCTGCCACGATTGCCACAATCCCGTAGGTGGAGGTGATGTTTTTTTGAAGGTCTCTCGCCTTATAAAAGGCAGGACGAAGAAGACACCAAGGTGGAAAAAAAGAAACCAGAAACAGAGGCAAAACCCAGAAGACAGAACAAAAAAAACCGAAGCTAAACCCAGGAGGAGAGACCCAACCCACAAATACAGAAACCAGAGCAAGAAACAAAAGCAAAAACCCCAGAGCAAAGAAATAATACACAGAGAGAAGGAGAGGAAGGGAATCCAGTATACACAGAGAATTGTTCCCGCTATTGCCTTCATCTCTGCAGACGTCCCTGCATAAGAAAACCAGATACAAAAAACCCAGAAAAAAGTAGCCGGAACAACGCAAACACAACCCAAAAATACAGAACCAAGGCTGAAGATTCAACCCAGAAATACAGAGTCAAGAACCAATAAAACGCAAGCCACAAACAGAGCAAAGAACGAGACCCAATTTCGAAAGGAGAAGCCAGCAACGTCCTCTGTTCTTCATCGCAAGGACTGAGAAAACAAAAAGAAAAGGAACAGCAGACGAACGGAGGGGAAGAGACTGAGAGGAGAAGGAGCTGCAGGAAGACTGAAGTATACGGGCACAGAATCAAAAGGAAACAAAGGAAAACAGAAGAAGGAGAAGAGCAGAGGATGTAGTCGGCCAGCCAGAGCTTTCGCCACCGTCTCCATCGCCTCGCAGACCAGGTAAGAAGCTCTCCTTTTCAATTAAGCATCTCTTACACTGTGCAAGTGAATTTTAATTCACTTGCACAGTGCTGCTGAGCCCAGCCGGGCCCAGCCCAAAAAAAATATAAAAATATAAAATAAAAAGCAGAAAAATAAAAAGGTAGGAAAAATAAAAAACAAAAATGTGTATGCGTGAATAAAAATAATATAAATTTATTGGTTTATTTACTGACGCCAGAGTCGGGAATAAAAATACCGGTTTAAATTTATATTATTTTTATTCGTTGCATTTTATTTTATTTAGCTAGAAAGATAAAAGATTGTGCATGCGTAAAAATAAATTTATTTTATTTGTTTATTCACTGGCGCCAGAGTCGGGAATAAAAAATACTGATTTAAATTTATTTTGTTTTATACCTGCGTAATATTTACCAACGCCAGAGTTGGAAATATTCGTAGTTAAATATTCACTGACGCCAGAGTCAGGAATATTATAAGCAAATTTTCATAACATAAAAAATAAACATTTAGCAATTTAAGACAAAACTAGCAATGCAGCCTGCCTCAGGCAGGACGTTTAAGGGGTGATAATATCTTCCCTTTTACGTAACCAATCCCGAACCATAGAATCTCTGTTGACCAGTTAGGGTTCCTAGTGACCATAATACTAGGTGGCGACTCCTTATCCACATTAAAGAACATGATGCAAGAAATCTGTTCTTTCCAAATATTTATTAGAAATTTTTAAGGCCGCCGCGATGTCGGGTGCGACAATACATATAACACTTAGTTGAAAGAGAGATACGGTGATGATCCTTCAACTCATTCAGACCTCGATCTGGATTTATGGTGGAAGGTAGGATCTCCCGGTGGACCCGATATAAATTGGGTGCACAGTCTCTTTAGCACTACGACTGAGAACTTGCGGATAACTCATAGTGTTTCAACCATTGGATGCTCACATTCGGTTTCGAGCACTCAAACTTCGGAGTTCAATGCAATTTCATACCAGTGAGTTCAAGCTCAAATGACCCATTTTGCTACTGATTATGAACGACTAAGTGCTGAATTGGCCAAATTATGCCGATTGGTAATGGAAATGAGGTCACAGATGGATAATACATGTGCTCCCTCTTATTTGCCCAACGATCCCAGCGAAGACCCACCTCCTACTCTAGCACCTCTATTTTAGATTAATTGTATTTGAACTTACAAATGTTTATGTTTGTAATAAATGTTTGATTTTTATATTAATTTATTTGATTTTAATTATTTTATATCTATGTTTAATAGATTTTTTAAATTATTAATGTGGGGGTTGGAAAAGAATTACTGCAAATGCCACTAATTTTCTATTTCTTTTTAATACATATTTTTTAGAAAAAAATTCTAAATTATTATCAATGGGGTTGCCGATGACCTAATTCTACTGATATATTCCAAAAAGTTAGAAAACAATTACTGCAAATATCATTACCAATGTTTACTCACCAATAGAATAACAGATGACCTGTTTGACAATTATATATCAAATTAATCAAAGAAAATACTGTCAAGGAAAAAACATTCACTGAAAGAATGACATGTGGTTTGTCTATTGGTGATATATTACATTCATAGATGAAAATATTAACAGAATGAAGCGGGTAATATTTTTTTTACGTGTTTTTTCTATTGATAAATTCATTAGTAAAATTATTACCGACAGATCATAAATTATTGACAAGAGTTTTTTTGACGGATTATTTCATCCAGGAGCCCGTCGGGAAAATTCATGTTGACGAACTGTGAGTATTAAGGGTATTCACGGTCCGGTTCGGTCTGGTTTTAACCAAAAAATTAAACCAAATCGAAAAATAGTAGTCCTTGTTAATATAACTTGAATCGAACCAAATCATGAATCGGTTCAAACCGAACTGGTTTTGTTCGGTTCGGGTTGGTTTTTAGCATTCAAAACCAGAAAAATCAAAACATTTTTATTGTTGTTATTGTATACCTTAATCTGGGCTTTGTGCTAGTGGAGGAACGAGATGTTGTATTACATCTTGGATAGATTGCATTTAGGATGGATCTAAGAATTCCAAAAGGCAAAAAAATCTCAAAAATATTTACCAGAACACAATGAAACAATTTTAGTGCCTTATCTATGTTCCAAGAAAAGTTTGTAGCTGCCAAAACCATCACTATTTTCTGATTACCATTTTCACAAGTGGGACTATTGTTTGCACCAACTACCTGAACCAGAATTTTAGATTTGACCCTTTAAGATAATTCATGTTCCCCTGAAGCATAGAAGATTGAGATCATGAAGGGTTAGGGGAAAAGGAAGGGTGGAAAGGTAAGGGGCGGCTGCAAAGGTTAGGGGAAAAGTAAAGGGGAGAGAGAGGGGGGAAGGGAAAAAGGAGGGGGTGGTTGGAAGGGTTAGGGTATCTAGGGTTAGGATTTTCTTTTTATACCTTTTTTTTTAGATTTAATTAAACCGGTTTGATTTGGTTCGGTTCGGTTCAATCAGTTTAAACTTTTTTAAACAGAAACCGAACTGGACCGGGTAATTTTTTTATTTTTTAATTGGTTTATTTGGTTTTTTCTATCGGTTCGGTTTATTCGGTTAATTTTTTCTTAGTTTTTTTAGTTTAATCAGTTGGTAGGTTTTTTTAAACACCCCTAGTGAGTATAAATATCGACAAAAATTTCCATTAGTAAATCTAAAACATTTGGTAATGAAATGAGTTTCTTATCGTAATTAGTTCCTCCTTTTTGTTTTTTCCTTAGCTCCCTAACCCTAACCTTTTTATCTCTTCAAAAACCCTTCAAACCATCTAATTTCTTATTTTGATCACTAACTCTTTTAATCACTCTATTTTAATTTATTTTCAAGGAAATAGTAAGAAGAGAAAGAACCCTAATCCCTTTTCCTCCTTTTTGTTCTTCACTGCTTAATAAAGCTAATTTTTTTTTTTCCATTCTCCTTACAACTTATAATTTTACCTTTTATTTATTCTGGATGAACCGATCAACTATTTCAGTTATTATTGGTTGGCCGGTTCCTTACTTATTCTCTAAAATCAATAATTTCAATTTTTTTATTCATGAAATATCAATTTAAATCCTTCATTTTTATTCCTAATTAAATGAAACCTTGGGGGTTTATATTACCAATTGATTTAATCGGTTTAAAAATATTTTGGATGACTGTTAAAAAGAAATTGAGAAAAAAAATACTAAGAATATATTAAATACAAAAGAGGACTTTCATAATAACTACTTAACATTTGGGGATATCTATCAAATGCTTAGTTTTTTGCATGCTCCATGTAATTTTATAATAGTTCAAGGAATTTATGTGATTTACTATATATTTTAATTACATCCATCCAATAACTTAAAAGAAAATAAAGGATTATTTAAATAGAATGAACATTTTTACATATTTTGAAAGAAAAAAGTGTTATACAAAATTCCCGAAAAAGACTTTTAGAAATTCTCTCCTTAAAACGGCAAGGCCAAAAACTCTAGAAACCCACTGTCATAGGAAACCCTCCTTTTCTCTTAGGAATTGAAAAAAGGGCTTGCGCAAAAGCCACCCTGCAGAATATAAAGTAAAGGCCCAAAATATGAAAGTTTTTAGCGTATTTAGTTTGACTTGGAGGTGTAGTGATTTTTTTTTCAAAGATACAACACCTTTTAAGCACAAACCACACCTCTAAAAGCTAAAAAAATATGCTTTTTACTCAAAAAAAGCACAAGGTACCTCCCATTAAAACACACTAATCCTAGCCAATCAACACGTGTCCTTTTTTTTTTTAGGTGGGATCAAGTTACACATCCACAAGCATAAATGAATTGTAACGTGGCTTTATGAATATGTTATTTAATTAATACTAGATGGCATGCCCATGAGCTTATGAAATAAATGTGCTTAATGGTATTATAATTACAAGACAACACTAGATAAATAATAGAAACTGAAGATGTGATGAAGCCAATATTCCATGATGAAAAAACAATCATGCTAGTGATAAAAAAAAAACTTAGAGACTGAATGGAATGATTTGTAGCAATACATAATGTTTTGTAAGGAAAGATACAGTGTTTTCCCCACACGATTTAGCCTTTTGCTACATGATTTAGCTTTTCTGTTAATAAAAAAAAATGACAAAGCTAAATTCTCTATCAGCTCAATATTAAAAAAAAAATCGACAAAAATAATTTTGGAAAAAAAAAAACCTATGAGGGGAAACACTGTAGCAATCCATAGTATTTTGTGAGGAAAGCTACAGTGCTTTCCCATATGATTTAGCTTTATTGTAATTGTAATTCTCAACCAACTTAATATTAAAAAAAAACAACATATATAATTTTAGAAAAAATTATAATAAAACAAAATCAAGTGGGGAAACACTGCAGCAATCCGCAGTGTTTTAAAGAAAAAAAATTACAAAGCTAAATTCTCAACCAACTCAATATTAAAAAAAAAATTAACAAATATAATTTTAAAAAAATCATATGAAAAAAAAATATTGGAAACACTATAGCAATCCATAGTGTTTTGTAAAGAAAGCTATAGCAATCCGCAGTGTTTTAAAGAAAAAAATTACAAAGCTAAATTCTCAACCAACTCAATATTAAAAAAAATAAAATTAGCAAAGATAATTTTAAAGTGCTTCCCCACATGAATTAGCCTTACTTTTAATTACTTGTAATTGTAATTCTCAAGCAGTTCAATATTAAAAAAAAAAATTGATAAAGACAATTTTAAAAAAGTTATAAGAAAAAAAACCATATGGGGAGACACTGTAGCAATCCACCGTGTTTTGTGTGGAAAGCTACAGTGCTTTCTCCACATGATTTAATTTTATTGTAATTGTAATTCTTAACTAACTAAATGTTAAAAAATAAAATCGACAAAGATAATTTTGAAAAAATCATAACAAAAAAAAAATCATATGGGAAAACGCTGTAGCAATTCATAGTGTTTTAAAGAAAAAAAATTACAAAACTAAATTCTAACCAGCTCAATATTAAAAAAAATAAAATCAACAAAGACAATTTTGAAAAAAATCATAACCAAAAAAGAAAAAAGAAAAAAAAAGCCATATAAGGAAACATTGTAACAATCTACAGTGTTTTGTGAAGAAAGCTATAGTGCTTTCCCCGTCTGATTTAGCCTTTCTTGTAATTGTAATTCTCAACTAGTTCAATATTAAAAAAAATTTGACAAAGATAATTTTAGAAAAAATCATAAATAAATAAATAAATAAAAACCATGTAGGGAAAACACTATAGCAATTGAGGAAAGCTATAACGTTTTTCCCCAAATATTGTAATTTTAATTCTCAACCACCTCAATATTAAATAAAAATTGACAAAGATAATTTTAAAAAAAATAATTAAAAAAACATGTGGGGAAACACTATAGTAGTCCACAATGTTTTAAATAAAAAAGTTGCAAAGCTAAATTTTCAACCAGCTCAATATTAAAAAAAAAATGACAAATACAATTTTGAAAAAAATCATTAAAAAATAAAAATAAAATCACGTTGAGAAACATTGTAGCAATCTACAATGTTTTATGAGAAAAACCACAACTACAATTCTCAACTAGCTCAATATTAAAAAAAATAAAATCGATAAATAATTTTGAAAAATATCATAACAAAAAACTACATGAGAAAACACTGTAGCAATTTACAATGTTTTAAAAAAAATTATAAAGTTAAATTCTTAACCAGCTCAATATTTAAAAAAAAATCAACAAAAATAATTTAAAAAAAATAAAAAAAACAAAAATTTTTTTTGTAGCAATCAACAATAATATATGGAAAGCTACATTGATTTCCCCATGTATTTTAGCTATATTGTAATTTAATCAAGAAAGGTTCATGATTATTTAATTATTATTTGATCAAGTTACACATCCACAATCAACAATAATATATGGAAAGCTACATTGATTTCCCCATGTATTTTAGCTATATTGTAATTTAATCAAGAAAGGTTCATGATTATTTAATTATTATTTGATCAAGTTACACATCCACTCTTCTCTCAATTTATCAACTTCATCTACCCAAAACCCATAAACATGGATGACTCTTCCCAAGTTTGTGATGAAGAAATTGAAGAACATCAACAAATTATTAATTGTTAAAAAAACTCATTGTTATTAAAAGTCTCCATTTACATGCACTTGTATTAATTTTTATTTTGTTTATATTTTTTAAAATAAATATAAACGAAATAACCAGTTTATTGCTAAAGCAAGAGAGGAACAACCAGTTTTTCAAAAAAAAAAAAAAGAAACTTTATTGCTAAAACAAGTAATAAAAATATATTTAAAAAAAAAAAAGAAAAAGGCTTGCTTGCCCTTGGTTAATGCATTTGAGCCTGATAACTTGGAATTGTACGAGGAGTAGGTATGGAAATGGGACTTATATACCCAATTCAATAATACTCTAATAGACTATGGGACAAGTATGGGCTCCTAGGTAAGGATATCCATTTATATCTTTATTTTACTCAAAAAATGCACAATAAGATTACAAAGGACTTGATTAAAAAAAAAAAAAAACCTTCTAGTGTAGGGACTAAAATGTTCAAATAAAAAATATGAGGATAAAAAAATTTCATTGGAGGATTTATTTTTTAAAATAATAAATGTAAGGACTAAAATAACTTTTTTTTTTTTTTTACATAAATTAACATTAATGATTGGGTAATTTCTAGTGGAGCATGAGATGAGAATGAGCAAGATATATTGTAGGTATAGAATTAAAAGGTAATATTTAGTAGATAAATTATTTTTATAATAATTTCTAGTAGTTTTTTTTTCCTTCAACAAAATTTCAAGAGAAAACAGTGTAGGGCAAACCTGTTTTTATATGAATCTTTTTCAAAAGTTTCTCTTTCCTTTCTTTTATATAATAATTATATCTTTTATTCATAACACAAGGTTTCTAAATGAAAATTTATCATGACTGGAAAAACAAGTTCATATATAAAATAAAGAGATATCTTTGATAATTTTTATGTTACTATATGCACAAATAAATAAATAATTAATTTGATAAATTATATAAAAAATTTATAATAAAAAACAACTAGACATTTAATTCTTATTGAATATTCATAAGAAATGTTTTTTTTAAGTATGCATATTATTTTTATATATAATTATTTATAAATTAATTGAAAAAATTACCATTAAAATTTTGATCTTATTTAAAATGTATAATATCATTATGTGTTTTTTAAAATACCATTATAATTGTTTTATTTAAAAAGTAGAATATTAAAAGATGTATGAAAAATAAAGGGGGGGTAGTGGAGTGAGGCCCACATGCTTGTGCTTACCTAAACAGCCAAGCTTGCACATTTGACAGTATAAAGGAAAAGGCCCGACACATGTAGGCCTGAAACCCAAGCTCGTGTATAAGATTTTTTTTCTTTTTAAAAATTAATGGCTTGTGTATATGGGTTTTTTCTTTTCAAAAATAAATGAATGATATGTCATTTTTTGGACAACCAACTTATTTTCTACTTCAACAAATTTCAAGCACCTTCAATGACCAGAAAGTCAAAGAATATATAATTTGTACTTCAAAACCTAAATTTCAATATATTTTTATTTTAAAACATATAAAATCCAACCTCGATAATCTTATTTTAACTCTTTAACTGAAAATTTATAATCAAATCAAATAAAATCTAAAGAAAATTTATGGATTTTCATCCTTTTTTTTTTTTTTTGCTAGAAAATTAAGATTTGGGTATTTTGAACTCTAAAACCCAGATTTTAACATATTTTCACCTAAAAACATGAAAAAAAAATCTTACAAGTCTTAATAACTAAAATTTTAACCCCAAATATTTTTTAATCAGTCTTAAAACTTGTAATCAAAACAAATCTAAACTAGTTTTTTGGGTTTTTGTCTATTTTTTTCTAGCATGATTAAAAATATAAACCAGCTTTATCGAACTTTACTCTTAAAAACAAACCAATTGACACAAAAATTAATTTTTTTGTGCTTGAAATATGACCAATTAAAATATTTTTCCATTGTCTCTCAACATTTTAGGATTAAACGTGAAAAAAATAAAGTTTTAAGGCCAAAATATCAATATTGAAAACTAAAGATATGAAAGATATAAAAAAATAAAATATTAAAGGATCAAATTGAATGTTTTTCGCCTTATAATCATTTTAAAAAGCATTGTAAATATATTGTAGCAATCCATGGCACTTCCATGAGATGGCCATAATGGATGCAACAATAATAGAGTTATTTCTTTTAGTTTCTTTTAATTTAATTTAATTTTGATTTTGACTTTTGATTTACTTTAATGAGATGAGTATTTTTGAAAGTGAAATATATGCCCGTCGTTGGGTAATACATTGTCACATTTGGATCGATAGAAATTGTCAAAAAAATATGATCATGAGTTTTTGGCTTTCCAAAGTTAATTTTTACAAGACACGTAATAATCATATTCACGCCTTAATAAAAAAAACTATTTTTAATTAAAAAAACGTTTTAATTTTTTTATATAAACAAAAATAACTTCAATTTAAAGTCAAAATGCTAATTATAAATCTTATTTAAAGATTATTTAGTATTGTGATATTTTTTTTTAGCCACACATAGAAAAAAACCATTTGATTTTTCTAATAACTTATATGTTTATATTGGGCTCCACGTATAATTACATTTCAAAAGTTGTTTTTTCAGAAGCTAGAATAACTTTGTTTTTTTATTCACGAAGACCTGTTTATCATTTATTTTACATATAAAAATTTATTATATATCAATTTTAACAAAACAGATTTTTCTTAAACCTGCTATTTTAAAATCCTAACTAAAAATATTTTTTTTAAACCAATTTTTTTAAATTATAATCACAAAAACTATTAAAATATCAAACACAAACTTATAATATATTTCTTTGAGCTTGGTACAATCATGAATGAATTTCTCTAGCTAAGTTGAATAAGATGTTACTAAAACTAATCTTAAATATGATGTTTTCATGGCTTTCGCGCTACTCTCTGTCACCTGGTCATTTTTCATCTATCTCCTCATTGATGAAGGGTTTGTTTAGTATTATCGTTGTTATGGTTTAAAAAAAATTATTTTATAAAAATTATTTTTAGTTGAGATTGGTTTGAAAAAATATATATTTAGTTAAAATTGTAGTTGAAATTGAGGTTAAGTAAAAAATAGTTTAATGTGTTTGGTTAATAATGTTTTTGAAATTGAGGTTATAAAATAATATATATATATATATATATATATATATATATATATATATTTTGATGGTTTTTAATTTAAGTGTTGTAGATTTAACTATTGTTATTACATTATAAAATAAATAATATTTTATATAAAATATTTTTTATTGTTCCATTAAACTATTTACAATTCCATCACGTATAAAATACATCTGACAAGAACTACAGTTTTTTTTTTGTTTCTTAAGCACGCAACAACATCAGGTAAAATATAATCAAGAACAAAATTGGGATTGTGATTAAATTCTGCAAATGTTATGTAATGAAGCGATTTCTGTCTAATTTATATAGTATCATTGAACAATGTTAAACATTAGTTTTTTGAATAAAACACAATTAAAAAATAAAAATAAAAATAAAAAATAATTTTTATTTTTTATTTTACTGAGTCAGACTTTGTTCAATGTAATTTGAGCTTTGGACCAGTTCGACCAGAACAGTGTAACTAGCTACACTATTCTTTTTAATCATAATCAAAGATGTCTTTTGTTTATTTTCTAAACAAATAGAAGAATCTAATCGATTAATTAACATGAACAATACGTAGCCATGCTTCACTGTTCATGCTAATTAATTAGCATGAAGTGTGCAGGAAGTAGCATTTGTTTGCTTTTCTTTTTCCTGCGTTTTGAAGGCAAAAACATTGTGGAACCCATGAATGGTAAAATTTTTTTTTTTTTATCAAACGGGTTGTATCTGTATTTTGTTTAAAATGCAGACACAAATAAAATATTAAAAAAAAATTCAAAATACCTTCCAATTATATAAGTGCTTTCAACTTTACATCCAAACTGTTTTTTGTATCGATTTTACCTTCAAATTTTCAAAGATCCTCAATTAAGGCTTTCTATCCAAATAAAAAGTGAAAAATTAACACAAAAAAAGGGGGAAAATAAGACAAAGAGAAATAAAGATCCAAAAAAATATATTTTAAGATCTATAAAAATGCTTTAGGTTCTTTGAAAAAAATGAGTAAATATATATTCGAGAAATGAGTAGTCAAATAAAACCCAAAAAGTGATTGGATTGGATAAGGGTTTCTGCTGCTCCCCCCACACCGCCCTCCCCCCCCCCCCCCCCCCCCCCCCCCCCCCCCCCCCGGGGTATCTCTCCCTTCACTAGCTGCCAAACTTCGACGAGCATGACCAGACTCTTCTCTTATTTCCCTCATTCTTCCTCCAGTTCTCCATCTTTTTTTCATAAAAAAAAAAAAAAAAACTTTTCAGATACCTGATCCACCACCATAAATAGCAGCGATAGGATAGAAGCTCCTTCTGCTAGCCACCAATAATAGCAGTAGTGTAGACAGACAGAAGGATCTACCGATGTTGATTATTGATAATTCACATTGTCTTCTTCATCAATAATTAATGCGGGGCCACCTCACTTGGCTCCTCATCATCGGAAAAGTCATCAGCAAACGGAGACATTGGCACCACATGACAGCCACTTGCTCGAGGGGAATTTATGTAACCAGATTATATTGTTATATTATTTTGTAGTTTTTAACATATAAATAGAAATAATAAAATTTAAATTTATAATTATTTAATTATTAAAACTCTGATACTATATTAAAAAATCATCTCAACACAATAACTTAATCTATTAAATAAAATCTCAAGATATAATTTAAGTTATTATCTAATATTTTTTTTATTTTACAAAATTACTTCACCTTTTCATTTTAATTTTCATCCGCTCAATATTTTTATATCAACTCTATATAACATGTTATAAATAAATTTTCTTAAAACTTAAAATGTGCAAGCATCCTTTGATTTTGTTAAAGTTATTTTAACAAATTCAAAAAATATCTTTGTTTCTTGAGTGTTTTTAAATATGATTTTGATGAAATCGACTTATAAACTGACATGAGAGTTCCTTTTTTTTTGTTTTTTTAGTCTAAGTCTTGATTTCAGAAATAGATTTCCCCTATATTGTAATGATCTGTTAATATTTTTTTGAACTAGATCGCCTTTTATGACACCCTAACAAGCTCAGATTGAATAGCCTTTATGGCATGTTATTCACCCTAGCGACATACTATCAAACCTTATTATATTTTGATTTTTAAAGTTTGATTTGGATCACCCTTTGCGGCTCTTTGGTCGTAAAATTTTTAAATTGGATTGTTCTTTACAACATTGTGGTTCTTGTAATTTTTAATCAAGTCATCCTTCGTGACACTATGGGCTTTATCTTTTTAATCGAGTCATCGTTTACAACACCTTGGTTTTTTTACCTTTTTAATTAAGTCATTCCTTACAACAATTTGATTTATAGCTATTTAATTTGGTCACTCTATATGATATTTTGATAAGTCATCTTTCATCATACTTCAATTTTTATGTTTTCAAATCAAGTTTATTTTTATATTATTTTAAATTTTGATATTAATACATCAAAATAATCTAAAAATATAAAATAAAAATTAAATTTTTAAAAAACACGATTTTAATCGTGTTTCTAAATAATGCATAAATCAGGTTTTCATTCCTATTATTTTGATATATTTTTTTTAATTTAATAAACCTTTTTACTAATCAAATTCATCTTATCCATATTCATCCCATGTTCAAATTATCTTTTGATTTTGACTTTAATTAACTTGCATTCATCAAATTGCATTTATACATATTATATATAACTTAAATAAAATCTTGAGAGATGGTCTATCGATTATGATTTTTTAGATGTTTTAATGTCATTGTTATATCCTCGAATGTAAAACCAATCCTTGTTATAAAAAATAAATAAATAGAATATTGTTGTTCATTTTCTTTCATATTATATTTTTAATTTTCTTGTGTGCATTATCGAGTCTTGGGGCCAGGAAGATTTTTTCTTTCATTGTCTATTTGTTTATCCAATCATTGCAAGTTACTTAACAATCTTATCATTAATGAATAAATAAAAAATCCACATATATTCATATTTTATTATTAGTATTCAAAGCGCCTGTACAAAGTTCAAAATCAAAAATAGAATATTAACAATAAAACACGAGATATAATTAAAAAAATTAAGATTAAAATGAGATAAATCATTAAAATAATAAAGTAAAGGTAACAAGTCTAAGAAGATCTCCACACAAAACAATGATCTTAAATCTTTATAATCTTAAATATCTTTTGAGCCCCATATATATATATATATTAAAAAATAATTTGTTTATGTCGATAAACTTTAGCCTCTCAAAAGAGAAGATATTTTCCAAGTGAAATCATGGCTTATTTGTATGTTGTATATCTTTATTTAGGACATCAAATCATGATTTTTCAATAATAAATTGACAAAATCAATACAATATAAAGAAAGATACTTTTACAAGCCAAAATTCTCCTTTAGAATCCAACTTCTTTTTTCCAAAATAGCATTTCATTTTTCTACATAATTTATCTAAGCATTCATTTTTTTAAAAGAGAGCAAAGTTTTAGGATAACCATTTTTTTACACAATCTCAACCAACATCCCTTTTGCTATATGCCCAACATAAAATCCAACATTGCTTTATAGCACTTGAATGTCATCTTTTCAACTTTCAACCAAAAAATCTAAATGTTTATTCAATGAAAATACTTTTAAATCTTAATGATTTCATTTCAACTATTAAATTTACATAAACACAATCATTAAAAGTTACAGCTTGGCCCTAAAACACAAAAATATGATTTTTGGAGAAAAATGTTTAATAAAAAAATTCTCAATAACTAAATTTGCAAAATCTATGGAAAAAATAATTATGACTGTCGCACCTGACATCGCGGCAGTCCTAAAAATAAATCTCGATTTATGGAAAAAAAATGGATTTCTGGCATCCTGTTCTTTTAGGAAAAAATATCTTGTTTAAGGAGTCGCTACCTAGTATTATGGTCACTAGGAACCCTAACTGGTCAATAGAGATTCTATGGTTCGGGACTGGTTACGTAAAAGGAAAGATATTATCACCCCTTAAACGTCCTGTCTAAGGCAGGCTGCATTGCTAGTTTCGTCTTAAATTGCTAAATGTTTATTAGTTTATGCTATGAAAATTTGCTTATAATATTCCTGACTCTGGCGCCAGTGAATATTCAACTACGAATATTTCCAACTCTGCCGTTGGTAAATATTACGTAGCTATAAAATAAATTAGATCAATATTTTATTTTATTCCTGACTCTAGCGTCAGTGAATAAATAAATAATAATAAATTTATTTTTTTATGAATGCAAATATTTTCTATTTTTCTAGCTAAATAAAATAAAATACAACGAATAAAAATAATATAAATTTAAACCGGTATTTTTATTCCTGACTCTGGCGTCAGTGAATAAACCAATAAATTTACATTATTTTTATTTATGCATACATATTTTTTATTTTTCTGTTTTTTTATTTTTTTTGCTGGGCTGGACCAGCATAATTTTTTTTGGAGCCCAGCCAGCCCAGCCCGGTCACTGGCCCAAGCCAGTGACCCGGCTGGGCAAAAAGTGAAAGAAAGCAGGAAATGAATTAAAATCCAAAGTAAACAGTAACCGGTGAATTAAAAATGAAAAGCGGGGAAAGAGAAGATTACTTACCTGGTAGCTGCACTTGAAGATGTGATGACAGTAATGGAGGGCCGACCAGTTAATGTTACTTTCTCCTCCTGCGTTTGGTTTGTTCCTTTTTCTGATCTTCTTTCTCTCTGCCTTCGATTTCTGGTTTCCTTCTCCTTCTGCCCCTCTCTATATCACTTCTCTCTCTGTCCTCTGCTTCTTCTTCTTCGTCTTCCATCCTCTGTCTCTGGTTCTACCACGTTCTCGGTGTCGTCTTCTTTGTTCTGCTGCCTCTGGTTCTGGAGGCTAGTTGCTGAAGACTGTGAAGACATTGGTCAACGCCGGTTCTCGTCTCTACGCTTTCGTCCGATGGGCTGAGTTTGCGTCTCCTTTGCTCCTGGTTTGAGATTCTGTCAACTTCAGTTCTGAGATGAAGGGACAAAGACGATGGTGGGGCTGCTCCTTGTCTCTGCGTCGTTCCTCTGCTTTTCTCTCCGGTTTCTCTTTTGCTCAGGACGAAGGAGATGGTGATAAAAGCATGACGTTCTGCCGGTTGAACGTGAGCTCCCTCTGGTTTTTTTTTTTTTTTTTAGTAGTTTCTTCTTCCTCTGTTTTTCTTCTTCCTATCCTCGGTTCTGCCCTTTCTTCTCCCTTTGGGTTTTTTCTGCTTTGTTCTGTGATTTCTTTCTCTCAGTTTTGCTGGGTTTCTTCCCTCCCTCTTCCTCTGTCTTCCCCTCGTGAGGTAGCCTTTACTCAGCTTTATAGAGCCAGCGGCAACCTCAGTGGTGGTAACGGCTAGCCCCTCCCCTAAATGCTCCGTAACCGACGCCTTCAATGAAGAAAACGTCCGCGTTGGCTGCCAATGGACGAAACGTCTCTGCCTTTAATGGCAGAGTTGTTGCAGAGTAATAGAGACGGTGAACAGTCGTTGCCAAACGATGCCGTTTCCTGGTTCCAAGGGCTATGAGTTTGGTCCGTGTAACTCTTATAATTTTGCAACTAAATCCCTGGTTAAAATGTAATTGGATCGTTGCATTTTTGTGCCATTTTCAAGTTGGTCCTTGGATTTTTGCAATTTAGACCCAATAAAACCCCAAACTTTGCTATTTTTTTAATTAAGTCCCTGATTGGATTAATTAAATTAATTTCAAGCTTAATTAACTCCAAAAACTTATCAACTCTCCAATTAAACCCTTGATTGGATTAATTAAATTAAATTTCAAGCTTAATTAAGTCTTAAAACTTTATCAATTCTCCAATTAAGCCCTTAATTGGATTAATTAGATTAATTTCCAAGCTTAATTAAGTCTCAAAACTTATCAATTCTCCAATTAAGCCCTTAATTGGATTAATTAGATTAATTTTCAAGCTTAATTAAGTTTCAAAACTTATCAATTCTCCAATTAAACCCTTGATTGGATAAATTAGATTAATTTAAAAAGTTTAATTAAACCCCAAAACTTCCAACCATGATGCCCTTAACCCAAATTTTAATTCATTCTTTATTTATTTCATTTTACTTTTTTCATCATTATTTTTTTTTTATCATCATTTTTTTATTCTTTTCAGTAAATAAAATAATAATAATAATAAAAATAAAAATAGTAAAAAATTAGGTTATGACAATGACTATGCATGAATGCCTTTTGATGGCTATTAGAAAAATAAATACAACTATATCAACAAAGTAACAATTCAATTCAAAGAAACATTTTGCAGTGATAATAACTAGATGATGACATGAAAACTCTATTATAAACTATGAGCAGTAGAATTTTTTTTTAACTCTTCAAGTATTGATACCTTAAACTTTAGAGCATTTATCAAAATAAAAAAAACTATAACAAAAATTATTGTTCTTGATATTGAAAACATATTGTTCTTGAGATTGAAAGCTCTTTCTTTTATTTATGACAATAATTATTTGAAGTTACTGATTTTATCATTATAAAATTTCTAAATCTAATTAAAAAGAATTTTTTTACAGGTAGAACTTATATTGTCAATTATGTACTTAATTTGCTATAGAGAAGAGAATGTTAATATAAACATTTAATTAATTATTATTTAAACACCAAATAACATCGTTCAAGAGCATATCTTCTCCTTTAAACAAAACAAAGAAAATCAGGAGCTTGTCTACCTAAATAACTTTATAATTTATTTAAAAATCGAAATCACAGCTAAAGCATGAGAATATTCTTTTCACTTTTTTCTAAAAACAATTATTAATGTCTGTCTTTAGTTTGACAGGATTGCTATATTTTAAAAGATGAAGTATTGACCGCATTATTAATTGTGGGGCAATCTTTACTATAATATTTTATCTACGCAATAATTGCCTCGAGTGATAGACACACACTAATATAATTCAGCACTGAAAACTGAAAAGGTATATCCCGTGGATAATATTATAAAATCAGATAATAAATATGAAAAACAATTATAGCAGATAAAAAGTGAATATATTTTAACAATTATTCTTTGGTTGGTTGGTAGGAACAGCTAAATAATCATCCATTAAAAAAACATGACGGAAAAATAAAACAGACACAAACATGTGAATGCTATGAAAGAAACTGGGCAAAAAGTTGGAAAAAAAAAAACCTGAAGGGGTGATGAATTTACTATTCACCTAGATATATTTTATTATTTATGAACGAGAATAATAACTTTACTTTTTTAGTCTGAAAAAAATAGTTCAGACTTGTAGTTGGGATAGGATCATCTTTGAAATGATATTTATAAAAAAAAAATTAATTAGGGACATGATAAAAATTTTCCTTTTTTTTTTCCATAGTAAAATTACGTTGATGCCATTAAAAGAAAGAATATATTTATCTATGGTATTTTCTCCTTTTGTTTTATTATGCAGATTAAAATTATTATATTATCTTTGGAATTAAGAAAAATTTAAAATGAAAATAGGGCTTTTTTTTTTTCATTTTTATAAGTACATTAAAATACTTGCCCTTACAATTTATTTTCTTAAGCCTAGGTCAGAGGGTATTTTATTCATTATTGGTCTTTTTGTTGTTATTAAAATGGGACAAGAGTAATTCGATCTTTTAACAAATTAAAAAAATTGTTGATGTATACATCAACTGTTTCATCGTTTTTAAACATCATGTGTGACTGATTCTAGAGCCAAAAAAGCTATTCTAGGATAATATAAGCTTTGTCTCGATATCTTTTCTGATATTTCTTTCATGGATATATTATGTGTGCATTTAAAAATTTTTTGGTTTGGCGTCAGCATTTATTTTTTTTCTCTCTTGGTGTTTGTGCTATGTTTTTGTCAAGTCAATCCCTAAACTTTTTTTTTATTTAGTTTTTAATTTTTTTATCATGATTTTTTTTAAAAAAATTAATCCATTGAATTAGATTCTTGTTTTGATTTCGTTCTCGTTCTTGTTTTGACACACACTGATATAATTCAGCACTGAAAAGGTATATCCCGTGGCAGTGGATAATATTATAAAAATGGATAATAAATATGAAAAACATTTATAGCAGATAAAAAGTGAATATATTTTAACAATTATTCTTTGGTTAGTTGGTTGGTAGGAACAGCTAAATAATCATCCATTAAAAAAACATGATGGAAAAATCAAACAGACACAAACACGTGAATGCTATGAAAGAATTAAAAAGAAAAGGAGTTTAAACTAATAGTTGGGTTAGGATCATCCTTTGAAATGATATCTTTTTGGCATTTTAAAATTGATTAGAGACATGATAAAAAAATTTATTTTATTTTTTCATGTTAAAATTACATTAATACCATAAAAAAAAAAGAATATATTTGTCTACGGTATCTTTTTTGTTTTGTTGTGGAAATTAAAATTATTATATTATATTTGGAATTAAAAAAAATTAAAATGAAAATGGGGCTTTTTCTTTCTTTTCATTTTTATAAGTACATTAAAAGACTGACTTGCCCTTACAATTATTTTCTTAAAGTCGGGTCAGAGAGTATTTTATTCACTGCTGGTCTTTTTGTTGTTATTGAGGTGGGATAAGGGTAATTTGATCTTTTAAAAGATGAAAAGAAATTAAAAGAATTATTGATGCACACATCAATTGCTTCGTTGTCTACGAACTTCGTGGGCGACTGGTACCAAAGCCAAAAAAGCCATTATGGTATGGCACAAGTTTTATCTCAATGTCTTCTTCATGAATATGTGATGTGATTAAGAATTTTAATTTGACATCGACATCTATTTTTTTTTTCACTTTTTTTTTTGATATTTGTGCCTTATCCTTGGTTTTTCAAGTTAATTTCTAATTTTTTTAATTTAATTTTTATTTTTTTAGCTATAATTTTTTTAAAAATAAATCATTGAATTAGATTCTTGTTTTGATTTTATTCTCATTTGATTTTTTTTTTGTCAAAATTAGTTTTTATTCTTTTAATTACTATTTTTTTATAATCTAAAATAATTTTTTAGAGTTATATTTTTTTATTCCACCCTTCATACATTTATTTCCTATTAAATTTTATTATTATTTTTTTAATTATTGTTTTTGCTTTGTGAAATTTATTAAATTTATTTTTTAAATAAATTTCATTATTGAGTTAAATATAATTGATTTATTAAATATAAACAGATACTTATTTTATTTTATTTTGTTTGGTTTGCTTTTTTTTAACGTTGCTCTAACGACTCATGCAGCTTCTTCTGATATAATCATCTAGACTTTTACAATCAGGTTTAAACCGTCTTAATAATTTTTTTTTTTTTTTTAATGGTGGATGATGTTTATAATAGAGTGAGAAATAAGTTTTCAATGATTTTTTTTTATCAGGTATGATACCGACAACTAATTTATTTTAATTAATTATTATTAAATATTTTTTTATGGTTCGTCTGTTTAGAATTTAAATAAGATTATTAAATTATCCAGTAGGACCTAGACGAGTTGATGACTTTAGTATTACATTTTTCTTATTTCTTTTAAAATATTATCTTGTCTAATTATTATTTTTATATACTAATTTTTTGTTTTTTTTTTTTACCAGCATGCAGTATAGCAGAAGTCACGATCCTAGTCTTGCCTATAAATGGGAGACTCGAGTAACCTAATCTCACAACTCAAGCCAAACACTAAAAGCTTGCTTAGCGTATTGCATAACAATGAAGAAGCTCATGGGAATGGTGCTTGTCCTCCTTCTTTTCCATTCCTTCCTCTCTTTGGCTTCGGCCTCGCAAACTCCTACCGTCATTATCATTGGAGCTGGAATGTCAGGTTCTCATATCTTCAAAATTACCAAAAATGGCTCTCTATATATATATGTCTCTCTCTCTCTCTCTCTCTCTCTCTCTATATATATATATATATATATATATATATATATATATATATATATATATATGCATTTCACTTGCTCTTTTACATTTCTGTATGATGAATGTTTTTTTTCCTGTATTTAGGCGCACACATCATGGGGGTAAAACACTTTCATTGTCCATGTATATATTTTTTATGGGTGAAAGACTTATTTAATCTTGGTTAACATTTCAGGAATTTCAGCAGCAAAAACACTTCATGATGCTGGCATACGTGATATCTTGATACTAGAAGCAACAAACAGGATTGGCGGCCGTGTGATGAAAACCCAATTTAGTGGATTTGCAGTAGAAATGGGTGCCAACTGGCTTTTTGGTGGGGGGCCTGTTCATAATCCTGTATTGGAAATGGCCAAGAAAGTCAAGCTCAAAACCTCCCTTAATGACTATGATAATCTTACGTCAAATACCTATAAACAAGAGTAATTGAATTAAACAACTCTTCTTTGGTGTTCTTCTTTTCTTAAAAACCATCCTCTTAATTACTGACATTAATGGCACACGATTCGTAACATCTTTTCCACTGATCTCCGCAGTGGTGGTCTATACCCAAAAAAATTGGTGGAGGCTGTGGACAAAGTTGCTGTAGCCAGGGATGACTTCTGTGCAGAGTTTTCGACCCTTCTTACGAAAAAAGTCAAGAAGGATGTTGATATCTCAATATTGGCAGGGCAGCGTCTATTCAAACAGTAAGCGCTAGTAATTTCATACATTGATTAAGTTTTTTTTTTTTTTTAAGAGTAAATTAACTGAGTAATGGACATGGCTGTAGGGAGCCGAAAACCCCACTAGAAATGGTGGTAGACTACTACCACAATGACTACGAAGATGGAGAACCACCAAAAGTGACAAGTTTGAAGCACACATACCCCCGGAATGAGTTCGTGGACCATGGAGAGGATCCGTACTTTGTAGCAGATCCCAGGGGTTTTGAGATTGTAGTACAATATCTTGCTAAGCAGTTCTTGTCTTCTTTGAGGAGCGACCCCAGACTCAAGCTAAATAAGGTAACCTTTTAGCACATCTTGCTGGGATCTAATGAACTCGAAGAATAGGTAGCTGAGCTCGCTATATCATGCAAGGCACTAAATCCTGATGTAGATTTGTGCTTTAAACACCATTTCAGGTAGTTAGAGAGATAATATACTCGAAGAATGGAGTTGCAGTCAAAACTGAAGATGGTTCCATTTACAAAGCTAAGTATGCTATTGTCTCTGTAAGCGTTGGAGTCCTCCAAACTGACCTCATCGATTTCAGGCCTAAGTTACCTGTGAGTATACATGATTATTGGTTTCTTTTCTTTTCTTTCTTGATTTTTTTTTTATTGAGAGATTTTCTTTTTCAATCTTCACGAGATATTCAAATCAATTTCCTTTCTAACTTTTATGGATATCCTTATTTTCATTTTGGTATTTCCAGTACTGAATCTTATCTTGAATATGAATCAGCTATGGAAAAGGCTTGCAATATCCGATTTTAGCATGACCATATACACCAAGATATTCCTAAAATTTCCTTACAAGTTCTGGCCAGCTGGTCCTGGAACTGAGTTCTTCCTTTACACGCATGTCAGGCGCGGATACTATCCACTTTGGCAGGTACTAACTAACATGTACATCTAAATTAGTAGCTAGCTGTTTTTCTGTAAATTCATCCTAGTTCCACATTTATGATGTCTTGATGTTTTTCTCTCCATGCAGCATCTAGAGAATGAATATCCAGGATCGAACATTTTGTTTGTGACTGTAACCGCTGAAGAATCAAGAAGGGTAGAGCAACTATCAGACCAGGAAGTTGAAACAGAGGTCATGGCTGTCCTGAAAACGTTGTTCGGTAACAACATTCCTAAGCCAGAAGACATACTTGTACCTAGATGGGGCTTAAACAGATTCTACAAGGGCAGCTATTCCAATTGGCCTGACAAGTACGACCAAAACCGCCACGACCAGTTAGGGGTGAGCCTAAAATTAGCAAATTCAATTTCCTAATGTTGATGTAAGAAAAAGCAATTCCAGAACCATAGCTAGAAATACTTTGTCTTTTACAGGATCCTGTTGGTCCAGTTTACTTCACCGGGGAGCATAATAGCAACAAATACATAGGATATGTCACTGGTGCTTACTTTACAGGTTCGATCTCCCTAAACACCCAAACATGCTTTCTCATTTCGTGTATTGTGCTAACAATATGACCTTTACCAACCTTGATTTTTGTTCTTGGATGGTAGGTATTGACACAGCAAACGATTTGCTTGGATGCATGAAGAACCAAACTTGCAGAGGCTATAATAGCCAGCATGTGTAAGAGAGAAGCTTCACCAAGAGACCAGTGCTCCTAGGTCCTGAATTAAGGTACGTGTCTGCATTTTCTGTTTAATTATTAAGGAAATATGTGCAAAGTACAAAGAGTTTCACAATTTGTACAATCGTTTATGTAGGTGAAGATGGATCAGGAGGATCAGTAGCAGGAATAAAATCTAGAGGGTAGACAACCATTACAACATCAACCTGTTTTTGAGTTTTTGCTAGATGTCCCATCTCTGATATGTTTGGATTTCCATGTCGAGGAATGAAGATTTCAATTTTGTGATCTTGCTTGACAACATTTAATAAAAATAAAAATAAAAATAAACAAAGGCCAGGGCATCGAAGGGAAAGGGGAAATATTGCTCAAAGCCTCAAACTATAATCAAATACTCTAGGGGGCATGTGGCAAGTGTGCTTAATTTAACCTTTTCTCCTCACAAAGGGGATCACGCTCATTCCTTACAGGATCCGAGCAATTTAGCACGGTTCGTTGGTAAAACACAACCCATTTTTTTATATCTTATTCTATCGTTGTTTTACTAGAAATCAGGAAATGGCGTGCGCTAGGAATTGCTTGTCTACCTCAAAGACAAGAAGAAAAGTTCAAGACAAGGGTCAGAGAATATTCCCTCCTCTAATTATCAAAATATATCACAAATTCAAAACATAACACCTTCCTCTCGACAAAATGACGGATTTAACAGCACTCCGCCAGCATCAGGATTCAGGCCAATGCCGCTGTGAAACCCCCGTGAGTCACGGCACGTGCACCCTGTTGTCGGTAAAACCTACTTTAGACAGCAAGTCTTGCGTCCTGGTCAAAGGAGGGATCTTACCATAATGCTTAATGTTCTCAAATGAGTGGATTTTCTTTTATTGATTTTCGGATCGAAAAAAGAAGATGGTGCCTTTGAATCCCTCTAGAAGCTAATCAATATTAATTAGAGGCCCTTTATTTGTGGAATACTCTAGCACAGTTGGCTTTCAAACGTTAAAAAACTGATTTTGACCGTACCAGTTGTTTGTTTATATCTTTCCAAAATGTTTTTAAAAAATTAATTTTTATTTTATTTTTTTATTTAAATTAATATTTTTTGATATTTTTAGATCATTTTAATGTGCTAATATCAAAAATAATTTTTAACAATAAAAAATAATATTATTTTAATATATTTCTAGAATTTTGCTTGGTTAACCTTATAATTTTTTCACTGTTGAATTTCAAGTATTTGTTGCTTGATGTGTTAAAAATTTGTTCAGTTTCAAATTTCTTTAGGATTTTCTTAGAACTGCAATCTTTTTCTAAGAACCATCTCCATTCTCCCATGTGACTATTAAACATTTGATTGTGTCAAAAGCTATTGAGAATAATACTCTAATTTTTTGAAAAATTAAAGTCATAAAAAAAAGCCCAAACTTCATATTAAAAAAAATAAAAATTGGTTGACATGTTTTGGTAAAATTCAAAACTCTCTAAAGAACTTTATCCCACAATAAAAAAAAAAAAATTTCCTAGTGTTTATACTTTTAAAAAGTTAATTTTTTGCAAACTAAAATTTAAATTGAGCTTGGTTCATGAAGAGTTATTTCTTCCAACTCATTATTTATTTAGTCCATTCAATAAATATTAACTGTCTCTTCTAAAAGTTTTTGCTAGAAATCTGAACAACTTTTCAACTCAAAAAATTTAGATTTATAACAATTATATTCATATTTAATTATTGATTTATAATGGGTAATCACAGGTTAATCGTAATGGGAATTAATTGTGATTATTACCATAATTAATTCTTCAACTTTTTAGTTTTGAAAACCCACAATAAAAAAAAAGGGTGGAGGAAGAGTTCAAAAATAGTATCTTTAAAATATAAGATATAAGATAACTCTCTTTTAATTTTATACTTTTTTTTTTCTCTCTCTCTCATGCACACACACCCACACCCACACCCACACGCATATATATAGACACACTATATGTTTTAATTTATAACTTTTTGGTTTGATTATAGCATTATTATTATTTTTAATTTTAGAAGGTTGCTATATTTTTTTGCTATAAAGTTATAATTTATCTTCTACAATTATAATTTATGCAATTTATTTGAATCTCTTTGAGTTGTTGCATGATATATATCTTTTTTTAGTTTATATATGTTCTTGTCAACTTGTTGGTATAATCATGTATTTAGTCTTTCTTGTTTAAATATATTATTTTGACACAATGCACGTTTTTCTTGAACTAAAATAAACAAAAGAGTTTATTTTTTATCTTGTATAATTTAACTATTTTTGTTTATCAAGTTGTTATATTATAATTATTATTTTTTATAATACTTTCTTATTATGGAATTGAAATATTTATTTATAAATAGTATTGGCTATTGTTTTTATAATATTATATCATATTTTTAACTTGAGAATTAGTTTTTTCAACCAACATTGCTTTGACATGTACTACTTCAGTAGTAATGATTCTACCATCATTTTTTATGTTGTATAGTGAGAAACCTGAAAAGTTCAATGGATTGAATTTTAAATTATAACAACATAAAATATTGATTCATGTGCTCACCTTAGACTTGGTTAAGTTCTTGTAGGAAAAAAAAATATTAAAGTTGTCAAATAATAAATTTGATTTCATTATTATGGTAGCTTTAGACATATGGAATCATAGTGATTTTTTACGTAAAAAACTACATTTTGAATAGATTAAAATATACACAGTATGATGTATATAGTTCAATCAAGAGTGAAAAGGCATCAAAGTTATCTGGAATCACTTTGGAAAACTTTGGACCAAAAGTTCATACGTGAAAAATTTCTATATGTAAGAATGACATCAAAGTTATCTGGTCAGGTTTGTTCATGTATATAACATTATTCATGTATATATTATTGTTTACATATACAAAAAGTTAGTGCAATAAATAAATAAAATCTAGAAAGTTTTATATAAGAAAATTGAGTTTTAAACGGGATGGTTTGTGATCCCTCCAATCTTTCTTAGAAACTTAGAGAAAGTATTATTCACATGATACTCTTTTCTTATATAATATAGTTTATAAGTGAAATGGTGATAATTGACCAAGTCACAGTTAATAAAATAGGGATCAATAAATCAACATAAGAAAAAAAATAATTGTTGAAACCAATATCAATAAGGTTAATTACCTTGCTGATGAAGTTTTGGAAATAAATATTTTTATTGTTTTCAAAGTCAACCTAATTAAACAATCATAAGTAATGATGGGTTGATGCTAGTGCTACAAGATGTGTATACGTCGAGAAGATGATGTTTTTCACTTACAAAGAAGTTGATAGAAAAAACCTATATATAAAGAACTCGTAAACCTTTAAGGTACTGGATTTTGAAAAGATCATACTGAAGTTAACCTCTGAAAAGCATCTCACCCTCAACAATGTATTGTCTGTTGCTAATATTAGAAAGAACTTAGTGTCTCTTTTATTGTTGAGCAAAAACAATTTTAATATGATTTTTTTTAGAGTGATAAATTTACGTTCTCTAAAAGTGGTATGTTTATAGGAAAAGTGTATCTCCGTGATGACTTCTTTAAAATGAATATAATAACCATTGTAACCAATTATTGGAACAATAATAAGATTTGTCTTTTCTTCTTGTTTACTTAATTCTTGTTATGGATGGCATGACAAGTTAGGCTATGTGAATTATAATTATATATGAAGGTTAATAAACTATGAATTATTACCAAGTATGATTCTTGAGGAAAAAAAACATAAGTGTAAAATTTATGTAGAATAAAAAATTCATAAAACCTTATTTTCAAAAAATTAAAAAAATAGTGAACCTCTAGGTTTAATTTGCTCGAATATCGGTGATTTAAAGTTTGCGCAAACAAGAGATAGAAAAAAGTCTTAAATTACTTTTATAAATGATTACATAAATTATTGTTATATCTATTTGTTTGGAAGAAAAGATACAACTTTTGTAATGTTTAAACATTACAAGAATGATGTTAAAAATCAACTTGATAAGAAAAATAAAAGTAATAAGAAGTAATAGAGGTGAAATATACAAAGCGTCATTTAACAAATTTTGTTTCCAAAATTATATTATTCACCAAAATATCGCTTTTATTAACCACAATAAAATAAAATTGCAGACTATATGTGATGAATACTATGTTAATAAGTTTTGAATTACCTCGTATCTTGTGAAGGGAAGACAATCCTAACTTCCAATAATATACTTAACAAAATATCTCATTAAAAAATTTAAATAAGACACTGTATGAATTATGAAAAGGTAGAAGAGCTTATTGTGAATACCTTAAATTATGAGGGGTGTTTTGCAAAAACAGTAATGCTTGATATTAAAAAAGGCTAAAATAGGATCTAAGACTTTGGATTGCATATTTATTAGATATGCATACAATAATAATGCATATCAATTTCTTGTACAGAAGTTAAATGTTGAGGATACTCATTTTAATACTATTATAGCATCAATAAATGCTATATCCTTTAAAAATATGATTCCATGAAAAGAAGCATGAGAAAATTATTCATTTAAAAGAACGATTAAGGCTAGCTCAAGTGATCATCACCAATCTAAATATGATGAAGTTGAGTTTAAAACGAGAAAGGGGGAAAATGACCAAAACATTTGGTCTTGATACATACTTGTTAAAAAAATAGAACCTTGAACAATTAATATCCTATTCGGAAGCTTTCTCTTTAAAGGAGGCAATCAATAGTAAAATTAAATCCATTATGAATAAATATACATGGAAACTATTAAATCTTTCTCCTAAAAATAAATCATTAGATCATAAGTGGATCTTTAAAAGAAACATAAAAGTTGATGGCATTATTGATAATTAAAGCTAGACTTGTTGTAAAAGGTTAGACAACAAGAAGATGTGGATTATTTCTTACAAATATTCACTTGTATCAATAATAACTCTCATACAAATGCTAATTGTCATTGTAGCTATTTACAAGCTTGAAATACATCAAACATATATAAACACAACTTTCTTAAAATGGTGACCTTGATGAGGAGGTTTGCATAGAAAAACCCAAAGGGTTTGTTTTCAATGGACAAGAAAATAAAGTCTATAAACTTGTCAAATCATTATACGGTTTGAAATAAGCACCTAAATTATGACATGAAAAATTTGACAAAGTTATGCTATCAAATAAGTTTAAAATCAACGAAGTTGATAAATATATTTATATGAAAAACACAGATAAAGGTTATGTCATTGTATGTCTCTGGTAATTAGGAGTTAATGCATGTTATGAATGGTATAAAACCTAATATTGTTTACTCAATTAGAAAACTAAGTTGATGTACAATTATTTTAAGTATGAATCATTGGAAATGAACTGTATAAAACCTGATATTGTTTACTCAATTAGAAAACTAAGTAGATTTACAATTATTCTAAGTATGAATAATTGGAAAGCAATATGAATAGTACTCAAATATTTAAGGTATACCGTGGATTGTAGGTTATATTATATTTATTACCCAGTGGTACTAAAACGGTTACAATGATGCTAATTGAAGATCCGACTCTAAGAATTAAATTTCACATGTATATATGTCTTCACACTTGGTGATTAAACTGTGTCATGAAAATCATTCAAATAAATATGTAGCGCTAGATTCATAATAAAATTAGAGTTTATTTCTTTTGATAAAACTAGAAAGGAAGCCAAATTGATATAAAATTTCTTACAGAATATTCCAATTGGTCAAAATTAGTGTCAACTATTTGTGTCTATTGCGATAGTCAGTCAGCAAATAAAAAGGCACAAAGTGATATGTATAATGATAAATCTAGACATATACATCATAAACATAATATCATTAAATGTTTACTCTTAAATAAATTATTTATATTGACTATGTAAAATCAAAGGAAAAATATTATGGATCTATTAACTAAAGGTTTGTTGAAAAAGCTTGTGTATAATTCATCAAGGAGAATAGGCTTAAAGCCTTTAAAATAAAAAAGTATAATGATGGTAACCATACCTAATTGATAAGAGATCCTAAAATCTAGGTTCTCAAGGAAAATTAAGTTATATAATATTCTTGGTAGCACTAGGAAAATATTATTTTCTGTTTATTTTTATGATGAAATAAGTGATAATTACAGCGTGATAAAGACTGAGTTGAGCTCTTAATAACTTTTATATATTGATACATCAAATGAAGTATATCATAATAATATTAATGAAAGGTCACCTAAATAAATGTGAAATGTGATCGTGTTTTTGAGAGTTTCAATAAATGATTAATTTTCTAAAGCACCCATGAATCCAAGAATTATTCGAGGCCAAAATAAACACAATAACGAGAAACAAAGGAAATCTTAAGATAGAGAACTATATGAATACTATTGTTTTTATTTACACAAAAAGGTTAAATAGTTCAAAACATCACGTTCACTATTTAGCCGAGTAAATCCGATAATATTTCATTAATAAAGGTTCAAAGTTAAAAGCTACTTATCCTGATGAAGTAATATACCAAATCAATATCTCTCAACAAATCTTCGACTTTTTTTCAAACTGATGAGAAAATTTTCATTCATGTGGAGGATTATTGAAAATTTGTTTACTTAACATGATTTAAATAAATTATATGTAAATGAAAAATGAATCTCAAAGAACCCTTGGTTTTTCTATTAAAAAAACCCTTGATTTTTCTAAATTTAATTCTTGATTTATGGTGGGTAATCAAAGATCGATAATGATGAGAATTAATTTTTATTAATTTTTCAATCTTTCAACTTTCAAAATTCACTACAAAAAGAGGGTGAATAAAAAGTTTTTAACTTTTTAATTATTATTATTATCACATATTATTTCTCACCTTATTGTTAGTGTTTTTCTTGTTTTTTTAACGTTTTTACTTTCCTCCTAAAAATCTAGAGATTAGGTTTACTTTGTTAAGAGATGATTGGGTCATTTTACTTTGGTTCAAAAACCTTAGTTTGAAAGTGCATTTAAATGAGATGGTGTTGTTGGAATCTTACGAGACATATTGTAAATATCCTAGATGCACAAGTGATGTATAATAAATTACTAAATTAAATTTTATTTATTGAAATAATATTAAGGTAGTGTTCGGTTATTATCTAAAAATATAAACTGAGATTATATATATATATATATATATATATATATATATATATATATCTTATGTTTCTTTTGTTTTAAAAAATCAAAAATTCATTATAAAATTATTTCAGAAACAGATTTTTTTTATATTTTTACAACCCAAACATATTTTTATATCTCATGTATCTATTTCCTCTCTTCTACAACACTAACTAAACACAAAGTAAGTGACTAATGAGTTCCAATAAACTATGTCTTACTGCGTTTATATTATTTGCAAGGCTTGTTTTTACTATACATTATACTCTCTGTTTGAAAGATCAATATGTTCTGCACCTGATGACTAAGAACTGGTAAACACTTACCCACGTAGGTAGCTGGATTAAGAGGTGGGATAAAAATTTATGAGATTCACCATCCATAAATTTATGAGATTCACTAGCCGGCTGCAAGGTCCGTTTCAACTCACAGTTGCACCGAGTTGACAATGAAGAAAGTGTACCCAAATTCCTCAGTAATAAAGAGAGAGGAAAACTGGTAAACACTCATTTAACTCTGGTTCAACCTTCACTTCCTGTCTCGTTAAATATAAAGTAATAAGGTGGCCTTGTACAAGTAACTCGGTTCCATCTAGGAGCTCAGTTGGGCCAATTGATCGCACTGTGGGCTTTGCCTAGTGAAGTCATGAAACTCATTATCCTTTGTCAGGAAAAGAGAGAAATGATGACCCCACGAAACCGTAAAAATCACACTGCTATTGTTGAGGATAACGAGAAGCAGAAGATGAATAGATGATGCTGCTTAATAGCAGAAGAACAATGTCATCAGTCAAGACAACCCCGCCAAAATGCTAAAAATAACGAACACTTCAGTAACAGCTCCACCTCCACACTTATCTCCGTCTTCGTCATCAACAACCACCACCACTCAGAAAAACCTCCTTAACCACATAAACCGTCGCCACCTCCTCGCTGCACTCTCTTTCTCAATCTCCACATCCCATTTATCCATACCAGTCGCTGATGCCCGTGGCCTCTTCCAAATGCCTCCTCCCCGCCTCACCAACCAGTAACTCCATCAACCCATCTCCTGTTTTCTTCATTCTTTTTAATTTATAGTCTGTAGATCATAAATTTAAAGGAAACAACAAAAAGGAAATTGTATGTTACCTGGACCACTGTCAAGTTTAGAACTTTTTCTTGTAATTGCTTGTTGATGAATTGATGTTAAACTTATTTAACCTTACTAAGCTTGACAGTTATATTAAGGCACTGCTAAATTATGGATTTAGTTTTCATTGGGGTCTGGTGATGTTAGCACTGTTGTTTCTTTTTGTTTGGATTTGTGGTTAAATTGTGTTGTGGGTGCATGAAGGTATTATTTGGTGAGAGCTGGGGAGTCTGAGTTTGAGAGCCTGGGGATTATCAACACAAATCCGGTAGCAAAAACATCAGTTGATAGTGGGTTGTCAGAGAAAGGGAAGAAACAGATTGTGAAAGCTGCTTTACAGTTGAAAGAAATGGGAGCTTGTGATACAGGGTGTTGGATTTGGCCTTCCATTACTCAGAGAGCTTACCAAACTGCAGAGATTATTGCTTCTGTTAATAGGATTAGTAGGAGGTATGCATAATAATATTGAGTATATTGGGCAAATTGAGTTCTAGCACGAATGGAATGTGGTGTTATAAGGCCCCTTGTTCTTACCTGAATTAGCTTTCTTGACCATTTAGCTATTTTGGCTAAGATCGAGTTCCTTGTAGAAAAATAGAATTTTTTTAATTTAATTGTGGTCGGCTGCTCCATGCTTAATTTTGACAGCAATGTGGGAAAGTGAAGATGTGGCTGAGCTTTTCTAAAACATGGGGCTCCAATTTGCCGCTCAATGGAAATGGACATAATTTCATATTCACATTGTTGTGTTTCCATTGGAAATTTAGAGAGGCTTTCTTTTAAAAGGCTAATATATAGATGATATTGGTGTTTTATTCATTTAAAGGAATGGTGGCGTTTTCAGAATCTATTGCGATAGTGCATTAATTACTGCTATTGCTTCAAATAGTCCTCCGCTGTTGCAGTTATATAGTTCCAGAGTACAGCTTCCTGGATGCCCGTGGTTTAGGAGCTTATGAAGGCAAGAATTTGGAAGCTGTTTCGGAAGTAAGATCCCTCCCTGTTTACCAAATGATATGGATGCAATTTCAATGTTTTAGTTTTTGGTTTAAACAAGTTTTCCTTCAAGACAATACTAGTGAGCTCTCTCTGCTCAAGTCAACTCATCTAAGTTTCAGGCCCTCAGTCCAAATGTCTTAAAAGATCCATTCCTTCCATCTCATTCTCTCTCTCTCTGAGCTGCAATTAATCATGTTGCAAATATATTTTTAAGAACTTTTTGCGAATAGGATGTTAATAGCTGAGGTCTTGGCTATGGTTCAGGTATATGCATCGGATACTATTTCTCCAAGAAACAAGCCCCCTCCCATCGACGATGGAACCCCAAATGAGAGTGTGGCAGACGTGTTTGTCCGTGTTACACAGCTGATGTCCATTCTTGAAACTCAGTACTCTGAGGAAACGATCATCATTGTATCTCCAGATTCTGATAATTTAACAATCCTCCAAGCTGGTTTAGTCGGTCTTGACCTTCGAAGGTAGCCATGTGACTCTTTAGCTTCTAGTGTATGGTCTAAAGCAGATTTACTATAAATGTGAATATCTCAAGAATAAACAATCCTTAGCCAGTATGTGATGGTTTGCCTTTGTTCTTGTGCAGGCATAGAGATCTTTCTTTTGCCCCTGGGGAAGTCAGATTTGTTGATATCAGCAGCATACCAGCTTATAAACAACCTGCCTCTGCTGTATACAAATGTAGAAACCCACCAATCTGTAACTGAAATGTCTGTCTTCAATTTATACAAAGAATGAAGACATAAACTTAATTGTTTGACCATTCTGTATCTAGACTAAATCATTACTGTAGCTTATATAATCCCGATCATGCATTTGTCAAGATATCTCAGCATAAATTGAAAAAAAACTGTCTTTGCACTTCGCTACCTTAACTAGCTATGGAGCAAGATGAAAATTTGAACCATTTGTGCTTCAAGCTGTCACGACCTGGGTATCCTACTATAGCTATTACTCAGATTGCAACAATTGTCCACGCTATCTAGTGGACGGTCGACCAATCTGCTGGATTGAGAGCATCATATGCGTGAACTTTATGTTAAAGGTTTCCTTTGAGCAGCCACTAGAAAAAAAAAATAGTAGATACCACGCACGCACCCGTAGTGATGTCTTGCAGAAGTCAGATTTGTACACTGTACTTTCCGAGTTCGTAGAAAATGAACATCCTTCTCTGGGTTGTATTTTTATACGGGAATTTAAAGACGACAAGAAACATGGAGCAAGAAAATGAATCTCTGTCCATGAACTGTCCCCTTGAATAATCTAATATCTTGAATTCTTGTCAATGTTTTTATTTTGTATCATCAACTCTCATGAGGAGTAGGGTGTCAAATGACGTATCTGTTTCTTGAGTTGAAAAGTAGGATTGAGTATAATTATAAAGTTATTATTATATAAGGGGAAAATACATTATTTTTAGTGTATTTTATTTAAAATAAGTTGTATTGTTGTTTAATTATTATTTTTAGATCGTCTTTCTATTAATTGATTTTTTAACTATGGCTGATCTCTTTTCGTGAGAAAATTTCTATCTTATAGGGTGAAATTCTAACTGTTCTAAGTTTTAGATTTTAACATCGTATTTATTTTGTACTTTGTATCTTTAATATCTGAGAGTACACTTTATAGTATAATTTTATACCCCAAATATTAAAGTATACAACTAAATCCTAATACTCTTGATATTAATTAAACAAAATAGTTGTTGAAGGATTTTTTATATTTTATCCAAAACCTAACGGATAATCAGAAACTGGTTACAATATTCATTTTGCATTTTTAAAATATGATAAAAATAATTTTAACTCTTTTTTTAGAAAATATACATGAAAAATCTTTAGGATTTGGTTGTATTCACGAAGACAAAAACATATTTTTTGTTTTTGGAAAGAAGAAATTAATCTAAATATTGTTTTGATTTTTTTTTTGAGATTTTTTCGAAGTTTTGGAGAAAACCAGGTATTTTTAATATCGAGTCCATATCTTACAGTGTAAGTCTATAATCTGATATTATGCAAAATTATTGGAAAAACATGTGGGAGACCATAAATATTTTTAAAATACCTTTTAAAAAATTTGAATTCTTTTTAGATTTTTTTGTTTTTATATTATTATGTTATTACTTTATTTTATTATTAGTAAATATATTGGGCTACACTCGGCCCAACCATCTGGGCTGGGCTAAAATAGGTCCAACCCGACTCAATCAGGTTGGGTCGACTATCATCCCAACAACCTTATCTCCCTTTTTAATGTTAGGTCGAGCCTGGAGCCCAAGCCCGATCCAATAAGCTTGGGATGGCAGAAGACCCAACCTCCCTTTTTTTTATGTTGGGCTGGACTCAACCTAGCTATCTAGGTTGGGTTGAAACAGGCCCAGCCCAAACCCATATGGTTACTGGGCTGGCCCAACGACCATGTTAAATATTTGGTCATTACATTCATAATTCTACATGTAATGGCCACCATCAGGGGGTTTAAAAAGAAAATTAGAAAGAATGATTGCCTGATTAGAAGAGAAAGGTTGATGGTGGCGTTTCTAGTGGTGCTGGGAAGCCTAACGTGTGGCTAATGATGGTAACGACGGTGGAGGCATGGCAAAGAAAGAGGAACAAAACCGGTAGAGAGAAGGAAAATAGAGACTAGGGGAAAAGCTGATTTTTCTCCAACTTTGGTTTCCAATTTCTTCATGCTTAATGCCTAGAATCCACCCCTATTTATAGGGGGTGGAAAATGGACATTTCATCTTTATCCGGGACAAATCTTAGCCCTTGATTTAACTATGAAAGATCCCAACAGTTAGCTTAAAGGCATAATCATAGATTGTGAAAACTAGCTGCTAAAGGATGGTCGAGTTGGCCACTTTGGGGCGGTATCTACAGGGTCAGTTGGTTGGCAAGATCTATTTTGGGGTGTAGTACAATGTCAAATCATCGTAATGATGTATGGTTTGTCAGGTTTGGTTGAGAGAAAAAACATTAAATACTCCTGAAAAGTAGTCACCCGAGCAGCTTTTTCAAGTGAAAAGGAGAAGATGATGAATAATATTGGTCTGGTTTTTTTTTTTTGTTATTGTTTGTCAAAATAGCATCGTTTTGGTCAAAATGCGTTGTTTCATTAAAATGAAACGGCTTTGTTTTGGCTTTTAAGGTTTTAATTTAGGGATTTAACCAAAGTTCAATTTAGTCCCTTGGCTTTTGATATCTTTCAATTGTATCCCTAATTGACCATAAACTTTTGATTTTATGCAATTTTGCATTTCAACATCAGCCTCAAGTTTCAACACCCTTTTCATTATGATTCTTTGTTTTGGATTTATGAAAATTTACCCTTAATTGACCATTAAACTTTCAATTTCACCCTTGTTTTCCACCAAATTAAGTCCTTGAAGTTTAGTGCCTTTTTCAAAAAGGTCTTTAATGTAAATTTCTTCAATTTGACCCCTAATTGACCTTAAACTTTGATTGTTTTTACGATTTTACCTCAAATTTCAATTAATTGACTTTGAAGATGTTAAATTTGATCTTCTAAAATTCTAATATTCTCAATTAAGCTCAAATTAAGCCTCTAAACTTAATTCTTCATTAATAGTCCCTAATAAAATTAAATTGACACATTAAAAACATAATTAAGTCCTTACACCTAATTAAATATTTTAATTGGACCTAAATTAATTCTTAAATATAATTAAACTTTAATTTGGTTCATGATTAAATCAAATATGCATATTAAAAATCTAATTATATCATTGGACTTAATTTTTAAGTATATTCGTCCAATAATCATTTAATTTGGCTTTGATTTTATATTGTCTTTCTGATCTTCGGTATGATGAGGTACGATTATCCTTTAAATTTTGTCAAAAAAATCCATCTTGATCCTTTTATATATATCTAAGACCTTCTTCAGCCAGCTTTTGCCATATTGTTGGTTTTCTTGTTATTGTTGCTTTTGTTTTTAAGCTTTTACAAGGAAAGAAGTAAATTTTAGAGAATAACCTAAAAATGAGTTATGAGAAATTGTTTGCTAGTTGTGAATCCTAAACTGTAATTAGTTTTGAAATGTGAGGCAGCTAGAAAGATTTTAGAGAAATTTCTTATTTAACCTTAATTATCACAAGTCCTTATAGCAAGCTGACAAAATCACAATTATTCTGAATGAGAAATTGAAAACAATTTTATTTGCACAATACCCTTTTGATAGTTGATTTCCCTTACCTTAGTATAAGAATAACATTTCATTTTCAAGTCTTACTTTTTAAAATAAACATATTAATATCTTGAATTTCAATGACATCCTTCATGACTTGTATGTTAACTTTCTTTGCACCTAACCTAACTGGATTCATACACGGTTTCATATTTTCTAATTAAATAAGAGCAAATTATGATGTAGCACCTGTGTGTTTTATGGTTTTATGAGTTAGTCTTTTTGGTTTTGAAATAAGTTAATTCATTGATTAAAATTTTAAATAACTCTTATTAATTACATTTTTAATTTTCTTTGAAAATTTTAATTATAAAAGATTTTTTTAGACAAATGATAGATCAATTATCATGAAAAAAACAAAAAAAAATAGATACAATCAAAGTACTAAATATTGAGTTTTTTAAAATAAAAAAGAATAATTAATTATTTTATTAAAAACACTTGTATCCAATAATAACTTACTCAATTAAAGGAAGATTTTATAGTGTACAATTGATGTCCTATAAGTTACTTTTTAGGGCCCAGATCCAAGAAAGAGACAAACACAAGTATGAGATAGAATAAAATTCATGTTTTTTCAAAAGTGACCTAAGATTTCTCTCTACTTATAACTATCTCTTTTCTAAAAATGAGCCTAAAAAATAACTAATAAGATGTCGCTAACTACCTCATAAGAACCATAAAATTTTCCCTCAATTAAGTGATTAACAATGAAGAGGTTGTTCTTTTTAGTCCCTTTCTTAACAATAGGTAAAGTATTAACTTTTTATTTTATTACTTTTGATTTAGAAGGTATATACATGTATAGTTTGTATAAAGAGTTATTCTAGAAAGTTATTCTTAGCAATCAAAATCATTCATTAATCTGATTTAGGTTGACTCTTAAATCGTAGGATTTCATACAAATAAATTAAGATAAATCTCTAAAATTACTCCATTTTATTTTGCCAACTCACATTTGTTGTTACCTATTTTTTGGATCCCACATAAACAAAAAAAAAAACATACAAAAAAATTTAAAAAAAATATTGGAAGGAAAAAAAAAAGATATATCAATGAGAAGAATATATCAGAAGACCTAGGAAATTATCGAAGACTGACTGAGAAAGACTAAATATATAAAAGGTTTATTTGAATTTATTGAGGGCTTAATTGCAAGAAAATTTAATTTTTAAAAGTCAATTTAGACTTTAATTGAAAAAAATTAAAGTCTGGGGTTGAATTGTGATTTTTTGAAGTTAATTTGGTCAAATTAGTAGTTTAATTGCATAAATATTGCAGATTAATGGGCAAATAGGGACTCAATTGAAGAAATCCAAAACCAAAGATCAAACTGGAAAAGACGCATGAATATAGAGGCTGAAATTGACCAAATCAAGGGCCAAATTGAAAAAAAAATTAGAAGTTTGTTGGTTAATTGAGGGTCAAAATATACAAATTCATAAAAAAAAGACCAAAATGAGAAAGATGGCCAACTTAAGGGCTAATATATAAGTTTAATGGGGGTTAAATTGCATGCAATTAAAAAGTTATTTTGTGTTAATTAAAGGTGTATGCACCATAATTGAAAGAGCAAAGACTAAATTGAAACTTTGTTAAATCCCAAATTAAGAACTTTAATTTATAGGATTTTAACCCAATTAATATGTCATTCAGCCTTTGTTTATTTTCTTCCTTGGCAGTTCATGGCGATTAGGTTGGCACATTTCAAGAGCTCGTTCTGAAATTTTAGATCTCCAAATGGCATGAGATTTTTTATAAATAGAAGGGAGACATCTCCTCTACAACACTATTTCCATGAAATTAGATATTTGCATCCTAATTTTTTCATGGAAGTCCCTAACATTTTGTCCCTAATCAGCCATCACTCAATTTTTAGATGTGGTGCTGAGCAAGTTGGCACATTTGGATGAATAAATATGGAGCTACAAACCTCCAAATTGAGTAAGAATGTATCTAAATGAAAGTTGTGCACCCCCTCTACCACATTCAGATGGTCTCAGGCGATAATGACGTCACAATTACTTTGACAAAACCTTAAAAGTAGATAACTTAGTCAATCCCGACAATGCAACTATCTTGTAAAAAATGATTTTGTTTTTGTGTGTACACATACAAAGTCTCCTCATTAGGTCCTTATCAAGGTTAGTGTTAGTGTTTGAGTTTTTTTTTTTGGCTTAATATATGTGTTAGCCTTGATATCAAGTCTTTTATGGTTATATTGATAGTGATGTTTAATCATGTGAAGACATACTGAGTTGATGTAGAAAGGTATTATATGTCAAGAAGAGTGACAATCCTATGTACTTTAGTACCATGTTAACAATAGGTAAAGTATAAAGTTTCTTATGTTATTTTAGTTGACAAAGTATTTATATATATAATTTATAAGAGAGCTATTTTAGGAAGTTATTTTTAATAATCAACTAATTAATTGTAGAAATTGATATGAAGGTAAGATAAATCTCTATAATTACTCCACTTTATTTTACTAATGCATAACAACACTCTTGGCTTTAATGTAAGAAAAAATAGCATTTCATTCCTAAGTTTTTTAATGTGAAATCAACATATTATTATATGGAATTTCAATGAAATCCTTAATAAGTTGCATGTTAACTTGTCATTTGCACTAACTAGATTAATACGTAATTAAATAATTAGATAGATAGCTTATGCTATGTCATGAGCCACATCAATTAAGGTAAAAAAAAAAAGGCATTTAGGTTTTGATGGTTAATGGGTCAGTCTTAAAAATCTTTAAAACCAACTCCTTGTCTGGCCCGGGTTTCAAATCAAACTATAAAGGAATTGCCCCAACATAACCCAGTTGACATGGAAATTTCAAAGGAGATTGATGACCAGTAAAAACATGGTTGGCTTTAAAAAAATTCAAGATGACATCTCATTTTAAAAAATATTGGGACAGCAACACATTGATCGGGGTTTCGTAGCTTAACCCATTAAATTTATAATTTAGGTCATGAACTCCATCAAGTTTAATAATTATTTTAAATTATTTCTTACTTAGGCCCGGTTTGTTTGCTAAAAAGTAGTTTTCTTTGGGAAAAAGAATTCTAAGAAAGTGAATTACTTTTCGATTTTGGTAGTGTGATGAAAAATAAGTTGAAAAATATTTTTCAGTGTTTGGTTATGTCATGGAAAATGAGCTGGAAAATAACTTATTAATGTTTTATTTTTTTCAAGTTTGTTAAAATAATAAGGAACAAATCTTACAAATTAAAAAGTTGAATGAGAATGAAATTGAAAAAAAAAATATAATTTCATAAATTATCTCAAATAAAATAAATAATAATAAAAATAATAGAGATCAAATCTAAAAAATAAAAAACAATTGAAAGATGAAGAAATTAAAATAATAATAATTAATATTTCATAAATTATTTCAAATAAAATAAGTAACATTCAAAAGAATGAGGACCAAATTTGATAGATAAAAAATTTCAATTAAAAAATGATGAGGGAAAAGCAAATAACAATTATAAAAATAAGGACCAAAGTTAATATAAAAATTTAATTCTAATGGATGAAATTGAAAAACAAATATTCAAAACAATATATATATATATATATATATATATATATATATATATATATATATATATATTAAAAGTTTGAAGACCAAATTTGATATAATCAGCAAATAATATGATATTTTTAAAATTTTCACAACTTCCGGAAAGTGTTTTCCGCTCAAAATAAAAGGAAATCACTTTTCTAGAAACCAAGCCAAATATTCCTTTGACTTGAAAGTGTTTTCTGTTTATCAACTTTTCTAATGGTAAACAAACATAGGAAAATTTGAAAAATAATTTTTTAAAAATCAATTTTTAGAAAACAAATGTAGCCTTAATTATATGATAAAAAATACACTCACAAAATTTGGCAACAACTTAATGTCAAGATATTTGGTTAAGAATGAGACAACCTTAAACCAAAATAAATTATGAAATCAATTCTCAATCAACCCAAGTTCACCTATGACCCGAGTCATTGATTGATTGTGTTTAATAATAGTTTTTAAACTATTTTTATTTAATTACACAATGGAAAAATATGCTTGCATAATTAAACATCAACATAATATCGTGATGTTTGTTTAAGATTATGATAACTCTATAGAAAGCAAAATAAAATAAATTATGAAACTTAACTTCTAATGAACTCATGTTAACATATCAAACCTGCAATCTAGGTCATAGACTCATTTGGATTTAATAACTTTATTTTTTCTAATTTTTTTAATTTAATTATATGATAAAAAAATAAATGCTCATAAAATTGAGCATTGATCAAGTGCTAGGAAGCTTGTTTAAGACCGTAATAAACCTATAAAAAAACTAAAATAAATTATAAAATCCAATTTAAAATCAATAAAGTATTGAAGAATAAAATTGTAAAACAAATATTGAAAGTTGAAATTGAGAAAATATCAACAAAAAATTTAAAGAAAAAAAGAAATAAAACAAGTCAAACACGGGTTGTTTAGCCTAGCATGCACAAGCATTTTAAAATTTTCTTATATCTTTTTTAAGAAAGGAAGAACATTTCGTCCACCTATTATACACATCACTTGTTGTTCTAGATTATGACTGAAAAGTCATGTAGCTAACTCTAATGGGTAAAAGCCCATTTTTTCAGCAAAAAAAAAAAAAAAAACTAAGAAACACCTAAGGAGCTTAAAAAACTCCATTTGGTATTAAATTAGCATTTAATCAGTTAAAAATGAAATAAAAAATAAATTAAATAATAAAAAATCTCCAATGAATATTTATCTTTTTCAGTAAGATCAAGAGAAAAAGACCTAAATAAAATTTTTCTTGTCAAATAAAACTCATTAACATTAAAAATGACAAGTTTCATCATTAAATATTGATCATTTATCAATTTTCTCTTTCTTCCACCGTAATATGACAACTCTTCTCTTCTCTTAAACTTAGAGAATAAAAAGTGAGCAAAACAAGGTTTTGGACCAAACATTTAATTTACAAATTAAATGGGCCAAAAAAGAAATTTGACAAAATCCTAAAAGCAAAAGACTCTAACATAAAAAATAAAAAATCAAGGCCTTTTATTTTTTTTTCTCTGTGTCAATTTTGGTCATCTCTTTTTAATTTTTCTCAAACAATAAAATTAGACTCTTTTATGAGAAATTGAGCGTTAACTCAATATTAAGCTTTTTTTTTAGATCACAATAATTATATAAAAGAAGATTGAAACAAACTATCAACCTCAAACCTCAATAAACATAATATTAAAAGATTGAATTGAAAAGAAAAAAAATGATGATAAAAGGAAAAAAAAAAGACTAGAATTGAACCATATTTTTCTTGTAAAAAGGCTTGTCATTATTTATTTGCTTTAATTTTGATCCTTTTATTTTTTATTTCTTATAAATAATAAATTCAAATTCTTTTTTGTTATATAGATCACCAAACTAATATCGAGATGTTTTTCCAAGATCACAATAACCACATAAAATACAAATTAAAATAAATTATCAACCTTAAATCTTAACAAACATAATATTAATAAATAAAATTAAAATAAAACTAAATAATCAAAATAAAAAAAACAAGAAAAAAGCAAATTACTATGCAAATCCATAGTGTTTTGCCTTATAAGCCATGATAAAACACTCATGGCTTTTAATTTTACTTTTTTTTTTTCTAATGAAGAGTTTGTTGCTTGCTTTTTTGCTTCTCTAGTACAAGTTATTGAACCCAAATCAAGTGTCAATCCAACTCGTGGCCATATTATGAATTATGAATTTATGGGGCAATCTAAATTATGATTAAAAAATGATTGAGATAACATTATTTTAAGGGTTTTTTTTTTAATTAAAAAAAACCGAGATAAGAATCAGAGTCAAGCTTTCGGTTGATTTGGTCGACATCTATGTTAATTCAAAAACGAAAAATTGCCATCATTGACGGAGAAAAAAAAATAAAAGGAAAAGGAAAAGGAGGCAAACATGTCATGGAAGTACAAACCAGATAACACTTCAAATCTTTTCTCTTTTTTTAAGATAGAGATGATGAAAGGGACCAACCCACTTAGCCAACCTAACCTATTGTAAACACGTCAGCAACCCAAACCTACGTGTCAACCACTTGCTTACCTCCTTCCCATAATCCACAGCCACCCATCAATAGTTTTTTTCTTAAAAAAAAAAATAAAAAAATGTTTCCACAAGTAGATGAAAAAAATCCTATGACTGCTTACTGTCTTTTACCTAAAAAAAAACAAGACCCCACTTGACGCCGTCAATTAACGTGTCCCCAAATCTCTCCGTCAACAACCTATCCTTCCTTAGTTCCATTATTATTATTATACTTCTCTCGCTCTCTCTGCTGTTTTCAATAAACTCTCTTTAATCCAGTTTCAGTTACTGATAATTACTGCATTTAGTTATATAAAAAAAAAATATATAGGACTCCATAGATGAAAGATTCTGATTCATTTCTCGTACCTGATGAGATTACGAGGATTGTTGGTCACTGATTCACATACAGAAACACTCTCACCCCCCCTCTTTCTTGTAATAAGTCTTTCTTTCCTTTTTTTCTCATAGGGTTTTCCAGTTAGTTATGGCAATGAGAGGAGTCGATTTCAAGTGGTTTGTCCTCAATCTTTCCTTCTAATTAACTTCACTATATCTGTAGATATTGGACTTGTGGGTGCCTACCCTTTTGTTTCAAGATTTTTGTTTTCATGTTGAAAAAGATTGGGTTTTGCAGGTACGATGGCTTCTTCTTGTCAATGCTGGCAACAAGTGCGTATCCTTTTTATTATGTTCACTTTTTAAATTTTGGCATTCATATAATTAAGGGTTTTCATTTTATTTCTTTAATTCCCAACGAAGTTTGAATCTTTGAGTATGGTTTCTATGGTACCAGCTAGCTAGGCTCTTGCTTAACCTTCTTGTTTGTGGCTTTCTTTTGGTGATTATTTAACATCAATCTGTTACTATCTTTTCTTAGTTTTATATTTTAACCGTTTGGTTTTGAAGAAAAACCGCGTGCATTTTTTGAAATTCCAAAGAAAGTTAGATCATGAATTGAGTTCTAAACGATTATTTTATGGGAATTGATAATTAGGTTTACGTTGTTTGTTCTTTCTTTGACAATGTTACTGATAGAATCATTGTTGCCATCAATTGGAAGCGTTACCATCTTTGTACATACCCTTTGCACATATGGATAATGGTAGGTTGTTCTATCTTATTCTTGTTCAAACTAATTATGTGAATTCAATGGTTTTCTTTTGTATCTCATTTCTAACTTTTGTTGGTTCAGGTTGACTACACTACCGTTTTTGTGTTTCGCTTGTTGATGTTCATAGATAATGGACTTGCTGCTGGAATGGGATTGTAAGGCCTGGCCTTATACACCTTGTCATTAATGTTTTTAGTGATGGGTTTCTGCTACTTTAGATGAGAATTCTGCATGTTATGTTATTTTAAAGATTTTGGAGAGATTTCAAGAAAGAAATTTGCTCAAAATGAGATATTGTATTGACTCCCACATTATCTCTGTGCTTTTGGAAAAGGATTCTGTACAATATTTTTTTTTTTTAACACTTTTTGAAATCAAGTGACTACAGAGTTTGCTTTGTTTTAATTGGTTTAATCCTGTTTTCATGTGAGTGAAGTCTTTCACAATGTTGTAGAAACTTCTTGTAAACAATTTGTTTTTCACTGTCATATGGTCGAATTGAATGGTTTGAGAATATTGTTTGCATCAGTCTAATGCATGTTCTTTTACTGAAAGTTTTAAAAGGCACTTTGTAAGCTGAATCTTGCCTAATAAGTTTTTTTTTTTTAATCTATTTCACTTCCTTGTTGGGATTTTGGGTGGCAGCAGAGATATACCTGTTTCATCAATTTTACTTCCTTGTATAGATAATAAGTTGTTCTTTTTTATCTATTTTATTTCCTTATAGGGATTTTGGGTGGCAACAGAGATATGCCCGTTTTTGTGGAAGAATTGTGGTTCTTTCAATTCTCTCTCTGCTACTATATCCATTTCTTTGGGCTTGGACTATAATTGGCACACTCTGGTTCACAAATGCAAGAGATTGTGTAAGTTCGTTTTGATATTCCTTGGTATTGTCATCTGAAGACAATTTTAATTCTGGAGGTGATATGTTTAACTTTTTGCAGTTACCAGAAGAAGGTCAGAAATGGGGTTTTCTTATATGGTTGCTTTTCAGCTACTGTGGACTCATCGGTATCGCTTGCATCTCTGTTGGAAAGGTTATCATAGTTCCTTGTGCTTCTATTTCTCTATTTAATTTTACATTCTATTGTTTACCCTGATATCCAAATTATTCTGCTCATTGATGCTTTCTTATTTTCACATGCCCCTTCTTATCCTCGACTTGTTTAATTTTCTTTTCTAGTGGCGGGTACGAAGACAAGCACATCACTTGCGTGCTCAGCAGGGCATTCCTATTTCAGAATATGGGGTAATGGTTCATTCATCTCGAGTATTGAAGTTTATTATTGCTTCTTTCAAGATTTCTTTTAATCATCCTACTCATGAATCCAGGTTTTGGTTGATTTGATCCGGGTGCCAGATTGGGCATTCGAAGCTGCAGGACAAGAAATGAGAGGTATGGGCCAAGATGCTGCTGCGTACCAACCTGGACTCTACTTGACTCCCACTCAGGTAAGTGCCTGTCACTATTAAGGGCTATGATTTATATGATTGCCATTTATTCTTCATTTTAACCCGGACAACATCGTGCACATTCATGTTTTTATTATAACCTAAAAATACAGTACTTCAGGTTTCAAGTCCTCATTGGCGATTGAATGTGATCCAAATTATTACATCACAGTATGGAGTAACCTTAATAGGGAAGGGCATCCAAAGGGATAAGGGACTGTGAAATTTTTTTATTGTAACTCTTTGTTTGTGTTGGTGTGCTCTCCATATTTTTTGGAGGATGTCTAAGTTAATGCATTATATTATTGGACTTTAGGGTCATATGATTCCAATCCTTTCCAGTAGCTTACAGTAATACTTTTGAAGAAATCTGGTCGTGTGAACATTCTAAATTGGCATAAACTTTTTTTTAGTTTATAATTCTGTTTCTGGTTCTGTTGTCTTTTCATAGAGAGAAGCAGTGGAGGCACTCATTCAAGAACTTCCAAAGTTCAGGCTCAAGGCTGTTCCAACTGATTGCAGTGAATGCCCCATCTGCCTTGAAGAGTTCCATGTAGGGAATGAGGTAGGTATTTTTTTATACGTGTCCAGTTGCCCTAGGGGAGGTCTATTCCACTGCAGAAATAGCCCTTCATGCTTAAAAAAGCTGCCGTTATCTTTTTTTGAGTTTTTTAATAGAACTTCAGGTATAGTGTAAGTTTGTTACAACTCCAGAAGGAAAAACTTACCTGCTTTAGTCCCACTGGATATATTCCAACTATGTTAGCTCAGAGTAATTTATCCACCAAAGTCATTTGGTTGCATATTAGACCACCTATAAAAATGACAACGAAGAAAATTATCACTTTTACATAGTAATGGAAGGTTGGTGCTGGTAGTTAAACCTCATGCAAAATATTTCATTTCATATTGTCTTTACGTAATTGGTTTGTTACCTGTTAGAGTTGACAAATAGCAAAGGGCCGCATGCTATCGGGCATTAGGGAAAAAAAACACAGTTGAACTACCAAAGTTCCTTACTAGTTATGTTGCAGGTTCGTGGCCTGCCTTGTGCACATAATTTCCATGTTGAATGCATTGACGAGTGGCTTCGACTGAATGTGAAATGTCCACGGTGTCGCTGCTCAGTCTTCCCAAATCTTGACCTTAGGGCCTTGTCTAATCTCCTTGCCGATTCTGAAAGATCTCCTGCCACCTTAACAACCAACCGTTATGTGAGAACTGTGCCTTTCAGCCAAATCTATCTGTTGAGAATGCAGGGTCTGCTCTGGCCTGTCCGAACTGAAAGTGCTGGGGTGCCCACCGGTGCAGATATTGATGTGGAAGCTGCTGAGAATGGAAGTGTACACATGGCAAATGAGGAACCAAGAGGTGTGGAACCAGTTTCCTCAGCTGGATGTGTGCTCGTTGGTCAGTCCACCCAACCTCATCACTAGTCTTTTTTTCTGGATTGTCGCAGTTTTACAACCTCTTAACCCTGTGCTGGGAAAAGCTAGGCGTCGCTGAATCACACTTTAATGAAAAAACCAATGCCCTCAGCTGTTTTATAACACAGAGAAAAGCAAAATGATGTTTGTCCATGACCGCTGTCTAATTGTTGTGTTGATACGTGATGTACCAGAAAAGGAACCCCACTCCACAATTTACATGGGGATTTCCGGACTCGAATATCAGTAATCATAACCTTTGTAATTTGTTAACGAGAATGGAGCTTAGATTTGCCGATATAGAATTATTATTGCGAGGTTTTTTTTTTTTTTTTTTAATCAACAGCGAGTTTTGGTTGAGGCGGATTGCATGTGTAGAGTGCAATGTTCATCCATTAATCATGAAGATATAAGCGGTGGTTCCAATATCTTGAATTTTGCATTACCAAAGCCGTGCGTGATTTTCATCTCATAAAGGTTTTTTTCTTTCCTTGGACAAGGTTCTGGAACGACAATTACCCAAAAAAAATAAAAAACCTACAAAAGGCCTCGGTGTTTTCCAGTGTAACGTGAAGATTAGTGACCAATTTGTTTTTCATTGCACTTAACAATTGTCATTGCAGTGGGTGAAGTCATTTTTATATCATTTGTTAATTAATTAGAGACAGTTTAGATGTTCATTTATTTTTATGTACAGTAGAAATGTTTTGTTGCTCTTAAAAGCTAAAAAATAAGAGATATTTATGTCTTTTTTTTATTTATTTACATAGTAAAATAACATTGATATCCGCAAAATACAATATTCTTTTTTTTTTCAATTTTGATCTGTATTTTTTATTGTTTTTTTATTTTCTTTGTTTATTTTTTTTAATTTAATTCCTAATTAGTTTCTTTTAATTATTTTTAATAAGATTTAGTCCTTATTATTTTGTTTTTTAATTTTAAATTTTTTATGATTGAGAATTTTGCTTTTAAATTTTTTTATGTTTACCTTTTATATGGTAATCTTAGTCTCATAATTCAGTTCACTAGTTTCATTGATTAACTCGTTTTAAGTTTGATTTTTCTTTAAATCCTTTTAATTTTATTTTTTTTTATCATTTTCATCATCTGACATTGATATATTGGATTTTGAGCTTCATGATTTGTTCTTTTTTTTTGTGTAATTATCTCTATCTCATATCTCGAGTAGCAAGTTAGTCAAGTTAACTTGAATTGAGTAGTTTTTTTTTATTTTATCATTTTTCATTAAATTATTAACCCTTGAACATTGTGATTTTTTTTTTTATGCGGGTTATCCCGGGTACGGGATGGTCAAGTTAACATATATTGACATGATTTTTTATCATTTTTATTTAACTTTTTTTTTAGATGTTTTTTTAAATAATTTTAAATCCCGATCTCATATTGTATTTGGTGGATTTGTAAAGTTAACTGTACTTAACTTGAGTATTTATTTTTAATATTATTTTTTTAAAAAATTGATTTTTTATATTTTTAATTTTTTATTTATGATATTTTTAATTTTTTTATAGAATTATTTTGATTTTATATTGATCAAATTAACCTGATTGAACATTTCCAGATATCTTTATTCATTCTATATTAAAAAAAAAAAAATTACCGTCACCACTCTTGTAAATCTATTTCTCTGCTTTGTTAGGAAGGGGAGGATCGATCAATAACAAGTTTCACAAGTCGTTGATTCTTCGGGTGGCGATGATGATGAAATGCGCTGAAAACACAGGAGAGAAGATTCTGGACGTCATATTAGTTAAATGAATCAAAGGAAGTCTCAACCGTTTGTTTTCGTCTTGTGTAGGCGACATGGTGACGGCTACAGGGAAGAAAGGAAAGCATGCAGCCATTGTTAGGCAGCGCAAGCCTTTGCGCGCAGGAAGGATTGTGTTTACATGTATTTTGAAGGTGAAATTATACTGCCCATTTCTCTCTCTTTTTCTCTCGTTTTTTAATTAAATATTTATGTAGTTTTTTTTTTTTAGGTGCAGATGATTTTTCCTTTCTACTCCTTGCCTCTTGATTCTTATCTCTATCAAATTTTGATTTGATTTTTTTACTGTACGATTCTCAGGCTTATTAACTTCTAATTAGGAATTTTGTAATCAATATATACATATAGATTAGTTGATTATTCAATAATGATGTTCCAAGAATTTAGAAAGCAATCGTGTTTTTTTTGTTTTCTTAGAATGCTTTCTAGATTAATATTAACATGACATGTATGTGTGCATATAAGATTTGAAGTTAAGATCTAATATATTTTACATTAATATTAGTTTATGTATATTTTAATTAATTTAATAAACTTTAAAATTAATAATTTTATAAATTTTAGTGTTTTTGAGTTTTGTGAGATTTAAACTAATTATTTTTTAAAATATTTTTTTAAAAAAATATATAAAAAAATTATTTTTATTTTTTTAAAAAAATTATTTTTGATATAATACATTATCAAAAATATTAAAAAATTAATTTAAAATAAAAAATTCATAATTTTTTTCAAAATATTTTTAAAATAAAAAACAAAGACAGTTCTTGCCAAATATTATTGGTTTTTTCCATTTCAAAATTACGTCGGCTAAAAATCTGAAGGCTTGCAAAAATAAAAATAAAAAATAAAAAACGGTAAATTTAGCCCCGTGTACATCGAAATGGATCCCACATATCCTCAGATATTCTGTTCAGCCTCCTCTCCTCGTTCTTACAAGTATATCCTCAGATATCACAACTAGATTAGTTACCATCAAACTCCTCTCTCTCAAAAACCCACAAGCAAGCATTGAGAGATGATAGTGGGAAATAATGTATATGGAATGGGGCAATCAATAACTACAGTGCCCCAATTGAGACCCTTTTGTTGCATTGATTTCTCAGCCCCAAAATCTACCAGTTTTAGCTTTCTTTTTGGTTGGGGCTGCTCTTCTTCTCCTCACAATAACAAAAAGAATCCTTCTTTCTCTCTCAATAGAAACACCCGCGAGAACTCAAATCTGCACTGCTGTTATTGCTATAATAGCAATAATAATAGTCCTAGTGCTTCTTCTGCTTTGGAGTGGGATTGGAATAGATGGAACCGCCATTTCTCTGAGATTGAACAAGCTGAAAGTTTTGCTTCTCTTCTCAAGGTGCTACCTCTTTTGTACTTTTACTAGGTTTATTTTGATGTTTTTCCCGGGGGGGGGGGGGGGTTATTGTTCTCTGCTTAGTTGCCTTAATATGTTAAAGGGTCTAATTTGTTGTAGCTAAAAATACCAAGCTTATGTTTTCTAATTGTAATTATTTTGGTAGGATTTTTAATTTTTTTTTGGGTAATCAGTTTGCCTAATTGTGCAATTCACTAAATCTTGGTCTTTTTATTATTGGTATCGGTTCTGATCGTTTTTGTTTCTATGAATTTCGTATGTTTAATTTGGTCTTGAGGTATTTTATGGTCCTATAGGTGAAAACTTATTTCCTAGGAAAGTAAAAGTTTTCTGTTTTCAGTGAAGTGTGATATTTTTATGCAATTCAGAAGCGTGAATATTGCGGCATATATGTGGAATTGGCCGTTTCTTCCATTCTTCTGTTTCTTGGAAGAAAAGAGCTAGAGGGGGTATATATGAGAAATATTGTATAGCATGACTGTTTTGAGCACCAAGTACATGAGAGATATAGCAGAATCTGAAGGTTGTTTTAATTTATTTATTGTGATGCTAGCGTGTAAGCTTTTATCGTGTATCGGGTATTTTTAGAGCCAATGTGTTCTGATATGCCCATATGATAATTGACTCTGCAAAAACTTGTAGATTGCCAATGAACTTTTGAAAATCAAAGTACTGGTTTTCCTCTATAATGAAGTAAGATTGCATGCCTGATGAGTGATGAATTATGACTGCATATTAAGCATTTATTTGTCTCTGGTAATGGTCTCAAGTAATTTGGATCTGTCCATTTCCATTTGTAGCTTCTCAGATATCAAAGGAAGAAGTTCTAGCACATCCATATTCCATATTTCTTGTTTTTTTATTTATTTAATTGAATGCCATTTTCTCAGTTTCAACTGGAAGATGCAATTGAAAATGAGGACTTCCAAGAGGCTGCAAAGTTGAAAATAGCCATTGCTGAAGCTACTTCAAAGGATAATGTAGCCCAAATAATGTCTCAACTGAAGGTTTGAGCTCTATATGGGGCATTAGAACTGTGTGCATAGAATTCTATACCAGTCCCTTGAAGTCTGGACCTGGATGCATAACTTTTGGCTCTTGCTAAAAACTTTCTGTTATCTGCAGAATGCAGTAGATGAAGAACGATACCATGATGCTTCAAGATTGTGTAAATATACAGGAAGTGGATTGGTAATTACAATAGCCTCTACACTATTGTTGATTCTTTCTCTTACAGTTAGAGATCATCTGCTTTAGGTTTTCAAGTGAAATTGTCAATTGGCATTTCTTGTCCTGGATGGAAGGGCTGGAGAGTAAATATAGTAAACCGCATTCTTACACAAGAATTAAAGAAAATTTTTTTGGTTGCGCCCCTGTTGTTTAACTACAAAGGGGATAAACTAGTTTAAGTTGTTTCCTTTGGAGGCATGGCTTCCTGAGATTTTATGTGAAAGCCTTCAACTATTAGTATGGACTGGTTGCTTTTTATTACAGGGCTCCTAGATTTTGTTTTGTGACTTTATTCATATCCTGTTTGATTTCATATTTCTCTTACCTTCATGAGTTTTTGTGTTGGAGTGTAGATTTAGCCTAACAAAGTAGATCACATATTGTTTCATGCAGGCTATCAACCAACAAAATTAGATCACATAATTTTGTTTAATCTTCTTGCAATTGACTTGTTGGGGAAAAAAAATTCCCATTAGTGGCAGTACTGACACTTTGCATGAAATATTGTCCTCAAGTGTCTGCCTTGTATCATCATGTCACTTTATTAATCTCACAACCACACCTGTTAACATTTCCTTGTGATGGCACCGTATGGGTCTTCATCAGATGATAATTATTAAACATGACTGGTTTCAACCGTATAAGAAGAATATTGAAAACCAATTAAAACTCTCCTTTCATGTTCAAAGATCAGTCCTTTGTCTTTCTTGCAATGTCAACTTAACTTCTATTCTTTGAGTTAACAGGTAGGTTGGTGGGTGGGCTACTCATCGGATTCTGATGATCCCTTTGGCAGACTGGTTCGCATAACACCAGATGTGGGCAGATTTGTTGGCCGGAGTTATACTCCAAGGTAAGGATCTTTGTTGTCTTGATTAATGTTTGATGTACTGGAGCAATTTTTGTAAAATCTCGTCTGCTGCAGGCAGTTGGTCAATTCATCTCCTGGAACTCCATTGTTTGAAATTTTTGTGGTCAAAGATGAAGAAGAAAAGTATGTTATGCAGGTGAGCCACGCTTTCTCCTTTTAGATTGTACCTTAATTCAAATTCTCTAGTTATCGACCAAATTGAGTTTGTTGACTTAATACTCTGCATTGCCAATATGAAGAGTCATGGGACAGGGTGATACTCACTTTGTTGATGTGCTCATACTGATTCGGGACTAGTAAGAGCAGACAGCGCACATGCACAGAATGTCAGAACTGCAATATGAATTTGCTGTGAGGCACATGCCAAGTGGTTATGCTTAAAATTTATTGTGATAATCGAGTTCTGCAAATTTTGTAATCTAGAATACCCATTGATTACAGAACAAGTCTCTATGATGTGTGAGCTTGTAAACAGCATGCATGTGACACATTGTGCAGTTCTGTTTATTCTTTAGGAGTTGCAATGATGTTTTGTTGATCAGCTGATCAAAGAGAGTCAAATGAATCAACTCTCTGTTGAGATAATCTCTTTTCTCTTATTTTCTTTATGAACTCCAAGGTAGCATTTGGTTACTGTCTTGGGATGGAAAAGACAGACAGTGTAGACAAAGGGGATATGTCTCCCTATATTGTTTGTTTCTGTTTTGAAAGTACAAAAATCCACTCAAAAATTATCTTGGAGACAAATTTATTTTATGTCTCCATTTTTTCCTTTTCAACCAATCATGTTTCCATTTCCACTGTCTCTACCTCATAGTTCCGGTTAGCCACTAGGAGGGTTTTTGTCATTGGGTGAAGATTTCCCTTTTGGCTTATGATGGTTGGCCTTCTAATATGCATCTGAATTTAGGAGTACAGTGCTAAAGTTTAAAGATATGTAGCATACTGTGTTGATGGTTGCATGTAGTGTTGGGCATGGAGAAAATTATAGTAATTGTCAGCAAATGTTAAAAGGAAAACTGTCAATTACTTTTCTTTATATGTTGGATATGTATGTTTGTATTGTAATTGTCAGCAAATCTTAAAAGGAAAACTGTCAATTACTTTTCTTTATATGTTGGATATGTATGTTTGTATACACATAGACATTGATGTGTCCATGCATGAATTTATGCATGTGCTGTGTTCATATGTGTCAGAACTATATTTTATTGTGATGAAAACAATGAGAATTTCCAAGAAAGATCTTATTATAGGTGGAGATGTTTTGACAAGTTCTGAGAATCTCCAACAAGAAGGATCTTATATAGGTGAAAGTGTTTCAGAAGTTTGTAATTTTTGTTCTAGCCTTTTTCATTCTTCTAGTCACGTAGCATCTCCTCAGTGGAGTATCTGATCTTGGATCTTCAGTTCTCTTTAATATTTCTTATGAAATGTCCAATTTTCTGACATTGCATTTGTTGACAGGTAGTATGTCTGCAACGAGCTAAAGGAAGTTCAACAAACTCCTCAAGTTCCTCATCCAAATCTGCACAAGTTCCATCCACTTCCAAAGCTGGGAATGCATCTGTAGTGGATGTTCAGGCAAATGATGTTAAGGTAGAGAGAAGTGAGGAGAAGAGCATAAATATTGAAGAAGCAACTGAGGAAGGGATAAAAAGTGTGATAAATTTTCTCAAAGATAAGATTCCAGGGTTGAAAGTAAAAGTCATGAACGTTAATGCTACAGGGGAAGTGATGGAGGATAGTGATTCTGTGAAGCAGTTGATGCAAGAAGATGATGATAAAACAGGTTCCAGTGAAAATTCAGAAGATGATGCCAGTAATTTAGAAGAGATACAGCCTGATGAGGATGCTTTGGAAGGCACTAATGATTCGTCAAAGGATGGAAAGGATTTAGACACGAAGCTTTTTATTGGTGGGGTTGTGCATAACAATGAAGATACTCCAAGCAAGGATGAGAATGTGCGTCTTCCAGCTGAAATAAAAAATATAGAGAAAGATTCTTTTACACTACATTTTCAAGGAAGTCTAGATTCTGGCAGTAAAGAAAGTAAAGCATCCAAGGCAAAAGCGGCATCTTTAGCAGCTAAAGGTGTTTCTGAGCTTATGCCTTCAGATATTGCCAAGGCATTTTGGGGTGCTGACAAAGTTTCTTCAAAGGTGAGATTAATTCACTAGATTCAGGAATTTTGATCGTTGGAGGGTTTTCATACCCATTTACATGACATCTTCCAATTGTTGTTATAGAAGTAGCTCTTGATATAGATAAGAATTTTAGTTTCTTTGGGGGTACTGAACAATATCCTACATCAGGCTTCCATTTATATCCTTGGAGAAAAAGAAAAAGGGTGCACTGTTACCTGGAAAAATTTAGCACTTATAACCATTACATGCCATCTTCCCAACCATTAGTACATATAATATACTAGATCTTGCCTGTGAGGCCCCTGTCATCTAAGATGCCATGTTTAGACAGAATTCTCAATTGATCTCATGTGCCATGGTGGAAATTTCCATCCATTTGTATCATCAATTTTGACAGGTGGGACCAACTATACTAGTAACATTCAAACAATTTTTTTTCAGGGATCTAAGTGGTACCTTTCATGAACTGTGAGGACAAATTTGCCTGTTATCCTTTCTGAAGAAGAAAACACTCTGTTCAAGATAGAAGACTGTTGATTTTCATTTACGTTTTGCATTAGTGCCAGAAAAAACCTCTCTATTTTATCAAAACTTTGTGTGAATACCTTCAGTGTGAAGATGGTGAAGTTTTTATCTTGTTGTTTCAGCTTCAGATTGGACAATCTGAATAGTTTTTTTTTCTTCTTCCTTAATGCTGAATGGATATTGATAACCGAAGTTTGAGAATTGTTTGAGGATCAAAAATCTTAGATGCAGCCAATCTACTTGATTGTATCACTGTATTTTGTTGACAATCAGTGATTATTTTGTTCATTTTATTCTCAGGTTTCTAGAAATGTCCGTGAAATTGTCAAACTTGCTGTTAGTCAGGCACAGAAGCAAAGCAGTTTATCTGAGTATACAACTTTCAGTAGAATTACAACTTCTAATAGCAGTTTAGATCCATTTGATGGTGAGTTTCTGTACACATGTTTTTCTATCTTTTGATTTAAGCAATAAAAGATGTGTATTATTGATGCTATGATCTGTTGGTTGAATTGTAGGCCTGTATGTTGGTGCATTTGGACCTTATGGGACTGAGATAGTGCAATTGAAGCGTAAATATGGTCATTGGAATAATGGAGATGACCAGTCATCAGATGTGGAGTTCTTTGAGTATGTTGAGGCGGTGAAGCTAACTGGGGATCTTAATGTCCCCGCTGGCCAGGTTTGCAATTTTTTTTAATTACTCGAAGTTTGGCCATCGTGCTTAATTTTTATATGCTAGCAATGTAAAATTTATGCTGACCAATTTACCAACTACAAAGTTTAGGTCACATTTCGTGCTAGAATTGAGAAGGGAAGACGCAATTCCAACCGCGGGATGTATCCAGATGAATTGGGAGTGGTAATTATACTTGCTAGGGGATCTCTCTCTATCTATCTCTGAGCACAAATATAGCTTGGTCAAGGCCATTGTTGTTATCTTTGTTTCTGTTCTCCTTTCCATTGCATTTTCCCTTCACCCAAAATTCTTGAAATTCACAACGTAATGGAACTTTTGATAACCATGAAAGAAGCCTTTTTTTTCCTGAATGTTGAAACAAGTAGTTCTTTGGAAATGTGTAGTGATTGCACCACTGTCTCGTGAAAAACGAGGAAGTTAATTCTCTTTATCTAATAATCCTACAGTTCTACAATGCGGACTATGAACAGCAATAGGCCAGGCATTTCTGAATACTTCTCACGTTATTTGTCACATCACAAACTTGGCCCGGAAATCTAAAAGTGCATGCAATTGTTTGTAAAATTCTATCCAGGTGGCAAGCTACAAAGGTCAAGGAAGAATAGCAGAGTTTGGCTTCAAGAATCCACAATGGGTTGATGGTGAACTTCTTCAACTTAATGGCAGGGTAATAAAAGTTCTCAAGATATTTGCTAGCGTTCTTCTTGTCTTTATTTGTAGTTTTTCTCAACTCCTTCCATTACTTCGTTTAGGGCATCGGACCATATGTCAAAGGGGCAGATCTTGGTTTCCTTTACGTTGTTCCCGAACAAAGTTTCCTTGTGCTGTTTAACCGGTTGAAACTACCAGACTAAACCACATTTGTTATCATCGGAAGAATGTGTCGGCTCAATACTGAAGGGAGAGTTCCTGTGTAAACCACGTGTGAGAAATGCACCTTTATCCTATTACTAAGCTTACATATATTTTTTTATAATCTGTACTGACAGGCAGTTTTCGTTGTATATGCCTTCCACCTATAAATTATTCTTCTTTTCTTATTCTCCGAGTTCTATATATGAAGTGTGATGCTTTCAAAGGGTTAGTAGACAGTTCAAGATGTCTTGCTTTCTTTTCCTACCAAACAATAATGCGAAGCTTTTAGAAGGGGTTTCTTTATGGACGATTACAAGCTTTGGAAAAGCCATTTGACTGGGTTGCTCCTCTGAAGGTAAAAAAAATAAAAAATAAAAAATCACTTAATGATTATGAGGCTTGTGGTGCAGCAACTTGATTTTGATGCACGTGTGCTTAATCAATCTGTGAAATGAATTGTTCATGGAATGATAAAGCTATCAGCATCAATGTGCTCTCTGCAATTAAAGGAACCCTACGAAATTGCCGCAGGTATTAAAGTATCCTCTTTGTGAAGAAAAAGGGTGTGACTAATGCTGATAATCTGGAGAAAGAGAGATTTGATGCTTTTCTTGTGGCTTTTGGGGGTATATTCTCAGTTTTTCTCATACAACCAACTGGCTAGCTTGTTGATTGAACTAAGAAAGGTGTGAAGCAGACCCACTTGCCAAGATCCACCATTATCTAATAGGGTTTCTTCTCAAGGTTGTTTTTGTACAAGTTCTGGGGGTGAAATGCAAGCAAGTCTAGGAAAACGGAAAAGGTCAGAAATCATGCCTAAGGAAAGCCCACTGTATAAAAGCTCCATTGAAAGAACTTTACTTTAAGAAATGCTAAAGAACTCTACTTTTGCCCGCTGTATAAAAGACTCCATTGCTAAAGCTCACCCTCTACTCTGTTTTTTTTTTTTTTTTTGCCTAGAAATTGAGGAATCCATTAAAAAGATAGCTGGAGCATTACAGGTATAATGACCTAATAAAGATCCTACTGATCTAGAAAGGGTTCTAATAATAAAAGAATACAAGAATATCCAACTCGATAATCAAAGGGAAAACAAAACAAGAGGACACGCTCCGTCGTCCATATTATTTTCCTTTATCACTCGCGTCTACAAATACAAATAAATGTCTTCCTTCTCTATACAATTTCCTGGGATATTTGCAAATGCATCCATGCCCACGATATTTGGAAGTTCAGAACTACATCCCGGGATGGCAAGGATTGGAGTTAGCCGGACGGTAACCTATCCAATACATCTGTAACTCTGATAACTCTATAGTTTGGTATATATTGATTAAAAAAAAAATTCAAAAACAATAGAAAACATGAAAAAACCTATTTCATTCTTTATATATGTATTATTGTCAAACTTAGAAAAAAAAATTAATTAAATATTATTTTTTTATTCTAGTTTTTATTGAGCGTCAAAATTAACAATATTGTAATAACTATGATTATAAAATATGGACTAACCTAATAGGTTTGCTTGAAACCGGACAAAACTACCGTCTGGATTTGTCTAGGTTAAAGATTAAATAGAGGAAAGATGAATCACACTTGATCCAGTCAAAAACTCAGGTCGACCTGTGATAAAGCACATGTTAAAATCAATTGATTTTTTTTTTTAATTTTGTTGGTCAAAATAAGGTTGCTTTGATTTTTTTAAAAAAAATTAGGTCAACTTGGATCCTTTTATTAGGTTTCTTTATTCTTATATTGACCTGGATCAATCTAGATTGACTATCCCGACCCATAATCTAGGTCTTGTTTCAAATTGACCCTTTATTCAGGTTTTTAAACTATGATAATAATAATTTTTATTCTTATATTGACCTAAATTAACCCGGATTAATCCTCCCGGCCCATAACTCAGTTCTTGCCCCTGGTTGACCTAAAAATCATGTTTTAAAACTATAATAATAACCACTTTTATTTTTACATTGATCTGACTCAATCTAAATTGACCTTCTCAATCTATGACTCGGGCCTTATTCTCCGCAAACCCTTGAGTCGAGTTTTAAAATTATAAAAATAATTATTTTCATCATTACGTTGGTCCATGTTAATGATCAATTGGACTCATGACCAAGACTTTGTCTTATGTCAATCCATCAAGTCTTGTTCCGTGTTGACCGCTAAGCCAGGTCACCACTCGTAAATCAATATGATAGATTAATAAAAGAAGTTTTAGTTAAAAAAAAAAAACAAAGAAATGATTAACCTGGGTTAACCTAAACAAAACTTGAATTGACTTGTGATCTAGCTAAAACCTGTTGATTTTATTTTCTTAATTTAATCCTTTTAAAAAACAATTCGTGATTTTACATGAAGGGCGATATAATCATTTCATAAATAACAACCCTTATGTAGATAATTAAACAAGTTTATTCTATTTTTTTTAGTGGAAAAACAATTTATCCATTAGAATAAATAACAAAAATTATTTTTTATGCTCTTAAAAAATACATCAAACAAATTCACAAAAAACATTTATAATGCCTGTATACCAAACACTTCCCAATTTATATATCCATATATTGATTGGGTTGGTAAGTCTTCTTTTCATTATTGGCCATCTATCTTGTTCTTTTTTAAAAATTCTCTCTTTAAATTTCATATTGCACTTTTTAAAATCACATGTTAATAAAATTAATATAAAGACTCTTTACACAATAATCTTATGTTTTTAAGTTATATTTAAATAATAATACCTAAATATACTTTTAAATAACACTAGATATTGTACCTACACTTTGCTGCGGGTGAAATATTTTTTTCCAAAAAAATTATATACATAGGTTTTTTAACTATATTTTTGTAGTTAAAAGAAATCTAACCGAAAATAAAAAAAGGTTTATGCATGAATGCAATCAAATAAATCAATAACTATGTGTGTTAATAAATAATAAAAAAGAAGCTATAAATGATAAAAAAAAAACTAGAAAAATTGAAAAATAAGTGAAAATTAAGATATTTAATATCGCAAAAAGAGATATTTTACTTGATTGTGTTTGTAAATTTTTTTAGTCAAATGATAATAGAAACAGACACGCATATTAAATTAATAAAATAAAATAAATATCATATAAGGCTACACATATTAAAAATATCATCTGAAAATAAATATTTTTTTATTTTAAAATAAAGTTCATCTATATAAAAGATAATAAAAAAAATTAAATGCATACAAAGTAATAAAAATTAAGTGTCATTTAAAAGAGGCTCTCTAAACAAAATAAAAGAGAGAGAATGAGTATTAATTTAAATATAAATAAATAAAATAATTATAAAAAGAATTATTTTAAAAAAAATAGAAAAAAAATGTTTTTCTTTTAAAAAGAAATAGCTAGGTGTTGTTGAAAGCATAGCAAGCTAGCCTAGTCCGCCTAGCCCATTTCGTTAGGGCTTATGCCTAGGCAGACTCGTCTGACTGGATTTTTTTTATATTTTTGTAGCTAGGGTGGTCATCCGTCCTAATTTTTTTGAAAGAAAAATTAAGATGACGTGTCGTCTGTATTGCTCAATTTTAGTGACCAAAAAAATATGGTTAATGGTTTTTTCCCGATCAAGAAATCAAAATTTCAACTTATTTTTTACCCAAAACATCTTAGATAACATGATAAACTCATTTGTAGTCTCAAAAAACCAAAAACAAAAACAAAAATCTCAAAATTCAAAATCAATCCGAAACAAAAAATCTTACTTAAATCAGATTTTAAAAAAACCTAAATTTGACTTTTCCTCATAATTTTGAAAACTAAAAAGACCCATTATCTATAATTTGTAAAGTATAAAGATTACAATAAATATTTTCCCTAAATTTTTTAAAACCATCTATTTCCTTCGTATTTTTTACTTTGGTCCATGACTTTTAATCTCACTTTTTCCCAACAAATTGACTTATAATTTGATTGAATAAGAGCCAAATAAAAAAAGAAAGAAAAGGAAAAGGAAAAGGAAAGAAAAAGGACGATAAAAAACGGCACTATAAATAGTTTGTTTACAGTGCTTTATGAGTGGATACACATTACACTTTGCACAGTTATTCCCTCTGCATTTTATGTTTTTTAGTTAATATTTATTTAAGAATTAAAAAAGATAAAAATATCAGGTTGCGTGATAAGACAGGTGAACTCATCACTTATTCCTACCGACTCAGATAAAACCAAGCTGAGTGACCTCAATTAACCAGGTAAAAGCTAACCTAAACGAATTGGAAGATCTCTACATTAAATAAATGAATGAAGTCATCTCACGTTTCTTTGGTCCTAGGTATATTGCAGGCTAGATAAAAATAAAATTGAACATAAAATACAAAGTATTTAGGTTGGAAGAAATTATTTGATGTTATTAATAATTTATTTTAGTTGATCAGCTTTAAATTTTTTTTATTTAACTTTTTACCTAGCTTAATTTTAATTAACTTATATGAGAGTTTTTTTCATGTGATTTAATAAATCTAAAAACAACATAGATAAATAATAAAATGATGTTTTCACTTAAAAAAGTTTCAAGATAATATTTATTATTTTAATATTAAGACGATGATATATTAAATTGATCCAGGCTTTGCGTGTTAACACCCCGAACCCGTGCCTCAGATTATAGATTTCACTAGATTTAATAGTGTTTAAACTATTTTTACTTAATGATATGATAATACAAATAGACGCTCATAAAATTAAATGCCAATAAAATATCAGGATGTTAATTTGAGAATGTTGATAACTTCATAGAAAATAAACTAAAATAAATTGTAAATACCAATTCAAATAAATTAAATATTGAAGGATAGAATAATAATAAATAAATAAAAACAATTCAATAGAAAAAAAAAGGAAGATGGAATAAAAAAAAACTTATTTTGCATTATTATTAAACTTAATCCAACGGGTCAACTTTGAAATTTACTGACTCGACTCATTACCTAGTTTGGATTTAAAATTACCTATATGAAAGTTGCTCCCACATGATCCAATCAACTTAACAGGTTTAAAGACAAACTAAATAACAAGAAAAAATATGGTTTGCTTTTAAGAGAATTTCAAGATATTATATTTTTAATATTTAGACAGAGATATATTAGGTTGACTCAAGTTTTGCGACTTAACTTTTCAAATCCACAATTCGGATTATAGACTATATTGGATTTAAAAACTTTAATTTTTAAAATATTTTTTATTTAATGATATGATAATAAAATTGAGTACTAACTAAATATTAAAACTTTTTATTTCATATTGTAATAATCTTGTAAAAATAAACCGAAATAAATTATAACAACCAATTTAAAATTTATAAAATGATAAGAATAAAATTAAAAAAAATCAATAAAAAAAACATATATATTTTTTTTAAGAATATGAATAGGTAGAAAACATATTTAAGAATATTTAAATTTTTAAGTTCGTTGACAAATATCACTAAACATAAATACATTCATATTTTGGTCTGATATACACATCTTGATTTTGTTGGAATAGTTCATATACTTCAGCCTTATTATAAATATTGCTAATAACACTGTACAAAATGTAATGATTTTGGTAAGGAAGCATTGAAAAAAAAAATGAAGGAAATTTAATACCCTCTCCTTAAAAAAGAAAGAAAGAAATCTCAAAGCATCGTTCTTTTTATATATATATATATATATATATATATATTATTTAGAATTATGATCTTAGTTGATTTTTATTTTTTATATATATAAATATATTAAAATATTTTTTTATTTTATAAAATTTATTTTTATTATCAGAATATTAAATTGATATAAATTCATAAAAAAATAATTTAAAACAAAAAATATTAAATTTAAAATATTTTTTATAGTGTTTGTGACGTTAAAATATTTTCTAAATATATTAAAATAACATATATATATATATATATATTAAAAAATTTATTTTCAATATTAATATATTAAAATAATATAAACTCATAAAATACTTAATTTAAAATAATTTAAAAACTGTTTTTAAAAGTAAAAACAAACACACTTTCTTCATTTATGTGCATAATAAATAAATAAATTCTGTCGCCGTGTCTGTCCCTCGGTAGGGCGCTCTATTTAACGTGGATTCTCTCAGTCTCTTTAAGTAAAACTGTTTCTAATCAACTATAAAACCAACGGTACCTTCATAGCATTCCAGCCAATAGTCAGGTGCCACATCAGATAAAACACAGCTACTCTTGACCTGTTTCCTGTTTATTCTACGATTTACCTCACTTTATTGAACCCGTACAATAGCTGAGCATAGCTCTCCTCTTTAGACAATGCCACGTGTCCTGGCCCACAGGAATCAAAACATAAGCTTATCTTCTCACTAAAGCAGCGTCCTCTTCAAACTTTCTTTAGACAAACGTAAGAAAAGTCCCCTCGGTATGGACCTTGTCTCGATTGACTCCCCAATGAAAGTTTTTCCCAATTGACTCAAAATTCTCAATTAGAACTTCATCTAAGATCTTCACATGTTCCTCCCTGCAAAAATACATGCTTAAATTTTTATTTCTATGCCAATTTTATATTATTACTTGCAAAAATGATAATTATTTTAAACTCTTTGGACCCAATTGAGAAAATAATTTGTTTCAGGACTAGATAGAGAGAGTTGATATAGTTGGGGGATAATTAAAAGGTTTCCCCAACTTTATCTCTCTTTATGATCAGCAGCAGTCTTGTACCTTGTTCTCTTCCTCACTCTTCTCAGACGACAAACACAGGGACTCGGATCGCATTAATAAATTCTTCGAATTCACCACCGAGACCAAAATCAGCAAAAAAATAAAATTAAAAATGGAAACAATGAAGTCCACTTGGAAATCGAAGAAAATTCAATTACCAATTCGACGATCCTCCTCTTCAAACTCCGAGTCACTAACGCACTTCGAATCACCCATCTCCCCTCTCCGTTACGACTCCCCTCTCCGATCCGACCTAGGCGACCCTCCCGAATCCCCTCCCTACGTTTCTCCCATCGCTTCCCCCGAGAAACCACAACCTCCGCTCCAGAATTCCGTTGCTGTCACCGACAAGTCTACTCAGTACTCCCCCGCACTTTCCCCTATCCCGCCGAATAACCTCGCGGCACCTCAGCAGGGGATGCCGGAGGTGGTGCTGAACAGGGCGGTGAGGGAGCAGGGACCAGCTGCGGGAGTGAAGAAGGTGGGGCCGGAGGGGAGGTCAACGGCCTCGGTGATGAGGGGGTCGAGGAAAGAAGAGAAGATGAAGATTGGTGAGTTAGGGTTTAGGGTTAGTGAGATTGTTTTGTGTTTGATATCTTTTTCTGTTATGGCTGCTGATAAGACTAAAGGATGGAGTGGTGATTCCTTCGATAGATATAAAGAGTACAGGTAGGTAGTGATTAATTATTGTTAATTATTTGCTTTTTTTTTTTTTCATGTGTTTTTATGGTTAATTGTGTGTTAAAATCTTTGGGGTTTATTTCTAATTTTGGAAATTGATGGAATTGCAGGTATTGTTTGGCTGTGAATGTGATTGGGTTTGCGTATGCTGGATTCCAAGCTTATGATTTAACCTATCACATAGCCACAGGCAAACATGTGATTCAACACCATCTTCGTTATCACTTCAACTTATTCATGGATCAGGTGATTCATTTATGCTAAACTGTGATATTTTTGTTCTTCTGTTTCTTCATGCAGAATAGCTATATACTTATGCTAGTTACTATTGTGTTACATGGTTTTCATGTTTATTAAGGCTTTGGCAAGCGCTTTCTTTTTTGTCTTTTAATTTTTCATTGTAAGTTATGATGTGGGGAATATATATATATTTTTTTCCCGATTCTATGTTATAGATGTAAGTTTGAGGAGTATATGCTGTTTGCATGCGAACTTGGAAGTATTCTAGCCATAGGATGAATCTTCACTAGGTTACTATAGGGATGGAGGAGATACCCTTTTCATCTCATGGCTGGTAATTTCTCCATGGACAATTGTTGATTGAAAGACTACATTACAGTAGGTGATTATCTTGTTCCTGGAAAGAGAGTAGGTTAATTTGGCTGATGATGCTTTTAAGAATTTGTTAAATGTCCAGTTTTTGGTTCAATGATAGTCAATAGATGCCTTCAGTTTGGGACCAAAGGTTTCGGGCTTGAATAGTGAGAGCAACTACTAAATTCTGGGAAAAGAAAAGAAAAGAAAGACAGGGCAGCTGAATGTAGCACTGTTTCCAGATTTCTTTTCCTTGGACCATAGCTCTCTGGGACCATTATTGTGACTAGCCGGTTGTGCCCTCAGAACTCCCATGGTGGTTTGTGCATGATGGTAGCAGCAGGGTTTAACTTGGGTTGGATTTCAGTTTCAGCTTAGTCCACAAATTAGTATTTCCTTTAACTAGAGTCAGTGCTGACAAACACCCTTGTGTTGATCTCAGGAGTTGAAGTAGACTAGTGAGTAGGGACTATTCAGGGCAATGAGAGTGACCTTTGATTTCCCCAATCAAGGTTCTAGCATGTGGCTGATTCAATCTGCCCCTCCTTGTAATTCACTGCAAGTCCATATGTTTCCTGGTTTCTGCATTAAACAGAGATTTCCATGACTTCTGGTTGACAGGAGATCCATTTTACTTGTACCACAACCAATTTCAAGCAGATCTGGCCTCAAATGACTCGTAGTGATTCGGGTTGTTTGGGAGGCCTAAATCAATGGAGTGGATGTAATTTACATCTTTAGGACCAAATGAAAACATGATCATGCACAAAGAAAGAATTATTTTTCATTTGCAGTTTTTGTATACTGATAACAAATACAAGTAGGCATGATGATTTCTTTTCCCCTTTGTTTTTTGATATTGAAAGTGAATAGTTTGTTTTTTGGGTTCAAATTGGCAGATACTAGCATATCTTCTGGTATCAGCATCATCATCATCAGCCACTCGGGTTGATGACTGGCAATCAAACTGGGGCAAAGATGAATTCACAAAGATGGCAACTGTTTCGGTTGTCATGGCCTTCCTGGCGTTCATTGCCTATGCTGGTAGCTCCCTTATCTCTGGTTATAATTTATATAACCGCAGCGGGCTTTGATCTCGAAGGCCTTCTCATATTATATTGAATACGGTTGTGGGAAATAAAAAAGAGAAAGTCTAATGCAAATTTTCTTTAATGTTGTACAGAGACAAATTAATAGAAAGTTAATCCCTTTTGCTAAAAAATCTTTCTACAAATCGGAAATATGTATACTATAGGTATGGATATCTGGATTCAGGGGTGTATATGAAACTATTTTTACTTTCCCGTCAATTACCTTGTTTGTAGAATTTGAGGATCTATGCATCTGTTTGCCCCTTGATGAAACTCAGCTCATGGATAGGCATACAATGATATGGAAAATAATCTCATCTTCTTCTTTCTTCTTCTTCTTTAATAATCAAATCCCTTAACTTATGCAATTAAAGAAGGCCTAAATCTCAGTGACCAAACCCGTCGCTTTACTTCCTTTCCCCATTATCTATCTAAGAGGACGAAAGGCCAAACCCATCGCTTTACTCTATTCCTCCATTCACTCTATTGACAAAAGATTTTTTAACACTACGTTATTATTTCAAGAGCATTTGTTTCTGATAATTGTTGGTTACAATTTGAGATAGTAGTCTAAAGGAGATTCTTTCATTGTTCTTATAATTATTACGTAACTTTCCTCCATTCATGATTTGGATAAATTGGGATATATACCGAAATAGCATAGGATAAAAAAAGTTTTGATGAAATAACACACTTTGAAGATGTTGTTTCATGTTTCTGAACCATGATATCTAATTTAATATCGTGATTTAGAACCATGATATTTTCAAGGAGATCGTTTTGAGAAACAGCTACACATTTGATAAAATTATCTGATTGTTTTGGCTACTATAAGGTTTTGGATCATTTTCATGTTTTAAGCTTGAAAAAGTTTATAAAAACTATTGTTAATATAAATTTTGTTTACTTTATGATTTCAGATAGTTCAACTTTTTACAATTCACAATAACCAATCAACAAATTTTAACTAAACTTGACATATTCTCATATTTTATAATCACAAGTAGTGCTAGGAATAAAATAAAATAAAAAACAACATATATACATGCAAAATGAATAAAAAATAATTCAATAATACATTATTTAAGTAATCCCAAAATATATAAACATAACTCATCTATCTATCTATGTTTATATCGTCAACTAAGTAATCCGGGTTCATGAGTAGCACAACTAGATCTAGCTCTTATTCTTACCTGGACGGTCTCATCCTCTACTATGATATCATGAAGAGCTAGCCTCTTTTTAAAGGTTTCAAGTCCAGTGCGACAAATATTTAACCACCAGGATGTTACTGTGTAAATTTTGCTTTCTTCGTTAGTACTACGAAGATAAGATGAGACCTCTAGACTCCTCTGTAGTAAGAAGCCAACCTGATAATAATAAGACATTAATGTTAAATTAAAAGATAAATACATAAAACTCAACAATTAACATATATTAATCATAAAAAAACTTTATTACTTATGTGATGTTAAATCCACTAGGCATGTTGCTCGTATTACATATATTCAGGTAGAGGAACCTGCTAGGGATCCAGAGTAATGTTTCGTTGTGTTATACTCATATATCAAATCATATACTCTTCATCAATAATAACAAGATGCATCTCTGTAAATATTTCATTCATCCGTGCATTCCATTGTGATATATAAGCATTATAATGGTCTAACTAGTCGTAATCATCATTTTTACCCCTACAAGTAATGGTATGTAAAGCATCACTCGTATTGATATCGATTGGAGTGTGTTATCTGTAGTTGAACTGTCACATTACTCGATCCAGGCAATGTAGCTCGACCATCTTAAAACATATTAGTAGAACCATAATTTTCCATATATCTATCCTGCTGATATAGATAGCTGGAGCAACGACCAATCTTTCTTTCGAGTAAGGCATCCACATGACCTACATATTATAAGTTAAATAAATATCAAAGAACAATAATTCGATGTAGTTAATTATTTTATTTAACAAATAGTTCAAAAAATACATGGATAACATGTTGCTTATCGAGAAGTGTAACCCCGTAGTTTGGATTGTCATATCCGACTATCTTTGTATACGGGGTCTGCCCATATGGAGATATTTCCAAGACCATAACTGTTATTAAATAAAAACATTTTGTTAATTTTAGTGTGCATGAAATATTTAAATCTAAATAGTTATTTAGATTTTTTTTATTTATTTATACATGTAGAAGTAACAAACATCCTCTGACCTGTTTGAATCCCTTTATGCATGCAAGATATAAGGATGTCAATACAATAGATCCCTAGCTTTATATGGGGATAACATCAAAATTTTCTAAGAGCATCAGATAAGGCAAATGAACATATCTCTATATGAGGTCAATGAAGAATACACTGCCAAATAAATGGAGTATATATGTTTTGGCATGCATACAAACAAATTAAAACTAATTGATTTTCTACCTTTATAAGACCTCTTCATCACCATCATCAGATGGTGTCGAGAATGTCTTATCAATCCACTTAAGACATATGCTACCCTCTTTCAATTCAGAAAGAAGAGGTGTTAATCCAAATGACCCCTCTCAACACAATCCTATTATGAACACTAATAGATGTGATTGACCGTCCATCAACAAGCAATCCAAGCAAAATCACCACGTCCTGTAGTGTTGATATCATCTCTCAATGGCTAAAATGGAATGTGTGTGTCTCATGTCTATATCACTCAGTCAGTGCATAGATCAATCCGTGGTCAAGCTTGATGTGGTCAAGATAACTAACATATAAAAAACCAGCTCGAACCATATATGGTTGGACTTGCTCATAAAGTCACATCTGTTTATATGTGCGATAGTAAATAGTGGTCTCATCCTGCATAACAATTTAAATTATAATTATTAAAAATTTAACATTTAATGATAATTAAATTAAACATAAATTGAAAATATATTAAAATTAAATATTCTTATGCCAACAAATAAGTCCTCTGATCGATGTCGATCCTATAATTGTAATATAAAAGTGTCGGCGGGTCTGATAGGCATGTACTATGACTCATGCTTAGCATGCTCTACATGAATATCATAAACATACTCTCCATACTTATAATAAAGCTCACCCTGATCATCATCCAAATAAGGATGCTTAACATGAGCAGACGATCTACCACCTCGAGTGTGTGGCATCTTGTGTAATAGTATTTGTGATTGATATGTAATTATATAAGTTTAATATGCTTAAAAAAAATATCATAATTTATCATAACATGACCTAATAAATTGTTATATATATGTTCTCAATTAGAACATGTTTTTCTAGTATGCCATATGTCATTACATATGCCATACCTATAATGTGTATGACCTTATCTTACATATATCTTGTTGTGCAAACGAATAAACATTGTCAGCTACGTCTGAATTTCCATCTAGATGAGTTTGCTTCAAATCGAGGCCTAGTGTAATCAATCCATTCTAATTTGTCTTATAATGGACGAAATGACATTCCATATGCTGGCTTGTGGCTCTGAATCGTGTAATAATCATCAACGAACTATGTGAAGTCCAAGTGATTCTCGGGATAACATGTGAACATGGATGATGAAATGTCTGTTATTTACCATATATGTGTGTTCTATCATTCAATTTAACTGCTCGTATGACTTATTTAACAACACTCGATTTAATAGGGGTGTTGACCTAGAAAACCTATTCCTCGAAGTCAAACAACATTGCAACATGTTCTCTTGATCTATCCCTACTGGTTATAAATTCAAGATGAATTATTAGAGGCTGGAGTACTCCATTTTGAATGACATCACTAGCTTCACGTCTCCATTTGACCTCATAATCATTGCATCTGTAAAATGTTAATTACACTAGAGTAGAAATAGGTTGGAGTACTCCATTTAATCAATTTTAGGTTGATTTGGTGTTGCAACTTACGTGTTTTCATTAAAGAAGGATTCAACCAGGTTTTGGTTGTGTTTTTTTAGTATGATTTATGTTCCAAACTGACTAAATTTTGCTTTTAAACTAAAGTAGATTGAAGTTGAGAAATTTGTTGGGTTTTGGGTTAGAAAATATGTGATTTTTGGTTTGATTCAAGGTAGATTATCTACAAAAAAAAAAAAGGTTTTTTACATACATATAAGGTGATCTATGATGTTTACGATCGTGGAGAGTTGATAGGGATTAAATAGGTGAAGAGATGAAGGATCTGTTGGAGGTGAACGATGTTATAGTGAGTGTGGGTCTGTAATTATGGTGGTGGGTAATAAAGGTTGTTGGGTTGCTTTAGTTTTGTGAGGAGATTGAGCTATGTATTTTTGGTAGTTGGATATTGGAGGATGAAAGTGATAACCTAAATCTTGTGATGGTGAAGGAGAAAGGGTACTGAATAATCTTATAAAAAGCAAACAATTTTTTTTAAAAAAAATCAAAGGAAAAAAAGCTAGTAAAAAAAATATTATTGCAATGAATATTATTTTATTATTTTATATTAACTAATGATGATTTACAAAATATTTGTAAAACATTTAATGAATTGAATTAAAGAGGAAAAATATATTTTTTAATAAAAAAAACTCACTTTCCTTATTCATGTTTTTATTTTTTTACCAGCTTGTTGCATAAAGCATGAAAAAGATTACAATGACTGCAAATAGCATGCAAGGCAAAGGAGTTAATATATGATCAATCTTGCTTGCTACTAAAATCTATGCAAAAATCTCAAAAAAATCCACAATATCCCACCAGAAGATACAATTGGAAGTTTCTAGTAAATTATAGCAAAGTTACAAATTATTTCACAATCCAAAATAGTTCTTAAATCATTTAGTTAGTCCATACCATTTTATAAGGGCTACATGCTATTAAATGTGATTTATGAAATAAATAATTTGAAAAAAAATATATTTATAATAGTTATATTAATTTAGCGTATTAATCTAATATAACATGAGAGCTGGAAAAATGAGAGCCGCTATACTTCGTTTGTTATGAGAAGAACCAAAAATTTGAGATGCTAATCTATAATACGAATGGCTATGAGAAGTTTGCACATATCTTGTGAAAGAAGTATTACAATGAACATGAAAAATAAAAATTTAAATTGGAAGGAAAACAATGAATAAATTATCGAAGATGGTATAGAGAATATTGAAAAGAAGCCTGCCAAATATCATGGTCATTACTAGCTTTTGGACCCAAATTATAGGTAGGCTAAAAAAGCTAATAATTGTATTAAAAAATGTAAATGTTATTATTTCTGCATATATATTATAAAATATTTGAAATGAGTATTAAAAACTCAATTGGTGTATAAAACAAAATTAATCAACCACTATATGCGTTAATAAATGAAAAAAAATTGGTGTGGTTTCTTCAACCTAGCAGACCAAGAAAAAATTGATCATCCCATTTAAATGACTATTTAATTAAAAACAATTCATGCAACTATCATTTTAACCTTGCCTAACCCTAGGTAAAAATAAAACAACAAAATGACAAGAGATTAAATAAAAAAAAATTAAGGGAGTAAAAAGGAAAGACAACAAACTATATCAACCCAAGTTAACAAGTAAAATTTACAACCCAGATAATAAACACGAGTATAATGAATTAACCTGATTGGATAATTTTTCTTTTTTATTCTCCTTCCCTTATTCTCTTTCTAGCTAGGTCTTGATTGACCATAGATTAGATTAAATTTGGAAGTAAATTGAAGATAAAATTTAAAAAATATATCATATTGTATTAATTTCAGTCAATTTGAATTAACTGGAAAATTTTGATAATTCAAGTTATGGATATGATCTCAATTAGACATAATTTTAAAGTTAAATCATATAAAAAAATGAAATTGTATTTTTTTTATTTTAATTTAAAAAAATTAATGATAACAAAGGGTTAGATTGTGGTTTTAAAAAAAAAATTAAAGGGAAAATACATTAAAAAAAAAACAATAAATATTGTGCATTAACCGATCAAAATTTTGAACCGTTTAAAGGACTGAACAAGTTATAATAACTTTTTTTTTTCTTAAATTTATTGTGCACCAAACTAACGGGATTGAAATTTGGTAGAATTCACAAAAAACTTTTCCTCTCCGTCGTATTTATATGCTTGGCCCAAGCATATGTTCTTGGTGCAGCAAGAATCAAATTAGAGTACTTGTTTATGCTAAAGAGTTCTCAAGAAACGCCTAGCTCTCATGTCTGACTACACATCAGATTCCAAGAACAACAAAAAATCCTCTCGAAAAGCTTAAAAAGTTACTGCTCAAAGATACTTTCGACCTCTGTGTCGCAGCATAATTAGCTGGGCTAAAAAGGATGACAATTTCGATTCTAAAGAGCTGGCCCAGAAAATTATAGAACGAAAAAGACCTGCATGATTTGCATTTTGCAATACGTCTCTACAATGCCACCCATGGTTTACATTTTCTTGACACATGATGAACATTCTGGACTAATTAATCCAAAAATAATTAATTCAGAGTAATGAATTAAATCGGTGTACAAGGATCATGTACTAATTTGAATAAACACATTTCATTAAAAACTTCTAGCATTGAGCAAGTTCAATTTGATAAAAATAGACATAACTTTGGATTTAATCTTTGAATCGAGCTAAAATTTTACCATATCATTCTAAATATCTAATTAGATAGAAACAATGTTTTTTATTATTATGTACCAATTAGGTCCAAAAGCTACTATTTTAGAGTTTTCTTTATTTTCCTTTTTTTTTCTCTCTATTTATATTAAGACTTTTAATTTAATTAGAGCTTTACTAATTAAGACATTTTTCTTGTATTTAAACAACAACCTTATAGACTAATTTTAGAAAGAAAATTTTATGAGTTATTGGCTTTTAAATATACCAGAGTTTTCTCTATAATCTTCTCTATAGTTATGGATTGTAATATTAAGCTTTCAAACACTTGTTTTTTTCTCTAGAATTTAGTGTTGTAAAATTTTAGAGATAAAAATCCCTATCCATGTTATATGCGTTGTCAATTGATATCAAAGCAAGTTGACTTGTTCGATGGATGAAGGTATTGACAATACTTTTCCATTATATAATATATAATTGGAGGTTGTCTGGGCCCTATGAGAGCTAAAGAGATAGTGTAAAAAATCTAATTACATATAATTGATTGAGTGAAACATTCATCAGCAAAAATCATAAAATGGTTGAACCATCTAACATTGTGCAAACATGAAACGTGGTGTGGAGAAAGATATGCTTAGAGACTTACGTAAAGAAGAACTAAATCCTGGATCTATTCTTATAAACCCATGAAGGCATCATATTTATATGGACAATGGTGTTTATGTCAGACAAAACACTAGAGGCTTAATTCACAATTACGCATTTGCATTCCTGAATGTTATGAAATTCCTTTATTTAATGGAAAAGTTTCAAAGAAAAGATATATTAGATGATCGTTAGAGTTAGAAGGTTATTTTTATTTCAATAAGATTCCATGTTATTAGAAAGTTAGACTTGACATACACAAACTTATAATGATAAAGATGGTATAAGCATTTGGATAGGTATTATTTATCTTATGTTCAATCTTCTTGAATAGAAAGGAGAAAAAACATAAAGGAGGTGTCATGTTTTCAAAATAAGAAAACTATTCCCTTCAAAGAGAAAATAAATAAAAAAAGAAAAACATAATAATGAAAAATACTAAAAAATAAAATTAACTAAGAAAAATATTTATTTTCTTGAAAAAGCTCTTGCATCAGTCTCTTCAAGTTGGAAGAAACTCATCCTCGAGTTCATACTTTGCTAAAAAACCATCTTCCACCATGAACATCCTTTTATGTATGAGTCATCCCATCGTAAGTCCCTAACACCCTTGTGTAGATTGTCCCATCATAGATCTTTAACACAATACTTTTGAGTGGATTTTCCTATCATGAGTTCCTAATACTATATCTTTGTACAGGAAGCCTAATTATGGATCTTGCTACTATAATCTACAATAACAAAAATTGATGCAGACAAAAACAACAAACTAGTTTTTGAATATCTTTTTTTTTTTCTAAGAAACTTCCTTATCCCTTCTTATATGAGCACATTATGTTTTGCGACTTTTTTTAGCCATGACTATTTTAATAGTGCATAGAAACAAGCCACCAATAATCGTTAAGCTTTTGTACATGTTGGCTACGACTTTCGACTATAGTGATTTGATAGCACACAACAAAAAAACCCCATGAATCATTGGGCTACACCAACTAATGCAAATGAGATCAAAGGATGACATTGTTTGTTACAATATAAAACCCTCACATACCAAGAATACCATAACTATTGGAAAACTTTTAAAATATTTAATTTTATTTATTTTATGTTTCACTTACCAAAATGATATTACAATTTTTTTATATAGAAAAAACTAGAAACCCCTAGTAATAATGAATAAGAAAAATAAATTAGAAAAAATATTCTTTAAAAAAAACTAGAAAACCATAATGATACAAAAATAAAAAAATAACTAAGAAAACTTTATGTTTTCTCAAATAAGCTCTTGCGTTAATAATTAGATACCAGTAGTTGCATTGCTTTCACTACCCAAAGTTACCATCAAAGTTAATTTGAGAATTGATCTTTGTGTTGTTGTTGTTTTTTTTTTTTTTTATGGGACTATTCCAATCTTGTATCTATAGTTGCAGGATTAGTGAGTTAATCCAAGTTGATCTAATTTTTTTATTATTATTATTGTTTTTCAATTTCATCATTCAATATTGACTTGTTTGATAATTTAGTTTCATAGTTTTATTCAATTTGTTTTTGTTAATGACTTCTTTTTCTTCTTTTTTATCTTTTATTGGCATGAATAATCACTTGATTAAATAAAATTCTAAAAAACAAAGTTATTAAATATAATTGAGTGCATGACCAGTATTGCAAGATTAAATATTTTAATCTTAGTTATTTCTTAATCAAATATCGATTTAATTTACTAAAAATATGCATAGGCATTTTGGTTTATAATTGTTGATTTTTTAAAAATTCAATAACACATTAAAAAAGCTTATATATTCATTTGTTTTATTAGAAAAGAAATTATTTGACCAACTACAATTAAACTATATACGTAATCATTAACATTTAATTAAGTTTTAAGCATCCACCTACCATGATTATGAGTAGATATTTGGATATATATTCTGTGCAATGAAGTTTGGCTAAGAACTGCATGTGCCTCTCTCCCAAATTATGCAATTATAAAATAAACAAAAACCAGGTATTAGCTGCCATATCTGATTCACCGACATTCATTTGGCAACACCTATGGAATATTTATCATTTCAAATAAAAAAAAAAGACAATATCAATAATAATATTTAATAATCGAATTGAAATTTTTTTACAATATAATTAGATGACTTACGATTGTAAAACCCGAAAACCCATAAAAAATAAAAATATCATAGACTTTTGTATTGGTTTAATTTAACCATCCTAATCTTAGTATTAATATACAAGGTAATAATAATTAATTATAAAATTATATCCGAGAACAGTAGACTCGAATTCATTTTATAACAAAGGACATATTAGTTTTTAGATTTCTCTGCTTAATTAATTTGGAGACTTTAATTTTTTATTATTAATAATATGAATGTCCAAGTTAATTTGGATATATCTCAATTAATTTTATAGATTTTAAAGTTAATAATTATGTAAATCTTTAATAGCTCTAAAATTTATGAAATTTAAATTAATATTTTTTTAAAAAAATAAATTTAATTAAATTATACTTTAATTATTTAATTATTAGGAGAATTTAACCCTTGCTACAATTTGGTACTGCTTCCATGGACGAAAAATATCAGCATAAAGTACTGTCCTGCTTCCTAAGAAGGCGATTGGGGGAATGCTCGTGTACATTTTTTTGCGCTAAATAAATAATTTTGGCTTCCAAACAACCTTATATTCCGTAAGCTTTGGTGCACAAAGTCGGGCAAAGGACGCTCATTGAGCCTAAATACACTCAACAGGAAAAAAAAAAAAAAAACATATTATTGTATTTCATATCCACGTATATTTTAAAAGTATTTTATAAAAAACAATTAAAACGAAAATTAAATTTCTTATAGTTATAAACTTTTTTTTTCAGCTACAGTAAAATGACTCCTTTTCTGTTCCCAAAAAAATCCACAAGTCTTGATTGATTTGGGTACTTGTCTCTTTTTACATGACCCATTAATAATTAAAAAATTATTTAAGAGCATACTTGTAATTTTCATCCTTTTTTTCATAGTAAAATTATATAATTGATGCTTTCAACCAAGATTGTTTATGTTTTATAGAAATAATGCCTCTTATATTCCTTTATATATATATATATATATATATATATATATATATATATATATGATAAATAAAAGAATATTAACATATGTTTTATACTCAAATTGATAAACAAATTGACTGCTATAAAATATAGTTAGCCTATTTTTATATGGATTAGGTTTATTTTTATTTTGAAATGATCATGTTTATAATTGATTATCAATATCATGTATTAGTATTTTTTTTAGTTGTTTGTTATTGTTATTGTGCATTATTAACCTAAAAACTAGTCTTTTCTAGTTTGAAAATTTATTTATTTGATAGGGTGTATGGTTTTGCTTTAACTTTTCTTATTAATGTGCTTAGGCATTGTATTCTTTTAAATTAGATTTCGAACAATTATCATTGTTTTCATCTTTTTTCTAAAAATGAGAGATATTAGTTGCTATGTTGATCGTTTTTATTACCATGTTTGGATGATTTTTTTATCATAGATAATGATTATATAACTTAGTATCAACTAATCCCGGACCTATCATTGAGTTATAATTGGCTCAACTTTTCCCCTCAATTGTTTTTCTTCAAAAAAAATAGTATAATGATTATATAATTATACCATTTTAGGCTTATATGATTATATGATTTTTGGGTCGTTTTGAAATGCTTGAATTTGAGTAGTTTTGGTTTTCTGATTAGATTTATTAATATATTAAATTAATATTTTTTTAGTTTTTCTTGATTTTTAATTTTTTTTTAATTTTTAAAAATATGCTAAAAAAGAGTAAAAATATGCTATAACTAATATAGTGATTCTAATAGTAGAAATAATGGAATGATATATGTTTGAATTAACATCATTTACATTTTCAAACAAAGAAATTGAGCAATCCTCGATTAATGCATAAATAACCATTGAAAACCTAAAACATTCACCTTAACTTAATCATATCATTAAGAGGGTGCTTGGAAATATGATAATAATTATGATTTAAATTGCTTTTTTTTTGGAAATGCATTCTTCTCTTGGTTTTGTTATTGAAGTTTCTCCCAATCTTGCTCGTTCACTTTATATTAATGCCGGGTCTATTCCCACTAGCATCTTGCCTTTTGTTTCAGGTCGCTGGAACACTATCTCTTTATCCTTAAAAACTGTTTTTCAAAGGAATGAAAGCAATTCATTCCTTCTTTCTCTTTCTTGCCTTGGTGAGTGAAGCTGCTCTCCTTACTTAAGCAATTCCTTCCTTTTTCATCTTCCTTGAGTGAGGAGTGATGTTAGGTATTTTTATTGTTCTGTCAGTGAATAAAAGTGTAGTTGGAGCTGCTTTACCAACATGAGCAATCATTTCAAATATATATATATATATATATATATATATATATATATATATATATATTAGTTTTTATAAATTATTTTTTACATTAGCATATCAAAAAGATATAAAAACATAAAAAAATTAAATAAAAAATAATTTTTAAATTTTTAAAAAATACTTTCAAGTGAGTGTGTGTAGACACACTAATACATCATTCAACACAGGATAAATGCAGAGAATTTTTCTTCTTTTTAATGGAATATGATGGGAATTGGGATTTAATTTGAAATGGTTAAGCAATCCAACCCCAGAGCCCATTCCGAGCATGTCCCAGAAGGAGCCGGGTGTTAAGTAGGAAATGCCAGCCAGCCTCCACCAAAACCAATCCCCAGGCAGTCATGGCAGCCAGGCAGGGGCCTCTCCTCTGGTGGTGGAGAGTGACTCACGCGTTGTCACCTACAAGTGGGCCTTATGATGACACGTACAGTTTGCATTTCTAGGTTTTAGTACATGATGGTTACGTAGAATTACAATCAGAGGTGGATTGCATACTTCAATTTTATTTTTATTTTTAAATAAAAAAATATTATTTTAATATATTAAAATAAAAAGCAAACAGTACAGCACTGGCTTATAATAATAAAAGCTAAAAAGGGTTAATAGTAATTAATTAGCTCTTTATCGATAGCAGTGAAGAAGAAGACAGAGACAGACCGTATACGGAAGAGGACCATACCATACGGCTTTGTCACGGATGGATACCACGTCACGTGTGAGTGGGACCCGCTTGTTTCTCAAACCCCAATACCGAATAAGGACACAGTCCTCTCTCTCTCTCTTTCTCTTATTATTTTCTGTTTCTGTTTCTGTCTTGCAGTAGTCACCTGTAAGGCTGTAACGTCTCTCGTATACGGACACCAACGGAATGGCTTCCTTTCTTGCTCAATTACTCACCTGCCCTTTCGTCTTTTCCTCCTCACTTTCACCGAACTGGTCTTTGCATCCATATATTTTAATATATTTTTAAATATTTATATCTTATTTTTGTAGTTTTTGCTGCTAGTTGGTGAGATTTCAAAAAAAAAAAAAACTATCTTTTGGGTAGATTGATGCATTAATCATTTATACTAATCTTTATTTTTGATCCTCTCCTGTTTTACTTGATGAAAAGAAGATGAGGTCTCCTGCAGGCATTAATTAGAGGGGGGGAGGCCTTTGTGGTCAATTCAGAGCTGGTTAAAAAACACAAACATGGCACTGCAGGGAAAAACACAAGCTCAAGCAGAAGATGGCATGGTGGATATTAAGAAAAAAAGTAAGGACAAATTGACAAAAGAGATGGGCAAAGGTCGTTATCATGAAGACCCGGTTTGTCTCCTCAGAAGTGGATCTTCGCACGTTATGGGTGTCAAACACTTTTAAAACTCTTCCTCTTCCTCCAGTCCAGAGAGAGTGAGAGAAGTTTGTGCTTTTCTCTACTTGATTTTCGGTTTTTTTCTTCAAGAATATAAAATTTTGAGGGACAGAGAGAGAGAGAACCGCCAGCACTTGGCATATGCTTTCCCTGCACACTAGAAACAACAACAATAATAACAGTATTTACACCAACCCAACCGACTCCCTCTCTCTCTCTCTCTCTCTCTCTCTCTCTCTCTCTCTCTCCCCTTTAATCACATATCCAGCTTCTCTCTACAACCTGATTCTGGATTCTTTCCGACTCTGTCTATGGAGCCAACATTTGATTATAGCTTGAAAAGATAAGAAAAACCATCCCTTTTGAGCTGTGTTTTTTTTATACAAAACTGTGTTCTTTCTGTTACTCTGTCTCTTTTTCTTTGATTTTAAGCTAAAGCTTTGAGATTTGCGAAAGGGCCAGTTTTTTATCAAGAGAATGAACATTTTTGTTTGGGAAAGAAGTAAACTTTTTGGATTTTGTTTGCAGCTTTAATGAAACAAACATTTGTTTTCTTGTTTCTAAATTTGTTATCAAGTACTGAAGTTCAATTTAAATGGTTGAATATTACAGTTTTTGGAATTGTTTTCATCAATGTTTGAATACGTGAAAACTGAATGTTTTCGAAATGTAGTTGAATGAGAAACAGTTTCTATGCATGCAAGTTCAGATTTTCCCTTATCAGTCACGTACAAATTAAGTTTTTAGTCTAAATTTAGAGGCTTTTTTGTCTCTACATTGGTTTCTATAGGCTAAAGGGTTAAATATCTGATGATTTTGTTAAACTTTTGTTCAAATCCATGAGGAATCTTTACTGGTTTAAGCAAAGCTCTAACAATGGAAAATCAGAGAGGAGGCTGTCTCTTGGAGAATATAAGAGAGCAGTTTCTTGGTCCGACTATTTGGTTTCATCTGGGGCAGAGATTAAAGGAGAGGGAGAAGGAGAATGGAGTGCAGATATGTCTCAGTTGTTTATTGGTAACAAATTTGCATCAGGGAGGCATAGTAGGATTTATAGAGGGATATATAAGCAAAGAGATGTGGCAGTCAAGCTTGTAAGTCAGCCTGAGGAGGATGAGAGCATGGCTGCAATGCTTGAGAACCACTTCATTTCAGAGGTAGCTTTGCTGTTTCGGTTAAGGCATCCTAATATCATCACCGTAAGCCCTCTCTTTCTTTAGTTGCATGTGTTAATGTCATGTGCTTTATATCAGTAATGCATGGAGTTCCATATTCTTTTTGTTATAATGTTTGGATTTCGAAAGATGGTGTTGATTATCATGAAACTAAATTCTTAACCTCTCATTTGTAAGCTACCTGTGATCTTACTTGTTAACAAAGGATGGTGGAAATGGCTTGTGATTTTGCTGCAGAACAATGAAAGTGATTCCAACATCTGATGTTTCCTGGCTTGGTTTTGTGGAACCAATTTGGTAGAAATTCATTGAAGTTTGCATATGAATTACAGATTACCCATGTGCATTATTTATTACATTCTCTTTTTGCTTCTGTTGATAAGGAGTCGTCTAAAAATTGTCTGCAGCCTTAAATTTGCATACTTTACTAAATTGTCAACTTTGCTCCTTGTGCTTGCAATCTTGTAAAAAAAAAAAAAAAGAACCTCTTGGGATATACGAATTCGAATTTGGATTTAACATCACCGATATTTTTCTGTTCCCAAATGACGATACTGAATGGTTATTTGCAGTCTGAGGCACTGTAAAAATGAAGTGGGCCAGCAATGAAAAGTTAAAATTGATATTTATGGCATCATTGTTAGCTAGTATTTATGAGTGCAGTACTTACTTCACCTTTGCATTAAATATTATTGGCAGCACGTCCTTAGCAGTTAGAATTTTAGTGCTAAACGTACATATCTAGGCTATTCCATTAGGAAATCCATACCAGATGTTGCAATGGCCAGTGGCGTCTTTAGTAACTTTTCTAGATGAACTAGGCTAGGATACTGAACATCTCAGCCCTGAAGAATGAAGATTGAAGGAGAGTTAAAACAATTTGCTTTCGTATTTAAATTTCTATACAGGAATTCTATGTCAGTGTTGTAAATGGACCAAAAAATGCCATAGATCCTCATTTCCTCATGTTACTGTAACTCTTATATATGGAAGATTAGTAAATTAAACGCAAATTCCTAGACACTTGGGAATGTTTTTCTGTACAGATTAGCCTTTTAAATTTTTATACGTAGGCCGGCTTCGGATGTTGGAGTGAATTGATGAATCTCTAAACTTACTGGTATTGCATACAGTATAAATGGTTGAATTAAATGACAAATTTAGCAAATTTTTCATTTTTGTTGTTTACAAGTCGCTCTGTCTTCTTGACTTTCTTCGTTCAGTTTGTTGCAGCTTGTAAGAAACCTCCTGTATTTTGTATAATCACTGAGTATTTGGCCGGGGGCTCCTTGAGAAAATTTCTCCATCAGCAAGAGCCACATTCAGTTCCTCTCAATCTAGTCCTGAAATTAGCCCTTGATATTGCACATGGGATGCAATATCTCCATTCACAGGGGATACTTCACAGGGATCTCAAATCTGAAAACTTACTGCTTGGAGAAGATATGAGCGTCAAAGTTGCTGATTTTGGTATTTCCTGCTTGGAATCTCAATGTGGTAGTTCAAAGGGATTCACAGGTACATATCGATGGATGGCTCCTGAAATGATCAAAGAAAAACACCACACGAAGAAAGTTGATGTCTACAGTTTTGGCATAGTCCTATGGGAGCTCCTCACAGCATTGACACCTTTTGACAACATGACTCCAGAACAAGCTGCATTTGCAGTCTGCCAAAAGGTAAGCTCAACTGATTCATTTTAGTGGTATGAATCTAATGATTGTAAGGAATTACTTTTTCTCAATTTACATGTGAAATGCACCTGATTTATCCTGTTATGCAATCAGCTAGACATTTCAATGCCTCAAACCCTGGTTGTTTCAGAAATCTTGCTTTTTAAAAACAATACGATAAATGACAAGCTAGATCCTGAAAGTTTAATGGAATGTTTAAAGGGGAAGAAAAAATTTAGAATGGGAATAGGAAGGAAACAACAGAGCCTCCTTATCAATGATGTTTCATATAACATTTAGTTTTTTTATTGATAATTAATGATTTTGCATTCTGAAATTGTCATGTAATTATTTTGAACAATTTGATTTGAGAACAAGTTACATAGTTGTGCTATTTGAAGTTAGAGAAAGCATAGCTAGGTGTTTTTAAATTGTTGGTAATTTTTTCTTCAAATTTTCATGGTATGAATTGTTTCACTATCGGCAAAGGATAAGAATTTATTAGGATGCTTTAATGAGGGGCAGGGAAAAAACGATGGAGCAATTAGTACCATATAATCAAAGTGTCTGTAAGAAGGTTCGATATAATTGAGAAATATTAGATGGTAGTGATTTATGAATTGAAAGTAAACATGCTTCCGTTCACATTTTTGAAGGGATTATAAGATTCAGGGTAGAACTAGAAAGAAAGTGGGTCAAGTTTTATGAAACAGGCGAAGATTGAAGTTTTAAAGAGTTCATTTGTGTTTTTGCTAATGATCGTAGCTCAGCTGGCAATGTCCCTCTTCTTCTAAGAGGTCTGGAGTTGGAGCCTCTCCTCTGTTACCAAAAAAATTGGTGCAATAACTTCGAGTTTCATTAAAATCTCTTAGGTCATCTTGATATTAAACCCCACTCATGCACAGGTTAATGATGCTTTTAAGAACAAACCATCAGGCAATAAGTTTTTCTGAGTATCCTAAAAAAACAGAATGTAATGAGGCATAATCTGATGCCAATTAGTCATTGACTAGAGGAGAAAGAATGCTTAGATGTATTTCATTTTACGATGGGGGTTCTATCTTGAGGTCGTTATCTTCTGGCTATGAGTGTCGGTAGAGCACATTCTCATGAAGTTCCAAACCAAATTCATTCAGCCACATGGATCATCATGCACTGTTAAATTCAAAAGTGTCAACCGGGAAATTTTTAGGGTGATGCTACACAGGTTACCATGACTGGTCTCCAGATGTTTTTTTGTCATATAGTTCCCAATTTTCTACTCATGCTAGTAATTGTGGACAATATGATGATGGTAATGAAGATATGGTGTTGGTGCAGGTCTGATATTTTAATATTAATGAGATCTCTGATGGGGCATCTTCATATGGCCCAGTTAATGTATCCAGCACCATACAGATGGAGACTCTGGTTTTCGGAGTTGTTAGTCTGTAAATTTTCTAGGCTGTCACCATGATGATAGATCTGATATGGACATGGCATCGTCACATATATTTTAAGCTTGCCTGATAAGATGTAGATTAGATTAGATTATAATTAGGATTATGAGAATAGCTTATCTGGAGGAGGTTAAGAGAAATGCATGTCATCCTATCAATGTAATCCCTAACAATACTTCACATCACAACTCGATAGAAATTGCCAGGTCCGTATTCTTTTCTGCCATCATCTAATAGATATCTTATCATCATCGAGCCATAGCAATATCTCGTTCGTCATGTTGCTAGTGGTAGCAAGTCTTGTTCTGGGATGTGCTCTTCAGTTTATCTGACAAGAGATAGCTATGGTTCCGTATGGAATGTCCCCAGATTTCACATGTCCAAATCTGATAGACAATAGGAACATTTGAGCTGCAAGGAAAATACCAGTATTGCATCAATGATATGAAACTGCAATATTAGTATAAGGTGATCAAATCATTTGCAATGTTGTAACATTTGTAAGAACTGGTCTTCTAGGTTCATCTACTGAGATGCCTCTTCCTCACCTGGGGCAGTGTTATTACAATTAGTCACACGTGCCCATGCCTGTGTTGTAGCCATTACAAGAGGGACCATGCTGTCTTTGCCATTCTTATGTGTGGCCTGTTATCCATTACGGGCGTCAATTCATGGCAATGCCCATGTGTAAATCTTATGGTCATATTCTCCATCGAAATAAATACTTCTGTTTCTCATTCATTCTTTCTACCTTCATTGAAATTTGATTCGTGATGGAGCAAATAAATTCAAGATCCAGCTAAAAATCTGTACAAAATAGAAGAGTTGATGTGTAATGATATTTACATCAACCATTGTCGGGAAGCTACAGAGTTGTGCATCTGTGGACCATTGGCCTAGTGTTGAGACTTTCAGAGATTGCTCAAGGATTCCTTGTTATTAGCTTGGTGTGGTTTCTTGTGATGCAGGCCAAGATAAGAAGTAGATTTCTTTTGACGGAAACTGTACAGTGACAGTTGATTCAAGTACTTTTATCTGATATGTTTTTGTGCTTTCTGCAGAATGCCAGACCACCATTGTCACCAAAATGTCCTCTGGCTTTTAGTCATCTCATTAATCGATGCTGGTCGAGCAATCCAGACAAACGACCACATTTTGACGAGATAGTTGCGATCTTGGAAAGCTATTCGGAGTCCCTGGCGCAGGATCCAGAATTTTTCACATCCTTCAAACCTCCCACTAATCATACTATTTTGAGATGCTTCCCAAAATTTATTGCAGGCCGTCGCTCCGCCTCTGTACAAGCCTAGGAACTTGAGTTACATTATGTGCAATGAAATATGCACGTACCATATTGTTTTCTAGGTTTGTTTTTGTTAGGAGCCTATGTATTTCCTTGTGCATCAAAAATGTTGGAACAAAAGCATGTATTATGTACCACATTTTTCCATTAAACTTGTTTCTTTATATTTCTACCAGGAAGATGTTTATAAGACCTTAATGATTGCTCCCAGTTCTTCATATTTCACTTGGATGTGAGAATTCAAACCTTGCTCTTGGGTCTTCACGATTCTCGTAGCTCTAATTATTCTCATTTGATCTCTCTATTTTTGCAAAGAGCATGATTATATTCACCTTTTATTTTACTTCTCTTCCCCAAAAAAAAAAAAAAAAACAAAACAAAACAAAAGCATCAAGTATGAATTATGGCCCACATGGAGCTCTCTATTCGTTAAATTCACTTGGCATTTAATCTCAAATTTTTGCAAGTTGCATGTATATCTAGGTATTATATTTATTTTTTATTTTCCGATAGGTAACAACAGGTGACAGTTTGGCCGAGTGGTCTAAGGCGCCAGATTTAGGCTCTGGTCCGAAAGGGCGTGGGTTCAAATCCCACAGCTGTCAATTTTTTGATATTGTTTTGGTTTTTTCTAGAAATAAGTTAAAGTTTGGGTATTTATTTCATTCGATGCAGAACATTTTCACCGTTTTATGTTTATTGAAGCTATGGCATGTTACAATATTTTTAAAATGGAAAATAATAAAGTCTGAAATTAAAGATACCTAGTTAGAGCACCTCGTGCTACGTTGTCAAATACGATTCTAAGCATATTTGCAACGCAGGAGAAGAAAGCTATGATGTGTTTTTTATGTCATAAAAATAAATAAATTGAGAATTGAAAAAATAATGTTTGCATTTTATGAGATGAATTGAAAAATATATGAATTGATGAATAGTATTAAAAACTAAAATGAAAAATTAATTTTTATTATATATATAAAAATATAATTATTAAAAAAAAATTGTTAATATCACTATAAAAACTATAATAATATTGTAAAACTATGGCACAATGAGATAATTATTTAAATATCATTTGAATAAATTTATTTAAATTAAATCCTACTATAAAACATGAAAAGAAATTAGAATTACTTAAATAAATAAATAAATAAAGGTTCAAGCCTGACTAGGCTAGAGACATTGGCCCAAACATCTAGTTTTTTCCCCTTTAAAAGGAGTTGATGATGTGTCGTCTACCATATATATCTATATATAATGAAAAGCAAGCCACCCACCTACAATATTGTTTTATCATCGGACATTGCTCTAGTAACTAGAAAACTAGGGTCCGAGTCTTTGGACATTAAGAGCCCAAATTTCAAACTTTTTTGACCTAAAATATTGAAAGACTATCGTATGGGCTTTCGAAAAACTCATTCTTAATCACAAAGTATATTTAATCCAACCATATTTAAAATTATTTTTGAGCCCTCGTCTACCTTGTCGGACATCGATGAAAGTAGAAATCACATCCGTTGAATTCTCCTCTTAAAAACAAATCCAAATATACTAAAATTACAGTTATTCGTGGCGAAATTTGTTTGTTTAAGAGCTTTCTCTCTTTTCTCTAGATATTTAGGTACCAAAATGAAAAAATATATATATAATTTTAGGACTTAAACATGAAAATCCAAAGAAAGGGGGGCCAAGTTGAAGAAAGTTAGACTTGAGGGACTAAATTGAATATTTTCATGCCAATTGAAAAGTAAAAGGGGGGCCAAGTTGAAGAAAGTTAGACTTGAGGGACTAAATTGAATATTTTCATGCCAATTGAAAAGTAAAAGGGTGGTCAAATGTTCCATTTTTATGAAATGTCAATTTTGGTTTTTAATCTTCCAATTTTAATTTTGACATATATTTTTTTTTTTTTTGAAAAATTAGTCTATAATTCAATTTTGGAATATTTTCATACACATTAGACATGTGAGAACATGCAAAATGAAAAAAAAAAAAAAAAAAGGGTTACCAAAATATAAGAAGGACAAAATTTCAAGGACATGAAAGGAAAAAACCAATCATGAAATAAAATGGGAGAGAAGTTTAGAAGATGAACATTAAAAACTCAAAATATTTTGGTTTCTTTTATAATAATTATAATAGTTTTGTGTTATAGTAGTATATCTAGATTGTTGGCTTGTGCTAAGGTATAGGATGTATCAATTTCTTTTCATGTGGAAAGAAAATTTTAAGTTTTTCTAATAAAAAAATAAATTATATAAGGATTGACTTGATGTAACTTGGTTAACTTAGCAGGTCCAGATGCAATCCAAACAACAAATAAAAATATTGTTTGACTGAAAAAAATTCAAGATGATTTTTTTTTTAATATTGAGATGACAACATATCATATCAACACGGTTAATTTTGGTTACCTTACCAAATTCATGACATGGGTTACCATGACAATCCCACATAAATTTTTTTTAAAACAAACATGTAACTAATTATCATTCAACCCAAAACTGAAAGATGAAATTAATAAAAGATAAGGAAAAAAAAAACACACGAGACAACCCAATTTAACCTACCAAACCTACAATTCAAGTTATGAAACTAAGATAACTTCATAAAAAAAATCAAAATAAATTATGAAGCTCAATTCCCAAAGAATCATTGTTTAATGATGAAAATTAAAAACAAATATCAATATAAAAAAGAGACAAATAAAACGATCTGAGTCTACCTGGGTTAACTTGTAAAACTGGCGACATAGATCACGAGATCGAATAATATTTTAGAAAGCAAACCGAAACTAATTATAAAATCTAATTCTTAATCAACTCAATGTTAAAAGATAAAATTAAAAAAATATATATATCAATTAAAATAATAAAAAAAAACTCAAGTCAATCGAGTGTAGCCACTAAACCGGTAGTACGAGTAATGAGACTAAGATGACCACATAGAAATAAAATAAACAATAAATCATATAGTTCAATTTCAAATAAACTAAATTTAAAGGATTAAATTAGAGGACAAGATCTAGGTTAAAAAACAAAGCAAAAAAAAAAAAACACTATTACAATGAATAGTGTTATGTAAGTTGGTGTACAATAAAAGCACCACCCTTTTTTGTTTTTGGAAAAACTGATAATACATGGAAAAAAGTCATTAATAATAAATAAAAATAAAATTAGAAAAATTGATAGATAAATATAGATTAAAATATTTAATCTCACAATATATGTTATTTACTTGGTTGTATTTAATGAATTAGTTTATTAAAATCATGTTTTTATTAAATAAAAAGATAATAGAAATTGAAACACGCATAAAATCAATTGAAAAAAATAAAAAATATTATGCGTGGCTATATATATTAGAAATATTATCCAAAAATAAATATTTTTTTATTTTTTAAAATAAATTTAATCTATATAAAATGTAAAAAGAAAAACACCTAAGTGCCCACCTCTCTTCAAATACAACCTATTGGTACCTAGATATACAATTTTTATGGTTGGAATTATTGTGAAAATCAATTCTCTTTTTTCTAATGCCGAAATCCAGTAAGACGCTCTCCCTCATCTCTCTAACTAGAGACAAAAATATATATAAAAATTAATTTTTAGATCAAAATTGAATCTTAGACATTCAAAGAGACCTAAAATATATTATTTGTAAAATTTAAGGACTAAAATGTATTTTTTGTGAAAATCTGAACACATCACCCATTTTAGCCGCCATTTTCATTTAGATCCTTCTCCGTTCAATGTTGTCTTTACCTAAGAAATCATAAGAAAATAACCTTCAATTTAGGGTCACAATGTCAAAAATAAAAGTTTGACGTCTAAAGTGAAAAAAGAAAAAATGTACATTATATGAATAGTAATATGTGAGTGTGTTAATAGTGCAAAATATTGTGTTCTCTACAATAAAAATGCAACATGCTTTAGAGTTTTCTACTAGTTATTTAATCAGCACTTCGCCATGGGTTGGATAATTTTTTTCTCAATAAAAAGATCAAATAAGCAGGCTTTTTCAACATGTGTTTTTTACATCAAAATATTAACCATAAGTCAAAACATTTATCCACATATCTAATTAAATAAAGTAAGAATCATTATGTTAATACATGAAAAAAAAATCATTAACAATAATGAAATATATTTATTGAAAAGTGAAGGAACAAATATAAATTAAGATACTTGATATATTAACATAGGGCCATACAATATTTGTTAGTAAAATCTAATGTTGCTGCATGCTTAATGAACGTTTGAACATTTAGCGTCTGTCTTGTAACTTCCAACAATAATGTTTCGCATTAAAAAAAAAAATAGCAAAACAAAACTTTAATATAAAATTCAACTTTAAAGTCTCTTTTCTCTTTCACATATCTTTCTTTCTACCCAAATCTAATTTTAACTTCGAATTTCAATCAACATCAATTGGATCAGAATAAGTTAATTATAGGTGAAGTAAATCTTGACATTTCAGATTAATTTTCAAGCCCGATGGCTATCTACTTAAAGTAAACTAGCTAAATTCATGATATTTAATTAAGTTTAAAAATTGATTTTATTTAAAATAATCATCTATAAAACATTAAAGTGATTGAAAAAAAATCAAATCAAAATAAATTATATTGTTCAATTAATAATCAATCAAATATTAAATGATAAAATTTTAAAAAAATATAATTGTAAAGGATTAAAAAACAAAAAAGTCCGGTCTCTTGAATTAGGAAGGCGTAGAGCTCCTCGGCCTCCATAAAAGGCCCAGGTTTGTGGGTCTAAAGTAGGCCCTATGTCTAGGTGTTTTTTTTAAAAAAAAAAATTTCTTAAAAGAAGAACAACAAGTCATCCACTTTTTAAGATTTGAAAAAAAATATAGAGGTGACGTGTTGCCTCTACTGCTTAGATTAGAGCAACCTTTAGTTGTCGAAAAATCAGGTTGGTCTATTTCAGACGGGAAAAAAACTCATTTCTAACCATATTTCAACTTAAAAAACCATAAAACACCCCAAAATATATTGTAAAACATATTCATAATCTCAAACACCCCACAAAATATCTCTAAAACTCACATTCAACCTAAAACCAAGATTCTTTTCTGGTTAGGGTCCACTATTTTAGACAAGTTTAAAGGAAAAATAACACTTTGTCTAAACTTTACTCACTAAAAGTAACCCATTGAAACAAAAATCATTTATTTTCGTGGATGTAATCGGTATCAATCGAGACTTTTTTTGTCCACCATTAGAATCCAACCACTCTCTTTTATCTCTCAAATTAAGGATTAAAAAATAAGAAAAATAAAGTTTAAGATCAAAATTAATTTTTATAAATTATTAGGGATTGAAATCTTATAATCTAAAAAGATGAAGGACTAAGTGTACATTTAGCCATAATTTTAGCAAAACTATCTCTTTTTGTCATGTTTTTCATTTTAGTTTTTTATCTTAGAATCTTGTCATTCCTTAATAAATAAGCTTTAATTGGCTATCAATTTAGGCCTATAAAAGTATAATAAAAAAAGACAAAGAAAGACTAAATAAACAAATCACTATGACAATCCATAATGATAAAAAAAATTTCTCCATGCCTTTTAAATTATTATTTAATGAAAACTTCATTTTGATGTAGTATTATAAAGTGTAAAATTCTATACAAACACATGCTAGTTTCAACATATTTTAATACTTAGAGTCTATAAGTTTAGATAAAAATTTTGATATTATTTTTCAGATGAATTATTCTTTATCTTTTTACTTCTATCACATAGAGACTATCAAGTTATGATTTTTTTTCTTTTTATTGAAGATATATTTTTATACCATGAAAGTAATGATTCTTATAGAAAAGCATGATTAAATTAAATAAAAATTAATTAACAAGGAAATGAAGTTTTTATTGAAGATATAAATTTTTTTCTTGAAAATCCTTATGAATATTTATTTTATGGACATTATTTTTTTTATTAAAAAAACATGCTACTAAGAAAAAGATATATTTCTTGTAAAAACAAATTACATTAATAAAAAAACAAAATTTTTCATGTGATAAAATTTATTTCTTTTTAAGAATCTAAATGGTTTCCTTTCTTATAAATAGTACAAATTCTTAAATTGATTCAAAAGAGTAATAATATTGAAACGGAGGAAAGAAAAAGACTAAAAAACATTTAACCCTAAAGTAAAACGATTTTTTTTTTGAAAAAACTCAATAAATTTGGTGCCAAAATAAATATAAAATAAATAAATTAAAGGGAGTTTAAAAACCCCATCTACCCATATGATGGGGCTATGTTTATTTATTTCCCCGAAGTAAATTTCTTTGGGAAAGAGAAGGTAAGATACTGGTCCATTGCATATGGTCATAATAAATGCTTCGGCCATTGCAGAAAGGGAGCCTACGTGCGGACCGACCCACTTACCAAAAAAAAAAAAAAACCTATAATATATAGTAATGTTATCTCCTTAAAAGATGCCAAAATCATTGGATACCACATCAATCCAGCCTAGATCATTGCAAAAATAACTCATGTATGCCCAATAATTTATCAAAAGTTAGGGCACAATTCGTTCCTAAAATCCCATTAATTAAAGTGCCGCTTCTTGGTGCTCTCCATAATTGAGAGTTCCAACCCAAGTATATTATGTATAAAATGCTCATATTCCTACTTATTTTACGTATATAAAATCAAATGCCCACACGATCTTATACCAATCACAAATTCGCAATCATGCATGGCAATGATCATTTCATTATTATTGTAATATTTAAAAATACAATTGAAATTATATTTTTTGAAATTATATTTTTTTTAAATTAATTTTTTTATATTTTTAAATAATTTGATGTCAAAAATAATTTTTTTAAAATAAAAAAATTATTTTAATATATTTTTTTAAAAAAAATATTTTAAATTATAACTATTATTATATTTCTAAACATCTCTGAATCACCTATAAAAAAAAATTTAACAATTCTTATGCAAAGTGCACACTTCCTGTAAATTTTCAAATAAATAAATAATGCAAGTACCTTAGTGACCGTTGAATTACTAGGAAATGGAAATGACTTGGTTTTTTTTTTTTTTTTAATTTTTTTTTTACGCACACACTAGCTTTTATAGTTAAAATGAGTCTCTCAATTCATCCACCGACAAGAACATAGTTGAATAATACATGGACTTGCTTCATGACCAATTGTTTATCTCTCACTTTAAATCTATATATAATAGTCTCATACCATTGGAGAATATCTCCCACCAACTACTAATTAAGTTAGAGGATGGGGAATATATGTTTCCTGAAATTCTAACTAATTTCTTTCTTGCTTTCTTCGACTAGACTGGACTGAAAAAATATTTGACAATAACAATTCTATATATATATATATATATATATATATATATATATATATATATATATATATATATATATAACAAATGATTGTTTTGGCCAGTCACATCATAACAAAACATATTCCTAATTTTTATGATCATCATAACACTCAATCATGTTTTTAATTCAATTTTCTTTTTTAAAAAAGAAATGATATATTAATTTCTTCAATAACCTGTTTATTTTTACGTTTTAAAACTTTTTTATTTAATATAATTTTTTAATTTTTTTGTTTTTAATTATTTTTTAATTATTTTTTAGATTGTTTTGATATATTAATATTAAAAATATTTTTTGATAAATAAATAAATATTATTTTAATAAAATTTTAAATAAAAAATACTTTAACAAACAACTATTATTACAATATTAAAAGAATTATAAATTTATTGACAAATTTACTTACAAAACTTAAAGAATAAGGTGATGATGCATACACACACACAACTTTCTTTTATTTTTACCATCCTACACAAATGAAACATAGATGTTAAATTAGCTATATGACTCTTGTTGTGTTTTATAGTAGCTTAAATATTTTTATTTGTTTATAAAAAACTTATATATGTAGATTTTTTTAATATATTTTTATAGTTTTAAAATCCAAGTTCAAATAAACAATTTTCTATATACATATAATGAAATAAATTGAAAACTATTTAATCTTGAAAGACGAAACATATACCTAGTTGTGTTTACTAAATTTATTTATTAAAATAATTTTTTATTTAGGAAAACGATAATAAAAATAGAGACACAAATTGATTTGATTGAATAAAATAAAAGGAGAAAAACAAAATCATGTATATAAGGTTGCACATATTAGAAATATTTTTTGAATTTTTTTTATTTTTTAAAAAATAAAATTCATCTATACAAAAGATACAAAAATTATAGATAAATAAAAAAATATTATAAATGTTAAAGCCCAAACGCGGGCTTGCTAGGGCAGACCACCACAATCAGTCCCTTATTTTTTGTTTGTTTGCAACTGGGACAAATGACATGTCATTTCAAATTCTTTTGAGAAAAAAAGGTAGATAATGCATTGCTTGATTTGTCCTGATTTTGACCATTAGAGTGCTAGGAAAATTAGGGCTTAAGTTTTTAAACACCAAAACCTTTTTTAAATTCATTTTGACCCAAAACAGCTGTATAACACTATAAATACCGTGATAAATTTATTTATAGTCTCAAAAAAATCACCTTAAAAACCAAAATCAACCTGAATCCAAAAATCAATCCAAGCTCAAATCTGTTTCTTCAAGAACATTAAAGGTAAAAAAAAACCTAATATGAACTTTTTCATCAAATGGAACTGTTTGATACAAATATCATTCATTTTGATAGCCTAAATCAATATCAATGACACTTTTCTCTTTTTACCATCGAAATTTGACGACTTCTTTTTTCTCTATCAAACAGGAACTAAAAATTTATAAAAATAAATATTTATACCAAAATTGAATTAGAAAAAAATTAAGGTATTGAAATTGTATAATTTATGTAATTTTTAAAGTTTAAGGATCAAAATGTATTTTTTACAAAACTTATAGCATGCCACCCATATTTGACATCCTTTTCATTTGAGTCTTTTTTTTTTAATTCTATCTTTTCATATAAAATTAAAATTAATCTATCTTTAATTAAAACTAAATCACTAAAAAATTATTCGAGAATCCAATAAAAAAACATAAAATTCTACATATCTCGTCTATAATAACACGTGAAAGGATGGAGATTAGAGCCTTTAACAATGAAAAATCCACATATTATAGAATAATACATAATGATTAAAAAGTGACACACACATTTGACCTGACCAGCTTAGCTCTCAAGGATGAAAGAGGGCAAGTATGGCTCATGAACATGACCCCCTAACTATTCTCACAAGTTAATTCTACCCAAAGTCAAAGAACCTCTTAATTACTTCGAAGGACACCACTTCAACATTCGAACAAGGTCACAACTGTCGTTCCACCTCATCATAAACATGATCCAACTGCCACGTGTCAAGATCCCATTAAACAGGGAAAAAGGGACAGAAAGCAGATCGGCAGTTGCAGGCCTCCCGCGCTATTTAGGTCTGACTATAGGGTAGGAGAAAAGTCCCCTTCTTTATGCTTTCACTCGCTGACTCTGACATTCCACCTCTGCAGGAATATTTTTATTCATTCATTTATTTATCTTTGTTGAGCTCCCATTTTCATTTCTAACCAGCTAAGCTCCACAAGTTCCCATTTTGTCCTTGTGTTATTTTTTTTCCATCTGCCTATTTATATATACACAGAGAGAGAGAGAGAGAGAGATAGGATACAAAAACTAAATTAAAGATTTTTTCTTTCTTTTTCTCTTGGCTTAGCGCGAGCATTGAGTCGATATCTCCTGTTTAAAACCCAGATAACATATCACCTCGGAATCTTCTTTCATGACTAGTTCTTAAGGTACTGAGTTTATTAATTAATGTTGTCTTCTTTTCTTTTTTCTTGTCATTTATGTTCTGTCTGTTACTGGATAAGTTTGAGAGGTAAAAAAAAATTGAAGTTGTCTTTTTTGTTCAATGAATTTTTGTTTTGTCATTTATATAATTTGTGGGTTTGTGTTGTTTTGTATTGTTTTTTTTCTTTTTGGTTATTGATGAACTTTATATTATAAGGGTTCATTTTATTGAATTTTGGAAACATTTTTGAAAAGATCTAATTAAGGAACGTTAATTTTTATTTTTTTTTTGGTTGTTGCAAGCATGGAAAGTTAGATGGGCTGTTTGACCCATAAGTTGAAGAATTGAGCTTTTGATGTTATCATTTTGCTGTTTTTGCTTTGGTTTTAGTTGGCTTTGTTTTCATATATTAGCTACATGTGTATTGGTCGGTTCAGTTTGTTTATAATTAGATAGCTTGCATAAAGATATGATTATCTTGTTTGGATCTAAAGTACCAATTGTGTATATAGCTTGCCTTCATCTTTTTTATGAAAAGTTTCTTGCAGTTGATATATTGGAACTCGGTGTTTTCGTGGACTTGGGTGAATAAATATGCCTGGAATTGTTATGGATGGAATTAACGAGGAAGCGATAGTGAATGAAATGAACGGAAACTCAGTGCCGATGAAGGAAAATTCTGTGCCTAATAAGTCCCCTAGGAGTGCATCGAGCCCCCACGGCCTTCACAGTGCTGGCCTAGATCCTCCTGTTGATGCAGTTGCTGTTCATGGTGTGGCTGTTGATGGGGTGGTTGACACCTCCATTGAGCAGCTTTATGAGAATGTATGTGATATGCAGAGTTCTGATCAGTCCCCCTCTAGGCATAGCTTTGCATCTGATGGTGAAGAGTCTAGGATTGATTCAGAGTTGTGCCATCTGGTAGGAGGAGAGATGAGAGAGGTTGAGATAATGGAAGAGGAGGAGGTGGATAAGCCTGAGCATGACACTCGTAGCAACTCTTCTTCAAAGAAGGGAAGTTCATCAGGGAGCAAGAAGTCAGGGAAATTGGAAAAGATCAAATCTGCAAGCACCAAGTCTGCTTCTTCAAGCTCCTCCAAGAAGCAATTGGAATCTGAAGCGTCATCAAAGTTGAGTCCTAAGGGAAAAAGTCCACCAGAAAAACCTCCTATTGATAAACGGAATGATAAGAATTTGAAAAAAGGAAATGTAGGAAACAGATTGATGAAGAAACGGAGGGATTCTCCTCCGGGTGGAGTGAAGTTACTGAATGGAACGAAGGATGAATCGGGGTTAGATAATCCAGATCTTGGCCGGTTTTTGCTAAAGCAAGCAAGGGATTTGGTTTCTTCGGGGGATAATCCTCAGAAAGCTCTTGAATTAGCTCTTCGAGCATCAAAATCATTTGAAATATGTGCAAATGGTAAATCCAGTTTAGAACTGGTAATGTGTTTGCATGTCACAGCAGCAATACACTGCAGCATAGGCCAGTACAGAGAGGCCATTCCCATCCTTGAGCATTCAATTGAGATTCCGGTGCCTGAGGAAGGCCAAGAGCATGCCCTTGCCAAGTTTGCTGGTTACATGCAGTTGGGTGATACTTATGCGATGCTGGGCCAGGTTGAGAATTCAACAAATTGCTACTCAACAGGATTGGAGGTACAGAAAAAAGTTCTGGGAGAAACTGACCCTAGAGTCGGTGAGACTTGTAGATATTTGGCTGAGGCCCATGTTCAAGCATTGCAGTTTGATGATGCTCAGATGGTTTGTCAGATGGCTCTAGACATTCATAGAGAGAATGGTTCTCCTGCTTCTCTAGAAGAGGCAGCAGATCGACGGCTTATGGGTCTTATATGTGAAACAAAGGGAGATCATGAGGCTGCTCTTGAGCATCTTGTGTTAGCCAGTATGGCCATGGTGGCAAATGGCCAGGAATCTGAGGTGGCCTCTATTGATTGTGGCATTGGAGATGCATACTTATCTTTGTCCAGGTATGACGAGGCTGTTTTTGCTTATCAAAAAGCACTCACAGCTTTTAAGACAACGAAAGGAGAGAATCATCCATCAGTTGCTTCAGTGTTTGTTCGTTTGGCTGATTTATATAACAAAACTGGGAAGTTGAGGGACTCTAAATCGTATTGTGAGAATGCCCTTAGGATTTATGAAAAGCCTGTTCCAGGGATCCCTCCAGAGGAGATCGCTAGTGGTCTCAGTGATGTTTCTGCTATCTATGAATCAATGAATGAGCTTGATCAGGCAATCAACTTGCTTGGAAAGGCATTAAAGATATATAATGATGCCCCTGGTCAGCAAAGCACTATTGCTGGAATCGAAGCCCAAATGGGGGTCATGTACTACATGATGGGAAATTATTCTGAATCTTACAACTCCTTCAAAAATGCAATTTCTAAGCTCCGTGCTAGTGGAGAGAAGAAATCTGCCTTCTTTGGCATTGCTCTTAACCAAATGGGTCTCTCCTGTGTTCAGCGCTATGCTATTAATGAGGCAGCAGAGTTGTTTGAGGAAGCCAAGATTATTTTAGAACAAGAGTGTGGACCATATCACCCTGACACTCTTGGGGTATATAGCAATCTTGCTGGCACTTACGATGCCATGGGCAGGTGAGCACCCTTTATCACTTCTTGTGTCTTTTATCCTCATATGCATCTGTCAAAAGTTTATTATCATTTTGCTTTACATTGTTTATGTTGCTCATCTCACAAAGTGATGTTCGGTGGTATGGTTACCCAATGGCTGTGGTTTTTTCCCTTCACTTGGTACCTTGTAGCAAATAAAATACTAAAGTTGTAAATCTTGGATGTGTTTGGCTGATTTTATGCATGTGTGCATATGCATTTTTTCTATGCATAACAAATTTGAATTGAAGCTGAGCTGAGGTGCTCTGTAACAAATTATCACAGGTTGGATGATGCAATTGAAATCTTAGAGTATGTAGTTGAGATGAGAGAGGAAAAGCTTGGGACGGCAAATCCGGATGTTGTTGATGAGAAAAAAAGGTTGGCCGAGTTGTTGAAAGAAGCGGGAAGAGTTCGGAGCAGAAAAGCTAGGTCACTGGAGAACCTCCTTGATGGCAACTCTCATGACATAAACAAAGATGACATTACGGTATCATAAAGATGTTACATGTATAGCTGTATTTATTCAAACTGAACAGAATGTATTATAGGAGTTAATTTAAGAAGAAAAGAAACCAAAAGAAAAGAAGAAAGGAATAGGTGGTTGGTGTTCTCATAGATTCTTATCTGGAAACAACTGCAGGCATGGGTTTGGTTGTCCTATTGATTTTCATTTTCATATTTATTGAAGTTTATTTTTTGTGTACCTTACTGTTTATTACTGCTGTAAATCATTGGTGATATTAGTGTTTCTCCCACATAATGATCAAGAAACTATGGATTCATTTGTACTGTAATGCCTCCAAGAATTTTATGATTGGATATTTATCTTTTGATAATAGCATGCCATCATTTGGTGTAAGAGTTGTTGCTTCTGATAGTATTCTTAATCTTACTCGTAGCATGTCATCCATCGCCATCAAGGAAAGTTGGATCCTTTACTCTAACCTAATCTTTTCCTTTTGTTATTCAGTAGGGGACCAATCATGATGCCTCCTGCTTCCAGATATTCTAGGGTTTGATGGCAATTTAATAGACGAGGGCCTATCTGCAAGTTGTGTATGATGAACTGATTTTAGTTTCCATTTTCTATGATTGTGGGGGTCCCAAATGCTTTCCAATCATTCAACTAACAAGTGAAGTGGCTTCGGCTGCAAAGCTAAACCAGTAACTCTTTTCATAAATGTTTTACATGGACCGCTAGGGCAGTTAATCTCCTCCTGGTATCTTTTCTTTGCCTAGCCATGGCAGCTTTGACTGCATGCTTCAAGGTAGCTCGAGGTTATCTCAAAAGAAGGGCGAAGGGACAAGGGGGTGGTTCGAGGTTATTTACACCTAGCTCATACAACTGGTGGCCTACCTAGCTGAAAGAATTCATTTGTGCAACCATATTTGCCTAACGTTCATGTCCCGCGTCATCAAATTTACTAGCAGTCCAAACTCCAGAAGCTAATTTTTCACCCAGGGAAAAGACATAGGAGCTTTTATGAAGGTTGTTGAGTAGATTGCGGTGAAATTGTGGAAGCACTACTTATTCGTTATTTAGTACCTTTATTTTAGGGTTTAGATAGAAATTTGGTAGCGCAACCATTTGGATTGAGGATTATTTATGACAGAGCATACCAGCATGGCCAGGCTTGCTTTCGAGCATCAAAATGAAAAGAAAATTCCGATAAAAAAAAAAGATTTTCTTACGTCTAGATACAATCTAGGCTTTGACAATTTTTTTTTTTTTTGAATTATTACTCTTTAAAATTCTTTTGTAAATTTAATTTTTTTTTAATTTTATCTTTTAATATTTAATTAATTAAAAATTAAATTTTATGTTTTTTCTAGATCGAGTGCTTAGTTCTATTGACATGGATTACGAGTTTTTTACGAGTTTAAAAAGTTAATATATTTGTTTTTAAAATATTTTAAATTTTTTATTAGATTATTTCAATCATATGATTTAAACGGTGAGTTTAACAAATTATTTTATATTTAGCTTAATTATAATTAACATTGTTATAGATTTATTATGATTAGTTATTTATGTTTTTTTTTTATCCCATTTCAATACCTATATATATTTTTTAACACAAAAAATAGTCTAACCTCGGGATGAATGACGTGCACCAAAGCTAGTATATACGGTCTTTATGTTCTTTATTTTTCGAAAAAAAGAGAAGCTTTTCAAGCCTAGTTAAAGCATTTCTTTTCTTTTTACCATAGCCCGTCATCTTTAAATCTTTTAATTCGGTTTGTCTTTTACACCATAGATTCTCTCCCCGAAAAACATATCACTGTCCGAAGCAGAAATGGCTTGGAATTAATTGATGCAATTTGAATATTTCAGTTTCATATACATTAATTTAAAACGAAAAGGAAGTGAAATTTACTGGAAAATATATTTTCTGTACTGATGTGCTAGCACATAGCCCGTTGAGAGAAGAAAACAGCTTGAGAGGACAGGTCTCTAATGGATGTAAGCAGGTGAGCCAGAAGTATTCTTACTTCTCCCGAGGTATGATAATGGTGGGCACCGCACAAGAGCTGTCTGAACTCCGAAGGTCCTGCATATTACGTCCACTACAAAAACCATTATTCAACAGGAAATATCAAAATATAAAGTTCACGGTTTTCCTGTCTGGAATAATTATCTTGACCATCTCTCGGCCATTTCACTGTTGGCTCGATATAATTTTTGTTCCCTTCTGGCCTCGGCGACAAGAGAAGGTGCAGGTCGGTAGGGATTGGTCCAAGTAGTTCCAATTTCGTAATCTATTTTTATCTTTTGCTGGCAGTGTCCCACACAAGAGAATCGATCTTTGTAGTTATCCAATACTGGTCCAATACAGGACACCGGCACATATTTTTCTCAAAACTCGAACACCGCAGAGGAGGGGATGTATCGTCGGATACCTCTCCAACAGACCAAACATGAACGTCGAGTTGTTGAATCTACAGGTGATGACTCCACTGTCATGCACTAACGTCAAGAGTTTCTAACATTCTTTGGAAGGAAATGTTTGTGCTGCCTGATCCTGACATCCTACCTCAGCTCGATTTCCAAGATTTCAAGTAAAAACAATTAACGACTTGCCTTCAAGTTTTCAAGAAAAGCTCTTAAATGATCACATCATGAAAAGGCTTTTCAACTTTTTTTACCAGCAAACCATCCAATTCATCCCAGCTAAGCTTGCCTGTAGATGATGAGACATGTTAATTACTTTTAAGAGATAAATAGTTTGACAGCATTTTAATGAGCAAAAACAACCAATCTGGAGTAATAGGAAACATCAGATAGCTGCGACAGAAACTTACTCCATTAGTTTCCGAGTAAAAACTCAATGAGTTGGTATCTGCATAATTATTTCAAATCTCAATCAATGCCCGCTTCCTTCCCTTCCACTATTATCCATACAGCTTGCCATTGAACAATCATTACTTTCAACAAGTGTTCTCCTGCTACTTACGAGGTTACACCCAAAGACATTATACATGACTTACCTTCAAGATTTCAAGGAAAGTTCTTAACTGACATCTCAGGAATAAGCTTTCACCTTTTGTTTACCATCAAATTGTCGAATTCATCTCAGATAAGTTTGCCTGGAAACAAGAAGAGATGTTAACTAATTGCTTATAAAAGATAAATAATTTGACGCGGTGATGAACAGAAAACCGACCTTTCTAGAGTAAGGATAAACATTAGATAGTCACTTTAGTTTATTTTGTAAGGTCTTGTATCCTTCCCACCGCTGCCGCTGCTGTTATTTATTCACTTTAGTTTCCAATCTCAACAGATTTTATAGCAAATATTACTTTGCTCTGTCAAATGAATTGTGCCAATTTTACAGGAAGTCCCCTAATCACTACAAAAATCTCATTCATTCTGTGGATGGAATCCAATTTTAGAATTCAACACAACAAATTCCATATTTTGCAACTGTCAAAACAGTCTGCCTTCTGGCTCGGTGCACAGCCTTGATTATTTCTTTCTTCCAACATTAATAAATGAACAAAAAACCATGGCTGAACACTTCGAACTGAAATTGCACTTCTAGTGTTTCCTTTGATTCATGCTTCTAGGAACAGGTAGGTGCTCTGCTTTATGTTCGAGCTGTGAAGGCAAATCCTGGAAAGTAATGCTGAGCTCACCAACATGTCCAGTTCTTGAGGCACTTGGCAAGAAGCTCTCCTTTGAGATAGCAGTTGGCTTCAATGGCCGTGTTTGGGTATGACTTTTTGTACAGTATTATGATATTCATTCTTCTCTCACTCCCGCGTCTTCCCCTGCTTTAGGCATGTTTGCCTACTTTCATGTCCGCAAGACTGCTCTGTTTTGCTTGTGTTGAAAAGTCCTACTTCTATTACTATAACCTTTTGTTTTTCGTGTTTGAATATAGGTGAAAGCTGATTCTCCATCAACAGTTATTGTTGTTGTCAATGCAATTGTCAAGTCGGAGTCTTTGAGTGGGGCACAGCAGAAAATTATGGCAGAGAAATTACTCCAGAAAATTCAGGTAAATTCATGGCATTTATGGTTCAACCCCCTACACTCAGTCCTGTCATCCTCGCTTTCTTTTTTGCTTTTTTCAATCATATTTTCTGAACTTCAGGAACCGCAGAATGATTAGAGAAGACTGCAAACGTTGTTTCTTGGATCCACCATGGTCATTAATTGGAAGGGGCAGGGTCATGTGCTCAGAAGTTTGAAGACACCGGCTGTCACCAGCTCATAGCTTTGGAGGCCTATAATGGCAAGTACTTCTTGAAATGTACATTAACAACTACTTTTGAAGCCTTATTTTCCCATTTACTTTGGGTTTAGAAGATGATTAAGCTGAGGATTCTGATTGAATCTCTCCAAGTGCTTCTATCAGTCAGCATTTGTAATTGTGGATATGATGAGGCATTGAATCTTATTGAAACTGGTTAATTATTTTGAGCCGGTAATGTGTAAGTAATTTGTCAAGAATCATGAACACATACTTCCTTGCATTATTTATCTTGTCTTGAGGAACCTCCACCAGATAATCCAAGCTCTCATTGAGTCCATTTGTGACCACAACGCCAGTTGGTATTAGCTGTGTTGGAACAGGAGGATTTCCAGGACATAAACCATGAGAAATAATAGTCGGTTCATTCGGCAGTCAGAACACCATGAGGTGCAGGTAACATATGCCTCCTCCCCTTCGTTATCCTGCAACTCCGAGGCCCACTCCTAGGTTGTCTGGGACTACAAAGACAAAGCACTGGACATGATGAAAGGAGATCTATGGAGGATGACTTCTATCGTTGGTTGTGTAGCTTGTTTTGGAAAAATAAGAAGCTCTTAGCTGGTTCCTCGAGACAAGATAAATAATGCAGGGCTATAGAGAAATGATTACCCTAAGAGGACTAGCCCCATCACAATAAAACAAAATCCATTATATTAATATTAATGCTGCTCTACACAATATGAGAAATACCTTTTTACATTACTGGTGCTGTCAGACAAATAATAGACCTGTAAAAAAATTACATATTTTATTTTGTATATAATATTAATATTAATGAAGTTGTTGAAAATAATCTTTTCTTATCATTAATATCAAATGAAATATATCTAACTCTTAGACAGCGTTCATACATTTAAAGGTGTAGAAAAATAATTAATCTAAACTTTTAACATCTCCAATTAAAGGTTTCAAAGATAGTTTTATAATCCAATATGGATTAATAAAGATCATCAATTATATATTTGGATCTATAATTATTCTAAATTAAAAGATATTGGTCTGTATTTTATCAAATCTAAATATGCTTGGTCGTACTGCATAGTCAAATTTAAAAATATTGAGTTTGTTATCTTGTTAAACTGATAAGCATTTAGTTTTATTAAATTTGTTTCATTGAGATTTTTTTATAATATTTGTGGTATTATTATCAGGGTTTTGATATTCTTTTAATATATATATATATATATATATATATATATATATATATTCCTTCAAGAGTCCATTTGTGACCACAACGCCAGTTGGTATTAGCTGTGTTGGAACAGGAGGATTTCCAAGACATAACCCATGAGAAATAAGAGTCGGTTCATTCGGCAGTCAGAACACCATGAGGTGCAGGTAACATATGCCTCCTCCCCTTCGTTATCCCGCAACTCCGAGACCCACTCCTAGATTGTCTGGGACTACAAAGACAAAGCACTGGACATGATGAAAGGATATCTATGGAAGACTTTTATCGGTGGTTGTGTAGTTTGTTTTGGAAAGAAGAAGCTCTTTGCTGGTTCCTCGAGACAAGATAAATAATGCAGGGCTATAGAGAAATGATTACCCTAAGAGGACTAACCCCATCACAATAAAAAAAAAAAAAGCCATTATATTAATATTAATGCTGCTCTTTTACACAATATGAGAAATACCTTTTTACATTTAGTGCTGTAGACAAATAATAGAGCTGTAAAAAAGTTACATATTTTATTTTGTATATAATATTAATATTAATGAAGTTGTTGAAAATAAACTTCTCTTAGCATTAATATCAAACGCAATATATCTAATTCCTAGAGTAATTTTATATATTTAGGGATGCATGGAAATAATTACCTTAAGCTTTTAACATTTTGAGTTAAGAATTTTAAGGATAGTCTCATAACCCAATATAGAATTAATAAAAACCATCGATTATATATTTGAATATAGAATGATTCTAAACTAAAGAATGTTGGGTTTGCATCTTTTTAAATCCAAATATATTTAGTCTCAACGCATAGTCAAATCTAAAGAAATTGAATTTGTTATCTTGCCAGATTAGCCTTAGCATCTAGTCGAGCCTATACAGCATGGTGTGGATATACAAACTAGTACAAGACTAATGCAAGTACTTTTGATGCTTGTTTGAGAATCACCAATTTGATTGTGGCTTTGGCTTTAGTTGTGAGTATGGCTTTTAATTGTTTGGTAATACTTTAAAAACTAATATCACAACCCCTTCCATGTGTTATTTTCAAAAGCTATAATTTATAGTGTTTCAAAAGTCATATTCAAAGGTAAAAGTCATAATTTTCTTGAACGTACTCTTAATACACCTTATCTAAATCTAGATTGTCAAAACCAACAAATGTTTGTAGCATAATGGAGTTTTTCGTGGAACTCATAGTTAATTCTTTTTGAGAAAGAACACAATCTAATTTTTTTTTTTTTAAAATAACACAATTTAAAGAGTTGCAAGTGACATGTGATTCACGAGTCACATATGACTCTTTTTAAGTTATAAAATGGTTGGGAAAAATCTAATAAGAGGAGAGAGGAGATTAAAAAAAGAAAAGAAAGAAAGAAAAAAGAATTCTAGAGACACTTAGAAGCTCCAATGATGATATTACAGGCACCACCAAAAAGATTTTAACGAGTCCAACAACAATAAAAAATGTCAATAACAAAGATCAAAATGGACCACACAAGCTTTTCAAAGATGGTGAGACATACTTACTTTAATATTGCTATATTCATTTCATCGATTTTTTTTTATGATATTTATGATATTATCATCAGAATTTTGATATGCCTTCAAGATTTTGTTTTCACTTTCCTCTCTCTCCTCAATTTAAATTTATATAGACCATTTTATAACTCTAAAAAAGTCATATGTGATACTTCCTACTAGAAATTGCATACATCATATATAACTCTCTCTAAGATATTAATTTCTTAAATGTTTAATGGAATGTTGTATTCTCTAATTTTTGTTTGAGTGTGCTGAAGTAAAATAAAAAACCTCTTAATAAATCTAATCCGAACCCAGCTCGTTTAAACTAGTATAATCATAAAAAATGACTAAGAAAAGTACTAGCCTAGATGTAGCCAACGTGGTAATTTTCAGATTGTGAGAGGGCTGGAGAATCTTTGGTAGCCCGACAATTGAAAAGTCACGTACATTTATAATTTGTTGTCGCTTATGTAACCAACAAAAGCCTGTGTTCTTCCTCTGGGCCACCTAGATCACCATTGATGCATTGTTGTAATGAACTTTGTCATTTCTCATGACTCATAATTTCCACTGCTTCACAAACTTGCTTAAACCTCAATAATTTGTGGGGAAGGGGAAGGAATCGTAGCCCCACCCATCAGACACTCTATCAGTGACTTCCTTTTCATGCATATCCTCCATATATATAAACTATAAAATATTGGGGCGCATGCTACGGGTTTCAAAACTTCTTTCTAGCAATCTCTCTTCAAAAAGGGTTTATTAATAATTATAAATATCTTCATATTTACAATAAAACGTCATTTTGCTGCAACAACAATGGAAGGAGCTGGGAGTAGAGAATATAGAAAAGGGCTGTGGACAGCGGAGGAAGATAGAATCTTGATGGATTACGTGAAGGTGCATGGCAAAGGGAAGTGGAATCGCGCAGCAAAAGTCACAGGTTAGCATTTCTTTTTTACCTTTCCATGTAGAAGGGATTGATGCTAGTTTTAGAGCTCCTGGTGTTGTTTTTTTATCAGCTAAAAGATTTGAATGCTGTGGTTTAGGCCTCAGGAGAGGTGGCAAAAGCTGCAGGTTAAGATGGATGAATTATCTAAGCCCTAGTGTTAAGCGCGGGGCTTTCTCAGAGGAAGAAGATGACCTTATCATCCGGCTCCATAAGCTTCTTGGCAATAGGTTTCTCTTCATCTCTTATCAACGTTATATAATTTTGAGTTAGCATCATCTCATCCTTTTTTCCTAGATATAACATAATAATCAAGTCTTGAAAAATGCGTGGTGAATTTTAATTAATTGATTATTTGATTAATTTATTACTAAAGTTGGTGAATGTAATTGATTGATCGTCACTGTGGAGACAATGATACTAATGTTTCTTAATGATAATATCATCAGCAGTTCTTTTGTACTCGTTAAAATTAGAGCTAACTTTCTGGGCTTTGTTGTTTGTTTTTGAATATACCAAACGTATGTTCTTATAATTTCAATATTTTTTTAGGTGGTCTCTAATTGCTGGTCGGATTCCGGGAAGAACAGATAATCAAGTGAAGAATCATTGGAACACTCATTTGAGCATAAAACTAGGGGTTAAGAAGGGAAAATCTAAGATTAGCTCATCAAAATCCTCCAAAAAAATGGAGGCGAATTTCGATAGTAAATCAAGTTCAAATGATAGGTTAATTCGTAGTAATAAGACTGAAACTGAACTCCAAAATGTGATAGAAGATAGTCATGAAAAGGAAATAGAAATCACTAGCACGCATGAGCCAATATTGACAAGTGATTGCTATGAGGATTTTTGGCTTTTTAATGATGATTCATATCTATTCACTCCTAGTTTAATGGAACTTTTAGACGAGTCTCTTGAATCTTTTGTGGCATGACTTGTAAAGCGCCATTTTGTATCTCAACGTCCTTTTTTAATAAATAATTACTTTCCTTTTGTTTTTTGTTTTTTTTTTGCCTGTAAATTAACATGTACATGCACGTGTTTACATGTGATATCCTGAAATGAGGCTCAGGATTTTCAGCAACTCATTCCAATATTGATATACTTTCAACAAACATGCAAGTGAATGCAACCCCTTTGTTTTTGTTTTTTTTTGGCTACACTCCATGATAGTATTTGATTATTGTTCCGAGACAGCAGAGATGAAGAAAATATCATAACTGGATTTTGACCTCATTTTTTCAAGATTTTCCATAAAAAATAAAAAAATAAATAAATAAGTCAAAGAAATATGTTTTTAACACTATTCATACATTTCCCTCTCACTTGGCCGAAACCTCATGCATTAATTCCATGAGGTTTGCACTCAATGTTTTTTTTTTTTTCTAAATCAGATCATTTAAGCACATTATATAATCACCATTTAACAACATTTTCATGTCAATTCAAAGCAATAACTCAAATCCTCCTATTATGACTTTAGCCAGATCTATCCAAAAAGGGAGGAATGAATTTTTTTTCAAATTTCTTAACAATTCTACATTTCACCTAACACGATTTAATATAATTATTATAACAATTACATCAACGAAATCAACCGTTGTTTTTTCTTGGCCTAGGCCAAACTTACCCTTTAAAAAGTCAAGGTTTTCTTTTTAAGATTTCATGTGATTAAAACTAGCATATATATAATTTATATCAACCAACTCGTAATTAATTCATTTCAATCAAGAATTTAAGCAAAACTCAACCCCTTTTCATTTTATAGTCGACCAAATATTTATTCAAAGGGAAACATGTTCTTCCTTTCAAAATTCTTCTTAATTCCACATTAATTAATATTTCATGCCCAAGAACATAACTCATAACAAGTTTAGCATCAATAACTCATCATCCAATCAAACACTAAGTTTAATCACAAATCCATAAACTAGCATTCATGAAAATGATACAAGAACTTATTAAAGCATAAAAAAAGCGTTTACTATCACTTACCACATCAAACAAAAGATAAATTCCAAGGTTTCCAACATTCTTCTCTTCTAAACTCTCTTTTCTCTATCTAGCCATCACTTTCTCTCTTTTATTTCTTATAAAACATTGCCAATAGATCCTTCCTTTCACTCTTTTCTTCCATCATTTCACTTATTCTCTCCATTTTAGTGAACTTTCTAAGGAAATTTTGAGAAAATAAATGAGAGAATCTCCACCTCTCTCCAAAACCATCCATGGTTGCTCAAAACAACTAGTTTGATTTTATGTTTCATTAAAATTTACCTTCCATTAATGTCCCTTATATTTTTTTTATGTAAATTAATTGGTTATTGCCTAAATCATGAGTCTTTATTCTAAACTCTAATTGATATAAAACCATAACCTAAGGTAAGAAATCATGTAAAGAGACTCCACATAAAATTTTAGTCTAATCTACTTGTCGGATTGAGAGTTATGCTTGATATTATAAAACTAGCTAGTTTATGATTGTTCATAAAAAATCCAACTTTTTTTATTCAACCTTTACATAAATCGTATCAATTATTTTACTAAATTCTTGGGACCATTCTATTATATATATATATATATATATATATATATATATATATATATATATATATTACCGTTTCGTAGTCACGTTACTGATTTTTAACTGGTGGTTTACACCAACACTTTTTCAAGCAGTTCTTTTTTAACTTTTTATTTCTCATTTCTATTATAATTCTTGGTGTTATTTTCTTATTCTTTAAACATATATATATTTTTAACTTTTCCTAATTCTTCCATCCATCAAAACTCATTACCGGTTTTGCCAACATTATGAATTTTTAACTAAATTTCTTAGTCCTCATTTAAACTTCAACAACACCTTTAAATTCATTTTTGGATATTATCCCTTCTAATACACATCAAATTGTTATTATTCTCATTATTTATCCATTTCATTTCATCCCAAGTTTTCATTTCTTATCGAAGTCTTATTACCTTCGACCCTTTACGCGGGGGTTTACACTTGTAGTATAAGGACATTGTATTTAATTTTCAATCTGGTAAGGAGAAGATTTTGGTTTTGGTGTGACCTATAATTGGATAAAGTGAAGTATTTTTTAGCAGCTTTCTTATTGGAAGGCTAATCTCATTTGCTATAATTTGGTTGTTATGTGTATTGAGTAGAATGTGTTTGAGAATATTTTTAACATGGTTATAGACGTCAAAAAAAAAACAAAGCACAATATAAAACCTAGGTTGGATATAACTTTATTTTCTGACTGTCAAAATATGGAGTTTCTTAATGATGGGATACATGTTGCAAAGCCCAAAGCAATATTTACCTTAGATAAAAAGAATAGTTTCATATTTATGAATGGTTTAAGACTTTGTGATTTTCTAATGGATATGCTTTGAACATGGCCAGATTGGTGAATTTAGAGGAATGCATATTATATGGAATAAAGAGTCATGACTACCATATATTTATGGAAACACTCATTCCAATTGCTTATAGGGATTTATTGTGAAAATGGATATGAGATGCATTCACAAAGATTAGTCACCTTTTTAGAGATGTTACTCAAGCAAGTTACGTTCCCAACACATGAAACAACTTGAAATAAACATAACTAAGATAATATGCAAACTTGAGATGACTTTCCCTCCCTTATTCTTTAACTCAATAAAGCACTTACTCATATATTTAACATATAAGACAAATTTTAGAGGTCTTGCACAAGACGAATGGATGTATTTAGTAAAAAGGTTAGAGATAACATGCATTTTTAGTGCTTATTATGTTTGTTTAAAACATTTTTTTTCAATTTATATTTACTTTCATGTAGGTACTTGTTTAACCTTAAAAAAAGGTTAAAAATATGGTGCATTTTAAGGCATTGATATACAAGACTTATATTATTAAAAGGATTTCAATATTTATCTAGAATTATTTTGAGACTCATATGAGAACAAGAATTATTTGCATTCCAAGATATGATGATCGTGGTGGTGAAGTTCTTTCGAATGGAAATTTATCAATATTTTCCTATCCTAGATATGATTGTTAAGAAATATAGTTTTGAGAATATATTTGACAGATATTGAATTTAGACAATCATATAATTATGTGTTATTTAACTATAATGAATTAAGACATTTTGTTTAATAAGTCAAATTTGAAACTTCATAGCATTCAATCCATTTTATGTTTTATTCTCATATAGGCTAAATTCTAATTAACTTTCTTATAGGCAACATCATCAAATTTTTTTTATCCTAAGATCTATATCATACTGAAGCTCAAGTTTTTCAATTACAGGATGAATAATTAACAATGTGGTTTCAAACACAAGTAATAATAATTTCTTACTCTAACAAGAATACATTTACTTAACTTTTTTCCATCGACCATTGATTTACGATTATTTTTAACTATGTGTACAGCATGAGAGGTCATATTGATTACTTGAAATTATTATCTTTGAGTTTCAAAAGAAAGGTCAAGTGTTATAATGGGTATTTCATTAATAAATATGTCTTTTATACTGAAGAATATGGCGATGGTAGAAATACCTTAAGTAGTAGGGTTCGTGTTCAGAGATCAACTTCTAATGAGTTTGAAGTTGTTTGTTATGACAAGTGAGAAAAGGTGATTGAATTTCAATGTCATAGGGAACAAAATGTAGTTTTTTTACTCAAATGCTATTGGTATGATACCGATAAAGAAATTAGAGTAGATCCTAACCATGGTTTGGTTGAAATTAATAAAAAAAAAAATATAGACTTCAATGATGTTTTCATATTCGCTAAACAATGCCAATTTGCATATTACACATGCACTCCCTCTTTAAGAAATGATCGCAATAGAGTTGATTGGTTGTCTCTTATGAAAATTGAATCTAGAAGTCATGTTCATGTTGTCAAAGATGGTAACAATAAAGTAATTGAGAGAGAAGATGTATTTTAATTGGAAAAGTTAGCTGATCCATATCGAGTGTTTTCATCTATCGAATCAACGACATGGAAATTCAACCGAACCATGGTTGGGTTAAAATTAATAAAAAAAAATGTAGACTTGGAAACATCAATGATGTTTTCATATTCGCCAAACAATGTCAATTTACATATTACACGAACAATCTCTCTTTAAGAAATGATCACAATAGAGTGATTGGTTATCCATTATGAAAATCGAATCTAGAAGTCATGTTCATATTGTCAAAGATGGTAACAATAAAGTAACTAAGAGAGAAAATGTATTTTAACTAGAAGAGTTAGTTGATCCATATCGAATTGTTTCATCTACCGAATCAGCGACATGAAAATTCAAGTTTTTTTTTGTTGAGAATACTTATATGCATATTGATGTTAAGGAGTTAAATAATTTATTGAGTACCACAAGACATTCAGAAGTTGATAAAGCTTAAGAGATCAACCAACTTCAATTCAATTAAGAAGATGAAGATGAAGATGAAGATAAAGATAAAGATGATGATGACAATGAAAATAAAGATGAAGATGATGAAAATAAAGATGATGAGGATTCAAATTAAAAAGAAATTGAAATGATTTAACATGTAAAACATCATTGTATAATTAAGATATTTTATTATCGCTTTATAATGCATTATATTTTATACATTTATCAAATCAAACAAATATAAATATGATTATGGTTTTGAATAAGAGTTTTTATTGAATATAATTGTTGCTACTTGTCGTACGTGTGCGGCGTTGCGACGAATATTCCACTTCATCTATGTATCTAGCAGATATGAAATATGGGGAGATAAGGATTTCTTGTCTTTAATCAGTAGAAAGGTGGAAAGGGAGTCGCCACCTAGTATTTTGATCACTAGGAATCCTAACTGGTTTTAGAGATCGGATACGGGGACTGGTTGCGTAAAGGGAAGGTATTAACATCCCAAATACGCCTTACCTAAGGTAAGCTGTATTGTTTGATTGTATGATAAAAAGCTAAGGTGTTATTGTATTTTCAATTGTTGGTCTATCTAAGGTTTTAAAAAAAGTTCTTCTCGGTAAGGAGATCCTTATCTTATCGGGTAAAAACCTAATTGTTCTAACATCAATAAAAAAAAGGAACTTCCTTTTTAATATCGGGAATATGTTTTCTGTATAAATTCATAATCCAGATACTAAAAGAAAAGACATAAAATATTTTTTGGGTATTTTTGAAATATTGACCTAGTTCTCATGTCTTTAATAAATTGGTTATTAAAGCCAAAATGCATGCTAAAACATATATATATTTTGTTGTCACACGTGTGCGGCGTCGCGACGAGAACATCCACTCTCAAAATATGTATCTTAATCTATCAAATGTGTGGAGACAAGGAATTCTTGTGTTTTATTAGTGGAAAAATTGGAATGGGAGTCGCCACCTAGTATTTTGGTCACTAGGAACCCTAACTGGTCTTAGAGATCATGTACGGGGACTAGTTGCGTAAAGAGAAGGTTTTAGCACCCTAAATACGTCTTACCTACGGTAGGCTACATTGTTTAATTGTCTGATAAAATCTAAGGTCTTGTCGTGTTTTCCAGTTGTTGGTCCGTCTATGGTTTAAGAAAAGTCCTCTTCGGTAAAGAGATCCTTATCTTATCGGGTAAAACCTAAATGTTCTAACGTCAACAAAAGAATTTTTATATCCAGAATACGTCTTACGTATAAGATCATAACCCTAGATATTAAAAAAAAAACAAAATAATTTTTTTTGAAATTTTTGAAATATTGACTTAGTTCTCTTGACTTTAATAAACTGATTATTAAAGCCAAAATGCATGCTAATATAAATTTTTAAATCTTTGTTGTATGAAAATATGATATGATTTTTTTTGAGAGACTTGGTCGTATGTACGAAAACAAAATATTTTTTTTATTTTTTATTTTTTAATGTCTTGATGAAAACTGAGTATTTTTAATACATGATTTGTATCTTTACAGTATAAAAATACAAATCGATGTGGATCAAAATACAGTAAAAAATTTATGAAAAATTACAGATTTTTTGAAATAACTTTTTAAGATTCTTTTTTTGGATGGGCCCAATTTTACAGCTCAAAACAAACAATAAGCACAGTAACCAGCTAATTATAATTAGCTGGTTAGTGTGCTCATGCACAATAACCGGGTAATTATCTTCCTTGTTGCATAGAAACGTGAGCAGCGCACGTTCTGCATGCAAGAGACCAACCGGGCAGACAAGAAGAAGGAGAAGAGTGTTACCTGGAATGGAGGCGCTGTCGTTCACGGTGGTGGCATTGGTGTCGCGTCAGTCGGCTGTGGTGGCGGTGGCTGAGAAGCCCGGTGGTGCTACTGTTTTTCTTCTTCTTCCCCGTTGTAGAGATGTCATTGTTTCTCCCCTCTTCGTCCTCTGTTCCACTGTGCTGTCTAATTCCTTTGTTTTTCGTTCCTCCTGTCAACTGTATTCTTTCCTCTCTGCGGTTGCTTCGTGAAGGTGCTGCTGGTGCTAGTTGTGCCGCTAGTGGAGGCGAAGAGGAAGATGGGTGGTGGCACACGGAGGATGCTGCTTCGGTTTTTTTTTGTATTTTCTTCTTCTTCCTCCTGCCTTCTGCTTGTGTTTCATTTCTTCCTTCACTCTCCTTCTGTCTCGTTCTTTTTTCTTCTCTTCTCCCCCTCTGTGTCCTCTCTCTCTCTCTCTCTCTCTCTCTCTCTTTTTATCACGTTCTTTCTGCCCCTACTCTCCCTTCTCTGCTCTTTTTTTTTTAACCTGTCGTTCTCCTTTTTGTCTCCCTCTCTGGTTCTCTCAAACGTCCCCTGGAGCTGCTGCCTGAAGATGAAGACGAAGTTGAGGGTGATCAGTGCTGTGATCGAGCAACGTTTTTTCCTTTCCTTCTGCTACTGTTTTCATTCCTGCACTCTTCTTCTTCTTCGTTTCTGATTTTCTGAAATGACGAAAGGCGATGGCAACGCTGATTCTGATCTCAACGATTTCCTCTGTTTACATTATTTCCTTCTCTCTTCCCGGCTCCTCTCTGTTTTTCCTTCTGTCTTTCCCCCCTCCTGTTTTTTCCCCCAGTATTTCTGCCACCTTTTTTCTCCTTTCCCCCCCTCTTATGTTCGATTCTTCCTCTGGCTTTTATAGCCAGAGGACGCAAGCGTTCTTTTGGTAACAGTCGCGTGCATCACGGCGGTGAGGAACATCAGCCGCAAGAAGCGCCTCCTGATTGAAAACGGTTCCCCTATCATTGCCAACGTCTCTTGCCATCAATGCCACAGCTGATAGTGAATATTGCTTCAATGGAATGGCGCCGTTTGGATTTCTTATGATTTGGTCATTGAATGTTTTTTGCAATTTTGTAATCAAACCCTTGGAAAAACTGTAACTGGATCCCTTAATTTTAGCATCTTTTCTGGTTTGATCCTTGGTTTCGGATTGTTTCAATTAAATCACTAATTGACCATCAAATTTCAATAATTATACAATTAAACTCTTGATTTGACCAAATCAACTCTTCAAAATTATAATTGCACCCCATAACTTTAATTACTTCCAATAAAAGCCTAAATTGACATAAAAAATTAATTTTTTTTGCAATTAAACCCTCCATAAATTCAATTAAACCTTGGATAACATTTAATTGAGTCCATAAACATCTTATTTTGGACTTTTCTTTCTCAACTTATATTTTTTTTTTGTCAATAAGGCTCTCATCAGTAGAAAATATAACGTCAAATTTCAATTCTTGTATTTCTGAACCTCCTCAACCAATTCCTAGCTATTTTATGGGCGTTCCAGCATCATTTTCTCACTCATGTTATTTTATTTTTTATTTTTTATTCCTTTCAAATATTTTTTTTTGTATTTTCTCATTTTTTTGTATGGAAACCAAAAAATGGGTAACAACAGTTGTATGAAAATACAATATGATAATTTTTTTTTTTTTTATCTTTAAGAGACTTGGTCGTATGCATGAAAACAAAATAATTTTTTTGTTGTATTTTTGCAATGTTTTGATGAAAATCGGGTATTTTAATACCGTATTTGTATATTTATGGTATAAAAATACAAACCAATATTATGCAAAATAGATAGAAAAATACATGAGAAAATCACAAATGTTTTTAGAAAGATTTTTTGGAATTTTTAACTTTTGTTTTAACAATGGATTACTCTCTACTGTTTATATACAACGTGAACAGTTGAGCACCCGCTAAAGAAGAAGAAGAAGAAGAAGAAGAAGAAAGGGAAGGGGAAGGAGGCTTACCTGCAGTGGAAGCTTGGCTGCGACGAGGAGGTTCGACCAGTGGCTTAGTAGGCTTCGGTGGAGGGAATGGTGGCCGGTGTCGGTTGCCGGTGATGGAAGAAAAAAAGTTACAGAGGAGAGAGGCTTGATGAGCACTCGCTATATGAGGTGTTCGGGTGGTTGTCATAACCCAATTTTGGACCATTTTATTTTTATTTTTATTTTTATTTTTATTTTTATTTTATTTACTGAAAAGGAAGAAAAAAGACAGAACCGGGGAAAAACTGGGGAGAAAACAGGGCAGAACCAAAAGGGAAAAAACCACAAACGGCAGAAACCAAACCCAAGGGTGGAAGAAAACACAGAACCGAGAGTATAAATCCTGAGACACGGGGAGAAGAAGAAAAGCTAAAAAAACCCAGACGAAAAAAAGACCAGTAGACTGGGGGGGAGAAAAAGGCGGGCATAACCAAAAAGCCCCTGGAGAAATACAGAACCGAGGGAAGAATAGAAAAAACTTTTGTTCCTATGTTTCTTCTCAAAGAAACAGAGGAGGCCACAGAGAGAGACCACGAGCAGCAGAAGAAGAAAGCAGCTAGCCCACCAGTCCTCCATCACGTCTTCGTTTCTCTGCTTCCAGAGAGGAAGTAACACCGGGAAAACAACAAGATGCAAGAACAGAAACTATACAGAGGGGAGCAAGTTTTCTGCCCCTGTTTCTTCTCACAGAAATAGAGGCGTTCGTGCCTCACGATCGTGAGGCACGAACGCATGAAGAAAGGCCATTCTCTGGCCATAGCAGGGGAATCACGGAACCAAGGACATACAGAGAGCAAAGAGAACCCGAAGAAAAACCAGGGGAAGGAGACTAGACAGAGAAAGAAAAACAGATACAAAGAGAGAGAGGGAGAGAATTCTGAGAGCAGAAGAAAGCAAGAGATAAAGAGAAAGAAGGGGGAGAACGTCGCCCGGTCAACCCTCCATCACCGTCATCCTCAACTCCCAGTGCAGCGCCAACGTTAGAAGGGAGAGAACGTTGCCCGGCCAGCCCTCCATCATCGTTATGTCATCTTCAAGGCGCTAGGTAAGTTGCTCTTTCCTTCCGTTTATTTTAATTACATGCTGCTCCTGTAGAAAAACTAAAAAATGGCCAGCCGGGTCAAGCCTGTGACCCGGCTAGGCCTGCTGGGTCCAGCCCAGCCACATGGGTTGCGTTGGGCCCAGCCCAAAAAATAATAAAAAAACATAAAAATAATAAAAAAACATAAAAAATAAAAAATAAAAAATATGTGTTCATGAATAAAAATAATGTAAATGTATTGGTTTATTCACTGACGCCAGAGTCAGGAATAAAAATACCGGTTTAAATTTATATTATTTATATTCATTATATTTTATTTTATTTAGCTAAAAAAATAAAAAATATGTGCATGATAAAAAATAAATTTATTTTTATTTATTTATTCACTAGTGCTAGAGTAGGGAATAAAAAAATATTGATCTAATTTTTTTCAGCTACGAATTTTTACCAACGCTAGAGTTGGAATTATTCGAGCTCGAATATTCACTGGCGCTAGATTCAGGAATATTATAAACAAATCATCATAGTATAAACTAATAAACATTTAGCAATTTAAGACAAAACCAGCAATACAGTCTGCCTTAGGTAGAACGTTTAAGGGGTGATAATATCTTCCCTTTTACGTAACCAATCCCGAGCCATAGAATCTCTGTTGACCAGTTAGGGTTCCTAGTGACCATAATACTAGGTGGTGACTCCTCAAACAAGACCTTTTCCTTTAAAAGAACCAGATGCCAGAAATCTGTTCTTTTTTCATAATTCAAGAGAAATCATTTTTAGGGCCGCCGCGATGTCGGGTGCGACAGAATGGCGACTCCACTAGGGACCTTAGGATTAAGCTTTGTCTTTTGTCTTATTATTGCTATTTTTTTATTTGTTTTTTGTTGTGTTTATTTGTTTATTTTTTCTGCATTTACTACTTTAGCATGCATCCTTGTTTATGTTGTCATGCATCACTTTGGAAGCACACACTTTACAACCTAAGATAAGTTGGGGAGTAACGGTACCACAATGGTTTTAGCCTGGGTAAGACTCGTGAAACCATCTAACTCTCACTTGATTGTTTACTTGGAAGTGGTTGATATGCCAAACTGATATTACTTAGGGCCTCTATCTTCACACTACTTGTAAGCCTCATATCGACCTTTTCAAGGACGATCACTAGGCATGCGAGAGACCCTTTGAAACTAGATAATGACCAACCCCTTAATGCACTCAATAATTAGGATCTTCCTATTAGGTTGTCAACCCGTGTAGGGCAAGTCTGCATTTCATTCGCATTTTTTTAAATTGCTTCAGAATTTTTGCATAATTGCATGATTTATATTTAGCAGGTTGAAATATAGGTTCCCCATTGAAACCCATCTATAGCACTCGTTTGAGAAAAAGACAAATGGAAAACGAAGAAAGAGCCTAGTTGGAAGCCCAACATCAAAAAGAGGTGGACACTCTTAAGAAAGAAGTCGCAAAGCTTACTAGCCTACTTGAGCAGGCCTTGAGAGATAAATCCGGAAAAGCAATACTTATAGCTCAGCCTGAAGATATGCATGTAACTCATTTCGATCCACAGAATCTGGGGGCAAATAGGGTGTCGTCTGAATTTCAACAAGCTATGCATTTCCAGCCAGCATACCCCTCAAGAATTTCATCTACCATTGATTCTACCGATAAAGAATCTCCAAAGGGCAAGATGGTGAGAGAAGAAGGTTTGAAAAAATGGACTACCCTAGAAGAGAGGATAAGGGCAGTTGAGGGAAACCGTTTGTGTGACCTGGTGAAAGCCATCAATATGTGTTTGGTGCCTAACATAGTCATTCCTAAGAAGTTTAGGGTGCCAGAATTCATTAAATATACAGGAACTCAATGCCCTATAACTCATCTCAAAGCATACTGCAACAAAATGGCTGAGGTGGTTGATGATGAGAAATTGCTGATTCATTTCTTCCAAGACAGCTTGAGTAATGCTGTCCTCACTTGGTATATGCGGTTGGACAATACCAAGGTTAAAAAATGAAAGGACTTAGTTGATGCTTTCATGAGGCAATATAAGTTCAATATAGACGTGGGCCCTGATCGGTTAAACTTGCAAGCTATGGAGAAGAACAACAAGGAGTCCATAAGGGAATACGCTAGAAGATGGAGTGAGGTAGCTGCACAAGTTAACCCTCCCTTTAAAGCTCCGTACTTTCAAGACTTGGTTAGAAGCTCTGCACAGCATTTTACTGACCTGGTTATTATAGCTGAGAGGATTGAACAAGCCATTGGGTTAGGTAAAATTGCTGATCCGATTGAAAAGAACGGTTTGATCAAAAAAGGAAAGGACACTGAAGGGGGTTGCCAAGGCACTTACCATTTCTATAGTTAATTTCTTTGCACCGACTCCCTGATATCAACTATTTTGAAGATAAAGCTATGGTGATAGTAGGTCGAGAATGGTATGCATGTGACTACAACTAAGTGCTGAAAAGATGCCCTTGTCAAGGAGAATGAATGATTCCAGAAATTCCAAATCAATGATTGTTAAATGTTTAGCCCCTTTATATGTTATCATGCCAGTATTCATAGCCCAAGATGTTGTCATAAGTTCTTTGTTATTGAACTTCTTTTCCAAAGCTTCAATAAAAATAATGAGTTTGTCATTCAATTGTGTTTATGACCTAGCATTATTCATTTTTTTTAGAGAGTTTTCTTATAAAGACTCACAAACACATCTTTGAAGCCTTGTGCGATCTCATAGACACAATTCATCTCTCTTACCAAAATCAGTTTCCCTATTGGAGTTTTGAAAAATTGATCTGGCATTTTGATTTCAAAAACTAATTGATGTGTATTCAAAAATGATATTTTTAACATTCTACTTGTAGAATAACAAGTGAATCAAGTAACTCCATCATTGAGGTGACTAAATTATAAACAAAAAAAAATGAATAAACACCCTTACCTTATGACTCTTGAATCGTGTGTTTTTAAATGTATGAATAATGATATGTAGTGAACTTGTTACTCATGACTCATGAAATACATCTTTGCAAAGACCAAACCATCACACTGGATGAGGTCAAAGTTTATTGATCTTAACTGCTTCCGCTTGAAATGAGGAAAGGCCATATTTGTTATTCCTTTCACGTTCTGAAATAAGTACATCCCTTGCGATCCCTTTTTGAGCCTGAATAAATTTTCTTTCATGAAAAAAATCCCGACTAGGATCACACCCCACACTAGGGGGCAAGAGAAAATTTCAATGAGAAAAGAGAAAAAGCCGTGAGAAAGCCAAAAAGGTATAAGAGCTCAAGAAACTCAAATGCTAGGGGGCATGCCCAAATCACTAGAAAAAGTGACATCCAAGATAAAGTGAGTATGCCCTAGCAAAGCAATAAAAAAGAAGAAGCAGCAAATCAAAGAAGTGCGGCAAAAGAAAATAGGAATGACATCAAGAGTCGAACTACTGATAGTGATCCTCAGTCTTTGAAACCCTGAAACACTCTTTGAGCCTTATGAATCCTTTTCTTTCATGGCCAGAAACCATAGCCTACGTTACGTCTCTGTAGAAGTCCTTTCTAATCAAGCAAGCAAGCAACCTAGAACAATAAACAATGCTCTCCAAATACAAAGAATACTTTTTCATAAGATTCATGACATCAAGAATAAACTACTCATTATTATTCAAGCTGATAAAAATGAATGATTCAAAAAAAGACAAATTTTTCTCATATAAAACCTCGAGCTTTTTCTCGAGCCCTTCACTTTGAAACAAAAGGTCATCTCATAACTGAAGATCTCATTGCCAAATACAAGAGAAAATAACCTCTTTTTCCAAGAAAGAAAATAGCCAAGGAGTTGCAAGATTTCAAAAGCAAATTGTTTTAGATTCACATCAAAATAATTTTTGTTTTTAAAATGCAAGATCAAGATTTCAAGATTCATTCTAGACCCACATTCCTTCACCAAAATGAACAAAAAGAGAAATGAGAGAATGGTCTTTTAAAACCATTATTTGTCTAAGTCGCTGGCAAAGCACACTTGGGGGCAATGACCAGTACAAGGGGGCAACATTGTATTTTCTCTTCTAGAAAAGAAAAGAGAGGAATATTTCCTACAACCAGACAAAGGGGGCATTTTGGTTTACAAAAAATAGCTTGATCCTTTCAGCAAGTGACACCGAATGTTTCTAGCAGTGAAACGAGGGGTAATGAATAAGTCCTCTCAAATTATTGGACAAGTTAGAAATCTTCAGCAAATAAGTGGGTTGTAATGGGCACCACAAAGGCTGAATTGTATGAACAAATCTGGAAATAGACTTACATGGGCCAACTCAAGTGGGCTAGAAGCCGAGCGACAAAGATGACCCAAATCAGAGGTAGCAAGTCCTCATCAGTCAAGCAACGAGAAGACTAAGAAGAAATGGGGGCCTAAATTTCAAATTAGGTAAAGATGCATGCATATCATCTAAACTTGGAGGCATTGGACAATGAGTTTCATAAATTTTGTATGAGAAAATTCTAGTTGAATCCATCAAGTGGAAGGCCAACTTGAAATGGTCAAAGATCGAAATTGCTATTGGAAATATTTCATTTTTGAGAATTTTTCAACATGGGAAAACCGTCCATGAGAAATAGGCCATCTGAAAAATCTTCATGCTTTTCCACCTCCCTCGAGCGCCTTTGAGCCCTCGCTTTCCCCTTTGAGTGCGTTTGAGCACTCGCCTTCCTTCTTTGAGTGCCTTTGAGCACTCGCTCTCCCCTACGAGCGCCTTTGAGCACTCGCTTTCTTCTTCGAGTTCCTTTGAGCACTCGCCTTTCTTTTCGAGTGCCTTTGAGCACTCTCCTTCATCTTGGAGCGCCTTTGAGCACTTGCTCTCCCCTTCGAGTGCCTTTGAGCACTCTCCTTCATCTTGGAGCACCTTTGAGCACTCGTTTTCCTTTTCGAGTGCCTTTGAACACTCACTTTCTTTTTGGAGTGCCTTTGAGCACTCGTTTTCCTTTTCGAGTGCCTTTGAGCACTCGTTTTCTTCTTGGAGTGCCTTTGAGCACTCGATTTCTTCTTGGAGTGCCTTTGAGCACTCGTTTTCCTCTTCGAGCGCCTTTGAGAACTCGCTTTCTTCTTCGAGTGCCTTTGAGCACTCGCTTTCCCCTACGAGCGCCTTTGAGCACTCGTCTTCCTTCTCGAGTGCCTCTGAGCCCTCGCTTTCCCCTTCAAGTGCCTTTGAGCACTCGCCTTCCTCCTCGAGTGCCTCTGAGCCCTCGCTTTCCTCTTCGAGTGCCTTTGAGCAGTCGCTTTCCTTTTCGAGTGCCTCTGAGCACTCGCTTTTCTCTTGGAGCGCCTTTGAGCACTCACTTTCCTTTTCGAGTGCCTTTGAGCACTCGCTTTCTTCTTTGAGTGCCTTTGAGCACTCGCTTTCCTCTTCGAGCGCCTTTGAGCACTCGCTTTCTTCTTGTAGCGCCTTTGAGCCCTCACTTTCCTTTTCGAGCGCCTTTGAGCACTCGCTTTCCTCTTGAAGCGCCTTTGAGCCCTCACTTTCCTCTTCGAGTGCCTTTGAGCACTCCTTTTCCTCTTCGAGTGCCTTTGAGCACTCGCTTTCCTCTAGGAGTGCCTTTGAGCACTCACTTTCTTCTTGGAGCGCCTTTGAGCCCTCCCTTTCCTCTTCCAGTACCTTTGAGCACTCGCTTTCCTCTTCGAGCACCTTTGAGCCTTCATATTCTTTTAAGTACGCCTTCGAGCCCTCATTTTCCTTTTTTTACTTGGGTAGGTCACCCGTCACAATGAGACCACTTCTAAAAAGAAAAACAAAAAACAAAAAAAGTGGGTCGTCTTCTAAATGACTTGTTTCTTGATTTCTACATCTCTCTGTAAAGGTTTTGTGTCCATCTACTGTTTTCAAAGTTTTCAAGACTAAAAAAAAATAAAAAAAGAGGGTCGCCTTCCAAATGACTTGTTTCTTGATTTCTACATCTCTCTGTAAAGGTCGGGTGTTAATCTACTGTTTTCAAAGTTTTCAAGACTAAAAAAAAAAAAAAGGTTCTTTCTATCTACTTTTCTTTTTAAATTTACTACACAAAGCTAAAGGAAAATGAAATTTTCCAATATCTTTGCATAATAAATATTATAAAGAGGGGGCAACTATCATAACCTAATTTTTGACCATTTTTTTTTATTTTTTTTATTATTATTTTATTTACTGAAAAGGAAGAAAAAAGATAGAACCAGGGAAAAACTAGGGAGAAAACAGGGCAGAACCGAAAGGAAAAAAACCACAAACGGCAGAAACCAAACCCGGGGGTGGAAGAAAACACAGAACCGAGAGTATAAATCCAGAGACATGGGGAGAAGAAGAAAAGCTAAAAAAACCCAGACGAAAAAAAGACCAATAGACTGAGGGGGAGAAAAAGACGGGCATAACCGAAAAGCCCCCGGAGAAATACAGGACTGGGGGAAGAATAGAAAAAACTTTTGTTCCTCTGTTTCTTCTGTTTCTTCTCGAAGAAACAGAGGAGGCCACAGAGAGAGACCACGAGCAGCGGAAGAAGAAAGCATCTAGCCCACCAGTCCTCCATCACGTCTCCGTTTCTCTGCTTCCAGAGAGGAAGTAACACCGGGAAAACAACAAGACGCAAGAACAGAAACTGTACAGAGGGGAGCAAGTTTTCTGCCCCTGTTTCTTCTCACAGAAATAGAGGCGTTCGTGCCTCATGATTGTGAGGCACCAACGCGTGAAGAAAGGCCATTCTTTGGCCACAGTAGGGGAATCACGGAACCAAGGACATATAGAGAGCAGAGAGAACCCGAAGAAAAACCAGGGGAAGGAGACTAGACAGAGAAAGAAAAACATATACAGAGAGAGAGAGGGAGAGAATTCTGAGAGCAGAAGAAAGCAAGAGATAAAGAGAAAGAAGGGGGAGAACGTTGCCCGATCAGCCCTCCATCACCGTCATCCTTAACTCCCAGTGCAGCGCCAACGTTAGAAGGGAGAGAACATCGCCCGGCCAGCCCTCCATCACCTTCATCTCATCTTAAAGGCGCCAGGTAAGTTGCTCTTTCCTTCTGTTTTTTTTTAATTACATGCTGCTCCTGTAGAAAAACTAAAAAATAGCCAGCCGGGTCAAGCCTGTGACCCGGCTAGGCCTGTTGGGTCCAGCCCAGCCACATGGGTTGCGCTGGGCCCAACCCCAAAAATAATAAAAAATAGAAAAATAAAAAAAAATAATAAAAAATAAAAAATGTGTGTGCATGAATAAAAATAATGTAAATTTATTGGTTTATTCACTGACGCCAGAGTCAGGAATAAAAATACCGGTTTAAATTTATATTATTTTTATTCGTTGTATTTTATTTTATTTAGCTAAAAAAATAAAAAAATATGTGCATGATAAAAAATAAATTTATTTTTATTTATTTATTCACTAGTGCTAGAGTAGGGAATAAAAAAATATTGATCTAATTTTTTTCAGTTACGAATTTTTACCAACGCTAGAGTTGGAATTATTCGAGCTCGAATATTTACTGGCACTAGATTCAGGAATATTATAAACAAATCATCATAGCATAAACTAATAAACATTTAGCAATTTAAGATAAAACCAGCAATGCAGTCTGCCTTAGGCAGAACGTTTAAGGGGTGATAATATCTTCCCTTTTACGTAACCAATTCTGAGCCATAGAATCTCTGTTGACCAGTTAGGGTTCCTAGTGACCTTAATACTAGGTGGCGACTCCTCAAATAAGACATTTTCCTTTAAAAGAACCAGATACCAGAAATCTATTATTTTTCCATAATTCAAGAGAAATCATTTTTAGGACCGCCGCGATGTCGGGTGCGACAATGGAGATGAAGGTTTTCAAGCCGGTGGTGACGATGTTGGTGGCTGAACGCCGTGATAGAAAAAGAGAGGTTCTGCTAGCAACAGAAACCAGGTTAGGAAGGTCGGTTTTTTGGTTGTCTTTGAATCCAAATTTCTCCACCTTTGGAGCATGAAAATCACATCTATTTATAGGTGTTGGAAGAGGGATACTTTGTCTTTTCTTGTGCTAAATTTCGGCCCTTGGTTGACCCGAAACACTTCAACAGTTGGCTCAAAGTAGCAATGATGAACTGTCAGTTTTGTGCAGGAAAAATAACTGATCGGCTTAGCCACTTTGGGGTGGTGCCACCGCCTCTACAACATCGATCAGCCCGAACGGTTTATACTAGCGTGTAGTCAGGTGTCAGGGGATCGTTTTCGTGCAAGTTTCATTTAATTTGGGGAAGAAACGAGACGTCAAACACCTTGAAAAGGAGGCCCCTCAGGCAGCCTTGCTGGAGAGGAAGATGAATAGTAACTTTTTGCCAATTACGTTATAGTCCTTCAATTTATGACTTATCTCTAATTACACCCCTGATTGGCTTCAAACTTTCAATTCTATTCAAATTTGCCCTAAAGAACTTCAATTCAAGCCCCAGATTTTAGCGCCTATTTCCCTTTTGGTCCTTGGTTTTGGATTTCTTCAATCAAGTCCCTAATATACCCTTAAACTTTAATATGTATGCAATTAAGCCCCTGATTTGATCAAATCAACTCTTAAAAATTCTAATTTAACCTTAAAACTTTAATTTCTTCCAATTAAAGCCCAAATTGAGTTAAAAATCAATTTTTCTTGTAATCATACCTTATATAAATTCAATTAAACATCCAATAGAATTTAACTAAGTCCATAAACATCTGATTTTAGAATTTTTTTTCCCAAATTGAATTTTTCTTTATCAATATAGCTCTTCATTTGTAAAAGAATATACTATTAAATCTTAATCTTTTGAATTTTTGAGCCTCCTCAACCAACTTCTAGTCATTTTCTAGGCGCTCTAACATCCTATTCTCAATGTTATTATTTTTTTGAATTTTTTTTTTTAGTTTGAATATTTTTTTGATTTTTTGGAAGAGAAAAAGTGAATCTAGGGAATAACCCAAAAATAGGTTATGACACTACCATTAATGTTCTTGTACAATTAGGTTGGATTGGGGATTATAACACACATATCAAATGAGGAATTTATAAAATTTTATTTGGAATGACTAATAAATTTTTTTTTAGCCATTCTGTTAGTGTTTATCATAATTGTAACTCACCAACAGAATGAATGATGATCATTAAAATTATAAGAGAATTCCAGAGAGTTTGGGAAGAAATTTATAATTTATCAATCATTGATGGAATCATTGATAACCATTAAAACAATTAGAGAATTCTAGAGAGTTGGGGGAAAAATCATGAAAGTTTAATTGATCGATGAAATAGCTGACAAATAAAAATTCATCAGTGAGTTTTGTGGGGTTTTCAAAATATTTCATAAATTCTTTAATTTTTCTATGGAATCACCTATGGATATAAAAAGTTTGTCGGTGATTCCATCCATGATGTGTTGATTTACCAATGAAATCATCAATGAAAAATTCCATCGATGAATAAAAAAACAGATATGTTAGGGTAATCCTTAATTTTTCCCCATTTCCCTCAACATCCATAATTTCTTTCCCTCTCTATCTCTCTCAACCATTGGTTGACATTCTCTCTGTAGAATTAGTGGTGATACTTTCTCTTTCTCCTCTAGACGGTGACAAGCTCTCTTTCTTTGTCCACCACTTAAGGTTTGATCTTTGATCTTGATGTTTATTGTTTTTTCTTAGATTTAATGTTTTTTTGTTCTTGTTTGTTTAACTTAGATAGAATGTTTTAGTAAATATATCCATGTTTAATTGCAAATACTATCATTATTTTACTTAGACTTTGGTGGGTTTTTATGTGGATTGTTAATTGGAATTATGGTTCAATTAATATCAATGTTTTTAAAGTTATTGATTATATTTAAGATATGTGAAGAAAAATATAGTGAAGTTTTTAATGATAATTATTTTGCAACCTAAATTATTTTATGAGTTCGTCTAACATCTTATATCCAAGGGTTCAATTGTCGAGCTTTTTCTTTTTAATTAAAATGAGTTGAATCTTTGATAGAAGTAGACATACATGCTTTTATCATGTTGATCAGTAATAGCTCTGTGTATTGTACCTAAAAAATGATCATGTGTGGTGAAAATGATGGTCATACATGTTTTAGGTTCAATCTAGTCAAAACATAGTTTAGGCATGCTAAACTTTGGATAATGCCTTGCTAAATGGGAATTTAAACATGTTAAGCTGAGCTGAGAGTAGTTATTTGAGTCCTGATGTTATTCACAAGCTCATCAAAGTGATTTCAAAATTATTTAAGCTTTTTTATTTTTAAATGAAAGTTTGAATTGAGATTGGGCTTATGTTTATCAAATAATTAATTAAATCAAGAATATTATGAACTGATTTTGCATTTAAGGAAAATTCCCGGTTATTGCCATGCAAAATTTACCAATATGTAATAGTAAGAACATGGAATTTGAGGGTAGGGTCCTGTATAGGAACATGCTACTGAGATTTTATAAAAAATAGATATAATGAAAAATTATATTGGTTTAGCTGTTTTGTTTAGATGTCGAAAAAAGTTCAGCATCGAGATGGAGCTGTTCTACGTTTTTAATTAGTATTGTACCTGAGCTTACGATGCATTTAATCAGTATTCTACCTGCTATATAGGCTACTGATGCAAGCCTGTCGAATACGAGCCATAGATCTGGCATTCCATCTACCAGTGAACTATTTTCTAGCAAGCTTATAGTGGAATGGAAGCTAGATCTCATCATGTCAAAAACATTTCTCGAAAATAACATTAACAAATTGATTAAGTGTTTCTATAGTTTTTCATTAATTAATTGGTTTGCAGGTTTACAAATATGAAAGTTGAAAGCATGATACCATCATGAAAGTGCCTTTGTACCAATGAAGTTATCTTATCCATTATGGATGCCTATGGTTAAGGCATTGTGGGGATAATTTAAGGTTAATAGATAAGTAATCACTATTTTTAGATGATATATGTATAAATATAAAAACTAATCATTTTATGAAAATGATTATAACAGAATTTTTTTAGTGGGATGCTGCAAACACTAGTGTGGCTAGGCAAGTCTGAAAAAATCACAGCAGAATTAGGTAAGTTTTAACAAGTGAAGTGTATATCTTTTGTGAAAATGTAATATGTTTTTTCTGTTATAGTTCTTTTATTTAACAAATAATGAATTTCTAAAATAGGTTGAGTAATTTATGGATAACATACATAATTACGCTAAAAGAAGAGTCAAGTCAGATGACTTTGAAATATTAAAGAACTATAGATCTCCCAACATCATTAAGAGTAATTAAGAGAGATATCTTAAGTTCTAGACAACGGAGGGTTTTAGGAGGCAGTCACAAAGTCGGTCCTTGAACATAAATAAAGAGACTTACAATTCTATTAGCAAGTATATTGGTGGATCGCTTCCTTTTATTAACCATGCAAAGCGTGTGGTAAAAGTCTATTTTATTTTTAAGTAATTTTTTAAAATGTTAGTGATTATTTGTGACAAATTTTAACTAATTATTTATTTTCCATGTTACAAAGCTTGGGTGTAAGCCAACTTGATGGAGTTGTATATGAAAACACGTATACGAAAGGAGTATAGATAAAAAGGGATGCAGCAGTTCATAGATAGTCGAGCTGGGATGTTTGTTGTAATTAAAATTTGAAACCTTTTGAAATTTTTTTTGAACAAATGTTTTTTTTATATGCTTGACTTGTTTTTTTATATATAGAAAAATGTAACACTGACATACATACCAAACTTGGAGATGATCCTTTAACTTATCTAGAATATGATTCAGAATTGTGGTTAGAAGCGGGAGTAGCTTGTAGATCCAATAGAAATTGAGTTTATAATTTCTTTATGACTAAAACTCAAGATATAAGGGCAGATTGTAGTTTCTTGACCGTAAGTACCCCATAATTAGACCTGAGGCATCCATCACTAGTTGTTGAAAAGTTGGTTGAAGAACAAATTGTTGTTGCAATGATTGAACTAAGGGCTAAAATAGAGGTGCAATATGAAAACATGGTAGGAAGAAATGAGAGCAAATGACGACATATATGTCTAGTCATTATCCTCCTCTTTATGGACCTTTAGGAGATTTTCCTCTGCCTCCATCTCCATATGTAAAGCCAACTTCTTTCTAATGTATAATTACATTTGTAATTGATTTTACATTTAAATTAACAATATAAAATATGTTATTCAATTTAATTTAGTTGTTTAATGTTAAATTGTTTGCTCTAAATAAGCATGTATTGAAAAAAAAAAAGAATCACTGAAATATCAATGAAATCACCGACAAACATAAAAATTTTTTTATTAGGGATTCTATAAGTTATATTTGACCCATTTCCTCAAAGACTTACATAATGTTGTAAATTATTTTCATATAAAACGATGATTTTACCGATATATTTTTATGTTTATCAATCTTTTAGTTACATGTGATGAATTATTGTTGATAATAATTATTGATGGATTGGCTTAGGAAAAAAAAGTGATAAATTTGTGTCAATATTATAGTGGTGTTTTTATCAGTAATTATGTTTATTCATTAAATTATCTATGAATATGATATCCCTAATAAGAAATTGTTTTTTTTTATACCAATAAAAATATAGCTTATTAGCCGATGAAATATTTCGTTGATGAAAGTCAATTTTCTAGTCGTGCTTGCCGCAGCCACAAAACTTCAATTCCAAATTAGCTGGCCTTCTCGTTTGCTACTTTCCTTAAATTAATTGCTTGTGATTTATGAATTTTGGATTTTGTTAGCAATAAAGATGAACAAACTCACGGGTCACTGTAAAAAGACACCAAAGAGACTCGTGAAACATTGGTTTAAGAGTTCATGTACGATTTCTGATATCATATTAGTTGTATTAACTTCAATGTTTCAGGGCTCTTGTAAGTGTACTGACTTTTCACTGCGCCCGAGAGTCCATTTTCTGGTTTGGAGTTGGACAGCAAAGGCATGAGATCTCTAGTCAATTTTGACCTCAAAATTTTCACCTCACCAACATGCATGGACGAGATGGATCTCCCTTTTAGGCTTCCCATTGATTAGTCTTGTAATTAATTAATTAATATCATGAGATGATGTCCCGTTAATCACCTAATTGATCAATTTTTTTTAAAAAAATTTTATATAATAGAATAACGTTGTCTGATACTCTATCAAATAAATAAATGCGCCATTCAATCATTATTCCATTATTTCATGTAAAAAAAATAACTTTAAAAGATGTAATTTAATTGATCAAATTATAGATTTATTTTTTAAAAATCATTAGTTTGAGTCCTACAAATATTAAAATTATTAAAAGTTCATATAATTATTAATTTTAAAATCTATAAAATTAATTAAAATATATACAAACTAACATGTATAATTATATTAATAAAAAAATAAAAAATGACAAATATAGCATGGTCCGTTCGTGCTTGACAAACATGTAATGAGCGATAGTCATTGCTCGTATAATAATTGACCTGCTGGCTCTTTCTTGTATTTGTTCAGACAAGACTCTCTCGTGGGGTGGAAGTCCACCAAATCAGAATGGCCTCCGTATTACCACCTTTCTCAATGTTTGCAGCTTCTCCTTCTGCCTTGCATTGAGATGTATGCATGTTTAATTTGACAAAAATAAATTTAGTTTCGTTGCTTGAAAATATTGAAAATGCAGGACTGGATTTGACATTATATATAAACCAAGGTTTTTTTTAACTAAATTTCACAAAGAGTTTCATTTTAGTATCCCCCCCCCCCCCTATCTTGTAGAAAAATGTAAAATGAGGTTGAAAAAGATTTTTTTTTTCTATATTAATTTTGTGTTTTTGAATCAATTTAGAATTTTTTTAGTTGAGGTATTATAATTTCTAATTTTCTGACCACTCCTATGGTGACAGAAAACTAGCCTTCAAGACTTCACGTCATTTATTGTGACAGACAATGCATTGTGTGATTGTTTTCTTTGAAAAAAAAGGACAAACAACCCATCAGAAAGAAAAGGCAAAAGGTCAGGTGTGTGTAACTAGTTGCAAGCCCTAGAGCATGTTCTTTCATCTCATTGGCCGGGCACACTAGCCTACCCAAACCAAGTGTCTGACCTTTAAACTTTTTTTTCCCTCTAAGATTTAGATTTAAATTTAATATATATATATATATATATATATATATATATATATATATATATTTTGATTGGATTTTTCCATAAATGTCTACTTTTAGTGCTGTAAAATTAAATGAGAGGTGGATTGTGCTCAACTCATTACTTGAATAATAAGTTTTGTGAATTAATTAGCTTGACTCATTTTAAATTAAAATATTATTATTTTAATATTTTTTTAAATTAAAGTAAAAAAATATTGTTTTTAAATATATTTAGTTCAAGCTAGGTCTTGAAATTTTTTAGTTGAAATTCATTTATTAAAAAATTAAAAAAATATATTTTGTATATTTTTTTAGAAAGTATAATTCAATTCTTTTTATGATTATAATATATTTTTTTAATATTAACAAGTATTTTTTTTGTGAAATTTTTCATTGTCTTTTTCTTAAATTTTATTGTATCGTTTTTCTTTGCATATCAATTTTGTTAGTATAACTACATAAAAACCTTGATTAATAAAATCAAAGTTATTAAATTTAACTATATCCATGAGTTGTTTAAGGGAATTAGAAGATTAATCTGGATTAATAAAAATTAATATAATTTTAAATATATTCTTTTTAAAAAATTAAACAATGTGACTTGGAATTTCTTTTCCTATCAAATTGGGTTTGTAACGAATCAATGAAAATGCATTTGAACTTTACAAGATGAACAAGTCACATCAACTTGACACTAACTCCTTTTGATTTGACACAATTATTAATTAGTTTTATTAAACACACGCTCAGTTTTTCAATTCATAATTGAAATTTTGTTTAGTTTAAAAGAAGTAGCAATTTTGTTTAATTTCATGAGGGCACTACTGGCCACTGCTACTGCTGCAAAAAAAAACAAGAACAGTGTCGTTCATGTTCCAGACCAGTGGGAAAGAGACACCGCATGCCTTTTATCAGGAAAGCATCCAGAGAGCAGAAACAGGTCGTCTTTCTAGAAAGCAGACACCACACCAAGCTTATCCAAGGATGGCTGTGTGCTCTTTCCCATGGTGCTTTCATCATTGAGCAACAATGAGGTTCAAAAAATGATTTTCTTACGCAGGGCCTTCTCTCTTAGAAGTCGTTTATATATTTACTTATTTTTTATATATATTTTCCATGAATTTATTTTTCTTTTTCCACCCTAAATTAAGTTAGAAAGATGGGTTTACAATATTTAATTTAATTTAATTTAATGTAAAATAAAGTGCTTTCTATATATACTTACATGCACGCCATATTATACAAGACTAATGCAAGTGCTCGTAAAACACCTAATCACCCCTTCTTGTTATGAACAAAATCAAATATAAAAGAAAAACGAAACGTGCAATTTAAGCAGCGACAAAATTCTTAACCAGAAAGATAGGTCAACCACCCAACATAACATGTATATGATATAATTTTGTTATTATTGATGATTTTTTTATTTTTTATATATATATTTATATTTGTTTTATCAAGATCTTTTTAATAATACAATTAATAGTGTAATGCGAGTTTTGATATGTCTTAAAATATATTTTTTTTCTTTTCTTTTTAATAATAGCATGTACAAGTTTTATTATTTCAATAATTTTTTTAATTGTGTTATTTTACTAAGATGTTTTAAAAAATTACTAATTAGAAAAAAAAAAAAGCCAATCTAAGGTGGCCCTGCCTGGCTATTGAAAAGGCAAGAACATTTATAATTTGCTGTCGTTTATGAAACCCACGAGCCTATTTTCTTCATGTGGGTCAACTGGATGACCATTGACAGTATTGTCGTTATGAACTTTGTCACTGCTCATCATAATTTCCACTGTTTCAAAAACTTGCCTAAAAGGCAATAATTTTTGGGAAGAAATCGTAGCCACCACAACAATCACACACTCTATCTATGACTAGTAGATAAGCAGAGCAGGCCTCCTTTTTTATGCATATCCTCCATATATATATAAACTATAAAATATTGAGGTACAATTACTACTCCAGATTTCAAAACTTCTTTCTACCTACCTCTCTTCGAAAAGGGTTTGTTAAAAATTATAAATATCTCCATATTTACAGTGAGCATTTTGCTGCAACAACAATGGAAGGAGCTGGGAGTAGTGAATATAGAAAAGCGTTTTGGACAGCGGAGGAAGATAGAATCTTGATGGATTACGTAAGGGCGCATGGCAAAGGGAAGTGGAATCGTGCAGCGAAAGTCACAGGCTAGCTAGAACTTCTTTTTTCTTTTTTCTTTTTTTATCTTTCCATGTTGAAGGAATTGATGCTAGTTTTAGTGCTCGTGGCATGTTTTTTTTTTTTATTATTTTTATCAGCTAAAAGATTTGAATGTTGTGGTTTAGGCCTCAAGAGAAGTGGCAAAAGCTGCAGGTTAAGATGGATAAATTATCTAAGCCCTAGTGTTAAGCGCGGGGCTTTCTCAGAGGAAGAAGATGACCTTATCATCCGGCTCCATAAGCTTCTTGGCAATAGGTTTCTCTTCATCTCTTATCAACGTTCCATAATTTTGAGTTAGTATCCTTCTGATTCATTTTTCCCTAGCTAACTGTAGGACTGGGCTTTTTTGTTTATTATTAAATACCAAATTAATATATGTTCTTATACTTTCCCTTTTTTATTTAGGTGGTCCTTAATTGCTGGTCGGGTCCCGGGAAGAACAGATAATCAAGTGAAGAATCATTGGAACACTCATTTAAGCAAAAAACTTGGAATCAAGAAGAGAAAGTGTAAAATTAGTGACTCTTCGTCAAAATTCTCCGAGAAATTAGAAGCTGATTTCCATATTAAATTAAGTTCAAATGATGAATCAATTCCTTGTAACAATAACACTACTGAAATTGAACTCCAAAATGTGATAGAAGGTAGCCATGAGAAGGCAAAAGAAATCAGTAGCACCCATGAGCCAACGATAAAGAATGATTGCTATGAGAATTTTTGGCTCTCTTATGATGATCCATATCTATGGATTCCTAGCTTAATGGAGCTTTCAGACGAGTCTCTTGGTTTTTTTATGTAAAGCTCCATTTTTTATTTCGACAAATCTCTTTTTAATAAGATAATTCGTCCTGTGAGTTAACAGGTACACGCACGTGTTCACATATTTGATATCCTGAAATGAGATTCAAGATTTTCAGCCACTCAATGCCAATATTTGCATAGTCTCAACAACCTTATTTACAAATACGTAAAAGTGCATGTGGGGATTTGTCACCCGTTTTTTATGGCTGTACCCTACAAGAATTGAGAAATGCGTGGCATTTTTTAGAAGAAGCCACGCATTTCTTGTATTTTCAAGGATACAGAACTAAAAAAATAAATTATTTGTTCCTTGGAACAAATTAATAGCTTACTTTTCACCTTTAGAGCCTATTTGTTTTTATGTGTTTATTGTTTTAAATTTTTTTTTTATTATTTACTTTAAATTAAATTTTTTTTAATATTTTTAGATCTTTTAATCTGCTCACTTGGTACTTTAATTAATATTTTCATCTACTTGTAATGAAAGCTTAGACTATTAAATCAGCTTTGAAATATTAGTTTGATGATTTGGATTGGTTTGGAATTAAATTACTGGGTCACTAATGTGACTTATATATTCTACCAATTAAGGATTCAATTGCTCATGAAAGTGCTCCAGGTTTGGATAGGAAGTAGCTGGCAAATTCATGAAAATGCATCGACAAAAAGACTATGAATTTCTTGTCAAAATATTGAGTCATATACCAACGACAGTCAAGTGCAGTAGCTACTAGTAGTTGATAAGAAGATGGCAACCCTCAATTGATTTTGTTTTTTTTTTTTTTTGTAAATAAAAGAGTCGCTACCTAGTATTATAATCACTAAGAACCTTAACTGATCTTTCAGATATTTTAAGGCAAGGAACTGGTTGTATAAAGAAAAGGTATTAGCACCCCTAGTATGCCCTACCTAAGATAAGCTGCTTGATATTTAGTTTGCCTTATAATTGCTATAGTGTTGGTGTTCTCTTAATTAATTTTCTTAGGATAGATTTGATATGATGAATGGATTTGGGTTTAAAGTTAAAAAATAAGAACCCTTGATCAATATGTATTATATCTTTAGATATGTCTACAAAGTGTCAATGAGAACCAATGCAGATCTCTTTAAATTTGTGTTTGATTCAAATTAAATTTATTAAGATAGAAATTCAAGAAGATTTCATGTTATTTTTCCTTTAGTATTTCAAAAGTGTACGACTCGTAAATTGTAAGGAGGACGGACCAAAATTTAGAAATCTAAGGAAATTCAGGGCACTTTAAAAGCCCATTTTTGCATTAGTGTTTCATACTCTCACGGCTCATAAACTGTGGAGTAAAAAATTAAAATATCTTCAATTCTAATCAAGGCTTCTTTCAAGGATGTGTGATGACTTATTATTCCTTGGATTCAAAAATCCAAATTCATCTACGCATATAGGTCTACAACTTTGATGAATGATTCAAAGTAAGATAAATTTGTTTTGAAGCCCAGAATCTGGCTGCAATCTGGTTAGTCAAAAGGATCTTCTAATCTGATTCAGAAAACTAACAATGTCAAACATCCCAATCTGACTGAGATTCTACTATAAGAAAATGAGCCCTAGGACCCAATAAAGGTGTAGGTCAATTCTTTAACATATCATGAGTGACAGAATATAGTTGGGATGGTTAGATATTGTATGAAACCAAGTCAAAACAGAGCCTAAGTTAGAAAAAAAAAATTGCGATAGCAGCAGAACCAATTTTTTTAGTGCAAATTATGAGGGATTTATCCAACCTTAAAGACCAGATAAATAAGGAACGAATTTAGTAATATGAAGACTCATAATCAATCTAAGAAAACCTGATGATTTTGGCAGCAAAGAAAAAGGATAAAAAAAGCAGAAAATAACTCAAACAGGGTTTGAAAAATATTTCTTTCTTCTCTGTTTTTGTCAATCTTCCAGCAAAAATAAGCTAAACTCCTACACTTGGTTTAAATGAGATACACATCGTCTCCAACATGTAGAGTTTAAAATTGAATAACAACACATGAGATCCTTGAACTGTTGAATTTTCCATATATATTAGATATACGTACTACCATTCTTTATTCTTGATCTATCGAATATATAAATCACTCACATTGCAAGGGGGCAAAATTAGTGGGGGGAAATGATTGTAATATTTATGGTAATAGTAGGGATTTGTTATTAAAAATACTAAAAATATATTAATTTAAAATTAATAAAAAAAAAATTTAAATTTTTTTTTTTAAAATACAAATACATATAGCCCATATAGCCCTTACGATAGATGCATTTCCAACAGCATAATAATTAGCCATCATGGAATAGGAGAAAAAAAAAAAAGGTTAAGGCTGGAGGGTTGAGTTTCCAAGGTTGGCCTGGTATCTGTAGGTTTTGGCAACTTTCCAGCCAAGATTCTCTATACTCAATCGAATTGCATTCACACCATCCATTAAAATGCACTTTGTAGGGTACATATTTATTGTTCATATTACTTTATCTTCCAACTTTATTGATGGAGTTCTTATGTCAGAGCCACTAGAAAATTAATCAAAGAGCCTAATCCAAAAAGGTGTGAACTCTTTTTCAATGGTGGACTTGCCAGGAAACATGTCAATCTTTGCTAATAATAACTGACTTGTTATTATACTGCGAGTCAAAACTTTTTTTTTTTTCAATGTAAACAGAATATTCAGGTTAATATTCTACAATAAAAAAATATTATTATTAATTTAAAATTTAATGCCTATATTTAATAAAATAAATTAATTATTAATAAATGCTAAAAGGATCTTAACACTAACTAAAAATATAAAAATATCCAACCATATGCTATAGGAAGACTTGTAGTTTTTTTAAATTAATTATACAACATAAATATTTTTTTATATAAGAATTCTTTCTTTTTTATTACTTTAAATTCGTTTGAAATAAAATAATTTGCTAGTAAGAGCTTTCCTTTTTCTTATTAGTATCTTTTATTTTTTAAAAAAAACATTTCTGACATTTGATTTTAAAACAACTAAAAGAATTCATAAGATATGAGCACGAAAATCAAGAAAATTAAAATAAGAATAAAAAAAAAAACTCCCGACAAAAAAACCTCTTCTGACTCTTTACTGTGCTCATTTGTTTTCTGAAAATTTTCACTGGAATATTTTTTTCCCAACAATATATTATCATTATTTGAAAAGCAATTTTCAATTCCAAAAAAATAACACCCTCATAATTTTAAAACTAGGATATTAAGGAATGTAATAATAACAAAATACTTGAATATTGTTGCGGGAAATTCTTTAGAAATATTATTTAACTCGATTTATTAATTGATCATCCTTGAAATATTTTGATGTGAATCCTTGTTTAATATAGGTTTTTAAACTAAATTATATAGATATTAACATGATGTAACTGATAAGTCTAAAAACAACATAAAAAATTAATAAACACGTGGTTCAATTTAAAAAAAGTTCAAGATAATATATATATATACACACATACACACACACACACACTAAGAAGGTGACATATCGGATTAATCCAAGTCAACTCGATGAACTTATGACCTGGGTCATGTACCTTTCTAGATTTAGTAAGTAATTTTTTTGGAAACTATTTTTTATTTGATTATATAATAAAAATTCAAAAATCTTATCATAACAATTAAAAAATAAAATATGATGGATTGTGCAAAAAGAATGATGGTTCAAGACCAAAGTAAAAATGAAATAGAATTTAATAAAATAAAACAAGATCCTTCATTAATCTAGGAATTTAAAAGAAATCAAATATATTATATTTTAAATTGTATAGTTTTTAAAAGTTTAAAAATAAACAGTTATGATTTTTTTTTATAAAAATACTAGACATTCAAGCATAGGTAGCCCAAAAATAAGCTCAAGCCCACATGCTTGAGTTGTTTTTTATTTCTCCTTCTAATTGGATAGACACAATGTCATACATCTAATTTTTTAAAAAAGAATTAAATGATATATTTTTATCTTGCCTAGATTTCAATCATCATAGAGATAAGTGGAAAATTAAGAATGTATTTTTTGATCTAGAAACTCATTTTCAACCCATCTTCATTTAAAAACATTGTTAGAACCTCATTCAAAAATCAATTTATCAATTCAAAAAATCTCAAAAACCAGCATCTTTAATTTGTTTTATGATCGAATCAAATATTTCAGGTCAACCGAGTCTAGTCAACCCGATCAGGTCAAAGGATTAAGACCTTATTCAGTTTGTAATTTTTTTGCTAATGGGTATTTTTGTTTAATGGTGTATTTTGCAAATACTTCCTTAGACTTGTTTTGACTGTCACACCTAGACATCGCAGCGACCAATTAAAAAATTATATCTTTGGAAAAGAATGGATTTCTAACGTTCTATTCTTTGATAGGGAATATTCTTGTTTAAGAAGTCGCCACCTAGTATTATGGTCACTAGAAACCCTGACTAGTCAACAGAGATTCTATGGTACGGGACTGATTACGCAAAAAAAAAAAAGATATTATCACCCCTTAAACGTCCTGCCTGAGGCAGGTTGTATTGGTAATTTTTGTCATAAATTGCTAATGTTATTTTTTTTATTTATGCTATGATGGTTTGCGTGTGATATTCTCAACTCTGGCGCCAGTGAATATTTAACTAGCGATACTTCCAACTCTAACGTTGATAAATATTACTTGGTTATAAAACAAAATAAACTTAAATCCATATTTTTATTCCTGACTCTAGCGTCAGTGAATAAAGAAAAATAAAATTTATTTTAATGCAAACACATTTTTTTTATGTAGTTAAAATAAAATAAAATAAAATAAATTTAAATCAGTATTTTTTATTCCTGACTCTGGCGTCAGTGAATAACCCAATAAATCTATATTATTTTTTTTTATTCATGCATACACATATTTTTTTATTTTTTTATTTTTTTATTTTTTTAATTTTTGAATTGGGTCCAACCCAGCCCACATGGACTGGGCTAGACCCAGCCAGCCCAGTCCGGCCACTAGCCCAAGCTAGTGGCCCGGCTGGGCACAGCAACACACGTGAGCTAATTCACTCGTGTTGCTCACTGTTCAAGTGAATTAAAATTCACTTGAACAGTGCAATGTGCTCTTTATTTGGAGAATGAAACAAAACGGGAGGAGAAGGATGGCTTACCTGATCTCAGTGGCGGAGCCACATAGGAGATTAAGGGGGCAATTGCCCCCTTAATTTTTTTTTAATTATTTTGAATTGTTTTTGAAAAATAGAAATAGATTTAATTAATTATTTTAAATTAATTGAAAGTTATATTATTTTTAATTGAATTGGTTACGATATAAAATTAAATTTTTTCACGAGATAAACAAGCAAACATTTTAGTTGTTGTAAATGAGTAAATATTGATATTTGCAAAATTAAAAGTTGGTTTTTTCTTAAAAAAAAAGGAAAAAAATTATTTTTTTATTTTTAAAAATGATCTATCATGATAAATTTAAATTATCAATGATGATCCATATCCATGCATTATTTACAGTATGCTACATGGTAATGGAGTGTAAAATGGGTTTTGATGAATTGATATGTATTTTATTATGAATTTCGCATGGAGAATTTACAATTATTATATAACTAAACTGAATTTTTTTTATTATGAAAATTTATTTAGAATAATTATAATGTAAGTTTTCTCATTTTAAAAGTATTTTTAAATTAATATATTTATTTTGAATTGATTTTTAACATGTATTTATATAATATAGTATTTACTAATTAATTTGCCCCCTCATTTTAAATACTCTGGTTCCGCCACTGCCTGATCTGCTGGAGGCGATGAAGACGACGGTGAAGTTAATGTTAGTCTACGTGTTTTCTGCTAGTGTTTTTTCTTTTGCTTTCCTTGTCTTGGACTTTATTCCTCTGTTTCCTTTTCCCCCCGAATTCCCATCGTTTTTGGTCTCTCTCTCGCTGTAAGTTCCCCTGCTCGTCGTCTCCTCTCTTTATACTCCCTGTTTTTGTTTTCTCTGCAGCTTTTTAGATGATGCAGGAGCTAAAGAGATGATGAGTATACCGGCTTTTTGTGAATTTTGTTTTGACTGATTCTGGGTCTTTCTTTGTCTGCAGGGCAGAGCTGATTCTTCTCGGTGATGCCCCTCCCTTTTTCTTTCTCTCTGTGAATTTGTGCTTTTTCACTCTGTATTTCTGCTCTGTTTGTTTTAGCTCTGGATTTTTGCTTGCGTTTTCTTGCTTGGTTCCCTCCCTCTCCTCTGTTTCGGTTCGTCCTCTTAAAGAGCTTCCCCTCCCCAGTCCTGCCTTTGCAGGACTCTTATGTAATCCACGAACGAGATCGTGGGTAAGAGACGTGGTGCAGTGGCCTTGAATTGCTGGATTTTCCCTGTTGAATCGGTCTCTCCGTGCGAAACGGAAATGAAGAACAAAGCTTCCAAACGGCGTCGTTTGTATCTTTAAACTTAACAATTGGGATCTTAATCAGTAATAATCAATTTCTAATTGTGCCTTTGGATTAAATTCAATTGAACCCTCAATTATAGTGCCATTTACACAACAGTCCTGGTTTCTTGAATTATTTAATTTAGTCCTTGGACTTTAATTTTCTAGTAAGTTTTCTTTGAATAAGCTCTAAATTTTGATATTTGTACAATTAAACTCCTGATTCCTTTAATTAATTAAATTAAAGTTGAATTAAGTCCTCAAACTCATTAATTCTTCAATTAAATTCTTAATTTCATTAATTAAAATAATCTAAATTTTAATTAAATCAATTCTCCAATTAAACCCTTGATTTAATTAATTAAACTAGTCAGGAGTTTTAATTAAAATTTTAAACTTCCAATCATGTTGCCCTTAACTTAAATTTTAATTCATTCTTCATTTATTTTATTTTTACTTGTTTTTCATTATTTTTTTAAATAAAAATAATTAAAATAAAAAAAGATCAAATTTTGAGTTATGACATAGACAATTTTATAACAAAAAAAAAATAGGTTTTTGCTGATAAAAAATTAAAAAATATTTATTTTTTCTTGCATACAACTAAAAATACTTAACATTATTTGAGCATTTTTAAAAATCTAAAATAATTTGGCATGTTTTAGAAAGGGTGTTGCATAGATTTTATAATAAGTTTGTAAAGTTCCAAATTATTTTGGCTTATATTTCAAAAATATTAAAAATTTATTTTTTGCAAGAGAATATATGTCACTTTTAATATAAGGATAAAAATACATACAAAAGAGTTAATTTCCATAATATTATTAGAGATAATGATTTGTTATCACTCACCTTTAATATAAGGATTAAAAAAACATATATGAGATTAATATCTAAAATATTATTGAGAGTAATACAGTTCATTCACTTATAATATAAGGATAAAAAACTGCAAAGAATTTTATCTGAAATAGTATTTGGAATGACTCGATAGCTAAAAATTTCAAGTTTATATCGAAAAAAGCCTTAATGATTTGAGGATATTTTACCATTCTAGATCAAATTCTTAACCTAGAAAATCAGAGTTTGTTTATCATACTAAACCCGTAATAATAAGCTGATATAAATAAAAACATTATCAGATCATAGTAAATAATGAAAAAAAAACAATGCAACTTATCTCAGGTAAGACGTAATAAAGGTACTAATATTTTTTCTTTACACAACCAGTCTCTTGCCTAGAATCTTAAAAAGGCTAGTTAGAAGTCCTAGTAATCACAATACTAGGTGGTGACTCCCTTATCCAACCAAAGATCATCCAAAACATGCTCAAGAAGGGTCGGCGCGACGTCGCACACTCACGAGGAGAGTATGCCACTTTGTATTAATTATATTCTAGTTCTTAATTAATTCTAAAATTTATTTGCAATCAAGTCATACTTGATTAATCATCTCATTTAATTTCTGATTAATAGTTCTTATGTGTACGACCCATTAAGTTTTTTAATAATTTGACCCAAATATAAATCACAATTCTAAATAAAATAGAAATAAATAAATTAAACAAATTAATTTATTATCAATTCGACAATTAATTAATTTATATTTGAAAATAAAATATAATATCTATCACCATGTTATAATTCTTTAAATATTAGAAAAATCATAAATAATTTAACTTAATCCTTTTTTACTAAATTCTCATTATAATTATTATTTTTTTATTAATAATATTTTAATTTAAATATTATAACATAGAATATACCTACTATACCAAATCAAACAAATAGATCGTTGCACACAAAACCAACTATTTATTCAAGGAGCTGCCCCGCTTTTATTCATTCTTGAAATTATTATTCATGATGACAAATGTGCAACACAGGCTTCCATTATTGGAAACACAGTGACAAGCACCACATGCTTAAAGGAAATCAAAGGGTGAGGGAAACAACATAGATATTGTGATTTTATGTGGTTGAGGATCTTGAATCTTGATGGCGTAACGATGGACTTGACCTATTTGCAACACGTGGAGATGGGCGGCGTAACGGTGGACTTGACCTCCCAGAGCTGGAAACACCCTTTAACAAAATCATAATAACCACCCCTCAGTGCTAGAGCTCCCTCTGCCATCCTTTCTTGAACATATGGGTATGTCTGTAAGTTTATCAGTGATAAATTCACGGCCTCCTGCATAACAGTGTTGCCTAAACAAATTAATATCACCAGCTTCATTTCAGCTATTGATTGATCACAAAGTTTTCAATAATAATTACCTTTTCACATTTATGGATCTGTTCAGGAAGTGGAAGATGCCCAAACTCAGCTTTGACCTTGGCCTTGGCAGGTAAGCCGATTTTGACCCAATCATCTACGAAGTCACTGCACATAAATTCATGAAATAATCATTTGAATTTCCATCATTAATCATCACTTCTCCACATAAGTCGTTTTCTTTAAGGAAAACAAAAAAAAACAAGAAAGCCATACTTAGCAGTCGAACCATCCTCCGGGAGAGTCATAAGCCTCTCTATCCCACCGCAGCGACTATGCCCAATGACCAAGATGTTTTCTACCTGTCAAACTCTCTCGTAGTTAGCAATCAGGAATTCCTCTAATAAAATTGATGTATAAAGAAAGAAAAAAAAGTGTTCAGGAGTTTAAGATGAACGTAAATTTACCCCCAGAGTCGCCACAGCATATTCAATAGTTGCTCCAACTCCAGAGTATCTCAGCTGTGTGCCAGGCCACCATATCAGTTACATAATACATGCATGAATCATTGAGAATAAACGTAGATTAACTACTCAGAAATAAGATTTCAGAATTCAGTTCTTGAGACCTGGTTAAATGCAGGAACCAGGTTAGCAATGTTGCGGACCATGAAGGCTTCACCAGGTTGGAAGTCCAGGACGTGAGAAGGGCTAACCCGGGAATCAGAGCATGCGAAAACCAGAAACTGCATCATGGGATTATCTTAATAATCGTTTGATTTAATTAGTGATTTTACACCGAGAAATTAAACATTACCTTGGGGGACTGGCCTTCTGCAAGTTCACGGTACAACTCTGGATACTTGCTGCAAGAGTAAATATCCCAGGAATTAATAATCATAAAACCATATATATATAGCTATTGATCTTATGGTTGAGTTGCATTATCTTACTCAAATTTAGTGGTCTTGAAGCGATGAAACCCATCCAGAATTCTTCCAACTGGATCACAGTCATCCCTCTCAGTTCTTGTCTCAACCTCCTTGTTCAACCCGTCATCCTTCTCACTGCAAGCAAGATAATAATTATATATAACCCTCGCAGAAGTTTTAGCCCTTGAATCCATTGACAATCTTCAGTTTTTGAACAAAATTGGAGATCTAATTAGATATTTGTGTCGAACCAAACCAAGTAGGGTTACGGTTCATTTTTCAAGCGAGACAAACACATGACACTTTGGCAGTCATGTGTTTTTTAACTTAGCTCTTTTGGTTAAATTATAATTAATCCCTTCGCAAGTTTATTTGATCAACCAGTCCTTGAACAAATCAGTTTCAATTACTTTTCACCTGTCTGACTTTTAATCCAATTTTTCTCGAGGATTATACACACTTTTACTCTTAATTCAACCAACATAAAAGGATTAAAAAGAACATTACTTATCAAGAAGCTTCTTCGATCGTTCAATAGCTCCTTCATGTGACAGATTACTCATGCCTGTATACCTACACGATATCAGAATAAATAAATAAATAAACATTTGTATATTAAAGAAGCACTACTCGATCATAAGAAATAATAATATAAAAAGAATAATAACATACAGAAAATTTTACAATTGACTCTCAATGCAATGCACTCGATTGAATAGGCAAATCTAACAGAATATTGTAAACGATTTCTTGATACCAAACATAAAAAGTTGAAGCATAGGTTACACTTGTCAACAAAATGAGAGGGAAAAGAAGAAGAAGAAGAGGAAGAGGAAGAGGAAGAGGAAGACCTTTTGCTAGCTAGGAAATGGAAAGTTGTCGATTGAATGTATATTGATATTCACCACACAACTTGGGCACAATTTTGCAGCAAAATGAAGTTCTTATTTATAAGCAAGGTGCAGCATACATGTTGATTTCCTCGGGTGAGAGAATACTTGACAAAACAACATTATTGTTTACAAGTAATATTTACAAACGTTTAACATACATTGACGTGAGTTTATATTCAAATGCTTGCGTGCTTGGTTAGTTCACTAAGAATTATAAGCATGTGAACGTCGTACATGTCCTTGACGTTGTCTTAATAATAGAGTAGAATGAATAAATTAAAACCCTACGGTCATCAATTCAGCCTCCCAGCCCACGCTAGCTACACACCAATCCCAATTCAGCTCGGTGTCTATAAGCTGACGAAATTAACCGAGAAAATTAGTAGCAGGTAGGGAAAATATCTAAGTTTACCCCAAAAAACTAAATGCGTGAGCATTCTTCCAACATGTGAAAGTAAATAAGTAGTTAAGATTTTTTCAAAAACGTTTAACAACAGTCAATTTGCCTGATTGGCAGATCGTGTTTTTTTATGAAAAATGCGACGAAGTCATCAGCAGCCTTGAATCGTCAATATAGTAAGGAATTTTTGATTGGTTGTCGGAACTTTATTTTATAATGGAGAACTTTAGCAACTCTCACCAATATGAGGGTTTTCCTTATGCAATTGAGTAAAACAATGTCAAAAACCATTTTAATCTAATAATTTAATAATTTAAGATATTAAGTAAAGTTTTAAAATATAATTTATATTATTTTTTAATACACCTCCTCAAATGAAAATTTTTTGAACTTGAAATTTACACATATCCATATTAACCTGTACTTAATTTTTATCAAATAAATAGAGATTGTGAGATATGAATCCATGACCGTTTAATCATCAAAACTCTGCTACTATGTTAAAGAATTATTTTGACCTAGTAATTTAAATTATTAAGTAAAATTTTAAGATATAATTTATATTATTTTTTAATAAATAATTGATATTTTCTATTCGGATTGGATGGACTCACAAATGAGATGAAAGCTAAGCTCAAGAAACCCTTTTGTACCAAGATGTTTGAGAATGGTTGATGCTGGAAGTTAGCAAAGCGGAGAGTCAAAAATGACGAGCGCACCTTGAAGAGATCGGTTTGTCTTTTAGGTTGAAAAAAACATGTAAAGAAATGAAATATATCACAATTATATGGAACAATGAAATTGTAAAAAATTAAGGTTGGGAGACTAAACTAAAAGAAAGATGATATTATTCATTGAAGAATGACAATCACATGAATTGTGAGACAATGTATATTGTAAATCATATATATATATATATATATATATATATATATATATATATATATATGTTGGTGACAAAAGACAATATTGTGGAGTTCATCTATTAAAAAGGTGATAAAACAATAGAATTGTCACCCGACTGCGATGAAAAATCACAGATGAATGGGAAGGTCTTAGGAACAAATATTATTTGGAAATATATTACAGTGTTTATGTCACAAGTTGCAACATGAGCTGCAAATACGGTGTGATATACTATGAATTTTTATGGGAAATAGATTTTAAAAAAAAGTTAGAAGATAATTACCTGGATAATTGAGTAACTAATAGATACATAGAAGATAATGGTTACTGCATATATATATATATATATATATATATATATATATATATATATAAAAGAAGTGTAATAAGTCATGTAATTAAAAAACAATAATAATTTTTGTGGACATGAAATCGTGGAAAAAACCCTGAAAGATGAAAGGTTATATCAGTTGACATACAATTAACAAAGAATCTTAAAAAGTAAAAGGTTATTGACAATTGTTATTAATGGACTGACTATATAAGATGAATTACAAAAAACAAATAAGAACAACTAAATAATTCAACGAAAACTCAAATTATTGCATCGTAATTTTTTAAGTTCTCATGACTTTTGAAGCATAAAATCTTTAGATGATAATTTTTATTACATAACACGTGCATGAATACTTGACAAAACAACATTATAGTTTAGTAGTAATATTTACAAACGTTTAACACGGGGGTGGAGAGGGGTGGCCCGTGCAAGGAATTTTTTTTCTAGCCTCTCCTTTTATAATATTAATATATTTAGCTTAAATAATAAAAAAAAACTAATATTTTAACTCCTTTTAATTTTTTTTTTCTGGTTCCGCCCCTAGTTTAACATGCATTGATAGTAACATCAGTTTATATGTAAAAGTGAAGGATACAAACAAAATTGAAAATGCTTGCGTGCTTGGTTTGTTCTCTAGGAATTATAACCATGTGAAATGTATTATCTCAATCATAGAACGAATAAATCAACACCCTATGGTTATCAATTCAGCTCTATGTATATAGGGGTAACCTCATATTCCAAACACCCCCCCCCCCCGGCGGCGACACCCAATCTCAATTAGGTCCCTGAAAAAAAAAGGCTATTCATTGACTCCCTGATGTATCAGAAATTCTCAATTAAGTTGCACAATATACAATAATTTTCTGCTATTCTACACAATTAAAAAAAATGTCATTTTTTGAACAAAATTCAACATTTTCTATCAAGAATCAACAATGATTTTAGATAAAAGAACTTAATTGAATATTTAAAACAAATAGGTAGGTTGATGACGAAGCCGAGAAGAGTGGCAGCTGGTTGGGAACAAGTATAAGGTTACCCAAAAAGCTAAATGCGTGGTAGAGAAACTATAGTAAGGGAAAACGTTATGAGTGCAAAAGTAAATGATTAAAGAAACTCTAGTTAAGATTTTTTCTCAAAAACGTTTAACAACATTAATATTGCCTGGTTGCTTTGTATAGTGCAAAGATGTTGGTTCATGCATATCGTGTTTTATATGAAAAAAGCAACGAATTCATCAGTAGCTTCCGTCAATTTAGCTGGATTCAAGGTGATGAATGATATACAAAAAAAAATGAGACGAATATAAAAGTTTTAAGTAAATTTTTAGGGATTGAAAAGCAGCGACTTTTTATCTTTCATTATGAGCATGTTTGGAAGTGTGATGGTGATTATTTTTCAAAGTGTTTTTCACTCAGAAATATATTAAAATAATATTTTTTATTTTTAAAAAATTATTTTTGAGATCAGCGTATCAAAATGATCTAAAAATATTAAAAAATATTAATTTGATACAAAATATAAAAAAAATTCATTTTTTTTCAAAAACATTTTTAAACACAAAAACAAAAAAGATATATATTACATAAATTGATACTGAAGCAGGTTAGTTTGTTCAATGGACAAAAATATTAGCAATATCTTCTTACCCTGCAATGCAGAACGGAATCCACACTACCAGAAAATCGCTAAATACCAACGGACATACCGACGGAATTTTTTCTGTCGGTATTTTTCGGCCGAAATCACCGACGGAAAATATTCGTCGGTAATTAGGTCGGTAATTACCGACAGACTATGTCCGTCGGTACTTACCGACCGAATTACCGACCGAAAATTCAGAATCAATGAAAAAAGGGCGGGCAGTGGCGCGGAGGTTTTGGCGGGTGATTTTTCCGACGGAATCACCGACGGAATTAAAAACTGGGGCCCGTACGCTTGATGGGACCTATTCACCGTCAAAAAATACCGACGGAATCACCGACGGATTTGAAATGCAAGATCCGTACCGGTGACGTGACGGGTGCACCGTTAAAAATACCGACGGAATCACCGAGGGATTTGAATAGCAGGTCCGTGCGGTGACGTGTCGATTGCCCGTCAGAATTACCGACGGTGTTGCAGACGGATTCACCGACGGAATACATACCGTCGGTAATTCCGTCGGCAAAAGTGAATATATGTCCCCTCTGCCGACACTCTCCTCCCCCATTTCTCCTTCTTCTTCCTAATCCTAACCCTCCCCATCTGCAAAATAACCAGCCCCCCCCTCGCCCCAAAACAAAAATCTTTCTCATCTCAGCACAACAAGTTGTATTTGTTTTGTGGTCACAGCATCCGTGTTCTGATTTACCGACGGATTTTATCATTTTTTGTAAGTAATTCTATCTTTTAAAATTTTAACATTTAAATGTTAATTTTATTGTTTTTTTAGTATATGTATTAATTTTTTTTTAGTAGATGTACATGTTTTATTGTTATTTCTCAAACAAACTTGTAGTATATGAATGTATAATTTTATACTTGTTATGGTTTGTTTTAGATTTTGTAAGATTGTATTTGTTTGAAAATTGTTAAAACTTAATTTGTAGAATTACCGAATTACATGTTGTGTTTTGAAATAATTAAGAGCTTGCTTAATTAATGGGTCCTTTTTATAGAGGTTCGATAGAAGTCATGGATGATCGTTCATGGATGTATCTAGATTCACCCCAAGGATTGCGGAGGATGGATTATTGTAACGGGGTTCAGGGTTTTATTAATTTCGCAACATCTATTCCCAGAAATTTTACTGGAGGCGGTATTAGGTGTCCATGCAAGAAGTGTCAAAATAAAAAGTATCTGCATCCAGATGTTGTAATGATGCATCTTCTACACAAAGGGTTTGTGGAGGATTACGAGTGTTGGTATGCACATGGAGAGGTATTTGTTAGTAATAGGAGAATGGGAGAAACGGTGGTTGGGTCAACTTCTAGTGCTAGCAACGTGCATGAAGCGGCAAATGACAACACTAATCCTTACAGAAACATGGTTATGGATGCAATGAGAATGAATCAAGATAATGTCAATCAATGTCCAATCGTAGAAGAAGAACCTAATGCAGAGGCAGCTAGGTTTTTTGATTTGTTGAAAGATTCTGACGAACCATTATGGGATGGCTGCACAAACCACAGTAAATTATCGGCTGTGGCACAGGTGTTCACCATCAAGTCAGATCACGGGTTGAGTGAGGCCGGGTATGACAAAATTATTGATTGGGCAAGAAGCATTTTACCAGAAGGGAACAGGCTCAAAGAGAACTTCTATGCTGCGAAGTCCATGATGAAACCCCTCGGTTTAGGATACCAGAAAATTGACATGTGCCCTAACTTCTGCATGTTATACTACCTTGAAAATGCTGTGATGACCGAGTGCATGACATGCGGGCATTCCCGTTACAAACCCAGAACTGGCAGGGGGAAGACTCTAGTGGCATATAAAAAACTTAGATATTTCCCGATCACACCTAGACTGCAGAGGTTATTTATGTCACCAAGGACTGCTGAGCACATGACATGGCACCAAACACACGATGTCGTTGATGGTGTGATGGTGCATCCTTCTGACGGCGAAGCGTGGAAACGCTTTAACAGTGTTCATCCTGACTTTTCTGCTGAATCAAGGAATGTTCGACTTGGGTTGTGTACAGACGGGTTCAACCCATTTGGGTCATTTGCTGCTCCCTATTCTTGTTGGCCGGTCATTCTCACAGTTTATAACTTGCCACCGGGAATGTGTATGAGGCCGGAGTTCATGTTTCTATCTACTGTCATACCCAGTCCAAGCAGCCCGGGGCGGAATATAGATGTTTGTCTTCGACCGTTGATAGATGAGCTGGCGCAGTTGTGGTCCTCCGGATCTCTGACTTATGATATATCTAGGAAACAAAATTTCCTTATGAGGGCGGCTTTGATGTGGACTATCAGTGATTTTCCAGCTTATGGAATGCTTTCTGGTTGGAGCACGCATGGGAAACTCGCATGTCCATACTGCATGGAAAACAACAAGACATTCACGCTAGCAAACGGAGGTAAAGCTTCTTTTTTTGACTGTCACCGTCGCTTCTTGCCACTTAATCACAGGTTCAGAAAGAACAGAAAAGATTTCTTTGTTGGTAGAGTTGAAAAAGATGTTGCATCCCCGCGTCTTTCTGGTGAAGAATTGCATCATGTTGTATCAGAGTACGGTGACATTGTGTTTGGCCTTCAATCAGGTAAGCAAAAGTTTCCTGGTTTTGGTTTGACCCATAATTGGGTAAAGCGAAGTATCTTTTGGGAGCTTCCGTATTGGAAGACTAATCTTCTCCGCCATAACCTTGACGTCATGCACATCGAAAAGAACGTGTTTGAGAATATTTTCAACACCGTCATGGATGTGAAGGGGAAGACAAAGGACAACATGAAGGCTAGATTGGATATAGCTTTATACTGTAACCGTAAAAATATGGAGTTGGTTTATGACGAGTCACGGGTTGCAAAACCAAGGGCAAGCTTCGTGTTAGAGAAAAACGCACAACTGCTAGTCTATAAATGGCTTAAGAGTCTGCGTTTCCCGGATGGACATGCATCGAACATATCAAGGCTTGTTAACATAGAGGACTGCAGATTGTATGGAATGAAGAGCCATGACTGCCACGTGTTTATGCAAACACTCATCCCATTAGCTTTTCGTGATTTGTTGCCAAAGGGAATATGGGATGCACTAACGGAGATCAGTCATTTCTTCAGAGATATATGCTCCAGCAAGATGAATGTTGAGCACATTGAGATGCTTCAAACGAATATCATCGAGACACTATGCAAACTTGAGATGATATTCCCTCCTTCATTTTTTGACTCAATGGAGCATCTCCCTATACATCTACCGTTCGAGGCAAAAGCTGGAGGACCGGTCCAGTATAGATGGATGTACCCATTCGAACGGTGAGATATTACAGTTGCAATGGAATTCATATCTTAAAGTATTTTCTATGTTTTTCTTATTTGAAAATACTTGAATTGTACTTCAATGCAGGTACTTGTTTAATCTAAAAAAAAAGGTTAAGAACAAGGCGCATGTTGAGGCTTCGATATCTGAGGCCTATATTGTTGAAGAGATATCAACATTTATCTCGTACTATTTCGAACCTCATCTGAGAACAAGAATCAATCGCGTTCCACGGCATGACGATGGTGGTGAAGTGCCTTCTAGTGGGAACTTGTCAATATTCTCCAATACTGGACGACCCACACCTAAAAATACCGTAAGAGGAAGATATTTGTCGGAAATAGAATTCAAACAAGCACACAACTATGTTCTATTTAACTGTGATGAGCTGAGACCATTTATTCAGAAGTCTATATATGTGTAATAGTAATTAAACTTTGTCAGTAATATACTGTTAATTATATATTGTAATATCATACACTCATTATCACTTGCAGGCAACATCAACAATATTTGCTCTCCAATAACTCGCAGCTGACCGAATCCCAGATCTTTCAATTACAAGATGAACAATTTACCACATGGTTCAGAACACATGTAAGCACTATCACAAACTCATTCTAACGTATGCATGTCATTACGAGATTCTCGTTCATTTACCGTGTATTGATGTACATTTAATTACATATATTTACAAGGTTTATCAAATGGGAAGGAGTGCGCCCAAGTCATTGTCTTCACTAAGCCTCGGCCCTGAAAGAAAAGTTAAGTGCTACAACGGGTATTTTGTCAATGGATATGTTTTCCATACTGAAGAATACGGGCAAGGAAGAAAGACATACAACTGCGGTGTTTGTGTTAAGGGATCCACAAGTAGCCAGTTAGAAGTTGACTACTATGGTAGATTAGAAGAGGTCGTCGAACTGCAATATCATAGCGAGCAGAATAAAGTGTTTTTATTCAAATGCTATTGGTATGACACGACGGACAGAGGAATCAGAGTTGATCCGCACCATGGTCTGGTCGAAATCAACTCAAAAGCTAGACTCCGCAACATAAACGATGTCTTTGTTTTCGCAAAGCAATGTCAACAAGTTTATTACACATACACCCCTTCATTTAGAAAGGATCGTTCAAGAGTTGATTGGTTGTCCGTTTTAAAAACGAAACCACGGGGTCGTGTCGAGGTTGTTCAGGATGAGAACGAAGACACAATTGTGCGAGATGAAGTCTTTCAAGTTCGTGAGTTGGTTGAACCATATCGAGTTGCTCCTTCGATTGAATTGGAAGAAAATTCAAATTTTCGAGTTCTCGATGATAGTCTTGTTGATATTGACGGAGAGGAGTTGAATGTTGTTCTCAGCTCTAGCGGACAACCAAATGTCGATGAAGAAGATGATATCCATATTGAAGATTGCCGATGAAGATGATGACAATTCAATTGATAAGGAAGAAGAAGAAAATTCCGACTAATTATAAAAATGAAGCCCTATGTAAAAACATTTGTCTCATGTAATTTAGATTATTGATGATGTATTTTGTAAAACAAAATATTTATTGTTTAAGCAATGTGGTTATTGTTTTATGTGATAGACAGTTTATCAGTTAAGTTATTGCAGGAAGGTAAACAGGCAATACAAAGACAACCTTTCCTGCATAATGCCACAATCACCGACGTCCATACCGACGGATCACCATCCGTCGGTATCTCACAGAGAGTTCGAAAATATTTACAACAAAATGCCACAATCACCGACGGCCATACCGACGGAAAACCATCCGTCGGTATATCACAGAGAGTTCGAAAATATTTACAACAAAATGCCACAATCACCGACGGCCATACCGACGGATAACCATCCGTCGGTATCTCACAGAGAGTTCGAAAATATTTACAATAAAATGCCACAATCACCGACGGATAACCATCCGTCGGTATATCACAGAGAGCTCGAAAACATAACACCACCATCGACGGGATTACCGACGGCGTAGTTCCGTCGGTAATTTTTCGGTTACACATATTACCGACAGAAGTACCGACGGACCGCGTGTTTTCCAAAGTGCGTTAATTAATGCGCCTCTGAACTTGTCAGATTACCGACGGAATCACCGACGGACTGCGAAAATTTTGGAGGGCTTTTAAAAATTCGGGGCGAAATTCGAAAAATTGACCTATAAGTTCCAACCCCGCCGCTTCGCCTCAATTTTTCTTCTTCTCCCCGCCGCTTCTTCGCTTCTCCTCCGTTTTTCACCTTAGATTTTTCAATTTTTTCCCCCTCAATCCTTAAACACTTTCACCTTTAATCTCTAGCAAGATTTGGTGTTGTAAATCTTCATTATATTAAAAGGTATGTGTTTTTTTTCTAATTTATTTTATTTTATTTTATTTTTAGTTGTTTTTATTTTTGTTGTGTTGGTGTTTTTTGTTGCAATGTAGATAAAGTTTTGAATTTAACACATTATTAAGGTATGTATTTTTCGTTCCTTTTTTTTTGAATTTTTTGAATTTGTTGAATATTTGTTAATTTAATTGTTGAATTTATTGAATATTTTTTGTTGTTGTGTTGTTAGAATTGTTATTAGTTAATTTAACTTAGAATTAGTTAAAGTTGAATTTTTTGAATTTTTTGAATTTTTTGAATATTTGTTAATTTAATTGTTGAATAATTGAATTTAATTGTTGAATTTATTGAATATTTTTTGTTGTTGTGTTGTTAGAATTGTTATTAGTTAATTTAACTTAGAATTAGTTAAAGTTGAATATTTGAATATTTTTTGAATTTTTTGAATTTGTTGAATATTTGTTAATTTAATTGTTGAATAATTGAATTTAATTGTTGAATTTATTGAATATTTTTTGTTGTTGTGTTGTTAGAATTGTTATTAGTTAATTTAACTTAGAATTAGTTAAAGTTGAATATTTGAATTTTTTTGAATTTTTTGAATTTGTTGAATTATAATTGTTAATGTTGAATTGTAATTGTTAATTTGTTGAAGTATAATTTGTTGAATTTATTGAATTTATTTTTATTATATTTTTTATTGTTTTGAATATAATTATTGATTAATTTGTGAATTGTAATTGTTAACGTTGAATTTATCTTAGGATTAATAGTTGAATATGTTGGAATAATTAGTATAGATTGGTTCGATTGGTTGTGGCTATTGTTAATATTTGCAGGTTTGTGGATTTGGGTAGTATCCAGTATAGGGGAGGTGCTGCCGATTTTTTTTTAACTTTTGAATTTTATTTTACAATTATTAATATAAAATTGTTTAGATGCGCAAAATGAAAACCAGAGTTGGTCGTCCAGTCGAATCAAGTTCGTCTAGCAGCGATGATGATGTTTCCTTAGGTGCCTCTCAAGAAGAGGCACCTACACCACCTGCGCCGTCAACCGATGCTGCCTCTTCCAGTGATGTTTCACATCGCAGACGCGGCATGCCTTCGAAGCGGAATCAATTTACCCGCCAGTTCGAGGCACAGTGGAAGGACGATCTTTCAATGTAAGTTTGTTAAGGTTTTAGTTTTTTATATATAAAAAAAAACAAATTTAAAACATAATTTATGAAGTAATCACAAATTAATTTCATTTCTTTTCAGGTTCACAAACATTGAGGCCGCTCGAGTAATATCATCGGCGTTTAAAGCGTCGATGGAGATTCCATTGTTTCAATGGAGTCAGATATCCAGACATCTTGAATGGATGCCTCAAATCAATATATGGTTTCGTAGATTTGAGGTTCGTCTTAATATATAATTTTCAGCTTATTTCTAATAAATTCAAGTTATAATTGTAAATAAATTATTAACATTTTAAAAAATTATTTTTTTATATACAGCATCGATTATGCTGGGACGATGAACATGACAGTGTTGTGAGGAGGGTGTGGGAAAATCACGCGGCAATTAGGTAACATCGAAAACAATACGACTTTTTTTTACATAATTATTTATGTTTTGAAATGTAATTTTTTCGTGCGTGAATTAGGTTGCGTGATTTTTGGTATGACGCCCAGAAAAAAGCAAAAAAAACAGCGAGGGATAAGGGGTTACAAGGCTGGAACGATGTTGCGGTTTGGAGGGATTTCAAACCAATATACATCCCGGAAGATATATGGCCGCACTATCTTCAGCACGTGACGTCTGAGCGGTTCACTCGACGCTCACAGTCCGGTGCCGGCAACCGGAATCGGCAAATTCATGGCTCGGTTACAACGCACACCGGCGGCTCCGTTCCGTTTGCTGCACATGCGAAACGGATGGTAAGATTAATTTAAATGAAATATATCATTCAATTAATTTGTTGTTAATACATTTTTTTCATTATATATAGGCTACGTCTCTTGGACGTGAGCCGAGCCCTATGGAGCTGTTTGTGGAGACGCACGTGCGGAGTCATGACCGCCAAAAGGGGACGCAACAGTTCGTTGACAACCGTGCTCAACAGTTTGTGGTGTGTTTGTTCAACCATTTTATTTTGTAAGTTATTATTATGTTTATTGAATTGAATATGATTTTTTTTTCAGGAGACCTATAATAATCGGTTGAGGGAGAGATACAGGGATGATCCTTCGACCCATCCGGAATTCGATCCGGATTTGTGGATGGAGGCTGGATCGTCAGGTGGACCCGATAAAAATCGGGTTTACGGGCTCTCCAACACTACCGCTGCCAAGTTGCGGTCGACCGGTACTGCTTCAACCGGTGGGAGCTCCCAATCTGTATCGAGCTCCCAATCTAAGGAGTTTGTGGCCTTGCAGCAAAGGTGCGACCACCTATCAGAGGCGTACACACAACTCAAAGAAGAGCAAAGATTGGCGAACGAACAACACAGATTGGCGGACGAACAACGCAGAGCAGAGTCTGAACAACAAAGAGCGGCCTATGAAGAGCTTCGTCAAATGGTCATGAATATGACACAAGGCGGAACATGTGCGCCTAATCCTTTTTGGCCGCCTAACCCCCACCCTCCTCCTCCTCCTCCTCCTCCACCTTTATATTAATTGTTTTTTTTTAAAACACATTCATTTTGTAATGAATATTATTTAACTTTGAGTTTTTGTTGCTTAATATAAATTTTATTTGCATAATTGGTTTGTATTACTATTAATTTATATTGTTTTTTCTAAATAATTAAAAAAAAATTACACAGGGATTTACCGACGGAATAAATCCGTCGGCATTGGACAGTGTCTGAGGTATGCCATCCCATCACCGACATACTCACCGACGGAAATAATCCGTCGGTATAAAAATACCGACATATTCACCGACGGAAATAATCCGTCGGTATAAAAATACCGACGAATTTACAGACGGATTTATTCGGTCAGTATGAAATATCACCGACACTTTTGCCGACGGAGGAGTCCGTCGGTATTTACATAACACCAACGGAATATATTCCGTCGGTATATTCCAAGCGGGAAACTTTTTTTTTTGGCGCGCTCGGGCCGTCGGTAAAACAGTCGGTAAATATTTTTTTTTATTACCGACCGATATAGCGACAGAATGTGGAATCACCGACAAAAGGTATTCCGACGGGCGTATTCCGTCGGTAATATAGTCGGTAAATACTTTACCGACGAACGTTCTGTCACACACCGACGGAATATTTTCGTCGGTAAAACTGTGAAATCTTGTAGTGCCATTTAAGATATTGTGAGGACTCGAGAGACAACATGAAGAACAACCTTACCACATGAATTTGAGGTGATGAATGAAATAAAATTAAAAAAAAAAAGGAGACAAATATAAAAGTTTCCCTTACTTTTATTTTAAAAAGCTTTATGTAGTTTAATGAATGTGTTTTGTTAATAAAAGCACAAACAGTTGCATAACTTGTGATCATGAGCAACTCTCACCAATATGGGCTGAGATTCCTATTATAACCCAATTTTTGACCATTTTATTTTTATTATTATTATTTTATTTATTGAAAAGGATGAAAAAATTGATGAAAAAATAATAATGATGATGAAATAAATGAAGAATGAATTAAATTTTGGGTTAAGGGCAATATGAATGGAAGTTTTGGAGTTTAATTAAACTTTGGAATTAATCTAATTAAGTTCGGAATTAATTTGTTTAATTAAGGATTTAATTGAAGAATTGATAAATTTTTAGACTTAATTAAGCTTGGAATTAATTTAATTCTTCCAATCAAGGATTTAATTGGAGAATTGATAAGTTTTGAGACTTAATTAAGCTTGGAATTAATTTAATTCTTCCAATCAAGGGTTTAATTGGAGAATTGATAAGTTTTGAGACTTAATTAAGCTTGGAATTAATTTAATTCTTCCAATCAAGGGTTTAATTGGAGAATTGATAAGTTTTGAGACTTAATTAAGCTTGGAATTGATTTATCTAATCCAATTAAGGGTTTAATTGGAAAATTGATAAGTTTTGAGACTTAATTAAGCTTGGATTTAATTAAATTAATGAAATCAGGGACTTAATTGAAAATTTATCAAAGTGTTGGGCTGATTCTTGTCAAAATTTGAAAGAAATTACAACCCAAGGACCAATGTGTAAATTGCGCTGAGATGCAGGGGGTTCAATTAGGACTGGACTGAAAATGCCAAAACAAAAAGGACCAAAACGCAAATGGACATTAGCAATCAAACGACGTCGTTTGAAGTAGCGCTGTTCATCTTCTTCGCTGGAACCGTTGCTGGAGTAAAGGCTGGAAGCCGTTTCAAAATGCTTGGCATTCTCTGGCTATAAAGCCAGAGAAGATGAGAGAGCGCGAAAAAAAAAGGGGGAGCAGAAGGGAGAGAAAGAAAGAAAGCCATGCACGGCAGGGGAGAAGAAAATAGAGGAGACAAAACCGGGGAGGGGAGAAGCTAAAACCCATACTAAAAAAAAAAAACAAACACAGAAGTTCCATTAAGTAGACTTGGGGGAAAGAAATCAAAGAAACGAGAGAGTGGGAGGGTTGAATCACAGAACCGAAAAGGAGGAAAAACAAAGGAAAAAGCCACGATCGGCAGAAAACGAAGACAGAGGGCGAACCAGAACAAAAGTTGTTTTCCTTGTTTCTTCTTAGAGAACAGAAACGAAAAAATAAACAAAGGAATAGACAGGGAGTAGATAGAGAGAGACCAGGGAACAAAACAGAGAGAAGAACACAAAGAGGAAACAGGAGCGAGAACCAGAGAAAGCTTGGGTCCAACCAACCCGCATCACCAGGACCCTTACTTACCCTCATAGTCTTCGTCCAGAGCAGGGGAATTCGAAAGCAGAGATCAAAGGTTTTTTTCTTCCCAAACACAATCTCAAAGAAAAAAGGAAAGACTCGGAATCAATCAAAGAAAACTCACAGCAGGCCGGCATCATCTTCGTAGTTTTAAAAGCTGCTGAGAAAACAAAAGGAAAACACAGCCAAGTGAGCACATAAGGAAGACAAAGGGAAGCAGTAGTCGAGGATTGTCACCAGCGCTGCAAGCACCTTCGGTTTCCAGAAGCAGGTACGCCCGTTTCTTCATCCCCTTTCTGCATCTTCTTTTCAAATTGAATTGTTACAAGAACATTGTGCGAAGGTAATTTAATTACCTTCGCACGGTGTGCTTTTAGTTTTTTTGCCCAGCCGGGCCACTGGCTTAGGCCAGAGGTCAGGCTGGGCTGGGCTGGGTCTAGCCCAGCCCATGTGGGCTGCGCTGGGCCCAGCCCAAAAAATAAAAAAATAGAAAAATAGAAAAAACAAAAAAAAAGTAGAAAGAATAAAAAAAATATGTATGCATGATTAAAAATAATGTAAATTTATTGGTTTATTCACTGACGCCAGAGTCAGGAATAAAAATACCGGTTTAAATTTATATTATTTTTATTCGTTGTATTTTATTTTATTTAGCCAGATAAATAAAAAAATATGCGCATGCGTAAAAATAATTTTTTATTTATTTATTTATTCACGGATGCTAGAGTAGGAAATAAAAAAATATTGATCTAATTTTTTTCGTAGCTACGAATTTTTACCAACGCCAGTGTTGGAATTATTCGAGCTCGAATATTCACTGGCGCCAGAGTCAGGAATATTATAAACAAATCATCACAGTATAAATTAATAAATATTTAGCAATTTAAGACAAAACCAACAATGCAGTCTGCCTTAGGCAGAACGTTTAAGGGGTGATAATATCTTTCCTTTTACGTAACCAATCCCGAGCCATAGAATCTCTGTTGACCAGTTAGGGTTCCTAGTGACTATAATACCAGGTGGCGACTCCTCAAACAAGACCTTTTTCCCTAAAAGAACCGGATGCCAGAAATCTGTTTTTTTTCCATAATTAATTCAAGAGAATAATTTTTTAAGGGCCGCTGCGATGTCGGGTGCGACAGAATGGCGACTCCACTGGGGACCCTAGGATTAAGCTTTGTCTTTTGTCTTATTATTGCTATTTTTTTTTGTGTTTATTTGTTTATTTTTCCTGTATTTACTGCTTTAGCATGCATCCTTATTTATGTTGTCATGCATCACTTTGAGAGCACACACTTGACAACCTAGGATAAGTGGGAAAGTAACGGTACCCCAATGGCTTTAGCCTGGGTAAGACTCGTGAAACCATCCAACTCTCGCTTGATTGTTTACTTGGAAGTGGTTGATATGCCAAACTGATTTTACTCAGGGACTCTATCTTCACACTGCTTGTAAGCCTCATATCGACCTTTCATGGACGATCACTGAGCATGCGAGAGACCCTTTGAAACTAGATAATGACCAATCCCTTGATGCACTTAATAATTAGGATCTTCCAATTAGGTTGTCACCCCGTGAAAGGCAAGTTCACATTTTATACGCATTTTTTATTATTATTATTGCTTTAGCATTTTTGCATAATTGCATGATTTACATTTAGCAGGTTGAAATATAGGTCCCCATTGTAACTCATTTATAACACTCATTCGAGAAAAAGACAAATGGAAAACGAAGAAAAAGCCTAGTTGGAAACCCAACATCAAAAGGAGGTGGACAATCTTAAGGAAGAAGTCACAAGGCTTACTAGTCTACTCGAGCAGGCCTTGAGGGATAAGTCCGGAAAAGCAACACTTATAGCTCAGCCTGAAGATATGAATGTAACTCATTTTGATCCACAGAATCTGGGGGCAAATAGGGTGTCATCTGAATTTCAACAAGCTATGCATTTCTATCCAGCATACCCCATGAAAATGTCGTTTACCATTGATTCCACCGAGAAAGAATCTCAAAAGGGCAAGATGGTGAAAGAAAAGGATTTGGAAAAATGGACCGCCCTAGAAGAGAGGATAAGGGTAGTTGAGGGAAACCATTTGTGTGACTTGGTAAAAGCTGTTAATATGTGTTTGGTACCTAACATAATCATTCCTAAGAAGTTTTGGGTGCCTGAATTTATCAAATATACGGGAACTCAATGCCCTATAACTCATCTCAAAGCATACTGCAACAAAATGGCTGAGGTGGTTGATGATGAGAAACTGCTGATTCATTTTTTTCAAGACAGCTTGAGTGACGCTGCCCTCACTTGGTATATGCGGTTGGACAATACCAAGGTTAAAAGATGGAAGGACTTAGTTGATGCCTTCATGAGGTAATATAAGTTCAATATAGACGTGGGTCCTGATCAGTTAAACTTGCAAGCTATGGAGAAGAACAACAAGGAGTCCATAAGAGAATATGCCCGGAGATGGAGCGAGGTAGCTGTACAAGTTAATCCTTCCATGTTGGAAAAAGAGATGATCAGTTCATTTTCCAATACATTTAAAGCTCCGTACTTTGAATACTTGGTTAGAAGCTCTGCACGACATTTCACTGACCTGGTTATTATAGCTGAGAGGATTGAACAAGCCATTGGGTTAGGTAAGATTGGTAACCCGACTAAGAAGAACGGTTTCACTGAAGGTGATTGCCAAGACACTTACCGTTCCTATAGTTAATTACTTCGCACCGACTCCCATATATCCATTGTTTTGAAGATAAAGCTATGGTGATAGTAGGTCGAGAATGGTCTATATGCGACTGCAACTAAGTGTTGAAAAAATACCCTTGTCTAGGAGAATGAATGATTGAAAGATTTCAAAAATTCCAATGAAAGATCATTAAATGTTTAGCCCATATTGTGTTATCATGCCAGTATTCATGTTGGCATAAGTTCTTTGTTGTTAAACTTCTTTTCCAAAGCTTCAATGAAATAATGAGTTTCTCATTCAATCGTGTTTGCGACCAATCATTATTCATCTTCTTAAGAGAGTTTTGTTATAAGAACTCACGAATACACCTTTGAAGCCTCGCGTGATCTCATAGACGCAATTCATCTCTTGTACTAAAATCCATTTCCCTATTGGAGTTTTGAAAAATTGATCTGATATTTTGATTTCAAAAAATAATTTGATGTTCTTTAAAAAATGATATTTTTAACATTCTACTTGTAGAATGACAATTGAATCAAGCAACTCCATCATTGAGGTGACTAAATTACAAACCAAAAAAAAAAGAAAAAAAAAGAAAAAAAGGAAAAAAAGAAATGAATAAACACCCTTACCCTATGACTCTTGAATCATGTGTTTTTAAATGTATGAATAATGGTATGTAGTGAACTCTTTACTCATGACTCATGAAATGCATCTTTGCAAAGACCAAACCATCATACTGGATGAGGTCAAAGTTTATTGATCTTAACTGCTTGTGCTTGAAATGAGGAAAGGCCATCCTTGTTATTCCTTTCATGTTCTGAAATAAATACATCCCTTGCGATCCCTTTTTGAGCCTGAATAATTTTTCTTTCATGAAAAAAATCCCGACTAGGATCACACCCCACACCAGGGGGCAAGAGAAAATTTCAATGAAAAAAGAGGAAAAGCTGTGAGAAAGCCAAAAAGGCATAAGAGCTCAAGAAACTCAAATGCTAGGGGGCATGCCCAAATCACTAGAAAACGTGACATCCAAGATTAAAGTGAGTATGCCCTAGCCAAGCAATAAGAAAAACAGAAGAAGTAGCAAGTCAAAAAAAAATAAATATATGAATGATGTCAAGAGTCAAACTGTTGATAGTGATCCTTAGTCTTTAAAACCCTGAAACACTCTTTGAGCCTTATGAATCCTTTTCTTTCATAGCCAAAAACCACAGCCTACATTACGTCCCTGTAAAAGTCCTTTCTAATCAAGCAAGTAAGCAACCAAGAACAATAAACAATGCTCTCCAAATGCAAAGAATACTTTTTTATAAGATTTATGACATCAAGAATAAACTACTCATTATTATTCATGCTGATAAAAATGAATTATTCAAAAAGAGACAAATTTTTCTCATACAAAACCTCGAGCTTTTTCTCGAGCTCTTCACTTTGAAACAAAAGGTCATCTCATGACGTATTTTCACTGAAGATCTCATTGCCAAACACAAGAGCAAATAACCTCTTTTCCAAGAAAAAAAATAACCAAGGAGTTGCAAGATTTCAAAAGCAAATTGTTTTAGATTCACATCGAAATAATTTTTATTTTCAAAATGCAAGATCAAGATTTCAAGATTCATTCTAGACCCATATTCCTTCACCAAAATGAACAAAAAGAGAAATGAGATAATGGTCTTTTAAAACCATTATTTGTCTGAGTCGCTGGCAAAGCACACTTGGGGGCAATGACCAGTACAATGGGGCAACATTGTATTGTCTCTTCTAGAAAAAGTGAGGAATATTTCCTACAACCAGACAAAGAGGGCATTTTGGTTTACAAAAATAGCTTGATCCTTTCAGCAAGTGACACCGGATGTTTCTAGCAGTGAAACAAGGGGTAATGAATAAGTCCTCTCAAATTATTGGACGAGTTAGAAATCTTCAGCAAATAAGTGGGTTGTGATGGGCACCACAAAGGCTGAGTTGTGTGAACAAATCTGGAAAATAGACTTACATGGGCCAACTCAAGTGGGCTAGAAGCCAAGCGACAAAGATGACCCAAATCAGAGGTGGCAAGTCCTCATCAGTCAAGCAACGAGAAGACTAAGAAGAAATGGGGGCCTATATTTCAAAACAGGTAAAAATACATGCATATCATCTAAAATTTGAGACATTGGACAATGAGTTTCACAAAATTTGTATGAGAAATTTATGGCTAAATCCATCAAATGGAAGGCCAACTTGAAATGGCCAAAGATCAAAATTGTTGTTAGAAATATTTTTAAGAATTTTTCAACATGGGAAGGCCGTCTATGAGAAATAGGCCATCTGAAAAATCTTCGTGCTTTTCCACCTCTTAAATGCTTTTGAGCACTCTCCTTCCTCCTCGAGCGCCTCTGAGCCCTCGCTTTCCTCACTTTCCTCAAGTGCCTCCGAGTCTTCGCTTTCCTCTTCAAGTGCCTCTGAGCACTCGCTTTTCTCTTCAAGTGCCTTTGAGCACTCACTTTACCTTTCAAGTGCCTTTGAGCACTAATGCCTCTGAGCACTCGCTTTCCCTTTCAAGTGCTTTTGAGCACTAGTGCCTCTGAGCACTCGCTTTACCCTTCAAGTGCCTTTGAGCACTAGCGCCTCTGAGCACTCGCTTTCCCTTTCAAGTGCCTTTGAGCACTAGTGCCTCTGAGCACTCGCTTTACCCTTCAAGTGCCTTTGAGCACTAGTGCCTCTGAGCACTCGCTTTACCTTTCAAGTGCCTTTGAGCACCAGTGCCTCTGAGCACTCGCTTTACCCTTCAAGTGCCTCTGAGCACCAAAAAGTGCTTTACCCTTCAAATGCCTCTGAGCACCAGTGCCTCTGAGCACTCGCTTTCCCCTTCAAGTGCCTTTGAGCACCAGTGCCTCTGAGCACTCAATTTCCCCTTCAAGTGCCTTTGAGCATTCGCTTTCCCTTTCAAGTGCCTTTGAGCATTAGTGCCTCTGAGCACTCGCTTTACCCTTCAAGTGCCTTTGAGCACGAGTGCCTCTGAGCACTCGCTTTTCCCTTCAAGTGCCTTTGAGCACCAGTGCCTCTGAGCACTCGCTTTCCCCTTCAAGTGCCTTTAAGCACTAGTGCCTCTAAGCACTCGCTTTCCCCTTCTCGCTTTCCCCTTAAAGTGCCTTTGAGCACTCACCTTCCTTTTCGAGCGCCTTTGAGCCCTCGCTTTCCTTTTCGGGTGCCTTTGAGCCCTCACATTTTTTTAGTGCGCTTTTGAGCCCTCACATTCTTTTGGGTGTGCTTTTGAGCCCTCATTTTTCTTTTTTTACTTGGGTAGGTTACCTATCACAATGAGACCACTTAAAAAAAAAAACAAAACAAAACAAAAAAAGTGGGTCGTCTTCCAAATGACTTGTTTCTTGTTTTCAATCTCTGTAAAGGTCGTGTGTCAATCTACTGTTTTCAAAGTTTTCAAAACTAAAAAAAAAAAAACAGGTTCTTTCTCTATCTACTTTTCTTTATAAATTTACTACACAAAGATAAAAGAAAATGAAATTTTCCAATATCTTTGCATAGTAAATATTATAAAGAGGGGGCAACTGTTATAACCCAATTTTTGACCATTTTATTTTTATTTTTATTTTTTTATTTATTGAAAAGGATGAAAAAATAATAATGATGATGAAATAAATGAAGAATGAATTAAATTTTGGGTTAAGGGCAATATGAATGGAAGTTTTGGAGTTTAATTAAACTTTGGAATTAATCTAATTAAGTTTGGAATTAATTTGTTTAATTAAGGATTTAATTGGAGAATTGATAAGTTTTGAGACTTAATTAAGCTTGGAATTAATTTAATTCTTCCAATCAAGGATTTAATTGGAGAATTGATAAGTTTTGAGACTTAATTAAGCTTGGAATTGATTTATTTAATCCAATTAAGGGTTTAATTGGAGAATTGATAAGTTTTGAGACTTAATTAAGCTTGGAATTGATTTAATTAATCCAATTAAGGGTTTAATTGGAGAATTGATAAGTTTTGAGACTTAATTGGACTTGGATTTAATTAAATTAATGAAATCAGGGACTTAATTGAAAATTTATCAAAGTGTTGGGTTGATTCTTGTCAAAATTTGAAAGAAATTACAACCCAAGGACCAATGTGTAAATTGCGCTGAGATGCAGGGGTTCAATTAGGACTGGACTGAAAATGCCAAAACAGAAAGGACCAAAACGCAAATGGACATTAGCAATCAAACGGCGTCGTTTGAAGTAGCGCTGTTCATCTTCTTCGCTGGAACCGTTGCTGGAGTAAAGGCTGGAAGCCGTTTCAAAATGCTTGGCATTCTCTGGCTATAAAGCCAGAGAAGATGAGAGAGCGCGAAAAAAAAAGGGGGAGCAGAAGGGAGAGAAAGAAAGAAAGCCATGCACGGCAGGGGAGAAGAAAATAGAGGAGACAAAACCGGGGAGGGGAGAAGCTAAAACCCATACTAAAAAAAAAAAAACAAACACAGAAGTTCCATTAAGTAGACTTGGGGGAAAGAAATCAAAGAAACGAGAGAGTGGGAGGGTTGAATCACAGAACCGAAAAGGAGGAAAAACAAAGGAAAAAGCCACGATCGGCAGAAAACGAAGACAGAGGGCGAACCAGAACAAAAGTTGTTTTCCTTGTTTCTTCTTAGAGAACAGAAACGAAAAAATAAACAAAGGAATAGACAGGGAGTAGATAGAGAGAGACCAGGGAACAAAACAGAGAGAAGAACACAAAGAGGAAACAGGGGCGAGAACCAGAGAAAGCTTGGGTCCAACCAACCCGCATCACCAGGACCCTTACTTACCCTCATAGTCTTCGTCCAGAGCAGGGGAATTCGAAAGCAGAGATCAAAGGTTTTTTTCTTCCCAAACACAATCTCAAAGAAAAAAGGAAAGACTCGGAATCAATCAAAGAAAACTCACAGCAGGCCGGCATCATCTTCGTAGTTTTAAAAGCTGCTGAGAAAACAAAAGGAAAACACAGCCAAGTGAGCACATAAGGAAGACAAAGGGAAGCAGTAGTCGAGGATTGTCACCAGCGCTGCAAGCACCTTCGGTTTCCAGAAGCAGGTACGCCCGTTTCTTCATCCCCTTTCTGCATCTTCTTTTCAAATTGAATTGTTACAAGAACACTGTGCGAAGGTAATTTAATTACCTTCGCACGGTGTGCTTTTAGTTTTTTTGCCCAGCCGGGCCACTGGCTTGGGCCAGTGGTCAGGCTGGGCTGGGCTAGGTCTAGCCCAGCCCATGTGGGCTGCGCTGGGCCCAGCCCAAAAAAATAAAAAAATAGAAAAATAGAAAAAACAAAAAAAAAGTAGAAAGAATAAAAAAATGTGTATGCATGATTAAAAATAATGTAAATTTATTGATTTATTCACTGACGCCAGAGTCAGGAATAAAAATACCGGTTTAAATTTATATTATTTTTATTCGTTGTATTTTATTTTATTTAGCCAGATAAATAAAAAAATATGCGCATGCGTAAAAATAATTTTTATTTATTTATTTATTCACGGATGCTAGAGTAGGGAATAAAAAAATATTGATCTAATTTTTTTCGTAGCTACGAATTTTTACCAATGCCAGCGTTGGAATTATTCGAGCTCGAATATTCACTGGCGCCAGAGTCAGGAATATTATAAACAAATCATCACAGCATAAATTAATAAATATTTAGCAATTTAAGACAAAACCAACAATGCAGTCTGCCTTAGGCAGAACGTTTAAGGGATGATAATATCTTCCCTTTTACGTAACCAATCCCGAGCCATAGAATCTCTGTTGACCAGTTAGGGTTCCTAGTGACCATAATACTAGGTGGCGACTCCTCAAACAAGACCTTTTTCCCTAAAAGAACCGGATGCCAGAAATCTGTTCTTTTTCCATAATTAATTCAAGAGAATAATTTTTTAAGGGCCGCCGCGATGTCGGGTGCGACAATTCCAACAATATAAAGGTTTTCCTTCGGCAATTGAGTAAAATGATCGGCCTTCCTCTTCATATTGGATGGAATCACAAATTAGATGAAGGTGAAGCTTAAGAAACCCTTAATTTGGTATCAAGATGTTTGAAAATGGTTAATGCTGGGAGTTAGCAAAGCGGAGAGTTAAAAATCTTGAAGATATTGGTTTCTCTTTTAGGTTGAAAATAACATGTAATTAAAGAAAAGAAATTTATCATAAATATATGTAACAATTAAATTGTAAAAAATTAAAGTTGAGAGACTAAAATAAAAAAAAAATTACATTATTCATTGAACATCACATGAATTGCAAGACAATGTATTGTATAATCATATATACATGGTTGGTGACAGAAGACAATATGATGGAGTTCATCTATTATGAAGGTGACAAAACAATAGAGTTGGTACCTCTCATAGATGAATGTAAATAGATTTAAAAAAAAGAAAGAAAAAAGATAGAAGATAACTATTTGATAATTAGATAATTAAAATAAACTTAGAAGATAAGAGTAGCCGCTGCTGATGAAAATCAGACCAGAAGATAAAAGTTTTGATCGTAGACCCCTTTATCTCCCCCCCACACACGCGCGTGCGCGCGCGCACTCACATAAAAAGAAGAAAATTATACATAAATAGGTATAATAAGTCACAAGATTAAAGGGCAACAGTAACTCTCGTGGACGTGAGATCATGGAAAGAACTTTGAAAGATGGAAGGTTATCATTAATTGAGAAATAATTAGTGGAGAACCTTAAAACATGGGAGCAGTGTTTTTAAACCCAAGCCTTGGGTTTTGACCGGGTCACCTGGTTCAACGTTATTTTTTATAAATTAAAATAACGTAATTTTGGTAAAATAAAAAAAAATAACGGATTGTAACCGGGTTTTTGACGGGATCTTGCCAGGTCAGTCGGGTTTTTAACTATCTCTATTTTTTCATAAACCCGACCTAATTCCAGTCTCGGGCTGGGTTTTAAAAATATGCATGGTAGGTTATCAACAATTGATATTAATTGACTAATAATACACACATTGATTTGAAATTACTTGAGTAGATCTAGAACTAAATCCAGAGTTAAAACCAATTAATTGAGAACTCCAGAGTTCAAACTAGTTATCTAAAAACTCCAATCTAGTATAACTTGGTAATACAAATTTAGAATTACATGAGTAGATGTAGAACTATATCCAGAGTTAGTTAATTAAGAACTAGAGAGATCAAACCAGTTAACTTACTCTAATCTTAAGTTTACAAAGTCCTCTTAATTGAGGCAAACACAAAAGAGCCCATATCAAATAATTAGCAACCATAGTGGGAGTGTTAAATTAATTCTTTAGAATTATAGCACCAAAAAAATCAAAATTACTAGAAAGTTTATAAAATAAAGACCAGTTAATTAATGTTCTTGTTGAAATAGAACATGAAATACCAACTTTTCAGGAAATAGAGTTAAAAAAGGAAAAATAAAGAGACATATATATGTTAATAGGAGATTGATATGCATGTCTTGAGTCAAGATAAGAGAAAACTAATAGAATCATTGATAAAATAAATAAATAAATAAATAAAACATACCGACGCATTGTTAAACAAGTTTATAGTCTAAAGGTTCAACAAACCCATAGACCAACTTATCAAAGATCTTATCCAAACTATATAGATAGAATGCACCTTTATCCCACTAATTTTACATTCCTAAACTTTACATTGTTCAATGGTCAAGGGTTAATACCTGCTCGAGAGCATTAGCTAGATTCATCTGAAAATATAGAGAAGCTGTTGATTCTGAAATTTTAAAGTTAAAATTGTTTCAATTTTTATTAACAGGAAGTGCATTCACTTGGTATATAAATTTACCAACAAACTCTACTTAGAATTGGAATAACATGCAAATTATATTCCAGGAACATTTTTCTATGACAAAACCAGAGTTTGTGTTGGTAGACTTATTAAAATTGAAATAATATCCTGGAAAGACTGTGAAGCGGTATTTAGATAGATTTATAGAGGCTAGAGAAAAGTGTTGTTTTAGGATTCCTTAAAAGGAATTTGTAACAATTGCATAACAAGGTCTGGAATGGGAATTGAGAGAGAAATTTAAAAGGATATATATATATATATATATATATATATATATATATATATATATATGAGTTTGGGGTAAAAGCTTTTAAGTACGAGAGTTTATTAAGAGTGGAAGTAAAGAAGAATGTCCCAATTCATTTAACTTATTATCAAAAAAACAATAGATATAGATGTTGTAAATTTTATAAATGGCAAACTAATAGATTGCGATGCATTAACAAAAACAAAATTGATAAAGCTCTAAGATCTTCGAGGTCAAATGAAGAAAGACATTATTCATTTGACATAAATCTAGTTGATGTTATTTTTTATTGGTTATTAGCAAACAAAAGAATTAAAATTAAAGGAAACATAAATAGGTGACTAATGAAGAATTTAAAGGGAAGAATTATTATAAATGACATGAGGTGATTGGTCATTCAACAAAGAATTATGTAATATTTAGAAATGTAATTCAGGATTTGATAAAAATAAAGCATGTTAAGTTTCCTGAAAAAAAAAAAAGAAGAAACAATAGGAATTGATGAGAACCTTTTTCTTTCAATCAATACACTAATCATTTCTAAGGATATTTTATTGTCCTAGGGTGTTACCTTTACAACTATTATAGTAAATGAGCATTTTTGATGCTAACTGTAGGACTGGGCTTTTTTGTTTATTATTAAATACCAAATTAATATATGTTCTTATACTTTCCCTTTTTTATTTAGGTGGTCCTTAATTGCTGGTCGGGTCCCGGGAAGAACAGATAATCAAGTGAAGAATCATTGGAACACTCATTTAAGCAAAAAACTTGGAATCAAGAAGAGAAAGTGTAAAATTAGTGACTCTTCGTCAAAATTCTCCGAGAAATTAGAAGCTGATTTCCATATTAAATTAAGTTCAAATGATGAATCAATTCCTTGTAACAATAACACTACTGAAATTGAACTCCAAAATGTGATAGAAGGTAGTCATGAGAAGGCAAAAGAAATCAGTAGCACCCATGAGCCAACGATAAGGAATGATTGCTATGAGAATTTTTGGCTCTCTTATGATGATCCATATCTATGGATTCCTAGCTTAATGGAGCTTTCAGACGAGTCTCTTGGTTTTTTTATGTAAAGCTCCATTTTTTATTTCGACAAATCTCTTTTTAATAAGATAATTCGTCCTGTGAGTTAACAGGTACACGCACGTGTTCACATATTTGATATCCTGAAATGAGATTCAAGATTTTCAGCCACTCAATGCCAATATTTGCATAGTCTCAGCAACCTTACTTACAAATACGTAAAAGTGCATGTGGGGATTTGTCACCCGTTTTTAATGGCTGTACCCTACAAGAATTGAGAAATGCGTGGCATTTTTTAGAAGAAGCCACGCATTTCTTGTATTTTCAAGGATACAGAACTAAAAAAATAAATTATTTGTTCCTTAAAAAAAAATAAGGAACAAATTAATAGCTTCCTTTTCACTTTTAAAGCCTATTTGTTTTCATGTGTCTATTTTTAAAAAAATATTATTATTATTATTATTTTTTTATTTACTTTAAATTAATATTTTTTTTAATAATTTTAGATATTTTAATCTGCTTACTTGGTACTTTAATTAATATCTTCATCTACTTGTAATGAAAGCTTAGACTATTAAATCAGCTTTGAAATATTAGTTTGATGATTTGGATTGGTTTGGAATTAAATTACTGGGTCACTAATGTGACTTATATATTCTACCAATAAAGGATTCAATTGCTCATGAAAGTGCTCCAGGTTTGGATAGGAAGTAGCTGGCAAATTCCTGAAAATGCATCGACGAAAAGACTATGAATTTCTTGTCAGAATACTGAGTCATATACCAACGACAGTCACGTGCAGTAGCTACTAGTAGTTGATAAGATGGCAACCCCCAATTGATTTATATATATATATATATATATATATATATATATATATAAATAAAAAAGTCGCTATCTAATATTATAATCACTAGGAACTCTAACTGGTCTTTTAGATATTCTAAGGTAAGGAACTAGTTGCGTAAAGGGAAGGTATTAACACCCCTAGTATGCCCTACCTAAAATAAGCTGCTTGATATTTGGTTTGCCTTATAATTGCTATGGTGTTGGTGTTCTCTTAATTAATTTTCTTAAGATAGGTTTGATATGATGAATGGATTTGGGTTTAAAGTTAAAAAATAAGAACCCTTGATCAATATATATCATACCTTTAGATATGTCTACAAAATGTCAAGGAGAACCAATGCAAATCTCTTCAAATTTGTGTTTGATTCAAACTAAATTTATTAAGATAGAAATTCAAGGAGATTTCATGTTATTTTTCCTTTAGTATTTCAAAAGTATACGACTCGTAAATTGAAAGGAGAAGGGACCAAAATTTAGAAATCTAAGGAAATTCAGGGTATTTTAAAAGCTCATTTTTGCATTATTGTTTTATACTCTCACGGCTCGTAAACCGTGGAGTCAAAAATTAAAATATCCTCAATTCTAATCAAGACTTCTTTCAAGGATGTGTGATGACTTATTATTCCTTGGATTCAAAAACCCAAATTCATCTACGCATATAGGTCTATAAATTTGATGAAGGATTCAAAGTAAGATAAATTTGTTTTGAAGACCAGAATCTGGCTGCAATCTGGTTAGTCAAAAGGATCTTCTAATCTGATTCAGAAAACTAACAATGTCAAACATCCCAATCTGATTGAGATTCTACCATAAGAAAATGAGCCCTAGGACCCAATAAAGGTGTAGGTCAATTCTTTAACATATCATGAGTGACAAAATATAGTTGGGATGGTCAGATATTGTACGAAACCAAGTCAGAACAGAGCCTAAGTTAGAAAAAAAAAATTACGATAGCAGCAGAACCAATTTTTTTAGTGCAAATTATGAGGGATTTATCCAACCTTAAAGACCAAATAAATAAGGAACGAATTTAGTAATATGAAGACTCATAATCAATCTAAGAAAACTTGACGATTTTGGCAGCAAAGAGGAAGAATACAAAGAGCAGAAAACAACTCAAACAGGGTTTGAAAAATATTTCTTTCTTCTTTGCTTTTGTCAATCTTTCAGCAAACATAAGCTAAATTTCTACACTCGATTCAAATGAGGTACACATCATCTCCAGCAAGTAGAGTTCAAAATTGAATAACAACACATGGGATCCTTGAACTGTTGAATTTTCCATATATATAGATATACGTACGACTATTCTTTACTCTTGATCTGTCGAATATATAAATCACTCACATTGCAAGGGGGCAAAATTAGTGGGGAGAAATGATTGTAATATTTATGGTAATAGTAGGGTTTTATTGTTAAAAACACAAAAAATATATTAATTTAAAATTAATAAAAAATAAAAAAAATTAAATTTTTTAAAAATATTTTTAAAACATATATATATATATATAGCCCTTAGGATAGATCCATTTTCAACAACATAATAATTAGCCATCATGGAAATAGGAGAAAAAAAAAAAGATTAAGGCTGGAGGGTTGAGTTTCCAAGGTTGGCCTGGTAACTGTAGGTTTTGGCAACTTTCCAGCCAAGATTCTCTATACTCAATCGAATTGCATTCACACCATCCATTAAAATGCACTTTGTAGGGTACATATTTATTGTTCATATTACTTTATCTTCCAACTTTATTGATGGAGTTCTTATGTCAGAGCCACTAGAAAATTAATCAAAGAGCCTAATCCAAAAAGGTGTGAACTCTTTTTCAATGGTGGACTTGCCAGGAAACATGTCAATCTTTGCTAATAATAACTGACTTGTTATTATACTGCGAGTCAAAACTTTTTTTTTTTCAATGTAAACAGAATATTCAGGTTAATATTCTACAATAAAAAAATATTATTATTAATTTAAAATTTAATGCCTATATTTAATAAAATAAATTAATTATTAATAAATGCTAAAAGGATCTTAACGCTAACTAAAAATATAAAAATATCCAACCATATGCTATAGGAAGACTTGTAGTTTTTTTAACTTAATTATACAACATAAATATTTTTTATATAAGAATTCTTTCTTTTTTATTACTTTAAATTCGTTTGAAATAAAATAATTTGCTAGTAAGAGCTTTCCTTTTTCTTATTGATATCTTTTATTTTTAAAAAAATCTAATAATTTTTTCTGTCATTTGATTTTAAAACAACTAAAAGAATTCATAAGATATGAGCACGAAAATCAAGAAAATTAAAATAAGAATAAAAAAAACCTCTTCTGACTCTTTACTGTGCTCATTTGTTTTCTGAAAATTTTCACTGGAATATTTGTTTCCCAACAACATATTATCATTATTTGAAAAGCAATTTTCAATTCTAAAAAAATAACACCCTCATAATTTTAAAACTAGGATATTAAGGAATGTAATAATAACAAAATACTTGAATATTGTTGCGGGAAATTCTTTAAAAATATTATTTAACTCAACTTATTAATTGATCATCCTTGAAATATTTTGATGTGAATCCTTAATATAGGTTTTTAAACTAAATTATATAGATATTAACATGATGTAACTGATAAGTCTAAAAACAACATAAAAAATTAATAAACACGTGGTTCAATTTAAAAAAAGTTCAAGATAATATATACACACACACACACTAAGAAGGCGACATATCGGATTAATCCAAGTGAACTTGATGAACTTATGACCTGGGTCATGTACCCTTTTAGATTTAGTAAGTAATTTTTTTGGAAACTATTTTTTATTTGATTATATAATAAAAATTCAAAAATCTCATCATAACAATTAAAAAATAAAATATGATGGATTGTGCAAAAAGAATGATGGTTCAAGACCAAAGTAAAAATAAAATAGAATTTAATAAAATAAAACAAGATCCTTCATTAATCTAGGAATTTAAAAGAAATCAAATATATTATATTTTAAATTGTATAGTTTTTAAAAGTTTAAAAAATAAACAGTTATGATTTTTTTTTATAAAAATACTAGACAATCAAGCATAGGTAGCCCAAAAATAAGCTCAAGCCCACATGCTTGAGTTGTTTTTTATTTCTCCTTCTAATTGGATAGACACAATGTCATACATCTAATTTTTTTAAAAAGAATTAAATGATATATTTTTATCTTGCCTAGATTTCAATCATCATAGAGATGAGGGGAAAATTAAGAATGTATTTTTTGATCTAGAAACTCATTTTCAACCCATCTTCATTTAAAAACATTGTTAGAACCTCATTCAAAAATCAATTTATCAATTCAAAAAATCTCAAAAACCAGCATCTTTAATTTGTTTTATGATCAAATCAAATATTTCAGGTCAACCGAGTCTAGTTAACCCGATCAGGTCAAAGGATTAAGACCTTATTCAGTTTGTAATTTTTTTGCTAATGGGTATTTTTGTTTAATGGTGTGTTTTGCAAATACTTCCTTAGACTTGTTTTGACTGTCACACCTAGACATCGCAGCGACTAATTAAAAAATTATATCTTTGGAAAAGAATGGATTTCTGACGTTCTATTCTTTGATGGGGAATATTCTTGTTTAAGAAGTCGCCACCTAGTATTATGGTCACTATAAACCCTGACTAGTCAGCAGAGATTCTATGGTACGGGACTGATTACGCAAAAGAAAAGATATTATCACCCCTTAAACGTCCTGCCTGAGGCAGGTTGTATTGGTAATTTTTGTCATAAATTGCTAATGTTATTTATTTATTTATTTATTTATGCTATGATGGTTTGCGTGTGATATTCTCAACTCTGGCGCCAGTGAATATTTAACTAGGGATACTTCCAACTCTAACGTTGATAAATATTACGTGGTTATAAAACAAAATAAACTTAAATCCATATTTTTATTCCTGACTCTAGCGTCAGTGAATAAAGAAAAATAAAATTTATTTTAATGCAAACACATTTTTTTTATGTAGTTAAAATAAAATAAAATAAAATAAATTTAAATCAGTATTTTTTATTCCTAACTCTGGCGTCAGTAAATAACCCAATAAATCTATATTATTATTTTTTATTCATGCATACACATATTTTTTTTATTTTTTTATTTTTTTAATTTTTGAATTGGGTCCAACCCAGCCCACATGGACTGGGCTAGACCCAGCCAGCCCAGTCCGGCCACTGGCCCAAGCTAGTGGCCCGGCTGGGCACAGCAACACACGTGAGCTAATTCACTCGTGTTGCTCACTGTTCAAGTGAATTAAAATTCACTTGAACAGTGCAATGTGCTCTTTATTTGGAGAATGAAACAAAGCGGGAGGAGAAGGATGGCTTACCTGATCTCAGTGGCGGAGCCACATAGGAGATTAAGGGGGCAATTGCCCCCTTAATTTTTTTTAATTATTTTGAATTGTTTTTGAAAAATAGAAATAGATTTAATTAATTATTTTAAATTAATTGAAAGTTATATTATTTTTAATTGAATTGGTTACGATATAAAATTAAATTTTTTCACGAGATAAACAAGCAAACATTTTAGTTGTTGTAAATGAGTAAATATTGATATTTGCAAAATTAAAAGTTGGTTTTTTCTTAAAAAAAAAGGAAAAAAATTATTTTTTTATTTTTAAAAATGATCTATCATGATAAATTTAAATTATCAATGATGATCCATATCCATGCATTATTTACAGTATGCTACATGGTAATGGAGTGTAAAATGGGTTTTGATGAATTGATATGTATTTTATTATGAATTTCGCATGGAGAATTTACAATTATTATATAACTAAACTGAATTTTTTTTATTATGAAAATTTATTTAGAATAATTATAATGTAAGTTTTCTCATTTTAAAAGTATTTTTAAATTAATATATTTATTTTGAATTGATTTTTAACATGTATTTATATAATATAGTATTTACTAATTAATTTGCCCCCTCATTTTAAATACTCTGGTTCCGCCACTGCCTGATCTGCTGGAGGCGATGAAGACGACGGTGAAGTTAATGTTAGTCTACGTGTTTTCTGCTAGTGTTTTTTCTTTTGCTTTCCTTGTCTTGGACTTTATTCCTCTGTTTCCTTTTCCCCCCGAATTCCCATCGTTTTTGGTCTCTCTCTCGCTGTAAGTTCCCCTGCTCGTCGTCTCCTCTCTTTATACTCCCTGTTTTTGTTTTCTCTGCAGCTTTTTAGATGATGCAGGAGCTAAAGAGATGATGAGTATACCGGCTTTTGTGAATTTTGTTTTGACTGATTCTGGGTCTTTCTTTGTCTGCAGGGCAGAGCTGATTCTTCTCGGTGATGCCCCTCCCTTTTTCTTTCTCTCTGTGAATTTGTGCTTTTTCACTCTGTATTTCTGCTCTGTTTGTTTTAGCTCTGGATTTTTGCTTGCGTTTTCTTGCTTGGTTGCCTCCCTCTCCTCTGTTTCGGTTCGTCCTCTTAAAGAGCTTCCCCTCCCCAGTCCTGCCTTTGCAGGACTCTTATGTAATCCACGAACGAGATCGTGGGTAAGAGACGTGGTGCAGTGGCCTTGAATTGCTGGATTTTCCCTGTTGAATCGGTCTCTCCGTGCGAAACGGAAATGAAGAACAAAGCTTCCAAACGGCGTCGTTTGTATCTTTAAACTTAACAATTGGGATCTTAATCAGTAATAATCAATTTCTAATTGTGCCTTTGGATTAAATTCAATTGAACCCTCAATTATAGTGCCATTTACACAACAGTCCTGGTTTCTTGAATTATTTAATTTAGTCCTTGGACTTTAATTTTCTAGTAAGTTTTCTTTGAATAAGCTCTAAATTTTGATATTTGTACAATTAAACTCCTGATTCCTTTAATTAATTAAATTAAAGTTGAATTAAGTCCTCAAACTCATTAATTCTTCAATTAAATTCTTAATTTCATTAATTAAAATAATCTAAATTTTAATTAAATCAATTCTCCAATTAAACCCTTGATTTAATTAATTAAACTAGTCAGGAGTTTTAATTAAAATTTTAAACTTCCAATCATGTTGCCCTTAACTTAAATTTTAATTCATTCTTCATTTATTTTATTTTTACTTGTTTTTCATTATTTTTTTAAATAAAAATAATTAAAATAAAAAAAGATCAAATTTTGAGTTATGACATAGACAATTTTATAACAAAAAAAAAATAGGTTTTTGCTGATAAAAAATTAAAAAATATTTATTTTTTCTTGCATACAACTAAAAATACTTAACATTATTTGAGCATTTTTAAAAATCTAAAATAATTTGGCATGTTTTAGAAAGGGTGTTGCATAGATTTTATAATAAGTTTGTAAAGTTCCAAATTATTTTGGCTTATATTTCAAAAATATTAAAAATTTATTTTTTGCAAGAGAATATATGTCACTTTTAATATAAGGATAAAAATACATACAAAAGAGTTAATTTCCATAATATTATTAGAGATAATGATTTGTTATCACTCACCTTTAATATAAGGATTAAAAAAACATATATGAGATTAATATCTAAAATATTATTGAGAGTAATACAGTTCATTCACTTATAATATAAGGATAAAAAACTGCAAAGAATTTTATCTGAAATAGTATTTGGAATGACTCGATAGCTAAAAATTTCAAGTTTATATCGAAAAAAGCCTTAATGATTTGAGGATATTTTACCATTCTAGATCAAATTCTTAACCTAGAAAATCAGAGTTTGTTTATCATACTAAACCCGTAATAATAAGCTGATATAAATAAAAACATTATCAGATCATAGTAAATAATGAAAAAAAAACAATGCAACTTATCTCAGGTAAGACGTAATAAAGGTACTAATATTTTTTCTTTACACAACCAGTCTCTTGCCTAGAATCTTAAAAAGGCTAGTTAGAAGTCCTAGTAATCACAATACTAGGTGGTGACTCCCTTATCCAACCAAAGATCATCCAAAACATGCTCAAGAAGGGTCGGCGCGACGTCGCACACTCACGAGGAGAGTATGCCACTTTGTATTAATTATATTCTAGTTCTTAATTAATTCTAAAATTTATTTGCAATCAAGTCATACTTGATTAATCATCTCATTTAATTTCTGATTAATAGTTCTTATGTGTACGACCCATTAAGTTTTTTAATAATTTGACCCAAATATAAATCACAATTCTAAATAAAATAGAAATAAATAAATTAAACAAATTAATTTATTATCAATTCGACAATTAATTAATTTATATTTGAAAATAAAATATAATATCTATCACCATGTTATAATTCTTTAAATATTAGAAAAATCATAAATAATTTAACTTAATCCTTTTTTACTAAATTCTCATTATAATTATTATTTTTTTATTAATAATATTTTAATTTAAATATTATAACATAGAATATACCTACTATACCAAATCAAACAAATAGATCGTTGCACACAAAACCAACTATTTATTCAAGGAGCTGCCCCGCTTTTATTCATTCTTGAAATTATTATTCATGATGACAAATGTGCAACACAGGCTTCCATTATTGGAAACACAGTGACAAGCACCACATGCTTAAAGGAAATCAAAGGGTGAGGGAAACAACATAGATATTGTGATTTTATGTGGTTGAGGATCTTGAATCTTGATGGCGTAACGATGGACTTGACCTATTTGCAACACGTGGAGATGGGCGGCGTAACGGTGGACTTGACCTCCCAGAGCTGGAAACACCCTTTAACAAAATCATAATAACCACCCCTCAGTGCTAGAGCTCCCTCTGCCATCCTTTCTTGAACATATGGGTATGTCTGTAAGTTTATCAGTGATAAATTCACGGCCTCCTGCATAACAGTGTTGCCTAAACAAATTAATATCACCAGCTTCATTTCAGCTATTGATTGATCACAAAGTTTTCAATAATAATTACCTTTTCACATTTATGGATCTGTTCAGGAAGTGGAAGATGCCCAAACTCAGCTTTGACCTTGGCCTTGGCAGGTAAGCCGATTTTGACCCAATCATCTACGAAGTCACTGCACATAAATTCATGAAATAATCATTTGAATTTCCATCATTAATCATCACTTCTCCACATAAGTCGTTTTCTTTAAGGAAAACAAAAAAAAACAAGAAAGCCATACTTAGCAGTCGAACCATCCTCCGGGAGAGTCATAAGCCTCTCTATCCCACCGCAGCGACTATGCCCAATGACCAAGATGTTTTCTACCTGTCAAACTCTCTCGTAGTTAGCAATCAGGAATTCCTCTAATAAAATTGATGTATAAAGAAAGAAAAAAAAGTGTTCAGGAGTTTAAGATGAACGTAAATTTACCCCCAGAGTCGCCACAGCATATTCAATAGTTGCTCCAACTCCAGAGTATCTCAGCTGTGTGCCAGGCCACCATATCAGTTACATAATACATGCATGAATCATTGAGAATAAACGTAGATTAACTACTCAGAAATAAGATTTCAGAATTCAGTTCTTGAGACCTGGTTAAATGCAGGAACCAGGTTAGCAATGTTGCGGACCATGAAGGCTTCACCAGGTTGGAAGTCCAGGACGTGAGAAGGGCTAACCCGGGAATCAGAGCATGCGAAAACCAGAAACTGCATCATGGGATTATCTTAATAATCGTTTGATTTAATTAGTGATTTTACACCGAGAAATTAAACATTACCTTGGGGGACTGGCCTTCTGCAAGTTCACGGTACAACTCTGGATACTTGCTGCAAGAGTAAATATCCCAGGAATTAATAATCATAAAACCATATATATATAGCTATTGATCTTAAGGTTGAGTTGCATTATCTTACTCAAATTTAGTGGTCTTGAAGCGATGAAACCCATCCAGAATTCTTCCAACTGGATCACAGTCATCCCTCTCAGTTCTTGTCTCAACCTCCTTGTTCAACCCGTCATCCTTCTCACTGCAAGCAAGATAATAATTATATATAACCCTCGCAGAAGTTTTAGCCCTTGAATCCATTGACAATCTTCAGTTTTTGAACAAAATTGGAGATCTAATTAGATATTTGTGTCGAACCAAACCAAGTAGGGTTACGGTTCATTTTTCAAGCGAGACAAACACATGACACTTTGGCAGTCATGTGTTTTTTAACTTAGCTCTTTTGGTTAAATTATAATTAATCCCTTCGCAAGTTTATTTGATCAACCAGTCCTTGAACAAATCAGTTTCAATTACTTTTCACCTGTCTGACTTTTAATCCAATTTTTCTCGAGGATTATACACACTTTTACTCTTAATTCAACCAACATAAAAGGATTAAAAAGAACATTACTTATCAAGAAGCTTCTTCGATCGTTCAATAGCTCCTTCATGTGACAGATTACTCATGCCTGTATACCTACACGATATCAGAATAAATAAATAAATAAACATTTGTATATTAAAGAAGCACTACTCGATCATAAGAAATAATAATATAAAAAGAATAATAACATACAGAAAATTTTACAATTGACTCTCAATGCAATGCACTCGATTGAATAGGCAAATCTAACAGAATATTGTAAACGATTTCTTGATACCAAACATAAAAAGTTGAAGCATAGGTTACACTTGTCAACAAAATGAGAGGGAAAAGAAGAAGAAGAAGAGGAAGAGGAAGAGGACGAGGAAGACCTTTTGCTAGCTAGGAAATGGAAAGTTGTCGATTGAATGTATATTGATATTCACCACACAACTTGGGCACAATTTTGCAGCAAAATGAAGTTCTTATTTATAAGCAAGGTGCAGCATACATGTTGATTTCCTCGGGTGAGAGAATACTTGACAAAACAACATTATTGTTTACAAGTAATATTTACAAACGTTTAACATACATTGACGTGAGTTTATATTCAAATGCTTGCGTGCTTGGTTAGTTCACTAAGAATTATAAGCATGTGAACGTCGTACATGTCCTTGACGTTGTCTTAATAATAGAGTAGAATGAATAAATTAAAACCCTACGGTCATCAATTCAGCCTCCCAGCCCACGCTAGCTACACACCAATCCCAATTCAGCTCGGTGTCTATAAGCTGACGAAATTAACCGAGAAAATTAGTAGCAGGTAGGGAAAATATCTAAGTTTACCCCAAAAAACTAAATGCGTGAGCATTCTTCCAACATGTGAAAGTAAATAAGTAGTTAAGATTTTTTCAAAAACGTTTAACAACAGTCAATTTGCCTGATTGGCAGGTCGTGTTTTTTTATGAAAAATGCGACGAAGTCATCAGCAGCCTTGAATCGTCAATATAGTAAGGAATTTTTGATTGGTTGTCGGAACTTTATTTTATAATGGAGAACTTTAGCAACTCTCACCAATATGAGGGTTTTCCTTATGCAATTGAGTAAAACAATGTCAAAAACCATTTTAATCTAATAATTTAATAATTTAAGATATTAAGTAAAGTTTTAAAATATAATTTATATTATTTTTTAATACACCTCCTCAAATGAAAATTCTTTGAACTTGAAATTTACACATATCTATATTAACCTGTACTTAATTTTTATCAAATAAATAGAGATTGTGAGATATGAATCCATGACCGTTTAATCATCAAAACTCTGCTACTATGTTAAAGAATTATTTTGACCTAGTAATTTAAATTATTAAGTAAAATTTTAAGATATAATTTATATTATTTTTTAATAAATAATTGATATTTTCTATTCGGATTGGATGGACTCACAAATGAGATGAAAGCTAAGCTCAAGAAACCCTTTTGTACCAAGATGTTTGAGAATGGTTGATGCTGGAAGTTAGCAAAGCGGAGAGTCAAAAATGACGAGCGCACCTTGAAGAGATCGGTTTGTCTTTTAGGTTGAAAAAAACATGTAAAGAAATGAAATATATCACAATTATATGGAACAATGAAATTGTAAAAAATTAAGGTTGGGAGACTAAACTAAAAAGAAAGATGATATTATTCATTGAAGAATGACAATCACATGAATTGTGAGACATGTATATTGTAAATCATATATATATATATATATATATATGTTGGTGACAAAAGACAATATTGTGGAGTTCATCTATTAAAAAGGTGATAAAACAATAGAATTGTCACCCGACTGCGATGAAAAATCACAGATGAATGGGAAGGTCTTAGGAACAAATATTATTTGGAAATATATTACAGTGTTTATGTCACAAGTTGCAACATGAGCTGCAAATACGGTGTGATATACTATGAATTTTTATGGGAAATAGATTTAAAAAAAAAGTTAGAAGATAATTACCTGGATAATTGAGTAACTAATAGATACATAGAAGATAATGGTTACTGCATATATATATATAAGAAGTGTAATAAGTCATGTAATTAAAAAACAATAATAATTTTTGTGGACATGAAATCGTGGAAAAAACCCTGAAAGATGAAAGGTTATATCAGTTGACATACAATTAACAAAGAATCTTAAAAAGTAAAAGGTTATTGACAATTGTTATTAATGGACTGACTATATAAGATGAATTACAAAAAACAAATAAGAACAACTAAATAATTCAACGAAAACTCAAATTATTGCATCGTAATTTTTTAAGTTCTCATGACTTTTGAAGCATAAAATCTTTAGATGATAATTTTTATTACATAACACGTGCATGAATACTTGACAAAACAACATTATAGTTTAGTAGTAATATTTACAAACGTTTAACACGGGGGTGGAGAGGGGTGGCCCGTGCAAGGAATTTTTTTTCTAGCCTCTCCTTTTTATAATATTAATATATTTAGCTTAAATAATAAAAAAAAACTAATATTTTAACTCCTTTTAATTTTTTTTTCTGGTTCCGCCCCTAGTTTAACATGCATTGATAGTAACATCAGTTTATATGTAAAAGTGAAGGATACAAACAAAATTGAAAATGCTTGCGTGCTTGGTTTGTTCTCTAGGAATTATAACCATGTGAAATGTATTATCTCAATCATAGAACGAATAAATCAACACCCTATGGTTATCAATTCAGCTCTATGTATATAGGGGTAACCTCATATTCCAAACACCCCCCCCCCCGGCGGCGACACCCAATCTCAATTAGGTCCCTGAAAAAAAAAGGCTATTCATTGACTCCCTGATGTATCAGAAATTCTCAATTAAGTTGCACAATATACAATAATTTTCTGCTATTCTACACAATTAAAAAAAATGTCATTTTTTGAACAAAATTCAACATTTTCTATCAAGAATCTACAATGATTTTAGATAAAAGAACTTAATTGAATATTTAAAACAAATAGGAAGGTTGATGACGAAGCCGAGAAGAGTGGTAGCTGGTTGGGAACAAGTATAAGGTTACCCAAAAAGCTAAATGCGTGGTAGAGAAACTATAGTAAGGGAAAACGTTATGAGTGCAAAAGTAAATGATTAAAGAAACTCTAGTTAAGATTTTTTCTCAAAAAACGTTTAACAACATTAATATTGCCTGGTTGCTTTGTATAGTGCAAAGATGTTGGTTCATGCATATCGTGTTTTATATGAAAAAAGCAACGAATTCATCAGTAGCTTCCGTCAATTTAGCCGGATTCAAGGTGATGAATGATATACAAAAAAAAATGAGACGAATATAAAAGTTTTAAGTAAATTTTTAGGGATCGAAAAGCAGCGAATTTTTATCTTTCATTAAGAACATGTTTGAAAGTGTGGTAATAATTATTTTTTAAAAAATTTTTTACTTGGAAATATATTAAAATAATATTTTTTATTTTTAAAAAATTATTTTTGAAATCAACGTATCAAAATGATTTAAAAATATTAAAAAATATTAATTTGATACAAAATATAAAAAAAATTCAATTTTTTTTAAAAATATTTTTAAACACAAAAACAAAAAAGACATATATTACATAAATTGATACTGAAGCAGGTTAGTTTGTTCAATGGACAAAACTATTAGCAATATCTTCTTACCCTGCAATGCAGAACGGAATCCATTTAAGATATTGTGAGGACTCGAGAGACAGCATGAAGAACAACCTTACCACATGAATTTGAGGTGATGAATGAAATAAAATTAAAAAAAAAAAGGAGACAAATATAAAAGTTTCCCTTACTTTTATTTTAAAAAGCTTTATGTAGTTTAATGAATGTGTTTTGTTAATAAAATCACAAACAGTTGCATAACTTGTGATCATGAGCAACTCTCACCAATATGGGCTCAGATTCCAACAATATAAAGGTTTTCCTTCGGCAATTGAGTAAAATGATCGGCCTTCCTCTTCATATTGGATGGAATCACAAATTAGATGAAGGCTAAGCTTAAGAAACCCTTAATTTGGTATCAAGATGTTTGGAAATGGTTAATGCTGGGAGTTAGCAAAGCGGAGAGTTAAAAATCTTGAAGAGATTGGTTTCTCTTTTAGGTTGAAAATAACATGTAATTAAAGAAAAGAAATTTATCACAAATATATTTAACAATTAAATTGTAAAAAATTAAAGTTGAGAGACTAAAAAAAAAAAAATTACATTATTCATTGAACATCACATGAATTGCGAGACAATGTATTGTATAATCATATATACATGGTTGGTGACAGAAGACAATATGATGGAGTTCATCTATTATGAAGGTGACAAAATAATAAAGTTGGTACCTCTCATAGATGAATGTAAATAGATTTAAAAAAAAGAAAGAAAAAAATATAGAAGATAACTATTTGATAATTGAATAATTAAAAAAAACTTAGAAGATAAGAGTAGTCACTGCTGATGAAAATCAGACCAGAAGATAAAAGTTTTGATCGTAGACCCCTTTATCCCCCCCCCCACACACACAAAGAAGAAAATTATACATAAATAGGTATAATAAGTCACAAGATTAAAGGGCAGCAATAACTCTCGTAGACGTGAGATCATGGAAAGAACTTTGAAAGATGGAAGGTTATCATTAATTGACAAATAATTAGTGGAGAACCTTAAAACATGGGAGCAGTGTTTTTAAACTCAGCCCTTGAGTTTTGACCGGGTCACCTGGTTCAACTATATTTTTAATAAATTAAAATAACATAATTTTGGTAAAAAAAAAAATAATGGGTTGTAACCGGGTTTTAGATGGGGTCTTGCCAGGTCAGTCGGGTTTTTAACTACCTCTATTTTTTCATAAACCCGACCCAATTCCAGTCTCGGGCCTGGTTTTAAAACTATACATGGTAGGTTATCAATAATTGATATTAATTGACTAATAATACACACATCGATTTGAAATTACTTGAGTAGATCTAGAACTAAATCCAGAGTTAAAACCAATTAATTGAGAACTCCAGAGTTCAAACTAGTTATCTAAAAACTCTAATCTAGTATAACTTGGTAATACAAATTTAGAATTACATGAGTAGATGTAGAACTATAGCCAGAGTTAGTTAATTAAGAACTAGAGAGATCAAACCAGTTAACTTACTCTAATCTTAAGTTTACAAAGTCCTTTTAATTGAGGCAAACACAAAAGAGCCCATATCAAATAATTGACAACTATAGTGGCAGTGTTAAATTAATTCTTTAGAATTATAGCACCAAAAAAATCAAAATTACTAGAAAGTTTATAAAAGAAAGACCAGTTAATTAATGTTCTTATTGAAATAGAACATGAAATACCAACTTTTTAGGAAATAGAGTTAAAAAAGAAAAAATAGAGAGACATATATATGTTAATAGGAGATTGATATGCATGTCTTGAGTCAAGATAAGAGAAAACTAATAGAATCATTGATAAAAAAAAATAATAATAAATAAATAAAACATACCAACGCATTGTTAAACAAGTTTATAGTCTAAGGGTTCAACAAACCCATAGACCAACTTATCAAAGACCTTATCCAAACTATATAGATAGAATGCACCTTTATCCCACTAATTTTACATTCCTAAACTTTACATTGTTCAATGGTCAAGGGTTAATACCTGCTCGAGAGCATTAGCTAGATTCATCTGAAAATATAGAGAAGCTGTTGATTCTGAATTTTTAAAGTTAAAATTGTTTCAATTTTTATTAACAGGAAGTGCATTCACTTGGTATATAAATTTACCAACAAACTCTACTTAGAATTGGAATAACATGCAAACTATATTCCAGGAACATTTTTCTATGACAAAACTAGAGTTTGTGTTGCTAGACTTAGTAAAATTGAAACAATATCCTGGAAAGACTGTGAAGCGGTATTTAGATAGATTTATAGAGGCTAGAGAAAAGTGTTGTTTTAGGATTCCTTAAAAGGAATTTGTAACAATTGCATAACAAGATCTGGAATGGGAATATATATATATATATGAGTTTGGGGTAAAAGCTTCTAAGTACGAGAGTTTATTAAGAGTGGAAGTAAAGAAAAATGTCCCAATTCATTTAACTTATTATCAAAAAAACAATAGATATAGATGTTGTAAATTTTATAAATGGCAAACTAATAGATTGCGATGCATTAACAAAAACAAAATTGATAAAGCTCTAAGATCTTCGAGGTCAAATGAAGAAAGGCATTATTCATTTAACATAAATCTAGTTGATGTTATTTTTTATTGGTTATTAGCAAACAAAAGAATTAAAATTAAAGGAAACATAAATAGGTGACTAATGAAGAATTTAAAGCGAAGAATTATTATAAATGACATGAGGTGATTGGTCATTCGACAAAGAATTATGTAATATTTAGAAATATAATTCAGGATTTGATAAAAATAAAGCATGTTAAGTTTCCTGGAAACAAAAAAAAAAAAGAAACAATAGGAATTGATGAGAACCTTTTTCTTTCAATCAATACACTAATCATTTCTAAGGATATTTTATTGTCCCAGGGTGTTACCTTTACAAACTATTACAGTAAATGAGCTTTTTGATGCTTTGGTAACAGGTCAAATACTTAGATTCACGGCATAAGATAAATCATAGAACACGGAAGGATTGTGTAAATGGCATATGACTATAAACCATACTACTGATAAATATGCAAACTTTAAGAGATTTATTAGAAGTAAAGTTGCAAAAGAAGTGATAAGCCTCGATGAGGAACATATGTAAATTCTAAGTCAATCAAAGTTCAATAAGGCCTTACGAGAGCATTGCATAAAAATACCAAAAAAAAAACACATGGACTAAGCAATGGAATTTTTGTAAATATAAAAATAACCCCTTCTCCTTATATACTGGCCAACTATTCCAACAGCTCAAAATACAGAGAGAGAAGCTAGAGGAAAAAAAAAAAAAGGTTAGCATTCTAGAAGCCATATCTTCGTCATTCACTATCTGATCAGACTTAGTTTTGGATATTGTTTATGTCTCATCACCCTCTATAATCTAATCATAGGGATTGTGATTTTTAGCTTCTTTTTTTAGAGATAAGATAAACGTAATTTTTATAACGAAACCGTATTGGGTCAATCACGATCATCGATTTGTTTCTCCTCCATCCATAATTGGATTTGTTTAAGATTTCATAGGGGGATTCATCTTGGTGTACTCTTCCTTCTGACTAATGGAGGTTATAAACAAACACCCTAAAGTAAACTTATTCGTCCTGAACAATAACTCATCATTTTCCAAGTCAGTTTGGTTATTTTTTGATATTGGGTAATTTAACTGTTGGATTATGTTTAGCATCATATGATGTTCCATAACTACATCATTAGGACTGTGCTGAATTTGGATATACACGGAGTTATAGATATTTGAATATAATGTTCTCAAACTCACTAGTTCATTATTGTAACTCGTTGAGTCATTGTTCCAACTTAGTTATTGTTGTAACTCGCTAAGTTACCGCTTCAACCTAGTGGATAATATAAAATTAAAAAAAATATAAAGAAAGCTCATATCTCCCATTAATGGAAGTTTTGGCCAAGTGATTGCTTAATTCAAATTGATGTGGAAATTCTATTTGATTGTCTTATATAATATGTTATGGTATTTCATATGAAGAAAATTGTATAGGGTTAAAAAAGGAACCTTTGGTTTCTAAAGGGATGGTTTCAACCTAGGATGAATGGAAAAAGATGTGTTTTGTTGGCTTTAGTACCTTATATTTGAATCTAAAAGTGTTAAGTGAATCAGGTTATGAAGGGTTAAATAAAATTAAAAGGGGAATTCAAAAAAAAAAAGCCACGTCCTTTTTAAATGCCATGTTTGGTTACCATAAATAACCAAGGTATTTGAGTTGTGTTTTGAATTATTTTGATATTTTTTGTGAAATTATGTTAATTAATGTGTTTGATAATTGATTATAGGAGGGAATTATTTAGAATTCGTTAATAAAAATTTAAGTTATTTAGACATTAAAAATTCTTTAATGAAAAATGCATACGTAAGTGTTATATAAAAAAAAAGCTTGTTAAGGTTTAAGAATATTGGTTAAAATGTTTATGATAATTGTATTTTTAATGGTATAGAAACAACTATAAGGATAAGATAATAGCAAGGAATAGCAACTTGTGCTCAGACTCTAGGTATTATTACTTTAGGTCTGTCATATACTTGTCCAGAGCAATGAATTATTTATAGTATTTATTTTGTGTGTAATATAGATAGGTTGAATTTCCTATTGTAATATAATGTTGTGGCTATTCTTGTTATTTAAATGAAACTAAGACAAACGATGTATGTAACTTAACTATTAATCTTTCTTTTTTTAGGTTTGTAATTTGACATTATACTTGTTCTTGTTTATTAAATTAATTATGAAAGTAATTAACTCATTTTGTTTCTCATATTCTTGTTTATGTCATTATTATAAAATAATTCATTTTGCAATTGTATATGAATTGTGAAACGTGGGTGTCCAAGTCAGTTTGTGCGCACCTCAACTAATTTCATGAGCCCTGAAATTAATGATTATGTAAGCATTCAGTGGCCCTTGGTTTGTGAGACTCGAATTAGTGACTTATAAGGAGAAAACTTAGAGTCTAACCAATTGAGTTACACCCCTCATAGTTAATTAAATTATATTCTTAATTAGTGATGTAATGGTAAAGGTCTAAGATAGTCGGATTATAAATATTTGTTTTGACTATGAGTGGATTATTAATATCAATACTTGAGATTGTTCAATTTTTTTTTTTTGGAGATTCTACTAGAAATTTCAGTAGATTATTAAACAATTAAAATAAGAGTAGTTGTCGTCATGATTTATTCACTATGAGAATTTAAAAAAAAAACAATTATAAGGTTTCCAATTATTCATGACTAATGATTCATATGAAATGTGGTTTAAAAATTGAGGTTGTTATAACTTAACTTTTTCAATTGGTAAACTAAAAGGAAAAATTTAGAACACCAACAAGAACTCTAACATCTAAACTATATATTTTTCTCATTTCTTGACCATGCTCATTTTTCCCTTTTCTTTACTTTCTTTGCAACAAGTCATCTGTGCTAACTTCTATAAAAAAGAAAAAAACAACTTATACCTTACAATTATTCTTATTTAATAAGTTCAAAGTCCACCATCTTATCTTATAATTTGCTCATATTTTGACCAAGAATATCCTATATTGTTAAACAAAAAATTAAGATTTTATGATCGAATATTCTTTTAAGATTAGGACTTTAAGACATTGGATTTGACCATAATTGCTTATATGGTTTGATGCTTTATAACAGCTCTAACAGATAACAGCCTATGCATTTACGAATGTATAAGACTTACTTAAACTTATATAGGTAGTCAGTGCAATGCATGAAATTATACAACACATGTTAACCTATTAATCGTGACCCAAGTCAATTGATCAAAAACTTCAAATTTGGAAAAATCGAAACCTAATATTGAACTAATCAAATATTAATAAATGAAATTGAAAAAAAAAATCAATCATACAAAAAGATAAAAACAAATTTGCAATTATAACCCAAAAAAACTCAATCCCACCCGGGTCAACTCGCCAAACTCATGGATCAGGTTATGAGATTAGGAAATCTGATAGAAAGAAAAATGAATAAAATCATAAAACCTATCATATATATATATATATATATATATATATATATATAAACATCGTTAGCTTATAAAACTCGTGACCTAGGCCATTTGACCAGAAACACCAAATATGGATAAACCACGAAGCCTAATTCTCAATAAATCAAATATTGTTAAAGGATAAAATGAAAAAAAAAAAAAAGCAACTACACAAAAGGATCCAAAAGAAGAAAAGGTCATTAAAAGCCAAAAAAAGATGTGAACCCACTAACCAACCAAACCCTCGAGCTAGGTCATGACATCAAGATAAGAAAACGAAGAAAACTACAAAAACTTATTTTGTAAAAAAAATCAATGTCAAGTAATGAGATCGAAAAAGAAAATAAGTCAAAAAAACAACATCAACTCATGTTAGCTTATAAAATTTGTGACTTGGGTCATTTGATTAGAAGCACTAAATTTAAAAAACCAAGAAGCTCAATTTTCAATAAATCAAATATCAAAGGATGAAATTAAAAACAAAAAGATTCAATTATACAAAAATGTTTAAAATAAGAAATAAGAATTAAAAAAATAAAGATTAAATTTGGAAAAAAAAAGAGACGAAGGATAATTTTGGATTGAACGGTTAAATTAAAAAGAATAATCAATTTCATAAATTAATTAAAAGAAGGAACCACCAAAAAATGAGGGCTAAATTAAAAAATAACAAATTTAATTTTTTTTATCAAAGGATGTAATTGAAAACAATTAAAAGTTTAAAAAATGGGCAAGAGAAAAAAAATTAAGAAATAAAAGAACAATGATAAAAAATTAAAAAAACAGAACATGATAAATTTAGATTGAATGATGGAATTGAAAATAAAAAAAATACCTACAAAAAAGTCAATGAAAAAAATTACAAATCAAAATAATAATGACAAACATTCAAATACACATAACTAAAGGGACTACCATGAAATTTTAAATGGTTGTCATAACCTAATTTTTTGTCCTTTTATTTTAATTATTTTATTAACTGAAAAAATGATGAAAAACAAATAAAAATAAAATATATAAAGAATGAATTAAAATTTAGGTTATAGCAACATGATTGAAAATTTAAAGATTTAATTAAACTCTTGACTAGTTTAATTAATCAAATCAAAGGCTTAAATGGAGAATTGATAAGTTTTGAGACTTAATTCAGCTTGGAATTAATTTAATTAATCCAATCCAGGGTTTAATTGGAGAATTGATAAGTTTTGAGACTTAATTAAACTTGGAATTAATTTAATTAATCCAATCAAAGGTTTAATTGGAGAATTGATAAGTTTTGAGACTTAATTAACCTTGAAATTAGTTTAATTAATCAAATCAAGGGTTTAATTGGAGAGTTGATAAGTTTTAGACTTAATTGAGCTTAAAATTAATTTATTCATGGGCTTAATTAAAAAATTATCGAAGTTTAGGGCTGATTATGGTCAAATTTGCAAGAAATTAAAACCTAAGGACCAATGTGTAAATGGTGCTGAGATGCAGGGGCTCAATTACAATTTACCCGAGGACTGGACTGAAAAAATTCAAAATGTCAAGGATCAAAATGCAAAACACCAAAAAGGATACCATTTCTAGACACTGTTCATCTTCTTCAACGCCTCAGTTGCCCACCGCCACCATTACACCTGCAATCAATGGTTGAAACGGCATTGTTCTCTGGCTATTAAAGCCAGAGAACGAAAGGCCACAAAAAAAAACGGGGGAAAAGACCGGGGAAGAGGGAAAGGGGCAGAACCGTGGGGAGAAGCAAAAAGCCATGAACGGCAGGGGGGAAGAAAAACTGAGGCAAAGCTGGGGAACTGGATTGAAAAGGGGACGAAAAACTAGGAAGAAAAATTAGGGCAAAATTGAGGGCAGAACCGAGGGGCCAAGGGATAGCACGAATGAAAACAAAGAGAGGAATCACAGGACCAGAAAAAAACAAAAAACAAAAAAAAGGGAAGAGAAACTGGGGAGTGAGCGACCGAAAAGGCGAAAACAAAAGGAAAAACTGAGAGAAGAGGAGACCTAGAACAGGGGACGAAGAAAGACAGGGACGAAAAGAAAAAAAAAAGAAACAGAGAACAGAGGAGACGACTGGAGAAGCAAACGAGACAGAAACAGGGGAAGAGAACAAAAAGCCAACATACCCCAGCTTCGCCTTCGTCTTCAGAACACAAACACAGTGAGCAGACGAAAAACCAGAGAAGAAAAATGCAAACAAAACCAGAGGAAGAAGCTTAAAAAACGAAGAGAGGACCAACGTCACCACCGACTGCCTCTTCTCCAGCACCAACTTCCAAAACCAGAGGAAGAAGCTAGAAAGGAGAGAGGAACGAGCAGCTGATAGAATCATAGAAGGAATACTACGACAGAAGGGAAACGAACGAACACAGGGATCTTGAGGCAAGGATAGACGACCAAGAAAGACTGAAAAATCCGGATTGCCATTTCCAGCACCAGGTAAGTTACGCTTTCCCTTCTTGCATTTTAATTACCAGCTCCTTAGCAGGCGTGCGTGAGCAGCTGGTTAAAAATGGCCAGCCGGGTCAAGCTTGTGACCCGATTAGGCTTATTGGGTCCCAGCTCAGCCCTTGTGTACTAAGTTTAGTCCAGTCAAAAAATAAAAATAAAAAAAATAGAAAAAATAAAAATATATATGTATAAATAAAAATAATGTAAATTTATTGGTTTATTTACTAACGCTAAAGTCAGGAATAAAAATATCGGTTTAAATTTATATTATTTTTATTCATTATATTTTATTTTATTTAACTAGAAAAATAAAAAAAATATGTGCATGCATAATAATAAATTTATTTTATTTGTTTATTCACTAGTATTAGAGTTAGAATAAAAATATTGATCTAAATTTATTTTATAGCTACGTAATATTTACCAACGCTAAAGTTGGAAGTGTCTGTAGTTGAATATTTACTAGCGCCAGAGTCATGAATGTTATAAACAAATTATCATGGCATAAGCAAATAAATGTTTAGCAATTTAAGATAAAACCAACAATGCAGTCTGCCTCAGGTAAAACATTTAAGGGGTGATAATATCTTTATTTCTACGTAACCAATCTCGTACCATAGAATCCCTATTGACCATTTAAAGTTTCTAGTGACCATAATATTATATGACAACTTCTTAAATAAGATATTTTCCCCTAAAAGAATAAGATACCATAAATCTATTTTTTTTTATAAATTAATATTATTTTTAGGACCATCGCGATCTCAGATGCAACAATAATTATCACAAATTTCAAGATAGAAAAGAAAAAAAAAACATTTTCGACAACAATCCACCAAGAAACAACCAGCACACTTTGGCTTTTAAGGAAAAGGACACCATGAGGATCCATAACACGATGGAAGGAAGTTTGTCACCATCATAGTCAGCCACGTATATTGCCCGAAGATGAAGGAGTGATTGACGCGTTCAACACACGCTTCAATAACTTTTTTTTTATTTATCAAATTACTATATTGCCTATGTATGAAATTACATAAAAATCCCTGAAAACCAGGCCTTGAGAATATGATTATAAAAGCAATTCGTTCATTATATTGTGCTTTAAAAAGTTAAAAACCAAAAAAAGCTCTAGAACATATTCAAGTCTTCTTTGCTTTTAAAGGAATTCAAGTAATTTTACTATGTAAAAATTAAAAAAAAAAATCAAGTTCTCTTTTAACAAATATAGAATGACAAATGGATTAAGTGAAAAGATTATTTTACCCCTCAGTACTAATTTATTTGATTTTTTTTTTATCAATGATGAATCTATGATTATATTATTTAAATTCACAATTAAACATGATATTTGTACTGTAGTTTGATCTCACCCTAGAAGTTTTTGTAATTAGCTTTTATAACTTTTTTCAATTTATTAGCTCATAGATTTGTTTTTATTTATTTTATAAAACATAAATAATATTTTTTTTCTTCTAAATTAAAAAACATTACAATACATGAAACAAATCTATAACGCAATCACTGTTTTTTTATGTTAAAAATTAATTTAAAATCCAACCCACAATTTGCACTACTTATTATTGGAATAACAATCAATTTTTTTTTAGTGTTGATAAACTCCAAGGACTAAAAGGGAGTTATTTAAAGAGCAACAACGCTACTGATGAGAGGGATGGCGGATAGCTTTTATAGCTGAGGAGCCCTGCTGGAGAGCATGCAGGTAGATGCTCTAAGGACTAGTTAGTTAGTGTTGATAAGCTCTAAGGACTACTTATATAATTAACTCTTCCTTTTTTGGGGTTTAAGAAAAAAAACTCCCACCAACCAAAAAGAAAAAAAATAGCAAGTGATAGGAGCAGAACTTCGAAATGAGCAAAAACTAACTGTGACTGACAGATAGACACCATCAACGTCATATCTTTTATATTCATTATCCTTCTTGATTCTTACTTTCTCCACTTCTCTTTATTTAATTTTCCTTTTGGTTTCAAAATTCAGTCAACGTAGGAGGTTTGAGAATGGCGACTCAATCATCGGAACCTTCTCCTGCAAATCCTGCCCATCAAAACCCAGGTCCCACTTCCATCTTTTATTTTCATCTCGTTTTTCCTTAGGCTTTAGGAAGGAATGATTGAAGTGGGTTGCTTTCCTAGTGTCCAGACTTGTAATATGCTGATTTCAATGTATTTTTGAAATGGGTGATCTTAATGGGGTGTTTGAGACTTGGCATGAGATGGATAAGAGAGGTTGTGCACAGGACGTTGATACTTGTATTCTGACGATCAATGGTCTTTTCAGTTACAATAAAGTAGAGGATGCATGTTTTCAATGGGTTTTAGTTCTGAGAAGGTGGATTATACGGATGATGATTCTCCGGTGTTCAATTTAGAAAGGTTTTGCCTTGATAATGGGAATGGTGAGAAAGGAAAGATCTTCAAGTCTCTGCCTGGTTTGGCAATAAGTCAGGATGGGGGGGCATTGGGCTAGAATTGAAGGGGAACATCATAGTGGAGCTCTGTTTAAGATTTTATATTTTTAAATTATTTTGCTCTAAATTAAATTAATTATTTCTAAATTAAGAGCAAAATAGTCAAGATTGCTAATTCAATTCATTTCCAGGGTATTTCAAACATAAGAATTGTAATAGGTTGAATTCAAATTTGCTTATGAATTGAATTCAATTTCACTTGTGATTTAATTCCAATCAGACTGTTACGCTTTTAGGTTATTATTATAATTATTATGTGATTTGCAGCTCAATTAATTAATTCATGTCTTAACTACCATTGCAATTGATTGCGGTGTCTTTTGTTTATGGATTACTAATCACTTCAAATTTAGGATTATATTAAGCATATGGTAATGTTTTTTTTTTTTTTTTTTTAATGCTTTGAGCTACAGAGAATGTACAGCCAACAACTGGGGTTCAGCAGGGTGCTGGGGATGAGGCTATCAAGCAAAGTCCTCCATCTGTCTTTGTGAACTCAGAACCTATGCGAGAGGAACAGGTGCAGAATGCTGTAAAGTTTCTTTCGCACCCAAAAGTTAGGGGCTCCCCTGTTATGTATAGAAGATCGTTTCTTGAGAAGAAGGGCCTCACTAAGGAAGAGATAGATGAAGCTTTTCGACGTGTGCCGGTAAATAAGTTATTTTTGTTGGCTCACCTTTTTTCTTACATGCCACGCTGTTTAATCATTTTTTTTCTCTTAAGTTTATGGATTCTCAATGTATTTGTATCTGTTCATTCTTCCCCTCTTACATTTTCTGCAAATTGCAGGACCCAACCCCAAGCACACAGGCAACCAGTTCTAGTCAAGGTGTAAGATCTTAGCATGAAAGTGGGATGATTATTATCTTTCATGATAAGCAGTTATTGGGATTTCTAAGATTTGTATATCCTTGCATCACTGATTATATTTCGCGTTGTATTATGACAAAAGCAGAGGGTCAGGTGAAATCAACACCAAATGTCAAGCCACCAGCCCCAGCACAAACCCCGCAACCTGTAGCAGCTGCTCCTACTGGTGTTATTTCTACAATGAGGACTTTGACTCAACATCAATTTAACTGGCATCATGCTGTTTTGGCTGTAGGACTGCTGGCAGTTTCAGGTGCTGGAACAGCTGTGTTAGTTAAGGTATCAAAAAATACTCTCCACAACCACACTTTCATGCTATTCAACTTGTTGATGCTTAATGTTTGTTTTCTATTTCCAAAGATGGTGTAGGTTGCATCTGTAAGTTTCTTCTACCCATTGTTGTGTAAATTTATGCACCGAGTTCTTAAGGTTCTACATGTTAACTTTCATGACACAAATAGATAACTTATTTCTTGTTCAGAAAACTATTATTCCCAGGCTGAAGTCTTGGATACGCAAGGTTGTGTTGGAAGAAGAAGATGACAGCATGATGAAAACTAATACAAAGCTAAGTTTGGCAGAAGAAGCAGCGGCAGCTGCCAAAGCAGCAGCAGCTGCGGCTTCTGATGTTGCAAGAGCGAGCCAGGAAATGTTGAATTCGAAAAATGAAGGTGGGATAGTGATAGAATTATTATTTTTTTCATTTCCAGCACTGGTTTCTTTAAATGCTTTCTGATTATTATTATTATTATTATTATTATTTTGTAACCTTCTTGATTTACTCCTTTCAGAGAAGAGATGCTTCAAGGAATTTATGAATATGTTAGATGTGCAAGTACAGGAAATGAAGTCAATGAGTGCTGCTATACATAGATTGGAAGGTAAGAAGATGTTGCTTTGACATCAAAACCATATTTCTTTCTATGTGCTGCATATGCATGGTTGTTGAGATGCTCGCTTTTGTCCTTGTCTGTAGCAGTTCCCATTAAGAATTTCGATTTGTCAATGGTGTAATTGTGGAAGAACTTTCTGTCACTGGTGCTTTCAGAGCTGCTAGGCAAATAATTGCCATTTTTACATGCATCTAGGTATTCAGGCATCAATACCTAGATGGGAATTGCCATTTTTACGTGCCATTTTTAAATGCAATAGAGTGTGAGACTCCCTTGTAGATGTTGCTCTTTGCCAGCATTATTGGTTGTGAGAAAAAATAAAACAAAGGTATCTTTTTGTTTGGTGGAAATGCATTTTGGAGTGCAGAATGCTTGATGTTGATGATCGCATAAACTTTAAGACATTCATGGAAGATTGTGTTATTTTGACACTCTTGTTCAATGACTTTTAAGGCTGAACTAGTTGTAAATAATTCATTCCAGAATTCTGAAAACTTTTTGTAAAGTTGGTTCTTTTTCAACTAGTTCAGTAATGTCTTCTTGGCTGATCATTTTCAATTTCTATGGTGCATGTCACCCATATTGATGCTGGAGCAAATCCTAAACAATAGTTTAAATTTGATAAGTTATTGTAGCACAGTGGTGTAGTGTACTGCAGCAGCTATAGTATGAATTTGGCTTTGTCCTTTACTAGTCTATTAATAATAGTTAAGCCCTAGATACTTGTAGGAAAAGGATTCATTAGTCTTGGTCACCAAGTAAAATAACTCAACCTCCAAGGAAATATTTAAAAGGTAACATGCTAATCATGTGACTTGTAATTAATTAAATTACACATTTATAGTGAAAACCTGCATGCTTGGTAGATTGGAAACACAGGATCGTAATCTACATTTGTAGGTATGTCACATTGTAACTGTTTGTAGTTTTGAATACATGCATCTCTAATTTGGCATAAAATGTCATGTGAAAGTCATGACTCCTAAATAATGGGGCCTGTGGTCTCTTGTTGCTTATCCAGGAAAGCTAAAGTTAAACCTAGAGAGAACAAGAGGATTGTTTCTTGCATAGTTTTGTTCGTGTTTAATAAAGTATGCTTTGACTAGATTTTGCTATGCTTATATGACATTTTATTTAGTTAAAAATTGTATGAAAAAAAAAAAAAATGTTTAAATGAACTGCATTATTTTTTATTTTTCTTGGTTGTCAGCCAGTTATGAATGAAATAAATGGCCGCAGTAGTCATAGCTCTTGTGCATGTGGCAGTTGGTTGTTGATATTGCTCAATTTTGTTGCTCTTTACATGTCTTGGAACTTGTTATTATATGCATTAAAAAGTTATCTGGCTTATTGCCTGAGTAAACTGCTTGGTTTATCCCAGATGCTTAAGGTGGTGCTTTGTTAAGTAAAATTATTGCATTGAGTGTGATTGAAATTATGTAAAGTCTTTATGCTTCAGTGTTGGTTGGGGAGTCTGGGTGCCCTATAACATGTGACGCTGGTGAGAGGCCTTGAGAAAAATAATTGTAGCTTCTGGCCTTCCTTTTGATTTCCTATCTTTTATCTTGTAATGTTTTGAGATTTGTGGGAAACATGTCTTAACTCTATAAGAAGATCTGTTCATCTACAGTGTTTTTTTGTTTTGGTCTCATCAGGACAAACAGATTACCGTGTGAGAAACTCTCTTGCTGATCAAGAAGATTATAGAGCATCAGTGGCAAATCCAAAGGTGAGCATAACTTAGGTGTGCACTGGACACTGAAAACTTCATGATTTGGAATGAAAGTTTGCATTATAAATTCTGTGACATAAGTTTTGAGCTCGGCAATTTGAGGTTCTTAATGTTTCTTTCTTTTTATCAGCAAACATATACCAATGGCAAGGCAGAGTTTGATTGGCGTTCAGGTTATTTTCCAGCGATTTCAGTTTTGGTTCTTGTTTTCTTTTTTTCTTTGGTTTTGATTTCCATGTCATGTAATCAGAGTTTTATGGACAGGGAGATCTTCATCACAGCCCATGTCTGCTCAAGCCTCTGTTGCAGCACACCCAAAGTCATATATGGAGGTAAGAAATAGTGTAACAAATTTGTTCAAAGTGTATAGGAGGCTGGCATCCATAGGAATTAATCCTCCTGTGGATTGTAGTGGACCAGTGGTCAATTGTTTGCATGATGCTGGTGTTTTTGCAGAGAAACGAGGATGCAACTTTTTTATTTTTTTAATATTTTGGTGAATAGGATCATATTTCATTAATTAATAACAGGGATGCAATGGCATAAATTTTCCTTCCTTATTTTTTTCAGGTTTGATGTAAGGTCTTTACTCTTTGGAATCCTACTTGGACATTTTTGAATGGTTTCAAAGTTTTGATATTTAACTAACTTGGTCAAACAATTAAACAGTTTCAAGTTTATTGAAGATGGGAATTATTGAAACATTTCATAACTTTGTACCCTTCTGTAGCAACGGAAGCCCAAGTCAGCAATGCTACTTTAAAGAAAAATGGCTAAAATCTTAAACATTGAACAGAGAAATCATCTTTCTAGAGATTTCTTAACTGTATGAGTTTAATGTTTCATATTCTAACTGGAATCTGAGATGTCTGAATTTTACCACTATTCATATTGTGTGATTTACTTTTTGGATGATAAATATGGATGAATAAGGAATAACTATTTCATATGCTGATGGATTCAGTAGCAAATAGTAGAATTCCACTAACTATTTTGGTAATTATGTTGCAGATCATGGACCAGAGAGGGGAGAAACCTGCCAATATCAGAGTAAGTCAAACCTATTTTTTACACTGAAATTAGCTTCCTTTGTTGTGAGTGACATGCTAATCTTGTCATCCTGGATTTATATGCAGGATATCAATGATCAACCACCCAACCCTTATCAGCAAATTTCAAATCGTCGCATAGCATCTGGAACTAAGGTTTGCTTTTTAGAAGTTTTGCATTAACATTCTAATGCAGCATCAATTAATGAATGAAACAAGCACAAGCAGCGAACCAATTTTCTGAACACTCAAATTATTGATCAATCAAATTCATGCCGCCCTTTCTAATGTTCTAATAGAGTGAATGGTTTAGGCACCAAAGTTAGGAAAATCTAAACCTAATAGGTTTAGGAAAACTAAACTATAGGAAAATTTACCAAACAAGAAACATAACTAGTTTCCTTGTAAAACCATTTTAGCTACTAAGTAGAAAATAACGAAATTTAACTAAAAAGTTTTGTATTATCATATACAGAACCAAACTTCCTATTTAGCCAAATATTAATTCCCGGGGGAGTGTTTTCTCATTCTACATCACTTTCCTTCTTTTTCAATGGATCCATAGGTTAATAGGGTTTTTTCTATTTAGTTGGCCATGTAAATGCAGAGCTTCTACTTGTCTAGATGCGAGCATTAACTTATTGAAAAAAAGGAACTCCTGAATGTTGTGAGTATTTGACAAGGTGTTTCTTGGTTCTCCATTACTTTCCTTCTTTTCCAATAGAATCATATGCATTATGTGGATTATGTTTTTTGGATTCAGTTGGTCATGTTAGGAATGAGAATCTGAAACTGCTTCCAGTCTTCAGAGAGTTTCAATCCCCTGTCTAGCTTACACTCTTCTGATTTAAAACTCCTGGATTGCTATAAGTGGGGCATGATATGTTATTAAATTATTCATTTGACAAGAGTAGTGCTAAAATTAGCAAAAAAGAAAAGGCCTTACAAATTGATGTGGCATCTACTTTATCCACCGCCCAGTACCGGTGAATGCATCATGTCTTATTCTAATGGATGAATAAGAAGTAGCTCTAAGTTGACACAGATTTTTGAGTTCACTCTTAAAAACAGAATCCATTCTTCCAGCTTGAGATTTATAACTTGGAAAAATACATCTTCATATTTTTAAATTCTTGCAAAATACATTGCATAACAAGAATCTTCTTTAGACTTTTTGAATTCACATCAAAGCTAACTGCTCCTCTACCCTTCTGAGTAGCCCTGGGAGGTTGGTCGAGCTCAAAACAACTCAAGCCAAGTGCTTGAGTCTCAAGTGGGCAGAGAAGGTTTGAATTCCAATGTACAAGACAGTGGTTTCGATCAGTTGGATGGTGAGAGCACTGAACCCTGGTGGCAGCAGAAAAATGCCAGAATCAGGGAGATAGAAAATGGAGATGAAATAAAAGCTGGACCTTTTGATGCACAAACCAGCGAGCAACCAGTTAGGCGTGCATGGGTCCCTCCACAGCCACCCCCTGTCGTGATGCCTGAAGCAGCTGAAGCCATTAGACGACCAAAACAATCAATTCATAAAGAACAGTCAGAAGATGATCAATCTGTGTCTCATCCAACAGACATAGCTAATGTGCTACAGAAGATAACTAAAGTATCAGAATCAGGAGGTGCAGTGGAGATTAATGGTGGGGGGTCAGTGCTGAACTCAAGTGAGATACAGGAGGAGCAAGAACAAATCCATGATAACTAAAGCAGAGTTTGATTTACATGATCTAACCGATCCAAGGTACAGTTATGTTTGAAACAACTGCCTGAGAATACTTCTGATCAACATGGGACAATCAATTTGATTCCACATGTAATTATGTGCTAAACTTTACTCTTTTAGACTGTATCTGGAGTTCATTTTCATGAGAATAAAGTATGAATACTGGACAATGTTCTTGTACAATTGTTGTGTGCTTAGTGTTTTGTACTGCACTCCCATTAAGCTCACCGAGGAAACGTGAGTTTTGCTTGTTTGTTGAGTATCAAAGCTTGGCGTACCATGTTATTAAAAATAATTTTGGTCCTTTTTCCCCCCCTCAGCTAGGCTACCCCTCTGAAAGCTCCATCTTTCTGGGTGTTTAATAATTGTCTTTTTTTTTTTTAATTTAAAAAACTATATTAAAATAATATTTTTTATTTTTTAAAATATATTTTTAATACCAATATATCATATAAAAATAATTTTTCATGAAAAAAAAAAAAAAAAGATAGCGGTGCAGGCCAGCGGACGCAGAAATTTAGCTAGGAAAATTTCTTGAAAACCCTGGTGTGCAATCACCCTCCTATCATCATCATCATCATCATCAAGTACCAACACGTCGAGATCTAATCGTTGCTTTGTTCCTTGATGTTTTCGTTTTAGTTTTCCTGTTTTCTTGTTCTCCTAGCGTTGGCCTTGGTTAAAAATGCATGGCTTTTGATTTTCTTATCTTTTTATTTTTATTTTTATTATTATTATTAACAAAACCTAATTTACCTATCGCTGTAGCTCTATATTTATTTGGCACTGTTCAGTAGTATAATGGTAATTTTGTTTCTCTACTTAAAAAACTATGCATTGGCTTCTAATGGTATTAAAATCTTTTCATATGTTCATTTATCATTTTCTAATTAATTGGGAACAAGTATTTTATCATTTTGATTGTAACATGAAACAACTAGAATATTACTGGAAATTAAAAATTTAAATCCAGCATAAAATGATATTTTTATATTTTTACTATAGTTTTTTTGTTATTACAATTTAAGCTAAGGGGAAATTTGTATTTGGCCAAATAAAAAATAATAATAAACAATTAAAATGCATAGTGAAACAACGAAAATGCTTTTAAAACAAAAAAATTTAAGTATAAGGTCAAAGGATATTTTTTTATTTCTTACTAAGGTTTTGTAATTAGAAAGTCAACCTATGAGCATTTTTGTATTTAGCTGAACAAGGAAAAAAAATAGGGTGTATACATGTGGCACACTCGGGAGCATGTGGGAGATACTCATATCCATCTAGCAGTGTGTACAATGCCTCCCATCATAAAAAAATACCCTTTTCACTTTTTTTTTTTTGAAGTGTTGTCATGTCCTTTTCCTGTTGATGCGATGTGTATCTTCACTGGTGGTCCGATTTGTTTTAAGTATATCTTTATTTTTTTCTCCTTCTCTCTTTTCTGCCCTAGAAATTACAGTTTGCCCCTCTTAGCTATTGGTACTTCAGCTTCAGTACCTATTCTTTTGATTTTTCAGTTTTATGTTGGCTTTTTTGTAGAAATTTTATATGTTTTCAATTTCATCCTTAAATCTGAATTTACCAAATATTATATTCTTCAAATTGGTACTTATTATTTGGATTTATAATTTTTTTCCTTGGCTTTTTGTAAAAGTGCTATTGGTTTTTAATTTCATTCTTTATATGTTTTTCAATTTGATCCTTGTTGTTTTGATTTTTGGTTTTTTTTTTCTTGGCACTTTTGCAAGTTGTTATTGTTTTCAATTTCACCATTGAATTACAACATTGTATTTATTTTTTATGTTAATTTTAAGCCTCATTCTTTTTTTAAAAAAAAATTTCCTTGTATTAAATTGATTTTTTTTTCAATTTCACCCTTTAATTGAATATAAAATTTATTTTTATTTTTATTTTGATCATCACTCTTTTAATTTGTATTTTTTAAATTCTTTTTGTATAATTAAAATTTAATTTTTAATTTTATCCTTCAATATATGATTCATTGGATGAGAATTGAACTTCATAATTTTTTCAAATTTGATGCTTCAAGTCTAATGACACGAATCACATATTTGAAAAATTAACATGATTTTCTTATAGAAAAAAAGGAGATTTATAATTTTTTTTATTAGGTTATTCTAGTAACATGCATGATCTAGATCCAGATTTGATGGATTATTCTAAGATGACTCAACCTTAATTAACATAGTTACATGTTTATGATGACTGGTTTTTTATATTTTTTTTACACCATTTCAAAACCTAAACATTATTTTATACATTAAAAAAAAATAGTATAGTCCCTTGACAAAATACGAACATGGGGGCTAGCTATTACAGCTACAGTTTGCATGCTTGTCATTGCTCATTTGCTATTGCTACGTGAGATGGGATTTGCTTCCAAGCATGGAAAATGTATTATGATTTTATAGACATGTATATTTTAGTGGTTGCTCTCACATGCTGTTATTAATCTATTGCTTCTTTTGTTTCTCCTTCTACTAACTAAGAAGTACGTACCAAATCATAAATATTCGAGCTTAATCATCTGATTTTTTTTCTCATTTAATAATTCTGCATTCAATAATAGCTTGAAAGAAAAGAGATATTCATGTTGGGAAATCTAGTTTAAAAATTGGATTTGTGATAGTGGGCCGACCATCTTCTGGTAAAATATGTCGACGAATGTTGCTTAATTTCTTGTATATTTAGTGTTTGTTTAGCTTGAAGGTGTGATCTTTTATTTAAAGGTATAATTTTTTTAAAGCATAAATCATATTTTCAGAAATCAAAAATACATGTTTTTTGTGTGGATCCCAAAAAAAAAATCAAAACCATCTCCAAACCAAACACTTTTTTAGTGACCGACCCCTTCCAATTTGCTTAATATTTTTCATGCTGATTCTTTAAAACAAAATTGCCTAAATATTATTTTATTTTGAGTTTTCGTATTATACAACACTGGGTATTAAATATTATCAGATAAGTTTGTAATGAATTTTGTTACTGAAATAATAGTTAAAAACTTGTGTCGACATATTTTTCCAGTATTAAACATTAAAGAACGAGGTTGCTATTACCACAAGAAGTTTTAATTGTTTGAAGCATTTGGCAAAATAAAGGGAGTAAAAGATACTCTACCCTTTTAATATTTCAACCCAGACATTTTAAACATTTCAGCTCCCTATTTTGTCCCATGGAACATTATATATATATATATATATATATATAGAGAGAGAGAGAGAGAGAGAGAGAGAGAGGGGATTATAGATGAAGCATTCCATGACTGCGTCTTATATGGGTTTGAATGTGGGTTTTTCTCTTGGACTTGATATTGATGGAGAGATCAGTGCTTCTGCTTTGTATAAAAAAAATTGGTGTGTGCCATGAACACCAATAAGTGGTTTGAAGATGTGCCGGCGTGAACCGGAGGGTGGTGGTAGACAACCAATCTGACTTCTCAGAACTTTAAGGTATTGTGTCGATGCCCAAAGAAAACATGGTGACCGGCCTGTTGTGCTTGGAGGGTGTCAGGCTAGGATGGCTATCCGTTTGGGTCTCGCCTGAATAGCTAGGTATATAGCTTGTTCCGAACTGCTAGATTTTTTTATTTTTTTTAATCTACCATCGCTGGTTTAATAAGAAAAAGATGCTTTTAACAGGAGCCATGCTTTTAATCTACCATCACTGGTTTAAACCAACTCGAATGAGTGTATTTTTTTTTTTTGGATAATTATATTACTTGATAAGCAATGAATAGAATATAAATATTTTTATTTTTAAACTTTACCCCAATCTGACTCAAATCTATTGAGATATATAATTGAATAATATAAATGCATATGTAGATTTTTTGTTTTTTGTTTTAATCTAATATAATATATTCATATCTCAAATTTAACTTTATATATATATATATATATATACACACACACTTTATTATTTAAAATCTATATATATATATACACTTTAAATATTATATTATTATTTTATTTATTTGAATAATAGAAACCTCATAAATAAAATATAAATATCAATTTTTTTTACTCAATATATATATATATATATATATATATATATATAAACTTAATATACGTATAGTCGTTGTCCACCCTACTATTTAATCAATTGTACGCTCCACTAAAAACAGAACTCCAGCTATTATAGCACTCCGAGGCAGGATAGGTGCTCGAATTCACAACACACAGTCGTCCATTGGAAAATGGAAATGGCCTTTTATATTCGTAGTTGCAGAAACTCATTGACACGGTTTTGGGAAATGAAAACGGCCCTTATACCATGAAATATCACTGAGTTTTTAATATAGTGAATTGCAGAGAAAAGAAAAGATAAATGGGAAATTTCTAGTTCTTAAGAAGATAAATTTGTTCTTGACGCATAAAACACTAAGAACAGATTCCCACTCAAACTTGAATGAATAAAAAGAGTAAATGAATAAAAAAAGAAGGAAGATTATGGGAGCATAAAACACCCACCACCCAACAGATTCCCACTCAAACTTGAATTGATCTTAGTGTTCTTGATACATAAAACACTAAGATCAATTCAATATTATCTTCAAAAGTTGATAAGATACTAAGAAAATCCATCAATATTACCCTTATTTGTTGAAATTATGGGAGCATGTTACTGTTATTGCATCACCGTTTTGGAAGGCGATCTAAGGATAGTGAATGTGTTAACTATCGTTGACTCGTAAGAAGAAAACTGTCAAATGCTGACAGTATCAACATTACTGAAGGACAGGATCCTGACTCCAGAAAACCTAAACTAAATTCCACAACATGATTTGATTCCTGTCTCGTCCTTAATCACCCACCACCCCATGTTCAACGCTGACGTTTTTTTTTTTTTTTTTTTAAGATAGTATTTGGAAATCTGATGGTTAAAAATAAATGAAAATAACATCTTTTTATTATTTTCTTTTTTTAAAAAAAGAACAAACAACCACTTCATCCAATCTTGCCCACTTCCCAGTTTTCCTCTAGAAAATAAAATTATAAGAGAGCCAAAAAAACAAAAAACACCCTCACAATCCACTAGCCACACATATCTTTCTTTAAATTAGTAGTGCTTAGTACTGTTATTTTTTGTTTGGTGCGCATGCTTTGCTATTAATACTATTATGTCCATGGCTATATTAGTCTTCACTCCTACTTGTAATTTTGTTCAAGAAAAAAGGAAAAGATTACATTTTTCTACTCTCTTCTTTCTCTCTCAAATTCTTTGGACTTTGAATTCTTGAGCCCCAAAATTAAGAGACAGTACTGGTATTAACTAACCAAGACAAGATGGCGCTTAATTTTCTTTCTCCAGCTGAAATCAAGGCTATCTCTTTCTTGGATTCTACTAAATCCAATCACATTCCTAAGCTTCCAGGTTTTTTTTTTCCTACTCTTGTTTCTGTCTTTACTTTTCTGGGTTTTCCTTTTTGTTTCCAAGAAAGAAAGCTGGAAAGTTTTTTAGGAGGTAATGAACAAGAAAGTTGGATAATTTTGCTTTTTGGGTGTCATAGAAAAGGTTAAACATTAGAGAAAATTATGAATCTTTTGCTTTATGTATGAAAACGACCTTTTTGGGTGACTCTTCAGTTTAACAACGGATAGTTTTGTCGAAGACTTTGATTTCAATTTCATTGTTTTTGTCGTAGAAATGAAAAGGTTTGAAACTTTGGTTCTTGGTGGTGCCTAATATAGGTAGGCTTGGTTTGAAGAGGAAGGATTGTGGAGGGAGAAGAATTCAATGTTCTGTTCAGAATCAGAATCAGCCACCTCCAGCTTGGCCAGGAACAGCGTTTCCAGAACCTGGACGCAAGACCTGGGATGGTCCTAAGCCTATATCAATTGTTGGATCTACTGGTTCCATTGGAACTCAGGTAGTTATATAATTTGGATATCAAACAAACTGTCCCAGTTACTGCAATTACATTTATGCTTTAAGGTTCTACTTAATTAGCTGCTGGTTTTTGAATATTTTGAAAGAGAAGAAGCCAATGAGGCAGAAAAGCTCATGCGATAGGAGGTTCATTGTTTCTGCTTGATAACATTCTCTTTAAAGGAAGAGGGGATGGTCGCTCTTCGCTTTCATTTTATGATAATTTGATTTTGGATGAATGTAGCCTTTATTGGGGTTGGGTATCCTCACTTTTTATAAGGTCAATCGCTTAACCAAGAATAATTATCATTCTTCAATGTGCGTTGTCTTGTTTTTTTTTTTTCCTCTGATTTTTCTTCTTTTTTTCTCCAATATTTACTTTTAGTTATTCAAATCGAAAAAAATATAAGGCTGTGTAAACAAGTTCTATCCCTTCATGTTCGATCATTTGTATATCTCGCAGACATTGGACATAGTAACAGAGAATCCAGATAAATTCACAGTCGTGGCACTGGCAGCTGGTTCAAATGTTACTCTTCTAGCTGATCAGGTAATCAGACGGTTTTATGTTGTAAAGAACTTGCAATACCTTGATTGACAGATTATGTGCTTTGAGCAGTGTGATTCCCAATCCATTCTTTAATTGAGTATTAAAACTGATGGCCTTTTCTCTCTCTCTGGCCTTTTCTCTTTTTCGCTTTTTTCTTTTTTTGGTTGTACAGGTGAGGAGATTCAAACCTCAACTAGTTGCTGTTAGAAATGAGTCATTAGTTGATGAACTCAAAGAGGCTCTGGCTGATGTCGAGGAAAAGCCTGAGATTATTCCTGGGGAGCAAGGAGTTGTCGAGGTAGAATAACATCACATCTTTCTCTCAGTTTGTTTTGCTGGTGAAGCTCATCTTGTTATTAATTGCCAATTGACTTCTTTTCAGGTTGCTCGCCATCCAGATGCTGTCAGTGTAGTTACAGGAATAGTAGGTTGTGCAGGCCTAAAGGTGAAACCACAATCTGATTGATCATTCTCTATTTAGTCTTTTTGTTCCATATAATCCAGAATATCTAAAATCTTTCTCGGGCTAGGATTTCATATGAGGGCTTTTAAAATAGGGAAAAAGTTGAGTGGTTTTTGAATATGTGATTTTTTGCTTTCCTCTTTTCATATTTTTCACTAAAGATGGCGTTTTCTTTGCTATCTTATCAATTGTCAAGTTACTTGTTGAGGATTTGATATCAGTATTAAGGGGACAACCGATGTTTGTCAATTATTACTGACATGAAACTAACCTAGCATAGTTGCTCTCTTCATCTCTTTCAGCCTACAGTTGCTGCAATAGAAGCAGGAAAAGACATATGCTTGGCCAATAAAGAGACACTAATTGCTGGAGGTCCTTTTGTCCTCCCTCTTGCTCACAAACATAACGTAAAAATTCTTCCAGCTGATTCTGAACATTCTGCCATTTTTCAGGTATGAAAATATATTTATGCTGATAGTTGAGGCTTATCTGTTTAGATATAGATCTCTAATGCTTCGGCTAATATTTTGAGCCCTAATTGGCAGTTCTTATCTGTACCATTTTCATGATCTTTGATCATTCTGTTAATGAATATAATCAATTCCATAAATATTAACTAGATAGAACTCAAAAGATATCTTCTTTCTTCAGTGTATTCAGGGCCTGCCTGAGGGTGCATTGCGGCGCATCATTTTAACTGCTTCTGGTGGGGCTTTCAGGTGTGAAATCATCTTTTAATCTATAATCTTCAAGTTTTTAAGTTGATATCTAAATGGGGCTTTGGTATTTTCCTTGGATATCTTGTCTCATTAATTATGTTTCAGAACTATAGATGTGTTCAGTCATTTGAAAAGTTTTGATTGTTGAAGATATGTTTTCTTGGGTTCCAGAACCTTTAACTTGATTTACTTGCACCTCTATCTTCACATCTGTTTTCTCTTGAACTGCGAAGGTGACTTAAATTAATAAATTGACATCATCATATTGTCAGTACAGACATCTCATTAACCAATATTCTGGATGTTGCAGCTTCATCTTAAACCGTGTAAAATTATATGAAGCTGGGTTTAACTATTTGGTCATTTCCTTGGTGATCACAGGGACTGGCCTGTTGAAAAATTGAAAGAAGTTAAAGTAGCTGATGCTTTGAAGCATCCCAACTGGAGTATGGGTAAAAAGATTACTGTAGACTCTGCTACCCTTTTCAACAAGGTTTGTTTGTGTTACCTTCTTGATTCTGAATTGCAATCACCATTTATGTATGGATATATTTCTGGAATATGGTTAAAAGGTTGCAGTTATTTATTTATTTTTGTTTTGACAGGGTTTAGAAGTCATTGAAGCCCACTATTTGTTTGGAGCCGATTATGATAATATTGATATCGTAATTCATCCACAGTCTATAATACATTCAATGATTGAAACACAGGTCTGACTCTAGAACTTTTTCTTGTTAGCTGGCTTCCCCTAACTTATTGCACTTTCTGGCAGAGGATCAATTGCCCATTTAAAATTTCTAGAGGCTCTGGACTATATACTGGACATATGCAAACTTGTTCTTTTCTCATCTTTGCATTGCCATCTGTTCTTCACAGGATTCATCTGTTCTTGCACAATTGGGGTGGCCTGATATGCGCTTGCCTATCCTTTACACCATGTCATGGCCGGAGAGAGTTTACTGTTCTGAAATTACTTGGCCTCGCCTTGATCTTTGCAAGTTAGTAGCCTTTTTTCCCTTTCAAACTATAGTTTTAACACTTCCTTTTCTTTTCTTTGTTTTCTTTTTTCTTTTCTTTTTTTGGATGTGATAGCCAATCCAATATATGAAACTTCCCAGACATGATTGCATAAGCTGTATGCCTTTACATTCTAGCTGAGCCGAAGTGACAGACATGGAATTTGATATCAGTCTAGAAGCACAAACACGCCGACTACTCCTTTTTAATTATTATTATTATTATTATTATTTAATATTAAATTAAATGGATGATGCAGGCTTGGATCACTAACTTTTAAAGCTCCCGACAATGTAAAATACCCATCTATGGATCTTGCCTATACAGCCGGACGGGCTGGAGGCACCATGACAGGAGTCCTGAGTGCTGCTAATGAGAAAGCTGTAGAAATGTTCATTGATGAAAAGTATGTATTCATGCTATTTATTCCTTTAATCTAAAATATGCTGATGATAACAACAGCTTGTAGCAGCACCATTTTACTGGATAGCTATTTTCAGGAGGTTCAAAAATCTTATAAACAGTTAATTGTCTTAGCTATTTTTAAGGTAAATAGTGGTGTGAGTCGCCCAGAAAATGTCATAAATACAGTAGCAGTGATTGTAAGAAGCTGCACTATGTCAGTTGATGCATTAGGTTTCCCCCTTCTGGGTTCTTGAGTCCTCAGCTAACAAATAGTTTACCTGTTTTTCTTTTCAGGATAAGCTATCTTGACATCTTCAAGGTTGTGGAGCTAACATGTGATAAGCACCAAGCAGAATTTGTGGCCTCACCCTCTCTGGAGGAAATTATACATTATGACTTGTGGGCACGAGAATTTGCCGCTAGCTTGCAACACTCCTCTGGTCCAAGTCCTGTTCTTGTTTGATTCCCCGCATGCCAATCCCATGACGAGCAAGCGTCTAATTTTGAAAGGATCTTGAAGGTTAAGGCCTGAATTTCCCACGGAAACGAGGATAAAAAATGCATTTTGCACTTAAGAGAGGAAAAATAAAGATCTCTTTATGGTCTTACACAACCTTCTCTCGAGAATAAAACCATGATGGGCATTACTTGTATTCCCTTCCAAAGATCTTGGGTTGGCTGTCATCTTTTTCCAAGTCTAGCTGTTGGGATTCTTTACTATGAAGCTTTGTAATCTCGTAATTAAGGCTCTTGGTTTAACGTAAATTAGTTTCCAGGTGAGTATATTTCCATGTTCACGTAAATCTACGTCCATGTAAACCAGCAAATTATGGGTCCCAAGTCGAAGTTTATGCTTCGAGTGTCAAGTGCCTCGTTCATCCACAACTTTCACTTGGGATTTTGAAGCGTGGAAGAGACCGACTGTAATCAATTCCAAAACACGAGAGAAATGGACATGAAAGGGTAAAGCAAGGAAAAGAGTTAACCAGTGAAGCTCAATTGGTGTGTTCATTGACATAAAAGGGGTAAAGGGAGGCAAAGGAGATGATCATCGAGTTGTAACTCAATCTCATTAAAAATAGTATCGAGTTTGATTCAGAAAAGGCGAGATCAAACGTGCTTCTATGAATGAGGTCATTTCACAATTTGACCTTACCGACAACCATTATTAACCAAAATTAAAATAGGAGGGATTAAAAGATTAAAAAAAAAAAAACTAAATGTCCTTAACATTTCATTTTCACTGTACTGTACTCCCATTTCTACACATAATATAATTATTATTTTACCTTACGGGTAGAAAACTTTTTTCCATTAAACTCATTAGTCATTACAAGCATAAATAAAGTTAATTGATCTTTTTATAGTTTTATTTTATTGTGTAATTACTAAATTACTATTAAAAGTAAAATACATTAAACTTAAGTCAAGAAGTTTTTTGAAATTTTCACTTTCTTTTGCATAGTACAATGACTTCATAAAATTAAAATTTCTTGGATTTATATACAAGGGCAATTTCATCATTTTGTTCTGATCATTTTATATTTTTTTATATAAGGTTAAGGGTAATTGGATATTTTAATATCAATAAAATATAGTTTTGGTCATTCAAGTTGCATATACAGTGCCATAAAAACCCTAAATGCCACCTTCTGAGATGACGTTAGATGTGTCTCACCACCCTGTCACGATGATGAAGCGTGTGTCACCAAACAATTAGCAATTCAGTGTTGATCATGCGTTTTTTCTACCTTGTCTTTCATCTCTCTCTCTCTCTCTAGAAAAATATTTGGGTTTCGCAAAGAAAAAAAAAGTATGGTTATTTGTTTATTGAATCAACCTAAGTCTTTGTTTTTTTAATTGAAGTTTATTTGATCTTGAATTAAATTTTTTTCAATTTCACCCCTTGACATTTTACTTTTATATTAAATTTGGTTTTTTTTATTGTTATTTTTATTTTTTTTCTTATTCTTTTTCTTAATTGAAATTGTTTTTCAATTTCATCCTTCATGATTTTATTTTATTTTGGTTGGTTGGAATTTGACATTATTATTTTTTCAGATTTACCTTTTATGTTGCAATCCAGCTTCGTGATACATGTCACAAGTTTTGAAGATTAGATTAAATTAGCTTCAATTATTTTAGTTCCCTTTTATTTTATTTTTTTCATTTCATCTTTCATCATAAGATTCATTTGAAATTAGTATTCATTATTTTTTTTAACTTATTTTTTTCATAAAGTTATCCTGATATTATATCTTGGGCTATGGATTTAATAGGTTCATTAGAGTTACTTGGGCCTTTATTTTTTTATTTCTTTATACAATTTCCCTTTTTAATATTAAGTTGATTTGATAATTTTGTTTTTTGCTTTTTTAATTTTTTTTTCTTTTTAACTTTCTCATTCATCATTTTATTTACTGAATTGAGATATATATTTTATTTTTCTATGCAATTATCTCGTTATGATTTGATTTTTACTTTGTTAATAAATCTCATACATGTTGCTTTCCTGAATTCACACTAAAACAAAAGGAGGCCATAACCTTGTCGGAACAAGATCGGAGGTTTCACATATTTAAGTCTTGTTATGTTCGAAATCGGATTTTTCTACTTGGTTTGTCAACTTAACACGATCGATTCACCATTAATCACGTTGTAACACAGTTGTATTGGTAGATATATTTGTTAAAAAAAAATGGTATTTAAAAAAAAATATTCACCATGACCTAAACAAGCTAGCACCCCAAGAGATCATCCACGTTTTCGGTTTCGGTTTCCAACACATTTGACACATCCCAATCTTCATGGTGATGGCTATAATTAATGATAACTTCACCTTTTTTTATATGTAAAATTAAGTAAAGTATTTATGTTCATTTAATTTACAAAAAATAAATTAATTAAACCGTTCCTTCAAGTTGTAAAAGAAGAAGAAAAAATCTTAATTAATAGGTTTCGGTTTCCCCAATGAAATCCTTGAAGTTAAACATAAGTGCACGACCACCTTTTTTATTTATTTATTTATTTTATTTTCTAATCAAGAGCAGGGAAATTGTTTGCAATCTCCTTTTAGCTTTCTAATATATTACTCCATTATTAATTGAGTTAAGAAAATGATGATAGGAGTGATGGATCGAGTTAGAATTCGAGATCATTGTGAATAAATGTGCTGGAGCCGATGACTTTCATTTTTTTTCCTTTATGCTTTATCCTCCTTCATCTTCATGCTGCTTTTTTATATTTTTTAAACAAATTTTTAAATTTTTTTTCAGATTTATTCTCTATATTTTTATTATAGTTTCTTTTATTTAAAATAATTTATAAAAATATATTTTTTTTCAGTTTCACCTCCCTGGTCCTTATTCTTTTAATTGCTATGTTTTTTTTTAGAAATATTTTTTAAATTGATTTGTTTTTTTTTTTTTTCAAAATTAAATTGGTTAAAGTTTAAACTTTTTAATTGAGTTCATATCTAGAATTTAACAAATTATGAGTTTAAGATATAAACCCCACTTTATAAGATGCACTTGGGTTTATATATATATATATATATATATATATATATATATATATATATTAAAAAAAATTTTAAGCTTCATCCTTTAACATTTATTTAATTCGAGATTGAGGCTTTGTTTTTTTTTTTTCTATGGAATTTCTCAGTAATTTTAAAAATAACACAGGTTATTTTCAGTTTTTTATTTTATTAAATTTATAATTTTTTTAAAAAATTATTTTTAAAATAAATTAAATTAATTAATTAAATATAGACATGAAATATTCACTTCATAGTATTTTTTTCTCTTTGATTTTTGAGTCAGTACTCTTACTGCGTATACAACACTTTTTGGTTGTAGATCGATGTCCACAGTGGAGCAATAATAAGCCTTCAACAGGGTTTTTCTTTTTTTTTTTCTTCTTGGGTAAATATGGGCAATTTATTTTTTTATTATTAATTATAGTCAATTATTTTATTTACATTGTTTATTGTTAGTTTTTTAAAAAAATTATATTATTAAATTAACCAAACTTATTGAATTTAATAAAACCAATAACCCAAGTTTTAGATTTTTCTTGCTACGTTGAAAACATTGTTGTAGCCTTAACATTTTCTTTTTTTAATGTCAGGAAAAATTCAACAAAGCCGCAACGTAACAGAAGCTATCTAACTAGTTTTATTCTAATTAAAGTTTTTAACTTCTTTGTTTTGATTTTTGTTCTTGCATATGCTTGTTCCAGGGTGTCCCTAACGATACCTTTTTGAGCTGCTCCGATAATACATCTATGTGTTGTTTAGTTAGTTAGAACAATTGTAACATGGCTTTATTTATTTGATCTATTCATTAATATTTTAAAATTCAGCATTTTTGTCAATATTATCCTTTTAGTATTTTTTACTCGGAATATTTTTTTTTTAATTTTATGTATTATTTTATTTTATTGATTTGAGATTTGGGGAAGTGTTGGTTCGTTAATTCCATTTTTTAATTGTGTTTTGAAGTTGAATAGTACTTTCTTTCTTCATTTCTTTCTAAATAAGCCAATTTGGGATGAGTCAATTGAACCACTTGTAAGCAATTTATCATTATTATTATTATTATTAATCTTTAATATCTAAAAGTTCATTTGAACTCAATTAATTCGGTCAAGTGAAGTTGAACTATTAAAAGGTAAAATTCTTATAGTCCTTTCACAAAATTTAAATTCGAAACTTTACTTAAAAAAAAACACACATCAAATCAACCACCATTAATTTATAAGTCCATAGGTGTATATATGTGTATTTTATTTTAATAAATAAGAATTAGCTTATGCTAAATTTAATTGTCCATTATGATTTCGAGTTTATTTAGTAGTATGGTTATAGTTATTTTTTAAAGTAATTTTTATTTTGAAATATATTAAAATAATATAATTTTTTTATTTTAAAAAAATTATTTATGAGATCAGCGCATTAAAATAATTAAAAATATAAAAAAAAATTAAATTTTTTTTTTTTAGAAATACTGTTAGCCCGCGTTTTTTAATGGTCTCGAAATGTCTGCTACTTGTAATTGATAAAAAGGTCAGCGATGAGGACTTTTCATTAAGCATGGATTCAAAATCACTTTATCTTTAGTATTGACTAGTTATTTACCAAATAATAAACACGCATGACAGGTTGGATAACTTAGCATGCATAAAAGTATGACTCTATAAATGATTCCTTAAGCTGGAAGCACAAAGAAACTTATCTTAAATAAAATATTTTTCTTTTTTTATATATAAATAAAGATAAAAAGAAAATTATTACCTTAAAATCTCTACGTCCCCAGCGAAATTCTTCGAAGAAAAATTGAAAAGAAAATCTTTAAAGTATTTATTGTGCTATAATGAGTCGCAAATTCCCAACCCCGTTGTATCTTGCCACAAAATACTCAGCAAATTATGTATTTCTTTTCTTATCATCCATTTTAGATTCGTTTTTCCTTTATTTTTTATGTCAAAAAATAGAAAGGGAAAAGAAAGGGAAAAAAATAATATAGAACGATTGATGAAAAAAGAAACTCTTTTTGTAACAACTTAATATTAAATTAAGCATAGCAACCTAATCAAAAGGTTGATTAATTAGTTTTTAAAACTAGATGAAATGTTTAATTCATTTTGCAAAATTAGAGAAAATAATCTATAATTTACTTTCTTTTTTTTTAAATAATGTCTCGGGCTTTAAATCCATCAAAAAATTAATAATTTAAGGCAATTGGTTTTTTTTATTATTCAAGTGATATAACTTTAAGGGATATAATTTAACTGATCAAGTTCTGAATTTGCTCTTTAAAGATCATTAATTCAAGTTTCATAAACTTTAGAGCTATTAAAAACTTATATGGTCATTAATTTCAGAATTTATGGGATTAATCGAGGTATGTACAAGCTAGCTCGGATCCATATTATTAAAAAAAATAGAAATTATTCTAAGGAATAAAGAAATTAGTGTCGGTGCATCTAATTCTTTTTGGGTGATCACTTTTTCTCAATCATGTTGATCAGTGCCTTCTTGGTTATTTCTTCAAGCCGTTTCTGTTTTGTTTGGTAGCAGGGGATTCATAACCCTTATAACAGTTGCTGGCTGCTACTTACCTCTGATTTTGCTGTTAAAAAGTGTTCATGTACAAAATTTAAAAATATTTATTTTAAATTATATTTTTATAATTTTAAATTGTTTAATATGTTGATATTAAAAATAATTTTTAAAAATTAAAAAAATATTATTTTAATGTATTTTTAAATAAAATACACTTTAAAAAAACCACTTTATGATATATCATTTCAATAAACAGCCCATTAAATACAGATGTTATACCCATTTTTTGGTTTCATAGTCTCCATCCAGCTCTGCCTCTATCTTTCTAGCTACAAAGCATCGATTCATTTGTGTTATTTAGGGCTATATCCAATGCACCAAGGGAGAAGAAAACAATATCTCATGTCACAGGGTCCAGGAGGATCATTCCTAGGGATTATGCTCTTTGATAAATCATAGTCAATTTGAAGTAAAACCAATACAATGCATACATGCTTCATATCTATTAGATCTACCTTCTAAAAGTCAGTTGCTTTACTTCTTCATAATTGATTGAGTGTGTACAGGGTAGTGATATATTTGAACATTTTGAAGAACGGACAGTGCAAAGACAAGTGCAGATCCAAGCATTAGGTATGAAACCAATGACTTAGTACTAGCATGTGTCTTGTCCACGAATTGAAATTGAGTTATCCAAATCATTGCGATCCTTTAGCGCTATTGACGCGGAAACAGACACCCTGCCATTTTCTGAGGAAAGTGTAATCAGAGCGTGGGGTTTGTGTGAGCATGGCCAGCTATTCATTGGGAATCCAGCTCAAAGGGATGAGTATCTAATCATGTATAAGTTTACAGGAATCATTTATTCAAACTATATTCTTCAGAATACTGTAAGGAGAATAATTGACAATGGCAGAGTTGCAATACAGACAATTACCCAGAGAATATGTTCATGCACATAGTTGATAATGGCAGAGTTGCAATACAGACAATGACACAGAGAATATATGCACCTAAGCATTTTGGATAATATGAGATTGATTTTCTTTCATTTCGCACTTGTGAGAGCAGCTTTGCCCTATTGCCGCTCCAGGAGAAGAGAGAGGTCTGCTGCCCTGTTTTCAGATAATACGAGATTGAGAGAAAATTAAGAAACAAGGCAAAAGCTGTTAATGGAAAAGAGGTTCTTCAGTACAGTGGAGGTGATGTGGAAGTTATGGCTGGTCTCAAAGATGATTTGGATAGGTGCCCAAGAAATATTAGATACCTTTGGGAGCCAGTAAGTTACAGGCTTTGGCATCGTATGCTCGAACAGAGATAAAACAGAGGCTGTGAAAATTCTTTATGGAGCTGGCAGAATAGCTAATTGGTACAAAGCAAAGCTAACCACAATCACAATCTCCTTCTGTTTAGCATTTTCTAATTGTTATTCTTGTCCTGATTGATCCTTTTCTGATTCTTGGTTATGCAGATAGAGTGGAATTATGGTGGCACTTGCAGGAAACGCGCCTCTCCATGCTCTGTGGTCATTTGTCTACACAAAACTCTAAAAATTCTATATGATAGCTCTGATTTTAGTCTCTAGATTTTCAAGTAGTTTCCAGTTCAGGTTTTGACTAAAATCCTTGCTTCATTTCCCTTTTCTTCTTGACAAAATCTTCACATTTCATCAGCTCCCACTATCCCCGAAGGACGAGTGGGTGAAGTTCTCCTATTCACTTTACACATTTTCCTAGGTTTATTGGAAGCTTGAACAGTGGAATTGACATTGAGACTGCTACGATATGACAAAAGGCTGAAGACCAAGACCGAGAGCTTTCGGCACCGTGCATGGGAGGCCCAATCTGTGGGACACAAAATATTGCTGTCTGTGAGGTGCTGGGTTCCTTCCATTTCATACCTGCATCGTCAAACCTGCTAAGCACTTGCAAATTGCAAACCCTAGTTGGATTTTTAACTTTTGACATGAGATTACCTACCAGATTATTAATCAAAATGCCTCTAAATTAAACCATTATCTGGATTTACTGCTGCTAACTTTCTCGGTGATGCTGTAACAGTACTGCATCTTTCCAGCTCCTTCTTGCCTGCTTCCACTCCATTTCCCATCACATTAACCAGATAGATCTAATATGAAAGCATCTTGGGAATGCGATTTCCAAACGTCAACTTATAATCATGTTGTTCTCTAATATGAAAGCAGCTTAGGAATTAACGAGATCTCCAACTTGTAATTACGTGATGCTGTGGTGGAGAGGGTTAACAAGATATAAGGTATTTAATTCTAAGAAAAACTGAAAAAACAACAGCCTTGTAAAGTTATAGGAAGAAAATCAGGTTTGTAATTTCTTAATTCAATGTGATAAACAGCTAAGAGTCTAAAAATAATTTAAATAGCTTTTTTTCCCCCTTAAAACACGAGAGGAAGAGATAATTAGCAACAAATCATCCTTAAATCCAGAAATAATCAAAACCCTAAATAAAAACAGAAATAAATAAACAGGGAAGCTATGATTCTTAATAGATTTTGACTTTGAAAACAACATTGAAAAACCTTTGGATTTTGCGATGCTGTAAGCCTTTGAATAAATTCGAGAAAAAAAATGATATAATTTGTATCAGTTAGACACTCGAGTAAAATATTATTATGGCCTAAGTGCGTGCTTGCCCTTCTACAAAGTCTTCTTAAGCTTTTTTCCTTTCCATCCAATCCTTAAAATTATCAGCTGATTGTCTCGCTTTTGTATAAAATACTTGCAATGCAAGAAACATTTTTTTTTTTTTAATATTATCATGAAGTCAGATACCTAATTTTGTCTCGCAAGCAGGGGCAGAACTAGCGGGAGGCAAATAAAAGTCCGGCCCTACAAAACATTTTAATTTTTTTATTTAGTATTTAAATATAGAATAGTATGATATTTTTGTTTTAAATGAATAAGTTTTTTAATAATATATCTTATTATATTAATTTTGGTTTTTCTATCAAATACTACTAGCTCCGCCCCGCTAACTAGGGATCCTTTAATTAACGAATTTTCAGTTCATATATATATATATATATATATATATATATATATATATATATATATATATATATATTACATTTTCCTTGAGAGCTAGTTAATTATAAACAAATAAATCCGCTTGATTAAACAATGATTAATTGGATGAATCATGTTCCCACTCAACAAGCCAAATGGCCACTCAAAACGGTGAGCACGGACAAACGCTTGTCTTGGACTCTTCCTCCTGTTTACCCATTCACATATCTTGAATTATTTTTTTAAAATTGTAGGTGAAACGATTCAAATGAAACATAACTTTCAACATTTAAGAAATATATATAGCTTGATTTCTGAGATTAAATCACCCCTTCTAGAATTAAGATATAAGATGCATGCACGCTGGAACAGAGGAAAACAACACACCAACCTCAGACCGCGACAAGAATTATATATGATCTTTCATCCTGCCAATATTATTACAATATTGAAAAATAAACAAAATCATGATCATATGGATAAATGGTCAAATGTTCGGCACTACAATACCATAAAATAAATAAATAAAAAATTGGGGGTGGTGGAAACTAACTTGCAACAGGGCAGCCTAGCTAATGAAGGCTTCTCTGCATTATGATGTGAATGGCTGCCCTCGTGAACCTTCTTCTTCCTTGTTGGTAAACGCAGTCTGGTCTTGTTCACCCATGAAAAGTAGCACACCTGAGGCCGTTTGGTACTGCAGTCCAAACGGTTTTTTGTAAAATTTTAAATTTTTTTTTTTGTTAAAATTAAATGCGGTTTGTACTTTCTGGATCGTTTTGATGTGCTGATATCAAAAATAATTTTTAAAAAATAAAAAAACATTATTGGCATGCTTTTCAACACGAAAAGCTATTTGAAAAGCAACCACTACCACACTCCCAAACACCTTCTAAATTAGGTATGGCATCTATACCGTGTGAGATATAATTTTCTAAATTCAGCAACATATCAATTTTGACTATTATAAAGAAATTCTACCAACAGGCTATGATTCCAGTTGCCGGAAAATGGAAAAAAATTTGTTAGGTTTTAAAGTAATTTTTATTTGAAAATATATGTTTTTGATATAAGTACTTTAAAACAATTTAAAAACATCTAATAAATTATTTTAAGATAAAAATATAAAAAAAAATTCATTTTTTCCTTAAACATGTTTAACTTTTTCTTTTTTTAATGTTAGCTCTTAATTTACAAGGGGTGGGAGTCGACCCTCGCTTTTCAAAAAGTTATCCCACTTGAATACAATCCTATTGACTTCTATTTAGAACTACACAAAAAACTAAAACATAAATGAAAATGTAAAACCCTAATTTGAAATTGAATTGCTCTTGAAGTGAGCTTTCAATAATATCAAACAAATAAAAACGATATTTGAATTGAATATATACAAGAAAGATCTATCACAACACCTTCAATGTACACATAATTGAAATCCCTCATTGCTATAAACACTAGAAATCATAATTCGCTAATAAAAAACCCCAAAAAAATTAATAAAATCATTACAATACACCCAAAACCTTTTGTTTTGAAAAAAAAAAAAACCCTCCACCTCTCAAAATGGATGAATATTCCTGCCCACCCCTTTAACGTTAGACATAAAACCCACCAAATCTGGCCGGTAAGGCAAATACGACCGGCGTTTTTCACCTTCTTTACCCTTCACATAGTACTGTTGTTGAAGTTGAAATAAACCTCCGGCTCCTTTCACTTCTTTCCTTTTCTCTGTACTCTCTTTATTAATATTTTTATTATTATTTTTACCGTCATGATCATCACTACCAAATCTCTTATGGCCGCCACTCTTCTTGTTATTAGGCGTCAAGAACACAAAAGTGTCTTTACCATCGCTATTGCTCCTGTGCAGCAAGTCTTTAAACTTCCATCTCTTTGAATTAGACCCGGTAGAGCTGCTCTTCTTGCAGCTCCCTAGAGATCCCTCTTCCTTCTTTGCTGTCCACACACAGTAAGTCCCAGGTTCTGCACTGTCTATATCGTCAGCTTCCGATGAAGAACAAGAAAACGTTTCACGGTCCTCGTAGAAGAGCTTCTTGAGGGGTAATCTATTTGGTTTCTTGTTATCCTGAGTGTTGGTTGCAGTCTTGGATTTGGGTAGGGATTCTTGGTCGTCTAAGAGTAACTTGGTGTTAAATAAGGGATAGAAGGGTCTGATTTGGCCGTTGTAAAAGATATCATCAGCTGAAATTGGAGAGAATTGTGGTTCTGGCTTACTTAGAACTGCAAACTCGAAGTCGTCGTCATCCTCCTCCTCCTCCTCGTGGTCGTTTTCGCTCAATTCGTTGTCGTTCTGGGGGTGGTTGTTTTCTTCCCCTTCATGCACTCGCCAATAGAAAATGCTGTTGCTAGAGTCCTCTGGTTGTTCTGATTCGCTAGTGAATTCCAGGACGACTCTCGCTGCAATTTCTGCTAGCTTGCTCGAAGAATAGGAGTTGAAGCTTGGAGAGCTTGGAGAGAGGGTGATTAGAGGGCTTCTTGCTTGCATTTTGGAGCTATATTTGCTTAAATTTGACGGGGAGGAATTATAATTTCCCTGTTCCGGAGCGGGGTTTCTTTAGTTCTCAAGAGAGATGGGGAGAGAGCAACTGGGGAGATTTTGGGATGATAAAACTAGAGTTGTGTCTTTGTGAAAGTGAAAATCAAGGGGTGTCCTTTGGATGGGAGAAAAGGAGAGGAAGAGGAATACGCACTTTATAACGGTAGAGGCGGCCTGTTGTGTTGTATAGGTTGTGATTGGTGTGATTTCTGAGAAGGTGAGGTGTGGGCTGACACATAAATAAAACTGGATTAACTTGGCTTTCTAAAATGTCCACCTTTTGTCTTTTCTTAAGGTTCCATGTTCCTGTTGAACCCCCCTCTCTCTCTTCTCTTCTAGAGAACAACTTTTCTTGATTCACACGGTGCACGAGTCTTCGTCTTTACGTGGAAGAGTATAAGAATTCACGTGTTTCATTTGATTCCACACTTATCTCGTCTAATTTTTAATCTAGAACAATATTTGGCCTCCATCATTGCAGTTAATTGATGCTTTTTTGCTATTAATTGTAATTAATTTGGGTTGGCCATTACTTTATGTGATTTCAGGGGTGTTATTACCAGAAAATTTATAAATATAAATAGAAATACTAATAAAATATTTATGTCAGTATATTACGGTAAATTTTACCAACAAAATATTCTCTTGTTATATTTGTTGGTAAACACCGACAAAACCATTCTCTTGATATACACTAAGAAAATTACAATGAAAAAAGAAGAAATTAAAATAAAAAATACAAAAATTATGATGACATATCATTTATACAAACAATATTCCCGACAGTATTAAATATCGTCAGTAAAATTCTTTTGTAAACCCATTAGTAAATTGTTTTCTTCTCTTTGATACTATTCATTGTGTTAATTAGATAGGGTATCACCAACAGATTAATTCTGTCGGTATATTGCAAAGAACTTTAGAACTATTCACTTCTTAATTGCATTATTCATATTGTCAATTACATACAGAATCATCGACAGATTAGTTTCGTCGGTATTTTTCAAAGAGTTTTAGAACTATTCACTTCTCAATTGCATTGTTAACTACTGTTTTTTACATATGAAACCATCGATAGATTGAAAAGTTGTTGGTGATATTTAGAGGGTTTCTAAAAATTTTAGATTAGATTAAAAATTTAAATTAAATCTTATAAATAAAATCATTAATGGATTGAAAAGTCACTAGTGATTTTTTGAGGGTTTCTGAAAATTTTTAATTAAATTAAAAATTTAAATTAAATAATACTGACAGAATTGTTAAAAATAATAATATTTATTTATCTATTGGTAAAACTATCAATAAAAGACCCTAAGAAAAAAACTAGAATCCCTTATTTGATAACAAACACGCCTCTTCTTCTATACAAAACATCAATGTCCCTTTCTTTCTCTCTCTTCTCTTCCCCTTCAAGTGCGGGTATATCTTCTCATTTCTTCTTCTTTTCTCTTCTTAGTATTTTTTTAATTAACATATTTTATGAATTTTTCTTTTCTTTTCTCTTCTCTTCTTAACTTCACTCGCAATTAAATTAAGGGAAGATTTTTCTTTTTTATTCTCTTTTTTTATGTTTTTTTTGCATTATATTTGTTTTTTATTTTTTATTTTTTATTTTTTTTCTTAATATAATTGTATGAATATTGTTGTAGGATTTTTTTTCATATGAGATCAATTTTGTTGGATTTTGTTTTTTTAATTTTGTTGATCAATCTCAATTAAATTAATTTATTTATTGTTGGATTATGAGTTATGGAATAGGTTTTCTAAGTTAGGTGAAAATATTTTTTAGTTGATTTATTTATTTGTTGTTGTTGTTTCTTTTAGTATTATTGTTTTTCTAGTTGTGTTAAATAAATTTTTTAAAAATATTTTTAATTGATTATTGACAGTATTATCGCTGGATTAATTAAGTCTGTTAATATATTTCAGAGAATTAAAAAAAAATTACTATAAATATTATTGTGTCATTATTTAATTATCAAAAAAATTGCATATGATATTTTTGTCGATTATATAGCAAACTTTATGAGAAAAATAAAAAGAGTAAATTTCTTTTATAAATATGCCTTTTTCCATTAGTAATGGCATTACTGATGAACTCATTGATGTATCAAAAATTATTGACAAGGGTTTTATCAATAAAACATTTATGTCTATGAACCTATTAATAAATTCATTGCCAACGGAATAATAATATAAATCCTAACATAAAATTTAGTAAATAAATCTAAAATTATGGTAATTTGCCCTGTTCTTGTTCTTAATACTGTTATTTGTTTTTACATCCAGTACTCTGTAGCTCGAGCTTAAAATCACCATGAAAAATCTTGTCATGATAACTGTGTCTATTGGTACTGTCATCCTCTTTCATCAGATATCGAAGTATTTGTCTTCTTTTTTTCTTGTCAATGCGGCTAGCGATAGAGATGTTATGTGGCGGTGTATAGCTAATAGATTTTGAGATTTGAATAAAATTTATTTTTAAGATATTAATTGTACTTATTATATTTTTGTTGCAGAGTTAAAATAATATAATTTTAGGATATAATGAAACCTTAAACTTATGAATAATAATTTCTATAATTGTTTTAGAAATTTTTGTTTTATTTCTAATAAACATAAATATAGAATTTATAGAAGGAAAAAAAAAAAGGAAAAGAAGAGATTATTTTCTAATTGATTTTTGTCAATATTAAACTGATATCTATATAAAAATAATATTTTTTCAGATTATTGTGTTATTAAAATTTAAAAATATATCTTTTTAAATCAACATGACTATAGAATTTAAAAGGTAACTTTTTAAATAAATTAATTAAATAACTTCATAAGAGGTGTTATGCATAATTAATTAACTAATTATGAAACATAAAAATAAAAGTATTTATTTTATATGATATCAAATGCCAAGTAATTAAGTGCCCAAGTATCACTATATATATATATATATATATATATATATATATATATATATATATATATTGGTTTCCTTCAAATCTTATTGATTTAATATCCTTTATATTATAAAGTCTCATCTTTTTAAGACAAGATAAAAATATTTTTATTTCTCTACTTAATTTACAAACTATTTTATAACAAGAGATTAATTGTCACTTAGAGACATTGGTATTGTAATTTTACGAGAGCGGCAATATTTTTACTATAGATTTGATTGGCATAAGATGAGATCTCAATTGTGCTGTGAGAAATCGTCTGGGCACCACCTTTTATAAAAAAATTATTATTTTTAATTTTTTTAAATTTAATTTTTTTATATTTTTAGATAATTTTATTATTTGATATTAAAAATAATTTTTTAAAAAACAAAAAATATTATTTTAATATATTTATATAAAAAAATAACCCTTTAAAAATTAACTATGTCGTGCTCCCAAACACCTAAACACAGGATGGACAACGTTAGGAAATTTTGTCAGTTTAATGATTTTCCTACGGAGATTATTACTGGTGAGTTTTTCTTTTTCTTTTTTTCTATGGTGATCCTACAACCTATAACTAAAAAGAAGGACGGTGACCGCCACTGCTTTGGAGGATATCCATCGCCCTCAGCCAAGTGATGACGCTTAACACCTGTATAGCTTACAGGCCTCACACGTTTCTCAGCTAAAACCCCACCTGTATTTGCTTCACAGCTTCATGATGAAATTAATGACAAGCACGCTACCATTAAACACCCTCCTTTTGTTTTCAAGTTTTTTAAAATTATATAAAAATAAATAAAAATCAGATGCATTTACTCTCAGCAACGACGATACATGTATGCTTAGGGAAGCAGAAAAGATTAAAATAAAAATCAGAAAGCTTGATCTGCAAATTAATTGGTGTTCATATTCTAGAAGAGGATGACATGTCGGGGATTGCAAGTGGTGATATTGATAGAAAAGGATTGTTTTATAAAGATAATAAGCTTGCGGGAATTATACGGAGAGGTATTCTTGTTAAAATAATAAGGCCATTCAACCCTAAAGAGAGCGCGAACTCTTATTTATTAGAGATTTAATTCTCTGTGCGCGCGTGCGTATTAAGATAGTCAATACTACTCTGTTTGGTAAAAGAACTCGTTGTTTGACAATAAATAAAATAAAATAAAATAAAATAAATTATAGGTAGTGAGTGCATCACGTATTTGGTGAGGTTGTCATTACCCCTACAACGATATTTCATCTTATTACAAAATCAATTACAGCCTGGCTGATTAGGAATATATATATTAATGAAGGAGATAGGCAATTTCATGTGGCATCACCTCTCGGAGTCTTCCTCTCAATTGCACCATGAATTCACGTAGTGAAATTGGTTTTTTCTTTCATGTGAGCTTTTTTTTTTTAATTCAATTCTTATATGTTGATCTATTTCGCAATTAGACTTTGTATTTTGTTTTTGTTTTCCCTTTATAGACTTCTCGTGTAGTAAAAAAAAACATCCCGGTTTTGCATTCAATTACGTGAGAAATTGGTTGGATTTTTTGTTTTCAAAGAGATTTTATTATTAGAAAATTAAGAAAAAATAACGGAAAAATAATAGAAAATATTTTATCATTGTTAACCGATGTAAATTATGATAGAAAATTATTGTAAATAATTTTAGATGAAAATGAAGATGAAATAAAAAAAATCATCAACATTATTCATATGTTAAATTACTGATAAGAAAATTTTTTAGTAATTTTAAAATGATTTTTAAAACCTGACAATTAATCCTTTCTTCTCCCTAATCTCTTCTCCTTCTTTGATTTCAATTTAAACCCTAACCCAATTCTTTTAAGTTTCAAACAATCTCCCTCTAAAATCCAACCACCTTATCAATTAGCACCAGCACAACTTATTTTTCTGATAGATATAGTAATAATGATGGTAGTAGAAAAACCAAATTATTATTTGATGTTATAATTTATTGATGATAGTATAATATAAAAATTTATGATATTTATGATAGAGATAGTAGTAATAATGGTAGTAGTTATGATGATAATATTTTTAGTGGTAATTATGGTAGTAATAATATATGTAGTAGAGATGATAGTTGTTATAGTAATGATTATATTGATAGCAGTTATGTTAACACATGTTTTCTGATATTCTTAATAAGTTCTTTGTAACTTACCTATTTTTCTATAGTTTTTTTTTTATATATATATATATATAATAAATAGAGTTAATTTTTTTAATCTTAAGAGGTTTTGATATGATCAACCTTATATATTATGAGTTTACATCATTTATTTATAAAAAATTCTTATGAGTTTATTTTACACCTCGAACCCATACCTACGAGCATATACCATGTTCTCTCTCTGTCGCAATTTTCCTACCAATACATAAAAATCAATTGGATTTATGTAATATTTTTTATGTTTTAGAAGTTTTCTCTCATTATTATCTTAATTATTTTTTTCATTTTAAAGTTATTTAGAGGTCTTTGAAGTAAGCGTTTAGATAAATAAAAAGCAATACACTCCATTAGATGCTTTTGAGTTTTGGCAATTTCAACAACGCTTGAACGCAATACTAAAAATGATGTTCTAAATGAACATCTTCAATGTAGTCAAAGGTAGGTTTATACACAACAAGACTAGAAAATTCTTGGGAATTTTATTTTCTATAGCTCGATTTGAAATTAAACCTCTTTTTTTTTTTCCATAAAGTTTTGGTAGGAGTAGAGAATCTAGTACTCATGTCTTTGAAAATATTGCCATCTTTTATTTCGAACAGACCCACAATTAATATATAGTAAACAAATTATTTTTGAGATGTTTGCTTATACAAGTGAAAAAGTTTACTCCCTACTTACGTTATTAATATATGATGTAATTAATATATTCAAATCCAATCAGAGGTTGAGAAAAGAAATTTATTGTCATTAATTTAGGTCTTGTTTCATTTTCTAAATCTTTTTGTGTTTATTTACTATTAAAAGAGTTAATTAATGAAAAATATTTTTTCATTAAAGAAAAATCGAACTTGATTTCTAGAAAAATATTTTTTTTATTGGAAAATATTTTTTTAAAATAAAAAAAAATATATCTTGTTATTTTTTAATTATATCAAATTTGATCCTCAATCTTTTAATTGTTACGTATTTTTTTTTTTAATTTTATTTCTTAGAATTTGATTTTTATACCAACTTTGGTCCTTATTTTTTTTATTGTTATTTATTTTATTTAAAATAATTCATGAAATTGATTTTTTTTTCAATTTCATTCTCCAATTCTTTATATGTCAAATTTAATCTTTATTATTTTAATAAAATTATGAAAAAAAATTAAAACATTAAATAAATTAAGTTCTGGTTTATGTTTAATGACACAATCAAATACTAAAAAGTGTTTTTTAATTTATTTTTCATAGCATTAATAAATATCAAAAAATAATTTATTTTTTAAGAATTTATTTTGTATATAAATTAATTCCCAAATGAATATTGCTTTTCAGCAAATAAAAAGTGCTTTAATTAAGAATATTTTCACGCTGAAATGATTATTGTATATTCTTCGTGAGTTTTTCATCCTGCGGCATATATGGTATTGACTGCAATGATTAATTGAGGAGCAACTTGCTGTCATGCAAAAGGCACGTTTAAGAAGTCCACAACTTGTTGTCAAGAAAAAAAGGGTCTAACTTGTGTTTCATAACCAATCTTTTTTCACACGTAATTAGACTTTGAGTACAAGTCATCTCGAGTGCAATATTAATTAATAATTTATGTCTCACTAAAATATATAATGTGTCTAAAATATAAATAGTCGTAATGTTAGTTTTTTATATTAACTCGTACAGTAATTGTACCTGGATTTGGATTTTTTATGTTTATTTAAAACATGACGAGCCGTGCTTATTAAACCTGAATTGAATTGGGTGAAATAAATAGAACAATGAATTAAATTATTAATTTTTTTATCATATAATAAATCATGTTCATTCAAATTAAATTTAAATATGTAGATTTTATAAATATGACATATCATATTCCTTGCAAAATATGAAAGAATTCAAGTCTGCCCTAGCTAATACCATGTGTGATTGCAATCGAATTCTGCTAACGTCATAATTAAGCCCAAGCATCATAAAATGAAAATTAATTCTCAGAGGTGCTATCTTCCCAGTCTGGTGGTAAGGTAAAACTTCTCGTTCAAATAGTTTCTCCTAGAAGTGCTATCACATCGGGTAAAAAAACACTAAGGGATTCATCCGTGAGCAAATGGTATTCGTTGAGCTCATGAGAACACTTTTTATCATAATATGTACTGAGGTATTGACTGCTATCTAGAAAAAATAATTCTTACAACACCCATCTTCAATGAAAACTAGCGTAAATATAAGGAACCCTAATATATGTTTTTTTTTTTTTTCACAATGACAATGAATATGATATTAAGAATTATCATGCCCTGTAAAAGAAAATAGAAAAATTTATAGCGAAGGGTTACCTTTAACAATATGTAAAGAATGAAAGGCAACCAGGAAAAAAAAAAAAGCAACCTGAATAGAAAAAAAGAAAAAGAGTTCAACGTATCATGGGATGTGTTGCCTGAGATCATATAGGTTTTAAGGATTATATTAAGTAAGAGAATCTTTTAGACTTTTCAATGAATAAATCAAAATTGTTTCTCCAAGAAGTCTCCATGAATTTTTCTTTATGACATTGCTTGTTTCTATATCTCTAATGAAGTCTCTGTATCTCTAATAAAATCTTAATATCACCAAATAAAATTTTTATGTCTCTGAATAATGGTCTTTTGTAAACATTAATCATGACCAAATCCCCCATTTAATTATTAATGTGGCAACTATCTCTCTAGCCAATGGTATTAATAACCTCTAACTTATCTTCTTAAAAGAACTATTTTCTATTCAATGGTTATCTCCCGTTAACTTATCTTCTTAAAAATTATCAATCTGTTTTATCAATCACCCACGAGCATCAATCTTTCCCACTAATAATAACATTCTAATTCTACAAGGTTTTTTTTTTTTGTTATTTATATTATTTTGATATCTTTCTAAACAAATAAGATGTAGAAATCTCTCATCACCTTCAAAATCTAACATATCTACCCTGTTATAGATGGTGTTTCCCTTAAAAGTTTAGAAACTGGACAGACAAATCCGGTTAGGCAGAGGCTGGCCTTCTGGGCCTGGCCTCAGTGAGCAGAGTTGAGGCATGTCCGTGAGGTATTGGGCATCAGTCGCTAAGGTTTAGGCTAAAACCACAACCTTGAAGCTGCCCACATATGAAGCACCCGCAAAGTACCCATGCATAGCAGATAATGATCGTTTTCATTTTATCCATCCTGGTTTATATGGTGAACCGATCCATGTATATTAGCACTCTTAACAATTGAATGTAGATTCCATTTATGCAGAAACGTCCAAAGTGATTGGATGGTAGACTTAACTCGGTCCCTTGCAGTTGCAGGCTCAATGCAAAGACAAATTTCTTTGGCCTCATGCTCTATTGATATGAACATCAAGTCTTGCATCCTTTTTACAGGGCCAATGAATCTTGCGACCGTACAAAAACAAGCCAAAAGGTTGCAGATGCTGCAAGCAATCCGGGCAGTGGTTAGGCAACAGTTCCCACATTGAGCTGTAACAACATTTTTATTTTTCTAGTGAGTCGAAAGTTACATTTCCTTTCACATATTGCCGACAAATATTTCCACTTGCGTAGCAGTAGTGTGATTGCACAAGCTGTAACTTCCATTATGTAAAATGCCTACTGACTACTCTGCCACTACAAGAAGACCTACCAGCAACTAAACACTCGGTTTCTACATGTCAATTTGGATTAGCTACTCGTTTATGTCAGTTTCATCTGTCTTTTCCGTCCATCACATAATGCAAATTGCTGCTCCGCACTCGGTTTCATACCTGCATAATCAATTCTTCCATGCCGTCCCTCCTCACATCATGATTCATTCCAATATTGACTCCTTTTGGAACCATTGTTTGCTCCAAGTTGCTTGATGTTACAAGCATCTGCAGAACAAAAATGGAGAATTTGTGGGGTACCAATTAGGCTTTTCTATCGAACACAAGCAAAGTTATCAAGTTGGCCTTTATGTATCTATTCAGCAATACTTTACTAACAAAACAGAAGCAAAATTAATTTTGATCGATAAAATCATGTAGCAGCAAATGACTGCTGCCAATGCAAGCCATTAAGAATCATGTCCTGGAATAAAGGAATTAAAGTAAAGCATCAACTGAACCAAAGCACTTTGCTCCTCATCAAAATATTCCACAATCATATTTGTAATTTTATTCCAATAATGCATCTTTTCATGTTGTAAGCGCATAGGCAAAGAAAGCAACACCACTTCCTTTAAAGCATATTTTCCATGGAAATAATATAAACCTAGCAAAGGGATTCCTAGAAAAGGAAGTTCCTCCACGCCTTTCCCAGCGAGGATGCACAGAATATTTTCCAACTTGTTACTTTCAGCAATTAGCAATAAACTGGGAGTCAAATTCATTGATGTATACAATTGCTTCTTTTCTTAGACATAACAGTTCAAATAAAAGTTTATGAAGATTCGTCTAAATGCAAAATAGCCAATCATAATACATCAGGCGAGGCAGCAAATCCCCAAATCAAACCGTGTTCTGTTATTCTAATACCGGTTCACACTCCACAGGATGGATCACAACTTTTAATTCAGCATACTAAGAATGATGAAGGCAACTATTTAATCAGAGGAAGTGCCATACCTTGGTTCTAAATGATTTGATGACTGAAATCAGTAGCTTGTCCCCTACAATCTTTCTCACTTGCTGTATCAGTTCTTGTCTAGAAATATTCTTTGCCTGGAGCAGAAGCTCAACAATGTCAGATAATACGATACTACAAATCGGACAACTTTCAAATACTAGTTCCCGCAATAAATCTAATTCTATTACTCACTCTGTGAGCTCTATAATACTTGATAATCAACTTGGTAGTAGTGGGAGGCAAGAACTTTGAGAGAGCAGAAATAAGAGAAGGAAATGGCATCCAAGGAGAAGTTGGCTTCCTCAAAGATTCAGGAATTCTAAAGTACCCTGCACAATCAAACAACCAAAAACCATATGATTACAATTCAAAAATTGTCAACAAACAACTTCCCAAACTCAATACATCATCAAAAACTAATATTGTGGATGACCCACCTTTCAAGCTAGAAGGAGCACTGAAACTTATTACATACTCTGGCAAAATATGAGTGTTCATATGGGCACTCCACACAATATACTTCTTAGGAGATGACAAGTTGTCCATTCCTGAATCAAACTCATCAGAACTCGGATGATACTGATCAGAACCCGGATGAACAACCTCTGCCTTCCCCAGAATAACACGGCAAAGCAACATATGCCGCAGACCATCTTTACCAACATTCAATTTCTTTACACTGTAAAAAACAAAAATGAAAAGGATAATAATTAAGAAGCATAAGATTGACAAACTACACCATAGCTAGTAGAATCCTTCAAGAATCATTGCTCACATTATTTAACATCAAAGCAGAACAAAACAGCACAAACAGGTAAAATATTCAATAGAGATAAATCATTTGCTTACCATTCAACTGGAGAATCATCTGGACAAAGATAAATGCCCGAACCATACAATCCATTGCTGTTATCAATCATCCGGGCACTGAAACCATGCTTCATAATCTCACAGATCTCATCTCTTGTACTACCATACCAACCAAACTTGACATTCGCATCGCCACCACACTTCTTCTCCATTGCTTTCGCAATAATCTGAAAGGATTGCATTCTAGCTTGCTCCAGAACACCAGAGTAAGTATTCCTATGAATGGCAACAACTGTTGCTTTCTTGCCAAGTAAACCCAAACTCGAAACGAATCTTTGCTTAATGAGATCATGAACTCTATCTCCTTCGAAAAGTCGAATCAACCCATCATTGAATGATGGGGATTGATTATAACTGACTCCCGAACTAAAACTTTCGCTATCGGAAACAGCTGATTCCTGATCATGTGGGTGTCTACTATGAGTGCTTTGGTAATTTGAAGGATTATGTAAAGAATGTTCTGGCGTGTTTTGAGAAGTAAAATCATTAAACCCATGTGTGATTTCATTGGTATTTCTGACTTGAATCGGTGAATACTCCATTTTTAATTGCTGAACTCGGTTTAACCAGAGATTTTACAATTTAACTAGCCTAAGAAATCCCAGAGAAAAACAGAGTTTGTTTCTTTTTTTTCTTGAAAGTATTGCTAAAACTAAAAAGCAACTTGCCTACGCCTATGGAAAACAAACTTCAATTCCATATGAAACATGGAAAATATAGATCAAATATTGAACTGAAAAGCGGGATTTGATGGATGAATTGCAAGTATACCCCAGGATGTAAGAAAGGCCAACGAAATTGTATCAGAAACAAACTAACAACGCATTTTGTAAGCAAACTTGCACCGGAAGAAAAGTGATCCAAAATTAGAGCATATAAAGTTGGGAAACAAAGCAAGAAAAAGACGGGATTAAAGGCTCGAGGGAGGGCTGTGAAAGTGATTTGAAAAGAAAATTGAGAAGCAAGGGAATTAAAAGAGAGAGATAAAGGAGTGCAGATTGCTATATAAAGCGTGTGGTTTCTGTGTGTGAAATAGCAAATCGAAGAGAGGAAGAGTGAGAGGTTGTTTTTGCTTCGTGTACTTGTGGTTGCTTGGAGGAGAGGGAGAGAAGATTTAAAAAGGAGTTATAAATATCAACGGAACCGCCTTTTCACTTTGGTTTCCGTTAGGCGGTGAGTGGCGGCGCAAACTGTTTTCGTTTCACCCTTTCCTCCTTCCCATACAAGGAATAGCCAGCCTGCCGTTTTTATTTTTATTTATTTATTCATTATTACTAAAGCCATGATGGTGATGGTCGGTACCTACTTTTTTATATATATATATAAAAAAAAACATTTCAGATTACGAGACAGGGTCTTCTTATATATATATATATATATATATTTTGTTTTATTTTTTTATTTTTTTTTTGTTTTTTTATTTTGGAAGCCATGTGGAGAAGCTGAGGTCATTCAACATGTTATTATCTTCGGGATATTTTCTACTGGGATTCAAAGTTTTTTTATTTTTTTTTAAGGAAAGATAAGATAGCGTTACGTGTCAGGATTCAAAGGCGCCACGTAGAGGTACGGATCATGAAAGCGAAATTATATATTTTGAAGGTCCACCGCCCACGCATTCCTAATTTCACAAAGTCCTAATGAGATTGAGTTGATTAGACAAAAGTTGGCAGAAATATCAGTTTTAAAGGTTGTTTGGGGTTATGGTTTTGTAATTTTTTTAAAAAAATAAAATTATATATTTTTATATTAAAAATAATCTTTTAATAAAAATATATTATTTTAAAATATTTTCAAATAAAAAATATTTTAAAAATAATTATTATTAAACTCCGAAATACCCATATTTCATTTTGCATTTCTCCTCTGCTTTGCAAAACAAATGGGAATGATGAGCTTGACACTGTTTTCTTCCTCTCTTTTTTTTTGAAAAAAAATATAAGTTAAGAGAAATTAAACACAAAAATGTGATTAACAATATTCGTTGTTAAGTATAAGATGTTTACCCTCTATATTGTTACATTTTTTAAAGTGTAGTTAAAGTTATTTTTTAAAGTGTTTTTTAATTAAAAATATATTAAAATAATATATTTTTATTTTTAAAATCAGATCATCAAAATTATTTCAAAAAATAAAAAATATATTAATTTAAAGTAAAAAAAATTAAAAAAAATATTTTTTTTCAAAAACACAAAAACAAAGAGTATTATATAATAAACATTTAATATGGTAAAGTAGAAGGCAGCCATTTTCAATTTTATAATCTTTAATTTAAGTTGTATGATGTCATGTGGATTTTTTTTGGGCTCTCTCATTTGATTCGACAAAATAAATAAATAAATAAATAATAAAATTATAATTTATTTCAAAATAAATAATAAAAAAAAACATTGATCTAGCCTATGTTTTATCACATTTTTTTCATATCTAAATATAATTTAAAACTATAATTGGACCGAATCTCAATCCAATCTAATATGAATTAAACAAATATTAAGAATTTTCTTAAGGTGATTTATAAAAACTAACTTCTTATTTTGAGTTATAGTTTAAAAATTATTTTCTTATACATAATTTCTGAAAAAATAAAATAAAATAAATTAGAAATATGTTTGGTAAAAAAATTGATTCAATCATTATTTTGGAATAGGAGATTTTAATATAAATTTAAAAATTATATTCAAAATTGTAAAAAAAATTAATTCAAGTTAAAATTGTTTCTAATAAAAATTTTCTAATTCCTTCTTGAAATAAAAATATTTAAATCAATATGGAAAAATCAAAAGAGTAATTAATTCGGACATAGGTAATTTGTTAAAACCTTTGGTGTAATGTGTTTGAGGAGATGTCGCATAATGTCGGAGTGTGAGTTGTCGATGAAAGCTTCAGCATTAGTTGCCAAGGAAGGAATATACAGTCTGGTTGGTTAGCTAACAATGACCTAGATTGGGGTACTGAGTTTTGTCGTGGGCCAGTTAAATTTTTCTTCCATGTAAAAAACAAATCACCGGATTGATTGGTATTTTAAATAATATATATAAAAATATAACAATAATAAAATAACAAAAATAACAAAAAATAACAACATAAACTTATTTGGAGTAAAAAATTTAATATTAAAGACCGAAACTAATATAAGTGTCAATAATTATCTTGACACTCAAATTGTAAGAAATCAAATTTTAAGAAATTGCCAAAACACTCAACAAAAAAGATAAGTAAAAAAAAAAACTTGAGATATCCTGATCATTTTCTAGATAAAAAAAATTCATAGAAAACAAGTTAAAAAAAAAAAAAACAGTCTTCATTTCAATTGAATAACCATTGAAGATTGAAACGGGCAAAGAAATTATCTTAGAAAAAGAAAGAAAAAATAAGCAAACCTAGATAAATATTCTAAATTTAGTAAAATCTCAAAAATTCATAAACATGTGGAACCTGAATTCAGGTCCAATCAAGAATTTTATTATGAATCTATTTAAAAATATCCATTTTAAAAACGTGTCAAAGCAAAAGAATTGATAATCAAAAGAATATGAATTAAATTTAATAGAAAAAAATCAATTTAAAAAATGATTTCAAACAAAAAAATAGCAATCGAAAGAATGACGATCAAATTTAAAAGATAAAGAAATTTAAGAGGGATGAAATTGTAGAGGCATACCAGTTTTATGAATTATTCAAGATAAGATAACCATAATAAAATAAAAATGAACCAAATATGAGAATCAATAAATTAAAGGGTTGCTCTTGGATGTTTAAAGGGCTAGCATGAAAATCTAGGGAGGGAGGGAGAAAAAATGGCCATTGACACTAAACCATCGTAAATCTTGGAACACTCAATGTCTTATCGGGTTGAGGACGCCGAGACCTTTCAAACGCTGTTTCATAAGATGACATTTAGTTATTGGATGCCCTCCACTTGCTGCCCAAACGACGCAAGGGTTGTCCATACGGTGGTGTGAGCACAACATGCACAAACATGTTTTTTTAATTATATTTAATAAATATAATTTATAACAATCCCGTTGAGCACCCTTGGGAATTTGCAAAATGGGGTAGGCTTAGGACCAATGATTCTATCTTTTAAGTTTCGATTCTATCTTTTAAGTTTCGTTTGATTTTAATTGTGTCTGGGTCTGGGTTACGTCTAGTGTTTTTTTTAAGTGATATATTTTTAATAAATATAGTAAAATAATAATTATTTTTATATTAATATATTAAAATAATAAAAAAGTACTAAAAAATATTAATTTAAATTTCTTAAAAAAATTAATTTTTCTTTTTAAAATACAGTGAAACTTCACTCCCAAACATTGCTTCAATTGAAACACTGAAATTGTGATTGTGGTTGTTGCTTTAGCAATAGTTTGTTTGTGCTGTTTAAGAACAGTTTTAAAAGAATTTGTTTAAATTTTTTATATGTATATTTTTAATATGTAAAATGTAAAATAATAATTTTTTTAAAAATAAAAATATTATTATTTTCATATTTTTTTATGCAATTTTTTTTTTATAAATTAATTATTACTACAATATCAAACAAGAACTTTTACACGGCAAAAACAACAACACCACCCCTTTTTAGAATTGAAGTTGAATCTATTTTTTGTCAAAATTTAAATTTTATTTTATTTTTTTATTTTAAAATAATATTTTTATTTTTTTAGATATTAATTAGCTGATATCAAAAATAAATTATAAAAATTAATATTATTTTAATATATTTTTAAAAATAACTTATAGCACGCTGCAATCAGAGCTTCTCAGAAGGTACCAAGACGGATCTTAAAACTTTTGTTTTTTGTTTTATTTTAAATAATAATAATAATAGTTGATTTTTTTATTGAAAAGTCAAAACCACTCACCTCATCCACGAAGCTAAACGGGTATTTAGTCGGCTTTTGGCATTTACTTCTAAGAAAAAAACAAAAAGAAGGATTTGCAAAAAAGAAATTAAGAGTGAAAGATAATTGAAAAAGCCCTCAAAACCGCTTCACGTGTTTACATCAAAAGGAGAAAAGGAAAGGAAGGCATATCTCTCTTCTACGAAAATGATTGGTCAAAACAATCTTTTATAAAAAGGATTTGGTCAAAATCTGCCCATTGTTTACACAATTCAACTCCCTTCAATGACATAATTGCATCCCATTGTGAGATGACTTCCATTTAACATTTAGACAAGTTTCAAAAATAAAAACATTAATCTTTTCAAGTAATTTTTTTTAAAAAAACTTTTAGCAATATTTGTTTTAGAAAAATACTCGACCACTAAAAATCCATTTCAAGAAACGTAAAAACTTGAAGATTTTTGAGGGATAAAATCCTTTTGAAAGTGTTTGGGAAATAAAAAAAATATTATTTGATAAATTCACAATTTTTGAAAATGCTAAAGAAATACTTTTTCTTTTTTGAAAATGCTGAAGAATTTTAAAATAAAATATGAAGAAAAATGAAATAATCAGCCATTAATGTTTTTGGAAAATTAAAGATTTTAAGAATAAGAAAAACTAGGGATGAAATCTGAAAAATAATAATAATAATAAAAAAAACATAATAAACTCTTACTCAGAAATGAATGCTTCATTCAAATTGAGGAATGAAGTCACGGTGACAAATTGAATGTTGAAAGTGTAGTCGTCTCATGGAAGTCTGGAGGGAGGAAATAAGCTTCAAGGGACAATAATCATGACGTGACGTTGTGAGTAAAAACAGGAATGATAGATATGGTGTGTGAGGAAACCTGTTAGCTCCCAAAGTATACATAAAATACTGCCTGCCCCTCTTGCTGCCCGGAGGAGGTGTTTGTGATCAGATCTCAGACCACTGCCCCTTGTTTTCATTGTCCTTTGTCCTCCCTCTTGCCTTATCCATAATGTCGCGTGCATATTGACTTGAATCGCTTACCAGCTGCTGCTCCCTTGTTCTCATTATAACAGTTTTTTTATTTTCTAAACATATGGAAATTTTAGCTGAAGATATTTTCATTATTTTTAATGGATTATATATATATATATATATATATATAGAGTTGTGTTTGTCTTGTCTTTACTAACCAATTACTTTTGCAAATGAGAATGACGAACATCAACAAGTGCACATATGACAATATCAATTAGGGAAATGGCCAAGAACAAAAAAAATGTCGTTCCTAATAACGTACAGTTGAAGAAGAAGAAGATAATACCTTGGAAAGATTAAAGATGCGTATTACTGAAAGAACAATGAATTGTGTCTGTCCGCCTGACTTCGCCTCCAAGGCAGGCAACCTCCTACCTTCACTTAAATGGTCCATCTTGCATTGAATTGTCAACTGCATTAATTTAAATTTTTGTGTTAATGAACCTTGTCCCCGAACGGTTGCACTATCACAATCTTGGGATATATTAATTTCAATTCTTAGCTACTAATCTTGTTTCCCTTCCTTTTTCCCTGCCAATAGAGATGGATTATATTGAGGAAGACAATTCTCATGAAGATAAATTAAAGACGAATGAAATGACCTGATATTTCGGTATCGATGATTTTCGAATCTGCATCTGGGTGTTGTTGAGTGTTGGTTGGTGTTGTTGTCTGGTGTGGTAATAGTTGCTTATTTAGGTAGTGTTAGTATGGGTAATAATTGCTTTTGTATTTTTTTTTTACATGCATTAACATAATATTTTTTTTAAAAAAATTTATTTTTAATATAAAATGATCTAAAAATATAAAATATAAAAATAACTTTTTTGAAAAAAATTCAAGTTTTTGGCAAACTCACGGCGTTGCAGACCCACCATTATATAGTATAATATTAGGTGGCATTGCACGACTCCCTTGCACCTTACTTTGGGGAGAGGGTAAGATTTTCCATCAAAAAAGATATTCCATCTTCATCTCCATTGTTCTACAACTACATCTTAGAGATGAGCACTTCAAAAGCTATGATTACATGGTAAAAATATCCATATCCATGATCTTTACATTTTAGCTAAATAGCCAACTAAAAGGCTATTTTTACTAGCTAACTAAAAAATATTGTTTTACACTCATACTCTCTAAAATATAGAGTCATGAATATTTTATTATTATCTTTTGTTATTCAAATCATCTCTTTACTTCGCCTGGTGCTTGTCTCCAGCCAAAGAGATGTGCACCTACAATACGCATTCATTGAGCCAAAGCACTTCAAAACCAAAGAGATGGGTAACTATTTTTTCATCAACAGAACCCGGATGAAGAAAGCAAGAAAAACCCAGATCAGATCATTGGAAAAGAAACAATCTTTAACACTAAAACCAATGCAAAACACAATCTGATCGACAGAACAGAAAGAGGGATGATTAGATGACCTGTTGGGGATGAGAAAACGACTTTGAATTCCATGGAAAATGAAGGGTCTTTCGAGGTGGGGGTCTAATGTATTCACTGGTAGCAGTTGCAGAGATTAATTTTATATTTACATCCAAGCCCCCCATCCAGCAAACATTTGACATAAACGCTCAGGATCAATAGCATCTTGTATAAGTTGTTGAACCTATTAACGGGAAAAAGAAAAAGGTTATATCACAGAGGAAGACAAACCAATACTACACAAACAGAGTGAAAATGAGTGTTAAATTGGGCTCCAAAGGTCCGGGTTAAAACTTAAACCTAAAAATCTTTCTAGGATCCGCTTATGTCCTAAAGTAGCAAAAATAAATGGGAGCAAGATACGATTTGTTAGCTGCACTAAACTCTGCTTTCTGAAACCATTCAATACATACATACTGACAGACATTCCAATTGCATAATAATCTGCCAACCTTGAATCAGATCCAGAATTAAACTTCTGCTATGGAAGATCACCTGATTCCTAATCCCAGCAAATAACTATGTGCCATACTTATAAAGCAATGAATAAAAATGAAATCACAACACAAGTACATTCCTGATCCCACTGCCACTAGAAAACATGATTATAAAGCAACCACTTAATTAAAAGGCACAACACAAGAATTAGATGGTTAACACACACAGATCTCCATAACTTGTTTGCTGATGCCAATTTTTGTTTGAAATATACCAGATACCAAATCCAAACTCATCCCTCAGAAGCAAAAAGGAAACTTCATGCCTAGCATTTCTTTGTATGCGAAGAATGTGAACATTCGAGTGGTAGTACTAGTGATGCTGGAAGATTACCTGTCCATGTACACTTCTTAATTCACCTTCTTCATATCCATCAAGTTTTTGCCTTACACGCATCAGTGCACGAGCAGCATCCTTGTTACCTTCGTGTTGATCTTGTGAGTCTTCCAAGCTAGTCTCTAAATCATCATCTGTTTCCTACCGATAACAGTAGGGAAAGCAGGGAAAACAAATAATAAATAGATAAACATGCGCAAGAACATGGACAAAAAGGAGACACTGCATGTGTTTTCACTATGCAGGGAAAGCAGGGAAAACAAATAACAAATAGATAAACATGAGCACGAATATGGACAGCATAGAGACTACATACATTTTCACTATGCCCAGTTTGAAACAAACGAGGAAAGACTCAGAAGCTACATGAATGAATTGACTTAATATGAAGCTAACACTGAATATTAAAAGACACGTTCAAATGTCAAAACTTAGCAATATATATTGACACAAGCATACTGATATCATAATGTACGGAACAATTGCCAAAGATGACTAGAATTTTCCAGGTCAAAGAGCAGTTGTCTATTCACCAGGTCAAAGCAGTAACTATATGCCTTCCATACTACGATGGTGTGTAAATCACATGCTTATATTGTAGAGGTAGTGCTTGAACTAAGTATGCTGAATTCATTTGACAAATCATAAGGTTAACTCATTGATGAAAACATTTCTTTCTCTTCTTTTCATTTTAACCTAAAAACAACTGTGACGACACTAACAAAGACCACCCTTGAGATTTGGCAAAATATGCAAGCACTGTGAATCTTTCCAGGAACCTCCTACATATTGAATATCTGCAAGGGTTTCTGTATAGCTATAGTTAGGGGTTAAAAAACAAAGGAAGATTTCTGTAAAGGCCAGATCTTTAACTGACCCAAATAACAATAGTGCATATTTTCCTCTCACGAGTCCAAACAGTATATGGTTATGGGTGGAAGCATTTGACACTCAGAAATACCTTTTGACGCTGCAAAGCCTTGAGAGGGGATAGAGCCCATTTATACAGTGGGTCATGGATAAAAACCTGCAGGGAATTTCCACAATATTATGAAGTAGATATAAAACAATAAACTTCAATCCTGAAAGTTACTTGTCAATGAAATCATACTTCAACAATGGTCAGCAATGCTTCTTTATTTGTTCGCATAACAGAGAGAGTCTCCTCACAACATCTTCTAAAAACCCCTTCCACTCCAGTAACACCCATACCATCAACAATGTCTCTCGTCAGTCTGAATGGAACCTGAAATTTTATCCAAGAAGACAAACAAAACAAGGCCGTATTAAAGAGAAATTAATAAACAACTAAAGGTGAAAAATGAAGAAAATCTCAGGATTGAAACAAACAAACCCTCTCTGGTGTCTTCAGCATCAAGCCTTGTTCAAAAGCAACACCAAGATCTATATGAACAACTTCTGCAGTAGCTTGATCAATTAGGATATTCATGGAATGTCTGTCTCCTAGGCCAACAATGTAACCCACCTGAAAATCATATCAAATTTAGCAACTATTGCAATAAAAATATCTTTGACATTTAAGTCACCTCTCTGAAAAGACCTAGCATGGCCATTCTTGAAAATAATTAACGAAATAAGCATTAAATCAATATTTCATTTGTTCTTCCCTTTGAAACAGGCACGTGGTATATTTCATGTTATAGAATTTGAAGTGATTCCACTGAAAATAAGTAGAAAAGGAGTCTAGGAGAAGAAGATGCATGCTGAATTGCACAAATAAGAAGTATGCTTTATTAAAGATAAGAACTTATATCAATGTCACAGAAAAAATAGAATATACTGACCATTGAACTGGCAGCCACACTACGTGTGTATGCAAGTCTCTTCTCAAACCAGTCAGCTGGTTGCAAAAACCTCTCCAAGAAAAAGTGATGCATGACAGGCCTGCATGAGGTATCTAACTGGTTTTGATTATGTGAGCTTCAATCTTTAGTAATTGAGTGTCTTTTATGACAAGAAGGACAAACCTGAAGTTCTGACAAACTTCACGGAATGCTTTGCACTTGTCCTTTTCCTGTTAAATAGTCACAATGACTTCCGAAATCTCTCAAAGGTGGATGGAAAAGAATGCTTTGCAAAAATAAATGAATGATAAAGTAACTTTCGGTCCTGTATTTCAAATTAGAGCCCTAAACGCCTTGTGAAGTTAACATTAGAAACTGAAAGATACTTGGTGGCTTGGAATCATGAAAAAAAAAAATACATTGGAGGTTCTTCAGAAACAAATTAATGCTCCAATTTTCTAGAAAACTGGAGGCAGAAAAAGAAAAATTAAGTTAGATGCAATATTTTCCATCTAAAAAAATTGGAGAACTAGTTTTTCAGTTTCTTAAATTTATAATGAGTTATGAAAACACATTTTAGAAGTTCCCCATATTTTTTTCTTTACATATACAAGCATCTTTATAGCAAATTAAAATATTAAAATTATTTTTTATATATTTTTATATTTAGTTAGTGTCATAAATTTAATTTTTACTATAAATCTAGTATATATATTTTTTCAGGTAACAATATAACTTTTTCATAATAATTTTTAATTTAAATGAAATAAAATTAATATTCTACAATTAGATTATAAAAAATACAAAATATCAAGATGACTATTATAAATTGTGGTTTAGATTTTTTATAAACAATAATTGTAATTTTAATGTATTTTTTTTTTTGGTGAAAAAAACTGTCTTTGTTTTCAACAAATACATCAAATAAAACATTTCTAATTTTTCAGAAAACTTAAATAAAAAAGTAAAATAGTTTGATCTGTCATGTTTAGAATTTATAAATCTTGTGTTTGCTCAGCATTACCACAAGCGAAATTTACCACAGCCTTTTCCTTTCCCTAAAAATTCTGATTGGTTTTGGAGAATAGGGTGGGTTTACAAGGTATACCAGAGAAAATCTGAACTAATTACACAACCAATATTATAATACAGTTCAACTGATTTTAAAATCTTTACTTTTCAGGAAAAAAAATTGTGCAATGATGGATCAACCCATCTTCTAATAGAAATTTCTACAGGTTTTATCTGATAGCACATTGCATCCTGAAGAGATATACCCAGTCCAACAAAAGGAAGCAAGACCTAGCATTTCAAGCGACCAAGCCACATTTTCACCCAAAATCAAGATTTTGGGAATTCAAAGAGCAGCAACATATTTCCAAAACAGAAACTAAATCTGATCTTCTGAACCATTATATAGAAAGAAGCATCTTCCAGTCTATAATGGTTCTCAATTAGTGAAAATGCAGTCCCGAGCCACAAGTTGGGATCAAGTCCAACAAGTTGTACTAACACAGCAGGAATCTTGCTCAAGCATTAAAGCTAAGAAGAGCAGACACTAGACAGCCTAATTTAGGATAGATTTAACCAAACATCTGAGCTGGTACACTCCCAAACAAGTAACATAAATCCTTTCTTATTTGACCAAGGACCTCTATGTCAAAGGATTTGTCCATGACTTCAGGAATAATTCCCCCTAGGCTTTTTTATTTAATTCAATAGTCCTCCCATGTTGCTAAACAGTATATAAATTACTCCAAATATGGAGATAAAAACAAATTAGTAAAGTATGCAGCAATGGTGTAATGAGTCAGTGAACTTGTACTTGAGAGCACATTGACCATATATAGCTGTCACTTTATCCCTATATTACCCAGTACATCCTATAGCCACCTTTGAGAATTTGAATCAGTTGAATAAATGATATCTATAATGTTTATACCATACCTCAAACTCAAAGACATTAAAGAGACATAGGCAACAGTAAAATTACTTAGAAATCAAAATAGAAACGGTACTTGCATTTGACATGTGCTCTCGGCATTTGAGAAATGACCAGTCTCCCACTCCATAGCGACCATGGGCACCACCATTTCTCGCGCTGAAAAGTAAGATGAGAAGATGATATCATTCAAGCATTTTACCAAACCAGCTGTCCTGTTATAACCTTGCACCATTGTGATTTAACTAACCTTCCTATGAGATATTCTCCAAGGGGAAAAGTGCCATTAACCCATTCAAGAACACCAGCACTTGGTGTGAAAGGAACAACCTATCCCATCAATAGCAAAGTACTTGTTACAATCAGCATTGACACTGAATTTGGATAGAAATCATTTTTTTTTTTGTTCTATGCTTAGAGGTGAGTAATTAAAGATCGTTGACATTCTCTGGGTTAGTAAAATTCTCACCAAAATAACCACCTGATCTTAATTCATCTAAACACACGTCACTACAACATCGGAGACCCACAAAACTCAAAACTGTACTCACTGCTGACATCACTAAGAACACGCACGTGTTGGCAACAAGAACAGTCTTTAAACAAAATTGAATTCCAGATTAAGGAGCAATTTGACATGTCTACACCCACAGCAACGAAATCTTTGCACTAAATTAGAGAAACAAAACCATCAATTGACTCAGCCAGTTTAAACTCTATCCGAAAACCAATAAATTAGACTCCAAAGACAAACCCTCAAAAAGACCTGATTCCATCCATGAAGAAAGGTAAACTGTAATGATCCACATTGACAGCAAACTATTTAATATTATGAAATGGAACTTGATAGACAGGACAAGAAGGCCCTATCTTGATGCAAGTAGAGGTAAAGATGGAGAGTCAAGTATGAGGCCTTTTTTGTATGCAAAACTATTACAATGATCATGGTCAAGTCTGGAATAATAACCTACAAATTAGTTCTCATTATACAAACAGTACCAGCAAACACTTCAGCTGTTAAATAAGTCAAATAAAAAGCATAAAGTCAAAGTGGTGGAAACATCATTTGCATAATGATATAATATCATTTGGGAAAAAAAGAACACATAGGATAGTACAGAAAAATAAGCATAAATCATATTATAAAGTCATTTTAAAAACAATGTGCACATGATACTGCAGCAAAAGAAGCATAACTCATTAAACAGTTGATACATACATACTAAGGGGTCACTAGTAAAACATAATTATTAGTATGGTGTGAGAAGCTCAATCCAAGACAAAAGAAACTAAAACCTAATAGATACATGATACAAACCTAATGACAGATTCACTTTTCAATGATAGAAAAGTCAAAATGACCATCAAAATTAAACAGTATTTTGAAAGTAGGTACCTTGTATGTACGCACACCTAATCGTCTTTTCCATGTATCCCTGTTATTTTGTAGAAAAGTGTTAACCAGACCAAAAAATTGTTCCATTACCTGCAAAGCATTTACAAGATCTATCAACATCATAAAAGACATAGAATATGAACTTGTGCAACATTAAAAGAAAATATAATATTTCAAGACACAAAGGAACCACTTTCGTAAACAACTCTAGATGATAATGATAATTTGTTAACCAGTAGAAGATATGGTCATATAGAAACATGACCATTCTGTTAGTAGCAAGAAAATGTTCATTCTACCAGTATGAGGCCATATTTCCAACAAGGTCTAGAGTTCAACTAGCTATTTAACATGTGCTCCGCCGCGGGTCAGATTATTTTTTTTTTTAGCAAAAGAATTAAATATACAGTTTTTTCCGATACATTTTTTGACATAAAAAATCCTAAATGTAAATAAAATAGTTTATCCATGCATTTAATTAGATATATCGAAAACCATTAATGATAACTAAAGACAAAATTGAAAAAAATCAAGAGCAGAAGTAGATTAAGATATTTTACCTTGCAACACAAACCATTTATCCTGTTGTGTTTAATGACTTTGTTTATCAAAATTAATTTTTTATTTAATCAAATGATAATAGAAATAAACAAAAACATGAAATTAATTGAATAAAATCAAAGGGAAAAAAAATATTATGTAAGATTACACGTATTAAAAATATTATTTGAAAATAAATATTTTTTTATTTTTAAAAATGAACTTCATTTATATAAAATATAATAAAAAAATTATAAATGAATTATAATAATCTCTTCAAAAATTAAAAACATACAAAATAATTAAAAAAAAACTATTGTTTAAAAACGACTAAATAAAAAAAAAGAAAAGAAAGGGTATGGAAATATGCCTACAAGTGCCCGTGTTAATTTATCAAATATCCAGCACAAAAGGAATTTGACGAGGCATAGGAGAAAACTGTCAACATACGCACAGCAGGCATTCTCTCATCAATAAACTGAGCGGGAATTAGAAGTTCATATGTTTATGACCCATTTCCTTCAAAAAAGAAAGAGTGGAAATTTTAAATGCTTTCCTGAAACTAATAACTAGGAAGTAAAGAAGAAACCACATGTGATTCTTACAGCATCTTGTCTTAGGTCATCATTTCCAGATTTAGCCAGCTGCCGGTACTTTTGACCATCAGAACCAAGGCATTCAACCACTTTTGGGGCATTTATACCATTCATTATCCTGTATATTGAACTAAATTGCTTTAGAATGAAGCATCAAGCGTGGCCTTTTTCTTGATCAGTTCAAGCATGGCCAATTGTGGAAATAAGTGAAAAATAAAAAAGGACTAAAACTTTCATCTGGCTGACATACCTAACCGAATCAGCTAATCCCTTGAAGTGTGGGAAGGAACCTTCATGATAATGACAATCACGGTCAACTGGGAAGGTAGCAGTCACAACAGGTACCTGCAGATCCAACAAAGAGCAAAAGCTTAAAGGAACCAAGATAAGAGGAAGTGAGTAATTAACATCCATGAGTGAACAAGATACAAGAGACGTGCCAGTTTTTCTTAAAATATATTATGTTGTCAGAACTAGTTCAAACTTTTTAAATAAGAAAGTAAATCAGATAACTATGCTACGATGGTGAACTTACAAGTTCCAACTGACGAACACTGCGGATTTCCCTTGGAAGTGAAACCCTTTTGTTGGTATCCTGCAAGAAACATAAACAAGTTAAAAAGGTCGTGGATTGTTAAAACTATTACCAGTCACCCATCCCCTCTTCAAGTGCACAATTAAACCTTGTAGGATCTTACACATCTTAAGAAAGGTAAAAGTGTAGATGGAAGAAACTGGTTCACAAACCTCTTTCTTTGTTTCCAGCTCAGCTAATTTGATATAGATCTCAACCATTTGTTTCATCTAAATTAGTAACAAATGCGAAAAAATTCCATGAAAAACTTAACAGCACAAAGAACATTATAAAGATTATGAAATGAAGAATTGAAGATCAATGTTGGAAAATACTTGTCTAATAATGGGCCCATGATATGAGGCTAATTCTTCTAGAATCCTTTTTGCTGCAGTTATTTTATCCATATCCACCACAAATGAGTTTCTACTACGCTGTTTGTCCTTGATACGGTCACCATTTGCCAAAGCTAGAAGCTATCACCAAACAAGAGAGAAAAGTATGATATGTAGAATGAAATTCAACTAAGTACATTCGCAGACAACCAGTCTTGCATACATCAGTGCATCAGAAGAGGTATTGCAAAAGAACTTTCATCACATGTTCTGCTATGACATTGAAATGACTTCAAGTTTTCTCCATTTCACTTGGTTGCAGGTTCACAAGCAAGTTAAATTTTTCATGCATTCAATTTTGCACCACAAAGAAAAATCTTCCATGCAGTTTAATTTTGCTAAATTAGGTCAGCTGAAAAATGGATCTTAGATACCTGAAAAATGGTATGGTATGGATGGTCTATAGCCATTTTCTTCACAAGAGAAGCCAAAGCAAACTGTATAATCCCAACACAGATGTCAAAACAAAATCACACTTTAGCAAGAGATACGAGAGAAAGAAATAAACATGAAAGACAGCCAAGACCTGAAAATTATGAGGTCCCAAACTGTCCTTCGAGCTTCCCATTCTTGAAGCAATTTGATAAACTAAAGGTACAAATTTATAGGATTGAGCCTGCAACCAAAGTTGGAGGAACAAAAAAAAATCAAGAGTATCAAATACTGGAAGAAATAAAAAATAGAAAATTTAAAAGTCGCAAATGTTTTATTTGGCACATATTATGAAAATATTTTATTTGATTCTAAGATAGCAAATAAAATTTAGTGCCCCCATCAATTGTTACCTCTTCAATTGTGTCAAGCATGTTATTTATAACATTTTGTCTCAAAGAAAGACTGAACCACAGGGAAACAAGTCGAAACACCTGAAAGCATAATACACGTTTGATGATCACAAGATACTGGATTCCACAAATCATATCAGCATAATATCCATTATTTACTATGTTAAAAATATCTTGTTGATATATAACACATTGAAGAATGAAATATAAGATTTTATGTACTTTATTCTACAGCCCAATGAAAGCATTTCTATAATTTGTGCAAAAATAAGATTCAATAATAATTCCAGTTCACTCTCTATCCACTTGTTTTTCCTCTAAAGAACAGAGGACTGAAATAAAAAGTGCATACCACTCTCACATCATATTTGTCACCTATCACCAAGCAACGCTTGTATCCTTCCAGAGCTAGGCTGAGAAAATTGTCCCTGTCATCCTGAGGAGTTGAAGTAGCAATTAAACAAAGAGTAAGGCTACACAAACAGAAAAATAGTCCAAAAATTCTTACTAACACAATAACATTCAATGCGATGATTTTATAATAAATTATACAACACCATTCATCACCAACCACATCAGTTAACAAAAATTTTATGTATGACTTTTCTTGCTGTAGAAAATTCTCCATAAACAATTTAAGTTGGATTTGTTATGTATAACAGACAGTACACTTCAGACATGCCAATGACAATCAGAAGTGAAATGATTGATTCAACAAAGTAAAACACTAATTACTAAAGTACCTCGCTAAACTCCATGCATGTTCTGACTCTGACAAATCATTCCATGGTATATCTACTGGTTCTTATATTTCAATGTTTAATAACAAGTACAATGGTTTACAGGAACAACAAATAGAAGCTCTTGTGTCACAACATGTAGTCTATTCACAATACATGAAATCTGACTCAGATAAGTCATTCAACAGCATATCTAACGACTCAGATTTCAATGGCTAATAGCAAATATAGTGGTTCATATGGATTGGAAAATCAAAGCTCTTCAGGATCATAACATGTAGTCTCCTTACATTACATAACAAGATAGTCTCATGCTATGCTTCAGTTCCTAAAATGGAGTGTGAGTGCGCGATAGTACCTTCAATTTTTCAGCCTCTTCCTTGTCCATTGCAAGTTGCCTTTGCAATTCAAGTATTTTTACGGAATAGTCATTCTTCTCCCCCTAAAATACCATAAATCAGAGCTTTATTACTGGGCTAAAAAAACTTAGAAGGCACCAAGTCCCACAGTGCACTATCAGCAGCAAAGAAAAAAAACAACTTGGATTAGGTTTTAATAGAAACCTTTGTTGAACTTCTTAGCCGCTTAACAAGCGCCTCCAACTCAGCTGCCTGCAAAATAAGATTCATATCAAATAGCTGAGATTGTTGACCCGCCCCCCAAAAAAAAAAAAATAATAAATTTGGTACCTTGTGTTTCCTTAAACGCATTGCTGCTTGCCATTCACTAGAGGTTAGTCTTTCCTCGCATGACTTAAACAGAGCATCTGCATAGTGTGCAAGATGAAAATGAGCTTGGCTTTGTCTTTCTATGGACTTCTTGTTAGTAGTCTTGTGAGCTTCAGCAACTGAAACTGCAGGTTTTAGATACTTCTCTAAAATAGTTCTTGAGCTGCATATGAAATCAGATGTTGCATGAGAGAAAAATTGGCATTTTGGCTACATAAAGATGATAATAATAAATAATTCTGCCAAGTTAAGGATAAAGAGTTATAACTTGCTAGATCTAGTTTCTGCCAGCCACTTTCCAACCAAGCGATATACATCCGAACCTTCTTGATTTGAGTGGCAATTTTGGGATATGTATTTTGCAAGGCTGATAGCCATCTCAAGCTGACCTTGGGCACGCAGTAGCTTTGCTTCTTCAAGCTGCCATTATTTGAAGTATAATACTAAAGTTATAGTGATTTTCTGTGTGTAACATCTTGGAAATACATGCAAGCAAAATTGTTGAATGTGAGGTGCATCAATGTATGGAATTTAATGATAAGTAAACTATCTATCAGAACAACTTGTGTAAACTGGAAACAGATATAGGCATGGGATTCAAAGGCTTGTTGACTGAAGGCATGAAATTTAATGAAAGTGCACCAATTGATGGGAAACAACAAGGTTCATAAACAACTTCAAGGATGTCATTTGAGCTTTCTACAAAACAGAAGTATAAATAAATTCCAACAGGATCAATCAGCGATTCAAAATCATCAATGCAAAGCATAATATTCATGTAACTGAAAATTCTGGATTGAAAAAAATCCATTATTGTTGAATTAGAAAATCGTTATTTGAGAAGCAATTGCAAATACAGGGCCAATAATATTAAAAAAGAAGAAGAAGAAGAAGAAGAAGAAGAAGCTCCATGGTATATAGTATCACAGCACATCAGTTAATAATTTAGAAAAAAATGCAGATCAGCAAATATTTTTTACCCTGCCAAGCCAATACAAAGTTGAGTACTGCTCTCCAGTTCCAGCACTAGCGAGCTTAAACTCATGCAGAAATGCAGTGGATTGAGAAAACCTAGAACCCTGCTAACCACGGAGCAATATATCAGTTGGGGAGCCAACAAGGTATGATGGTATTGAAAACTGCCAATAGTACCTTACGAAGAGTGGATGCAGATTGCAAAAGATGTTCCGTCATACACTCGTTACATCTCAAGATTTGAAGCAGAACTCGCCTGAATGCTATAAATGGTTCCAACAAATTCATATGCAGCTGTGATCGTTCCAAAATAGAGTTCCAATCCACATTCAACCATGACAACTATATTGACAGTCAAAAACATGCCAAGCAACCAGAAATGGTAACCTCAATTACTTTTATGGTTTCCTCACATATGTGACAAATAAGCAGAAAGAAATGTACTACAAACAAAGACCCTTCATTAAAATCAGAAAATTAGATGAAAACCTGCTCCATGGTAGGGATTACAGGTTCTGAAAAGCTTTGTCTTTTCCCTGGATAGAATTCTGCCCTTTCACATTGAGATGTTTCCCAACGGATATGCCATGCCATGCCAAGATGATAAAGAATCTGTAAAAGGTATCAATTCATGTTAATAAAAATCTATAAAATAAAGAAAAGGCAAAGGCAACATGTCTGTTTCCTTCAGGTAAAATTGAGAATTGAGAACACATGGGATTGCAATATTGGTTTTTCGGTCCAAGGGGTTTTAAGGTTTACAAAGAACTATAAAGCTGGTTTATAGTTTTGAACTTTCATAACTGGGCCAGAAATTTATAATATAAAAGTATCCTAGCTTCATGCTGTATTCTAGCCATATGATCATCAATTCACAATATGTAAATGATTATTTAATTTTGTTAATGGGCAATATGTAAATGATTGTAACTTCACTTTTTCTTTCCCTTTTAGAAAGAGAAGAAGGCCTTCTAGATTAATAACCACGTGGATTGATTTTTCCCCATGCAAAAAAAAGAAAAAGAAAAGTTAAAATTGGCAAAACCACCATAGTAACAGTGTACTTGCATATGAGGACAAAATCTAAAAACTTTCATTCATTAAAAAGAAAGGGAAAATAGTTCCATCTATCCTTGTATTGAAGAGCTTGTCTCCAACATGTCCCTATATGTTTAATTGCATGTATTATGTCATTAAATTATCACAATAGGCTCTTATATTATGTCATTAAATTATCACAACAGGCTCTTCTATTAGAACATGTCATCCAAATTAATAAAACTTAGCACCTGCATTAAAGATGAGTCATTAATACATTTTCTGACACAACTATCCTTAATTTCATGTATAAAAAAATTTCAATATTAATATTTATCTTTAAAAATTGTTAATGCTGAATATAATTGGGTTAAATCATGTTTACTAAACACAAAAGAAAGTAATCATGTGTTTATCACTTGTTTTCAAGGTTTCAAGAGATAGTAGTTTGAGCCTAAAAATAAATCTGGCAGTTTCTGCAATTCACTTGCACATTTCTTTTAACTTGAATGACATGTTTTCAAACGCCTTGTTGAAAACATGGTAATAACTTAGGGACATAATTGAAGCTGTTAAAATATAGGGAAAGATTGAGCTATTTTTCATAAAAAATAATAATCAGTCAGCAATGAAAAAAAAAATTCCATGGAGAAAGAGCCCACATACACTTCATCAATCATCGAGCTTTAGAATAGACAAACAATAGATACCTGAAGTTTAATCACTGTTGAGTATATGTATTCAGTGCTCTCCTCACTTGCACAAGAGACAGAACGCACAAGCTCCTGATGTTAATAAAAAACTAATCACATTACTATTGTTATTGTTATTACATGCAGGAATCTGCCAGTAGAATGAATCAGATAAAAAATTACCTGCTTTGAGCCTCTCAGTTTTCTGTGAAATTCATCAAAATCTCCCTCTTGAAATGCCCTCAAACAACTGAATATTCCATCCAGTGAAAACAAAATGGAGAATGTATTAAAAGAAACCCATGCTCATCTCTTATTATGACCAAGAAAACCAAATCATTGGCTTCTCAAAGTACCATCACCGCATTAAAAGCCTACTTGTCCCTCTATCCATAGTTAATATATCCATAGTCTAAAGTAACAATACAGTTATTATCATAGTGCAAAATGCAATGCTGTTGAAGGTTCAGCTGTCACATTCACATTATACTCAACTCAATAAACCTCAAGACTCTCGATTGCAATACTAAAAACTTAAGCCTATTGTTTTCTTTTCAAAATCCTGATGATAAGAATCATTTCCAGTGCTATGTTCTTGTATACAATTCAGTTCCTTACTAATAAGTGTTAATATTAAAACCTAGGGTCCTATCAATTAATGTACTACTCACATTTATAATAAGAATTTAGATGATAAGATTTCTTATAAAGACAAGTTACTCAAAGCAGTCCTTATCATCCATATACATCAGACATCCAGAGTGAGAATAGTAAGAGGCTTGATAAGAGTTACAATATACAAACAACCAAAAAAAAAAATACTGTTTCCTAGCAACTTACCCATGCAATTTTTCATTGAAATGATCAGATTTAACATCTAGGCGTGAAGGAGAATTAGCTCCCACAAAATGTAAGGATAAATCCCAGTTTCCGGCGCGCCAAGCAGCCTCATACTGCAAACAGATGCCCAAAAGATTTTGGAAACAATAAGGATATCTAGTCAGACACAAGACAGTTGCACTGTCAATGAAAACAACACAGTTCAGATGAACAGATAGGACACCTGCAATTCATTGAACTCCAAATCATAATGAAACTGGTCCTTTCTATATGTCAATCCCTGGCAATATAAATCCAGCACATGCGTGCAACCAATCTGCTGCAGAGATCTAATCAGACCTTTGTAAGGTTTTCTCTGCCTCATCTCTTCTTCAGATGCAGAAAGTGATAGATGAGCTCCTAGTTGAGTATGCCCTGCTGACAATGTACTCGATCCACCATCCATTTGTAGTAGGGGGTTTGAATGTATTTGCAAGTCATAATATTCAAGCGCCTTACTCCAGTTCCCCTCATGCTCAAAGATAACAGCTTGAGAGGTTAACTTCCATATAAAATGCAAAAAACACAAGAAAATTGTGAGGCTACAATTTCAAATACCCTGTGCATATAACAAGATTAATAGCAAAAACTAAAGCTAAACATGAAATCACTCTCACAGATCTAAAGAGGGAATGCAGTGGACTGCCGTCCTTAGTTTCTTTTATGACCACCACTACCAGTCCAATTTAATGTTACCATTCAGCATTAACAGTTAGAAACAAGCCAAAAGTGTTAACATTTGATCTATAAAAACCCAGTTGTTAGCTTATCTATTTAAAAATGCATATACTTGCCATAAGAGTAGCAAAACATTTCACTAATATATAGAAGTCAAATAAAAAGGTTATTAAATCAAAGAGCATAAAGGTAGAGGAAAAACACACATAAGTACAAGCTCGTAGTAGCTATCATGTGAAAAAGTGAAACAGAATTGCACTCCATTTTTACATTTTGGGCAGGGGAGAGAGGCTGCATTCAGATATTGTAACAATAAAGCCTTCAAGTTAGAGAATTTGATTAACTCTTAGAGCATGATGTCTACAGTACAATTAGTCACACAGACTATTCAATGGGGAAAAAAATGTATGTAGTGAGCACAATAACTATCAAGTACCTACAAAAAATCAGACCTTGTGTGAATGGATGATCCCATATAAGCTGTCAGGTTCATTAATATGAGTGACTGCTGACATAAGTATTTCAATGTGATGCGGCAACTGAAAGAAGGGGCAGCAAAAGGAAGAAAGATATGGTTAGAATAATTATTTTCCTCATGAAAACAGAGAATTCAGTGCTGGAAAAACAAATTGAACGCTTTCTTGTTCACAGTTATGTATGATGTCCTACAAATGATACCACAATTGACTAAGAAATGATAAAATTATCTTACTGGTCTGAGGAACATCGTTAATTGATACAACACAAAAAACCCACAAAACTTACCACCTCAAGATGGGAGAAATCTGGGCTCCCTAGCATAAGGCCATTGAAATGCTCTTCACACCAATGCTCCACATACATCATAGCGGTGAAGTATGAGCCACAAATCTATTATGGAGATGCATCCATGTGAAAAAAGAAAAGGTATATAAATTGTCATGCATGTACTAAAGAATGCATTCTCAACTAAATAAGTAAATAAGGAATATGATCTGGGCTTGAAAACTCAATAAAATACATAGCAAACAGTCAGATTTTAACACTCACAACTGCTGATTTGGCAACAACAAGATAATCAATTGTCAGCCAATAAACCTGCCAAATATGGGGATAGTCAATTAAAAGGGGGAAAAAATGAGCCAGTAAGAAAGTAAGATATATCTGATGCTAAATTTAAGAAAGCCCGAAACCCAATTATTTAGAGTCCGCAGCTGATATCTTTTTTCCACATGGAAATCAATTTCCATCCTTTTTAATCCCTTTGTTCTGGAATTTGGATATCGGCAATTTACTAACAATAAAGATGAGGCACCACCAATGCACTAATAAGTTATAAAATAGAGCACCAAAATTTCTTTCAAACACATGGGTGTGTTTGTCTGTAGGGGAGAGAGAAGGAGAGATTATAATTCAAAGTTAACATGTCAGATGTTAGAACTACAGAATGCAAATATCAAGATGAATAAAATGAATACATGTAAATCATGAAATGTAGCTTTGACCACCACACAGTTTTCTCAACCTCAAACAGACTATTAATTTTGTATATACAGAACTGCACTGCACATAACAAATCTCCTATTTCCAATCTTTCGTCTCCTACCAGTGAATAATTTTGCATCAACTAATCCCACAGAGGGGAAACCTTTCACCACAAAAACATTACTTTTGAACCCTCAGATTTCTGTGACAACCCTAGCTGCAGTCCAACCGTTAAATCATTTTCATTCGCACACATAAACTGAGTGGAAACCAATTACCACAAAAAAGCATTATTGTTGGACCATCAATTTCTCTTTGATACCCCTAGCTGTGACACACTCACATGCACACACATGCATATTTAAAAAAATCCAATTAAAATTCCACTTGATTAAAAAATCTTAGGCCAGTACTTTCTCTGCTTCCTCATCAGTGAAATTGATTTGTATTAACTTCATGCTATTGTTACTTATACATTTAATATCCTTGTTTGCACACACGGATATTTATCACTATTCCCGCAAAGATAATCTCATGAAAGGTTAAAAAGAGTTATTTACATATTTTATCTCCAAGTCTCATTTCCAACAAGTTTTAGCCTTACAGGATCAGCTCTGGAACTCAAGCAAAAGGATCAAATTTTCCACAAGCTTGAAAGTAATCAAATTAGGAAACATTTTGTGGCCCTTTATATACAAAATTTGGACAATACCTGTGCTTCGGGACATGGCATATTTGTGCCTTCATGCACAGTTTCCCTCATACGGTAAAACAAAATTCTTAACAAATGCTTCAAAAGAACATATGTGACATAAAATTGCAGCAGCTAGTTTATGAGCATGTCTAAAAAAACCAAAACCATACCTTGTCCCAGGAAGATGTTGTCATTACCATTGAACTTGATGCAGCTACTGAATCTCTAGCCTTTACAGCGGTGGAACGGGATATTGAATCATAGCTAGAAGGCTTAGCATTCTACAAAAACCATTGGAAAAAAATAAAAAAATTTCAACAAGTTCAGCACATACTGGTAATTACAGCCATAGGTAATCAATTTTCATAAGATGTAAATTCTTTTAGGTAGAAGGAAATCCTATATTCTACTGACAGCTTTTTAGGCAACGCTACATGGGATCGGGTCCTCAATACATGGTGCATATCCAAAAATATTAAGATTTCCCTGCCCCCAACTAATGGCTAGGTAGAATAAGCAAATGATAACAGTTGCTACATGCTTAGCAATCAATGCTTCAATTTTTTTATCTCTTAATTATTCTGCACAGCCTTATCCGCACCATATGGCATCAGATGTATCCACCTTACAATCTAAAAATAAGGTGTGTAAATTAAAAATAAAGACCATTTACTTTATTTTTCTTTGAACTTAAACCATGATGAGCAATGCAAGGGAAAGAGCACAAATTTCTTACCAATATGCCAACGCTTTCTCAATAAAAGACCCACTAAATGTATAGTTAGAGAGTTACTTTTTTCTCCCCTTTTCATCAATCATAACAATTACTGATCCCCATTCAATTTGAAAAAACCAGAGGAGATACCAGGAGTACAGTAATCTGCTGTAGCAATAGTAAAGGAAATATCTCGCTTTGTGCAAAATGGTGCAGAAACAATTGTGAACCAAAAGAGAAGGAGAGAGAAAAGAGAGCATGTGAAACTGAAGAAATCAAATTTCATATTTAAAATGCATCATATAGATGCGATCCTTGATGCACTTGCCTTAGTACTTTCTCGCTTTGATTGTCGTAAAGAAGATTTTTCCGTGACATGACATAATCGAAGTTCATTTAGGGCATTCAAGAAGACTTGAACTGATTTAATCAGCTCATTAGACTCTGTTAGTATATGTTCCTGCGCCTGCGTGTAATAAAAAAAATTCAGGTGCAACCATGCAAAATACGCTGCAGTGGATAATGAGAGTAGCATTCCAAACTTCACAAGTAATAGCATAAACACAGTAACTTGTCAAAACATTCACACCCAAGTCACATCGAACTGATACTAATTTTACTGTTTCCTAACCTATTGACTTGTGTCATTCGAGATAAGAATACCAATAACATGAAGCTACAGTAAGACAATAAATAAAAACATAAAAATGTACTTTCATATCTTTTAAAATATATATATTGTGTGTGTGTGTAAAATTCTACTTGACATAAATATATAAACTAAAATGGAATATAACAAAACAGAAAAGGATTCATCTCACTGATATGTGAAAATTAGACAATGCAATAACAAAGCTCTATTAGCCAACTACCTGAGAATTGTTACACATTCATTTTAACCAGGTTGAATCTAAAGCCACACATCTAGGTAAATTCTATTTTCACTTGTGTATTGCTTTCATATTGCCTTAGCTGTTGTCCTTATGGTGCCAACTGAATCAAGTTTCTCTTTTTCTAGCATCCATAAAAGCTATCATTACTGCTATGACTAAAAAGAAGAGAGCTTAAAATCATAGAGCATTAGAGCAAGGAGTAAGGTCTCCTTAATAATGTTTTCTCCTTGTATCTTATTGAAACACCAGAAATACACGACACTTTTATCACACTCACGAGAATTGATTCCAAGTCTCTGGATAATGTTACTACCATGTATCTTATCACAACACTAGGAATGAGACAACAAATATCTATTACATAAATTAATTCTTTCAGAATCTCTGTTGATGACTAAACTCCAGCGTACCTGTCCCAAATCAGCTAGATTTAGCCACATAAATCCTTTTCCTCCATTTGTTTTTTTTTACACCAAACTCTTCATGAAAACAAAGTTGTTATGACAGTAAAGCATTTTTCATCGCTCCAGCCCAAGTCATTCCTTGGTCTACCTCTCGTTCTCATTAATCCCACTCCAATCATTCAACTCATCAGCATGAGTGCTCTCTTTTCGATAAATGAAGGCCATAAATCAAGCATGATTTCACTCCTCATTAAAGGTGGAGCTCTGTTGTGTCTTGATGTGGTGGCATGTATTGCTTGGCTCCCTATTTCAAGATGTAGTTCTCTGCATAGCACTTTAACTTGTCTTGACAAGAGATGGTATTCTGCTATGTTTTAGATTATTGATAGGCTACAGAATTTTATTCTTAAGATGTCCCTTCATTCACACAGGCCAATCTATACTTTTACTCAATTCATTAATAAATAATGTCTCTGATTAACCGAAAAGAAAAAAAAAGAAAAGAAAATAGTCACCAGTATGTTAATATATCCATGTCAGCCATAGCCAGTCCAACAGCACTCTTTGGAAAACTAATTAACCTGAAAGTTTCGGCTAACATTTAAGAGCACAGCAGTATTTATATCAGACCCATCCCTTAATATGCAAGTCCATTTGCATTTTGCATATGGACCTCAATAGCAAGCCTGTCAATTTTGTGCAACAATCAATGTTAGTTACATGGATTTTCAGGATCTGATGTTTGAGCACCTGACAATTTGTTCATGATAGCTTGAAGCTGTATTAGGAAACATCAACCATCCAATTTAAAAGCTTAATCCAATAGGAAGAGCTTAAGAAAACACTTATAACTAACACTTAGCTTATCCTGAACTGGTACTCATTCAATTCTTATGATATCTGTTAGGGAACCATCAAACATCCAATCAAAAAGCTTAATTCGATGGGAAGAGCTTAAGAAAATACATATAGCTAACACTTAGCTTATCCTGAACTGGTACTCTCATTCAATTCTTTTCAAATCTTTTGTGTTAGCACATATATCTTAACAATCACAGCTGCACTCATTTAAGGGCATGCTGCTGTCTGACGCCATAAGCCATCCACCAAATTAACAGGGACAGTCATCAAACCAGTCCTAGAAATTTATCAAGTTTTCTGGTTGAGTCTTCAACTTTAATTTCTTCTATTTAACTCTTTACATTTAAAATTATCAGTTGAGTTCAACTACAAGCAACTCTTAGAGAATTGATGATGTGGTGGCTATATGTACAACAGTAAATCAGAAAATTCAGATTACAGAAATCATTTGAGGCTACAGAGTTGGCTTCCGAGAAAAGGAAAAAGATCAGTAATCGTTTTTCCCTTTTTATTTGCTTTGCTGCAAGAAAAGTTGTGGGAAATTGATGCTAAAAAGAAAGAGAAAGACCTACCTAGTCGGCAACGTGGCTCTTCTTTTACATCATCTAATGTACCATTATTATCCATTTTCTCTGCACTCAGAATGTGTGCATATAGGGTTGCATCATCAATTCTCTAACAGAAGTTTGCAAGTGAAATTCACTAGTACTCTTTCAAGCGTTGAAAGGAAAATATAGAAAAAAATAAAATTGATGGACTCAATGATAAAAGCCAAAAGAATTCAGAGACCAATTTCATGCTCATTGAAATCTAAAAGAAGACCTCAAACCCTCTGAATATCAATCAAGGATAAAACTTCCCCCCTGTCGCCCTGTCACCACAACCCTCCCCGTGATGCTTTAACCTCAATAAAACAAGAAACAGTGTCCATCAGAACTACCTCAATGTGAAGTGACTATTCAAAATCACAACATTACTTTCCTAGAAAATGCACCATGCGACGGCAAATAACAGCATGTCACCATTAAAGTTTTACTGCCTTTCATCCTTCCAAATCTAACAATGGATCAACCAATAAATCATACTATAATTCTATGGGGATTATCTTCCTCCTAGAAAATGTACCAGGCAATGGAAAATAACAGCATGTCACAATTAAAGTTTTACCGCCTTTCATCCTTCCAAATCTAACAATGGATCAACCAATAAATCATACTTTAATTCAATGGGAATTATCTTCTTCCAAGTCCCCATTTTTTATATGTAGAGATTAGGAACTGAAAATGGTCAACAGAAAGAATGTATACTACATCCAGTTAACAACACCCCCTTCAGTAACACAACATTTCGATGCATCTTCTGTTTTATTCATCTTGCCAACCCTTCAAAACTCTAGATTTTTGTTTACCACGGCTTTTAGTCTATCAGAACTATGCCTCATTGAAAATAATAAATAAATAAAATGAAGAAAGATTTAACATGCAAATTAAACCAAATAAAGAACCATGAATCATTTAAATACTCAATTATTTAGACATTAAGCAACAAGGCAGAGATTGAAAATCTGTAAAATGATAAAATCCAGCTTGACAGCAAAATGAAAATTTGCAGAGAATAAAAAAAAATTTACCTGCAAAGAGATTAATTTATGAAGATCAACATCAATATCCTTCTGAAAAGCTAGATCTATGATAACACTTGGAAACAAAAGCTCAGCAACTTCAGCTTTCAATAAAACGATATCTTGGCATAATCTAAAAGCAGCATAATAAGCAAACCATTAGCAAAACAGTTACTTTAACAGGCAAGAATAACCATAAGACACAATATAAGCACCTAGATCTATAGATAGTTGAAACAAGTTACTAAACTTATGAAAAATACCTTAGAATAACATCATTGCAGTAGCTAACCAATGAATACACAAGTGGACAAATCCACATTTGGAAGGTCTTATTACATGTCTCCCATATTATAGACTCCTCAAGTGAAATTGCTTCAGCTGAAAATGACATGAAAAAAGAAACCATCATATATTTTGCATGCAAATTATACAGCAAAAGTGAGACTCAAAGAGAAAGTAGTGTGTTTATTGTTTAGTAATCTATTAAAACAATATGAAAATGAAATACATGTCCATATGTGTGATTAAACACAAACACGAGCATTAACCTCGTTGCAGCTTAGTCTTAGAATATAAATCATATATACTGCAAGAAACAGAATCTCTACTCTAAAAAAATAAAAATAAAAAGATTGACTCTATAAATCAATCAAACAAGCTCCTGCAGAACTGGGTTCTCACAGGACAGTGAGGAGCGTGAAGCAGAAATCTCTTCTTAAACCCATTACTTTGAAATTTTCAGTGAATGCAACTTTCACTCAAATTCATAACAACCCAGAGAACAACTTATATATACATAAACTCACTCTAATTCTTGAGTTGCAGACCCTTCCATCATGGTCATCCTGATTCCCATGGATAAAACAACTCGTATTCAATAATCGATTGATATACTACAAGATGTGACCTATATGTGGGGTCTGAATGGAACATAATATAAATAAATAATAAAACAATGGAAATGCAAATGGAAATGGAAATCAGATAATGACATGCTATTGAAAAAAAAAATTCAGCAGTCAAAAGAACCTAAACTCCACTTATCAGAAAGCAACTATAATAATTATGATGGTAGGGCTGATATCAAAAACTCAAAAACTTTTGATACGTAGAACTACTTATGATGAGAAACCTAAAACAATTTGGTATTGAAAGAAATACCAAAATCTTTTAAGGAAAAAAGTTAGTAGCACTTTACCTCTATACCTCTTTTCAATATCCAGCACTAACTTCTCCACCAGCTCAATATTTACACCTTTTGAGTGAATCTACAAGACAGAATTACATAATGATTCCCTCATTAAGTCGACCTTTGTCCATAAATCAGGATAAAGCAAAAGATATCACAACCAAGGATACTAAGCATACAAGCACAACTGCCAGCAATAAAGATCTAGCTCTATCAGAGTTGAATTACAGCTTCAAAATGGGTGCTGAAAACGGTGAAGATATCAGCTATTGATGTTCTGTAAGATCACCATATCTTTTGTTTTCTCATCACTTTTTACATTTAAACCTATCTGAAAGCACTTCCAAACCTAGACATGCATCCCACTTACATTGGTATTCTCACATTCCTTTTAAATTTTAATCTCAAAACAATACTTAAACCATCTTTAAGATAGTAACCTAAACATCAGCAACAATGCATGTGGTACTGGGATAGCAGCACCAGACCAGAGTAAAATCCATGCCTACTATGCCAAAATGAAAACATTTTCCCCATATTGTCAGTAAATAATATCAAGGACCTTATCAGTAAAACAACTATTATAACAAACTGTCAACCAGAATATGTGTACCTCAATAAGAGACCTTTCATAAGAACCAAATGACAATAGAGCTCTTTGACCTCTTTCAGTTGAGAGTATTCCCTGTTCAAGGGGAAAAGTATGAGAATGTTCTTCATTTCCTTTAGTAGAATAAATACCTAAGGGTATAGAGCTTTTTGGCATTTATAATAAATATCATCTGAAACTTCCATATAAAACATGAAATTAAAAGAAACAGAAACAAAGTTGAAAAAAAGAATGTTCACCAAGGGCATAACTGATTCACGGAAGAGAAAGGGATTAAATATCCTCAGACAAAAAGTTGAATTATTATGGATCTGTTTGGCCTTGTTGTCCTTGTAAGTTAAACAGGTGCTGCTATAGGCACAAGTACTAAAAATGAAAACTGAATTAATAAAAGTTGATGGATGTTTAGTTATTTATGTGCTACTGAGTTTGAAAGCAAGCAATGATTGTTTGGTTAAACTTAAATTAAAAGTGGTGTAGGGAATCAAAATGACAAATAAGAAGACAAGTCTTTTTTCATCTACAGGGTGGATATGAAAGAAAAAAAAGAGAGAAACATGTAAGATTAACTAAAACAAAATTAAAAGGAAAAAAAAAAGTACTATTTATGTGCTTCAGCTTGTTTTTGGTGAAACAAAGACCTGTATACATATAATAATAAAACCGTACTTATTTGGAAGGTTGAAGGATAGTTTTGTCAAATAAAAAAAAAAAAATGGCTAATTGTGGAAGCATATTCCACTTTTGAAAGAAGCAGGTGATCTTATGATTTTGAGAACTGAAGATTTTAAGGGGTACCGTAATTAATTTTACCAAACATTTACGTTCAAATGAAAAATAAAGCACAGATGTTTTGATGTGACTTTGAGCAACAGGCCAATGACTTTATAATAACAGAAACAAGAATGATTACATAAAGTTGAATGGTTACATAAAATAACTTTTTAAAAATTGAAAAGGGAAATAACAAAGCAAGATTTTTTTTTTTAACTCAGATCAGGTGTGCTTCAATTACAAACTAGTTAAGATGTCTATACAAACAATTTTCTCCATTTTTTTTTTCTTAATTTTAAAAGAAAAAAGAATATTCAGAAGACAGGTTCTGGGAAAAAAAAAATTAACACATGTAAATGCAAGTAACAGCATGATTTACGATAATCTCAATTAATTTACCCAACCTTTACACTGTACATAGCATACCAGTGTTTGAACTACTTATCAAAAAAACCATGCCAGAATCAAATACCAATCCACACAAACACATTAATTGTTGCATCCACCAAGCTGAGCAAAAAATAGCACAACGGGAAAAGCACTATTTGACAAATCTTTCATGTATTGACATTTAATGCACTTTTAGTTTTTATGGTTTTATATAAACAGTTTTTACCAGTGCTCTAAGCATATTTCAATGCGTCTGTTGGTACATTGTTTCCAGCTTTAGGCAACCAACACCGATCCCAAATAAAAATTTCAACCATGACATTGCACAAAATTGTAACAGACATTGCAATAAATTGGCTAATTGGCAATTCCAAACTTATTGAATGCAACATTGATCAGGATCTCAGATGTTCAGGAGGAGCAATCAATCAAACACAGAAATAACTTGAGTCAGATAAAAACAATCAGTAGATAAAACCATCTAAATCTCCCCACGCTTACCCGAAGAGATTGTGAGGTCAAATCAACAATTCTAACAGAATCATCCATCAGATACTTCATCAGAAGTTTCAAGAGTGCAATCAGTAGTTCTTCAGATACACCAGTATCCATGTTAAAATTCACTTCAAAAGGGTTGGTGATCTTCAATTGTTGACAAGCTTTCATTTGACCATAGTCTACAGGTAGATGGAAAACAACGGAATGTGGGTCCCCAATGCCAACCTGAAGTCACAATCAATAGAATAAAAAACCTTAGCTTCTTGTTCTCAGCAAACAAACAAAATGTAATAAGTTCAAAGGCCTGAACATGTATAAATTGATACCTTGGACACAAAATCAGACACCAATGGTCTGATACTACTTGCATCATCAGAACCACACATGCGAACAAGTGTCCAGATTGATTGGACTATTTCAGGGTCACAGTGCCAATACACATCCTCCATAACATCTTTCGTATTCCTTCCCCTCTGAAAACTTTCCTCCATAAGTAATTTCTTGTGCAGTGCTTGAACACTGCAAGAATATTTAGCATCTCAGTCACAATTAAAAGGCGCAGATTTCAAATTGCATGGCTAGATATTACCATATAAACCAAATAGTTTCCTTAGACATGATGAAAAGTTGGTAAGAAAAAATATTAAGCAAAAGATTACACAAAGGAGAATAAGTTGAAATCAATTTAAAAGTAATTGATTTAATTTACAGATTTCAATAGAGTGATTGTAAATACCACCAAAAGTACTCTATGACCATTTATTGGAACCAATAATAAGCTCAGAAAAACAGCTCAAAAAGGCCAATCACCTGCATAAAAGTAATCTTGGTGGAAGGTAGAAAGATCTCTTGACGAACTGAAAATAAGCAATACAAAATGTAAGAAAAAAGATGAGTCAGAGTGAATATATGCCACAATAACAAATACCTATCAGGTTAACCATTAAGTTTAACTGCTGACCTCCAATAAGTGGGCCCTCGGAGAGTAAGCTTCGCATAATTGGTGATGAAACTCACGTATCTCATCAAAGATATCTATTTCAGGGAAGGGCTCCAGCTCCTGCAGTAATAGCATGACTTAAAAGGCTAACTTTCTACTGCTTCACATGACATAAATTTTACAAGATGAGATCATATAAGCCAATATCATAAGCGCCAATATCAATTTACACCACAGATGAAAGTCAAAACTTACTCTAACATAATCATGAAGAGATGGATCAGAGCCCACAGTTAGCTGGCGGAGCAAAGATAAGATTTCATATGCTCTAGTGCCAATTTCCCCAGAAGTTTCAGAGGGAATGCAACATGCTACCAACTTCGAGACTAAAAACTACACAACCCACAAAAAATGAACAAAGAACATTAGGAATGCTTTGGTTAAAGATAATTCTAGGTCTTAGAATATGAGGTACCTGAAGCTGTTCACCAAGCACAATGGCAATGACTTTGGATGGGTTGCCTTTTAATGTGTTGAGCAAAGCAGAAATAACACGGCAACATTGATCTTGTAAAGCATCACAACCAATGAATTGTCCAATCAAATTGATAAGATACCTGTTACTCAAAAGAAAAAAGAGTTAAAATGACTCTAAGATAAAAGACATGTTCGTTAAAATTACAAATTGCCCAAATATTTCAATAGATAAAGTAAAACACTAAATTCAGTTAGTGGAATTTTAATGAAAAAAGACAAACAAAGTGAAAATGGAAGCAAAGAAAAGGCAAAAGCATGAGAAACAGTGTAAAAGGGAAGGAAACCCTTTCCAGAGTCATATCCATCAAACAATTTGGGATGGTGAAATGATTCCAAAAGAAGATGTCATGTAAAACCAGAAGGATGGTTAATAACTCTTTGTATTTTGTGGATATATGGAGTACCACTGCATCAAAATTTGCAGCTTCACATTGCTAAACCACCCATCACAAAGGAGTTTTGAGGAAGATTGAAGTTAAGAGAAGGTGCAATTATATTGTAATGATGTCAAATAAGTAAACAGAGAAATAAGGAGAAAGAATGTTCAAAGGATGGCGAAGAAAAATCTTTCAAACAGAAGAGAAGATAGTAGAAAGCAAAGTTCCAAGACTTGAAACCAAAGTAGACAGAAGAAAAACCCCCAACTACCACAATAGTGTAAAAAAAATATACTTAATTATCCGTGCAAACAACATATACATGATTTTTACCAGTCAATGAACAAGTGTACTGGAAACAATGCTTCAATAAGTTTGTATAATTGATCCAAAAACCCCATGAAAAACTAAACAAACATAATCTTTAGCACCATATAGCTTCCAAGATTAAATTTGCTTAAAACAAGGTTCCGATAATTTGGTTGTCATTAAAAAGCTCCATTTGAACAACTATAGACATACTTGAAAGTGCTTGAAACAGAAGCTCTATGCCCAATGATATCTACAAGCACCTCAATTCCGGCCAACCTATGGCATCTGTGCCTATGATGAACTGCTGCTTCTATTTTGTAATGCATTTCCACTAGAAACTGCACATTAAAACATGAAAAGTATCAGCAACAAACAATAGATAATGTTCAAATATACATACAAGGCACATGCTCACCATGAAAACTCTATCTGGGCGAAAAATGTTAATCTTATCAAGCACAGCAACACTTGTGGGATAATCCTCCCTACATACATGTAATATTTATGTTTTTAAAAAAAATAGGATCCAGAAAAATAACATAAAAGAAGTCAAGTGAGATAAGAAGGTAATGCACATTTCCAGAAACCCATCCACAACTGTTTGAATTGCACGTGCCACTGTTTCTCTGGAAAAGAAAGGGATTGCAGGATCCAGTGCACAAGAGGCAAGGGACAGAACATGGCTCACAATAGATACCTGCAAATATTGAAGGAAACACGACAATATATGCAGTTGATAAATTGATATGTTTAAGGAGAGAAATTTACTGAATTCAGATTCTTATGAAGAAAGAATGACATCAATCTGTCCACGTACGACAAATAATAATAATAAGAAAAAAAAACATTGCAGAGATTAAATTCAAGATAGCAAAAGGCATGATCTCATTGGCATGAAAAATTTAAGAATTTGTCCACATACTACAGAAAGCATTTCCATGCATGTTCGTATCAGAAATTAGTACATATCCAATGCTCCCGATATGCTTCCATCATTTCTCAAACAAATAAAAACTTTAATACGTAAATTCAATCAGAAATTTGTAAGGAACCCTCTCATATGAGAAACATGAGTCAAGATATTAAGCAATTATTAATAGGTACAAAGTCATATATATTTTGGAAGAAAAGGAAGATGATGGTGATGGTAATCAATGTCTAACATGAGGATGAAGTGAAACAGTATTACAATTGCTGTAATTAATTTAGTTCTTTATCTAAACAGAGCTAAGGGTTTTTTTTTTTTTTTGCTTAAAAAATCAGGGTGCTTGTTTGATTAAACTAAATGATGGTATTGTTACAATTCATTTGATAGAAAGATGTCTGATGTTATTCATACATTGTATCATATCCTATTGACAAACCAATGCTACATGGCACATGAAAATGGGCCTTTGATTAAAGGAAAAAAAATTGTTCCCTCGATATGAATACACATAACTGCTGGACAGAAATGTTTTCTTTTAAGGGACACCATATAAGTTGAAACTGTACAAAACAATTACTGGCAAGTAACTATCCTTATAAAGAAAGGAAAGGAAGAAACAAAATTAAACACGCAGTGCACTTCCAAGGAGCTAGCTGAACCTTAATACCTAACAGTGGAATAGAACAGCTGAACCTTAAACCGACAAAAGATGTAAATAAGTTCCATATTAGATTCACTTTTTTTTTTTTCTCATGCCACTAACAGGTTAGTTTGCAATAGCGCACACAATAAACTGAAACAGCCAATTTGAATATTTTTATCCCACTGAAATATTTTGCTCTTCACTAAGAGCTTTATATTTCAAGAAATAGGAGCACACCATGTGTTTCTTTATGAGCTTGTCTCTTTCACTCTCAGATAGCTCTGTCAAACACAGAATTGAACTCTGAAGCACCTTTGCTCCTCTTTCCCAACCAGATCTCTTACTACAATGCAACACAATACAAACTGAAAATATTGGCACAAAGTGAATTTTAACTAGAACTGCCAAAGGCTGACAAGCAACCTGCAACAAAACACATTTGTCAGCAGTTATAACAAACACTAGTGCTAGTGCTAATACAAAGTAGTAAATACAAAATAGCAGACATTACTTTCCTACCCTAGCCACCCAATTCAGGTTGGAACTATCTTCATTCAGAACCAAAGCTGGAAGAAGCCAGTGGCAACAGTATTGCATGAAATAACTAGGTTCAGCATCTGATACAAAAAGCTGTCGAATCTACAGAGCACAATTACTAAATGGTCAGGTAAAGTAGATACTTCAAGTCGTATGTTGAATACAAATATATTGTAATTACAACATTTGTTTTCAAGTAGTTAATTTAGGTTACACCGCATTGCAGTTATTTATGGCTATGCATGTATACCATTTGCATAGCATAAATACCTATCAAACAATTATTCACACTGCAAACCCCAAACATTATCAACCTAAATATGAATAGCATGCAAAGAGGCTGAGAATGCCTTAAATGAAGCTCAAAACCTTCTTATCAATTCCTATCCAGAGTTGTTGAATAGGACACAGCATTAGAATCTTCTTGTGTCCATGAGATTTTAATAGTGTAGTACCCAAAGCAACAAAACTCAACTCACAGGTTAGAACCCCCTCATTTTCCATTACTGTAAAACATGAAATTATCTATAGAAGTAAGTCCTAGTACACCATTACCCTCTCAATATTTTCACTGTTTACAAGACTGATATCTTGGATATACCCCAGCGACATCCCAAACATTTGTAGTTTACTCACCTAATTATAAAATAAAACATCCACTCCTCCAAATGATCTAGATCTAATGGTATGATGTTTACACCTTACCAGTGACAGCAGAAATTATAACTAAGAGAGGCAAAAAGAAAAAACTTCTACAGTTAAGTTGCATTCACACACACACATACATATACATACATACCCAAATACATATATATGTAACAGATTTCCCCCTTTGTTATCTTCTATCCATCAATTTCAGTCAACTTAACTCAATATTATATGATTGCAAGCAAAAAAGCCAATAATGCTAACTCGATAGATTTTGGAGGTTAGGGATTGATCTTTTCATGAACAGTATATTGGGAAAAATCTAACTGGTCATCTTCTTTTCTTTCTTTCTTTTTAATTAAACATATTTATCGATAAGCTACATATGATATTGAGTAAATTCATGTCCAAGCATGTATAAAATTATTGAAAGAGTGATTGATAATTATAGACTTATTTTTAAGTGATATGTCGTCTTTGCAAACCATACAAGATAAAATACTAATATAACAAATATAAGAATTTGCACTCAATTAAAATGAGGCTTGATATCATTCTCTCAATTTTAAAGTCAAGGAAATGATTAAGAAAAAATTAATGGTCTTTTTCTAATATATTTTTTTATTTGAAGATAAAATTATATATATATATATATGCAATCATGATATTTTACAATTACCTAGGCGAAATGTGTTTAAATATAAAGTTTCAAACTAATGAAATCAAATTAAATGTTACTCATTAATCAATTAACAAAATAAAATGTTCTATTTGGACTTTTATTCCTAAGTCAAAGAATAGTCCCCAGCTTATACGAGAATTAATAGATAAGTACCCAACCTTCAAAATAATTGAAGTTGGTCCATACAAAATCATAAGACCTTCAATATACATACATTTAAACTATTTTTATATCTTTTAGTTTTAGTTTTAGTAAATATGAAAATAAATGGGGGTAATTTCAATACAAGAACCATTTTCATTTTTTATATTACATGATTTTATGATCAACACTGTTATTTGTATTTAAGAAAACTTAAGGGGGGCTTCACTTGTGAGTGGCTTTACCACTGCCCTTTATGATGGAAATTTTAAAAAAAATACTTTGAATTTGCAACAGATCTGACTTGGTATTCAAATTAAGAAATTTATACAAGGACTTTTTGAAGCATAATAGTCAAACTAGGAAATGGGCCAAAAAATGCCATGGCAATTAATGATTCTATCAAATAAAGATCATAGGAGGGAACTTGGATGCAGTCTACCATTCAATTAATATGGGCTAAAGAATTTCAGCCACAAATAAGAAGGATCCATGCAATGGAAAGAGTTTCTGAAGAGAGCAACTATGATGTCATAAAATCAAACAAAGGAATCAGGTTTGAACCCACAAACAAAGAGAAGCAGGTCTGAGATTCAATTTTCCCAAGCATACAACATTATACTTATTGTTAGCTTGAAAAGAAGAGAATCCAAATATGGAACTGGAAAAGTTCATGGAATAATATCCTGATAAAATCTGGTTATACAGAATTGAATTCCTTAAACTTGCATCAAAACTATCTAACTACGATATGTAGTTTCTTTTTGCTCTCATCAGTTTACTTTTTGCAACAGAAGTCATTCTCTGGGATCATCAATGGGGTTGGCCAGCCTGTATCATTTCCAATTCTATGCAGTGATATTTTCAAAACTATAAGTTTAGATAAGCACCACCTTTTGACAGAAGAATCCTATGCCATAACAACTCAAGAGGGATGCATATTTATTCAATGTTCAACAGAGAAAATTTCACTTCAAAATCCATGGTATATCATTCCCTGAGTTTGATGCGTGTATTAGTGCTAAACAATTGGCGCATTCTAGCTCAAGTACTTGAGCAAACAATTAGTGAAAGCTGTTCCTTTCACACCATTTTTTATTATCGCTAAATTTCCCTTTCCCCCTAAAAAAAAAAAAGTAGATCTAGAAATTTCCATCACCAAAATAAAAATAAAAAAATACCTTGCAGTTGACTTTGCTCATTAACGATACAAAAGATACCTAATATATCTGCAACTGAATGATCTATGGGTAGCTAACACACATTTGACAAGGAATTATATGAGACTGAATTTAAAGTACCTCAACAAGTGCCACTAAACTAACATCGCAAGTGACCCAGTAGAAGAGTATTGATCCCAGTAGCTGCTCCAAGTACTGAAAATATATAAATAAATAAAGACTAAATACAAATATAGATGACATGTCAAACATTCAAAAACTATAAAGTAATAGAACTCAAAAATCCAGTTGACTTCTGGGGGGTGGGGCATAACCAGACAGTATATTCCTACTCAAGAGCACGAGCTGAGTATGGAAGAAAAATGGAAGTGCAACTGAGGATCACTTTGATGTACTGCCCTCATTAAAATAATTATCTTCCCAAGAGACTCCTACTCAGCACTAAAAATGCAACATTAAAAATCAAATTAAAGGAGAGAACTACTATCATAACCTTGAACCTGGTTGCGTAGTTGAGCTGCCTTGACAGATTATCGAGTGCCGCATGCACCAATTCCCTGAACCAAAAGGTGAAGACTGATAGAAACTACTTATGCCTTCATTACAAGCAACAAAATAAGGTGGAATAATGTACCTGTGACCAGGGTCAATGGCAGAAATCACGCACATCATGAAAACAGCCTGCACATATCACATCAATGAGCCCTTTAAAATGCAGACACTTTAAACCCTATCAGGCAAGTGAAGTTTAAACAAGTTAGAAATCTCGGCCAGGAGGAAAGATTACCTCCAACTCTATTTTCTCACTATGCAAAGCAAGATGCATAAGAGTAACAATAACAGTTTCCATTTTTGGTGTGGGCTGAGGACCACAAGCTAGGACCTCCTTCGCAGTAACAACTTTTCCTTTTAAGGGAATAACCATTGCAACACCAAAGTTTGAACTGGATAAAAATAGCCAACAAGTATCATCAATATTAATGCCATGACAGAAATGGAGAAAAAAGGTTGATGGTGATAACAACATTGTGGGGCCAAAAAAAATAACTAAAAGAAGAATGCATTACTAGAGAAAGTAGAATGCACAACTTGGAGAACAAGAATTCCATACAAAAGGTGAAGAAAATTGAGCTAAACTCAATATACAAGAGCACTCCAATCCTACTTAACATTATTTGGGGAAGCACCCCTAAAGATCCCCAAGGCCAAACACCGTAAGGATGCAAAAAATCTTTCATTTCCTCAATTGCCTCCAAGTACCAGTTTTCTATATCCAAAAGCACAATAACTGCAGAAAAAACACAGCACCCAATGGATATCCTGCAACCCTTCCTCCAAAAATACCCACGGGATATCCCAGACCAATTTGTCATCCTCCTCTGGATCAAACATGACTCACCTACCACATGAAACTAAGATACATAGAGAGTTTAAGCATGTCCACCATTAACCTGACACCTTTGACATTATACTATTCAAATCTCCAAAAATATGGACCATCAATGGCAACCATTCACAAATCTATTAATATATGATCAAAAAGAAAAAATTGCCTCAGGTAAATTTGAATTCCTGTAACTAAATGAAAGATTAGAAAACAAACAGCCATCACAAAGCATAAAAAGCTCACTAAAGTTTTCACTATCCATGAACAAAAAGGAGACAGATGTCCAGATTGGCTGATGATAGCTGCCACCATATCTTCCCACACCCCGATCACCTCACAACCAACTTCAGTGGTACCCATGAGACCACGACCCACTAACAGGAAGATTGCAGCATCAAAATCATTCACTAACTCAGCATCCCACTTGCATAAGCAGAACTAGTTTTTGAAAAATTTCTGAACAAGCAGATATGAAAGAAATATACCAATGGGCCTAGTGATCTAGTGGTAGGTACCTCTTGCTTAGTGCAAGAGGTGTTGGATTCAACTCCTAGTGGAGTTCAATCTCATCCACTCACCATAAAAAATAGTTACGTAAAGACTCAAAAATGAAGAAGCCGTTTGGATAGAAATTGCTTGTTGGAAACTCTAAAATTCTTCTCCACTCAAAAACTCATGAATATTGACATGGTACAGCTCCAAAGGATCCTATTATTTCCCACTTGGGTAGATTATGTTAATTAACTAGAAGTTAAAGCAAAATTGGATTATAAAAGGCATTGCAAATTATATAGCATAGGAGTTCCTATACTGCAAGCTTGGAATGAATATCAAAAGCAATCAACAGAAAAGGAATTGTAATGGGCAGAAAAAAAGGCTAGATAAGTAATCGTTTTTCTAACATGAACATTTGCTGCATCAGAAAATGTTGGAAGTTCAGAGGATAGAAAATGATGGAATCACAAATATTTCAAATAGATTGCAGTGACTGCATATAATATACAGGGAAAAAACATGAATATATGATCACTCTCCCATGCCATAAAAATCCATCACAGAACAATCAAACAATTCCACAATATCCCATTAGAAGATATAATTGGAAGTTCCTATTACATTGATGCATGATTTGACAGATGTAGCAAAGATACTACTATATTAACATCACTTCACAACCAAGACATGGTCAAAAAAGTGAGAAGTGCGCTATACTGCAATACTTCATTTGCTATGAGAAGAACGAAAAATTTGAGATGCTAATGCATAATATGCAATGGCAATAAGAAGTTTGCACATATCTTGAGAACTAAGTGTAACAACGAATATGAAAAAGAATGTTTTATAATTGAAAGGAAAAGAAACCTGAATAAATCATCAAGAGGATATAGTAAATATTAAAAGGAAACCTACCAAATATCCTGGGAGAGCTCATCGTGACCATCCCAAGTTTGGAATAAAACACCAATCCGCCGAGCCAGTGAAAACCTAACTCGATAGTCAGGATCTTGAAGCATTAAGAACAGCCTTTCTATCATTGTCTATAAAGATTGCAACAGGGAAAATATACAACAAAGAATAAGAAGGGCATACAGTTTCAAGTTATAAAAATATAAGAAATAGCTAGCAAAACCCTAGGATTTTTAGGACAACAGCAATGAAGGTATGGCATGTGTCCCTTGGGGAGATTGGGGGTTCTACAAATTCGGAGTTTTTATGCATCAGCACATTCATGCTTTCATAGTTTAATTACAGCCCACCAAACATCATGCCATGCATATACAATCCCTAAATGAAAGGTATCTCTGTCAGTGTCAGCCAGTAATCACCTGACCAATTTGAGGACTGAGTAAGACAAAATCACAAAAGCAATCAATAAGCCTAACACGCCCTGACCAGTCAAGAAGCCCAAATTCTGCTATTTTGTTAACCAGTTCTCCAAGATGTGCAAGACTCTGCAATAAAACAATCACACCAACTTCAGTTTTAGCATAAGATTGACCCCAACCAACATGTGAGACAGCAGGATTCTAAGGATAGAATTTCAGTAAGATAATCCTTACACACTTTATCAAGATGATCAAAAACCAAGTCATAACTGAGACTACTATGTTTGGGGCAGAGACATCAACACATGTTATAGAGGCACCATATGGAGACAAACACTCACACATATAGGTTGCACGGTACAACAGTACAAGAGCATGAGTTGTTATAAATGGAATGTGCCAGATGCAGACAAAAGGATGGGGACATTAAAGATAAAATAAAGTTAATAGCTAGGATTCAAACATAAGCAGATTAGAATGGCTGTGGAAGACAGTGGTTGCACACTGGAAAATCACATTTCTTCATTTCTCAAGTCCCAATAATACTATGGTTTAATAACTAAACAGATAAAACTCAATAGATTATATTGGTTTAGAGACAAGTTTCCTGTCTCTATCAGGAAAAGAAGTAGACAGGATGCAAAACTTCTTGGGTAAAAGATGACAATTTGGTGAAACAATAGATGCATCTTCCTCCACAAGTCCCTGTCTCTACAGAACTCAAAATTTCATTTATTCTTGTTTTCCTTAATATGACTTTCCCTCCATAACAAATACAGAACTCCCGCATATCACCATCAGTGTGTATGATGATAATGATGACGACAGAATGCATAAATGCATGCATGCATTTGGCAAAACATTAGATGCATCTTCCCCTACCAATCACACTCACAGAAAACCCAAATGAACATTTATAGTAAAAAATTAAGACAAGCAGACTCAATGAAGAATTGTGACCCAAAGTTCAGTGCAGGAATTATTTTTACAAAGAAGGACAACCAAAAGAAGGGGAAAATGCTGATTTACTGTGAATTCCACTCTTGGAGATTAATAGTTTTCTGTTTTAACATAAAGGAAACCAGCTATCATGATTTCTATCTTTCTAATGATGTACAATCATCTTGCAATACAAAATAGCACTAAATTTTGTGAATACCAGTTCAGATTCTCTTTTCCATGCAGTTAGAGCAGCTTCCTTTCCAGAAGCATCTAAGGATAATAAGGTAGCTAGCAATTGACAGGCAGCGACTACTACACCAAAACAGTCCAGCTTAACACTTGCTTGCATCTCAAACATGCTATTCATTGTTTTCACCTACATTTTGAAAGAAAGAAAAAAAGAGAGTATATAATTAGAAATGATCAAACGAAATATAAAATGCTTCAAGCAATGAGTTGCCTGTTACTGCTAACTCTTAATGAATTTCAACCAGACATTACCAAGTCTGTAATTTTTGCAGAAGAGGACCAGTGAAAATGTTGACAGAGATGGTAAAGAATATTCTCACGCACCTGAAAATGTCAATTACAAACAAAAAATAACAGAACTATTAGTGCAAGAACTACTGAAAACTAAAACAACAGCCCAACTTTGTAAAATACCTTATTGTCACGTTCATTTTGCATGAGCTCAAACAGGACATCCCACGTAACAAAATCTAAAACTGGATGAAAACTTGAAAGAAGTGATATCATACCCAACTTCCACTTCACTGCAGAAAAGGATAGACTAGTGCCAATAATCCCACCAACAGGTAAAATATCCACATCTTGTGTATCCTCAGTCACATCTAACTCCATGTCCATAATCCTAGTGTTGCTACCCGATGGACCATGTATTTGTAACTTAGAATCAGTTGAAGGTAAATCAGGCAGCGATGGATCTGAATGAGGGCTTCTTACACATTCAGAAAATTGATTGTATTGTTCAGCCAGTTCCTTCAAAAGCCTCTCCATGGATTGTGTTATTGCATCATAGAGAACAACATCCAAAGCAGTTTCATCTCTACTTTTGACAAAGATAGGAGAGAATACAAAGCTTCTAAATGAGGCTATAAGAGTGGTTTTTAAATTATAGTCAGAGCTAGAGCCTGAGCAACCAAGAGCTTGAAGGTCATTGCTGTTTCCTTGAATTGCATTAACAGCATGATCCAACAATTCCAACAAGTATTGACTCATTTTTGAAAGAAATGGTGAAGCCTCTTCTCCTTTCCTGAACAAGCATAAACTATATAGGTTATATATTAAGGAACAAAAAAAAATCAGGGGTGAAAGCAAATGTCAGTGACAATTAAGGGCAGTGCTTCGAAATCAAAATAAGGAATCTTCAACGGTACTGTTCAAATGCATAATCTGAAAGATACAAGCAAACACGCAATGCCCTCTACCCAATTCGAATGCATGTTAGGTATAGAAAACTGTCACATTAAAAGAAAAATCATTGTACAGATTCAAAAGAAACAAAAAAGAAAGAAAAGAACGGACAGAACCAAAAAAAAAAAAGCAAAGAAAAAGAACAGCATAATGGGCATGTAATTGACATGACATATTGAAAACTAAATAAGTATATTTTTTCAAAATAAATAATGAAGATTGAGATGCATCGTAGATGCAGAACAAAATTGATAAAAGACAGCCAAGAGGTATAGCCAGAGATTCCAACTGGAGAAAATTCAGAGTACAATACAAACTAGTCCAGCAGAAAAGCACAATACCCTACTAGCAATTAAAGGCAGCCATTTTACTGAAGTAAAAATTGCTTAGATTATTCAATTCACCTTTTAATTTTCAGAAATAAAGTATACTCAATGTTGAACTAGCTAAATCCAGCACCAGATAGTGAAACTTAATATCAAAATAATTCTTATGAACAAAGAAAAGAAGTAACAAACAGGTTTTCCACACATAAAGTCAAGTTAAACAGATAATACGGACCTTGTTAATACTGAGCCATATATAAAATTTGATAATAAAGAGCATATAAAGAAGACATCAGATAGAGGCCTCTTTTCCATCTCCTTATCTCCTACAGCTCCAAGAATATAGCCCTCCATCTCAAGCAACAGCAGATCTCTAAATTGTCGAGGAAGACAGCCACTTTGATGGCCTTGGAATGAAGAAGCCTGAATATGATCAAAATGGAAGATTAAAAAAAGAAAGAAGAAGAAGAAGAAGAAAAAGGCAAGGAAAAGAACTGGAAAACATTCCATCACCTCAACTCTTGAAAGCAAATGAATTTTAGAAAGAACTTCAACAGAACATTCAAAAAGCTCACAAGGCCTTTCCTGTTCATGTTCATCTGTCTGCAAAAACACATCAGATATTGAACTCTCAATGTCAAAGGAACCAACTTGTGTAAATGATGTCCCAAAGTTAAATAGCATCCAGGGAAGATGAACAGTAACAGAAACCTTAACCCGATCATCTGTAGCCTCAAAGCTATCTACAAGAATGTTTGATGAGGAAAACCCTCTGTAAGAATGTGTGAAAGGAGCGCAACCAGCACAAAGAGCATAGACAGCTGCTGGTAACAACAGCACAACATGCTCATTCAATATGGAAGACTCCTACAAAAGAACTCAACTTCACTAAGAAATCATATCAAAAAGTCAAGAAAACACAAAACTTCAAGTAAATATTCCATCATGAACAATAAAAGAACTCAAGTTGCAAAAAAAATTATAATTGGTTTAAATCATTAGAGTGATAATCCTGTGAATAGTCCTTTTATTGCAGCCTGAAACAACATCAACTAACATTGAGGTATATGAGAAATGACTCTAAATGGTACATTAACTTCCTAAAAAACTGGTTATTGTAAGAAGTATCCAGTTCTAAAGTTTAAGCAATTCCTTTTCTTTTCATTTTAATTTAAGAAAATATAAAATTGAGAGAGAGATATCCAGCCTGTGCCTCAATAGAGATATTGCAAATTGTTATACAATCCATGATTGAGGCCTCTCTCAAAAGCTTAAGCTCTTGGTTTGAGTGGTCCTTTGTCATGATGTTAGGAGTTTGAATTCTACCACCCTCATTCCCTCTTTTATTTAAAACTTAATAAATTTCAAAACAAAGTAGTGGGCCATTGTAAGTTCCAAACCGAACGGCTTTCAATTGAGGTTATTGTAGAGATTATAATGTAAACCAATCTTGGAGCCTCTAGTAATAGTTATCCTTTGACAAACAACCATTGAAAATTATTTTACACCCTCACTTAGGTCGAGGTCCAAGCCCAAGAGAACAGTTGAAACAGAATAAACCAAATCAAATCCCAAGAAAGTGGAGTGAGCCTGGAATATGGTGAAACAACTAAATCTGACAAAGTCGCAATGGAATTTTGTACCATGTTCAAGCATGCAAGCCCAAAGCTTAGACTATTAGGTTGGTTATAGACTCATAATTTCACCTTATTAAGCATTAACTTAAAACAAGTTAATTATGATTCAACTTCAATGATTACAATGTGTTTCAGTGGTGACAACATTCTAGCAAGGCACCTCAAGAAACTTGGAAGCTTCCACACCATGTTCTACAAGTACAATAGAGACTTCTAACAGATATTGGTTGTGCTTGTGGAGAAATCCAACAAAATGAATCACCAAAACTAGACCAAACAAAGACGTCATCTAAATGCATAATAACCTTCAGAACAAGTAATGTGTGGATATATGAACAAAGGAACAGCTTATGAGACAAATTCTAAGCTTAAAGCATGCTTCTCACTTTGAAGAAACAGATTTCAGTGGAATGACATTTCCTCCACTAGATAAAAATTTCCTAATTTATTATCACCTCAAGGAGAAAAAGCAACGAAGATATCTGGTGGTCACTAACACTACAATATTAACACATCATGACATTAAAAGCCCACCTTCACAAATAAGATTATGTGATTAAATGTAAACAAATATAAACTCGAAAAATAAAAAACACAAGAGCAAGAATATTGGAATAAAAGACAATGTTGCTGTCACAAATGAGAGTTATACAAGAAATGGACCTTCCAATTAAAATAGCCTAAAATTGCTCTTAACAGATTCTTCCGGAGATGTAAAGAGTCACGAAGGTCACCCTGCAGACATAGTGGTTCAGCAAGTTAGACATGGTATCATCGTTGGGCAATAAATCCTCATTCAAAGTTCCGTGCATTAAAATCTAGAACCACAAAAAAAAGAGATTGAATTACGGTAGATGCCCCTGTAAATCTGGTCCTATATGCTTGGCAAAGAATATGCACCCAATCAACTAGGGTATTTTATTGCAAAATCGCTGTTTTAACTCCAGGAACAAAGGGTAGGTAGCAAACAAGGGGAGGTAGAGCTTAATATTTGTTCAATGACATATCTAGCAAGGCAATGTTATGTGCATCGATAACATCTCAATCAAAATAACAAATGGGGTAAGTGGTACTGATATAAGCATTCTTAAACACATCAAAGAATAAGAGAACAAGACAACAAAAGAGCAGAAAAATACCAGGTAAGATACTATGCCACCAACCACATTAACACAGAAATGAGATGACGATGATGAAATGAAATTCCAAAAAAAAAAAAAAACAAAAGATCCCAGCCTAAGCAACTTACTTGAGAACCCTTATGAGAAAAATAGCACACAATGAAGTACAAAACAGACCTGGATTGGCACGATAACAAAACAATCAGATAAGATATCTTAAAAAATAACATCAGTAAATGGTCGTGTAATATTCTGATAAAACACCAGCCTTTAATAAAGATGATAATTTTTTGCTTTCATGAGGAGCAATTATTCTGTACACCTAGTGCAGTGTTGCCTCTAAAATATTCATAATGATCCTATCTGTGAGGTCCTATCTTGAACAGGTTTGGCTAGCTTAGTTGATCTTTTGAAGAAAAAAACATAATAACCATCTTTCTGTCCATATATAATTATACATAAAGATACACTTGCATTGATGGCGTCCGCTTAAATAACTTAAGATCCCATACATCTGGAGGCACAGCACAAGTGCTCATTAGATCCTGAAGGAAAAAATTAGGGCATGAAAAAATTAGAAAAAGAAATGTATGAGAAAAATTTGAAGTCCACTAGAATCATGATGCTCAAGAATCTCCTAGCAAGTAAATAAGGTCATTTATAAACAGTAAGAGTAAAAAACATAGTCTAAAATGATAGATTACTCACACTTGATATGATGCTTCCAAGTAACAATAAAGCAGCATCAGCCTGCATCAGTTCATACAAATGACTATGAAAAACAGTATTTTAGAGGGGGGGGGGGAGGACAGTTTCCCAATTAACAGGCAACAATATTATTTAAAACAATAGTTATGTTTCCTCTAAGTTTTTCAGTGCTACTATTATGAACCACCTTCCCAAACCCCCCACATTCCCCATCCCCCCCTCTCCTTTCCTCTCCACTACGCTTCTGCAGTAATCACCATCCTTCAAGCACTGCAGCAATCCATACAGCAGTAGATAAAAGTGCTGCTGTGCCACTGGAATTGCAATAGTATTCCCACAACTGTTTCTTTTACTGCACAAATATCCATATTGTAATAAAAGTGCCTGCTTATTTATAGCTCTTGAAACTAATGATCTTGACAACATTTTTCCTCATCCAGTTTTCTCCATGATACATAATTTATGAAGAAAATGGCATTTCGTAAGGAAACCAACCATCAAAATCCATAACAGTTTCAGATCCTATGTTCTGACAAAATGGATTGTGAAAATTTCTGTTCTAGTCTACTTTGGAACCAAGCCACAGCTATCCAGCATGGGAGAACTCACAGCTAAACCAACATTACTGAGCAGTTTATAATAAAAAAATAAAAAAGATATGCACTGAAACTTACAACGGAATTTAGATTACTGAATGTCAGCAACCCACGAATGAGACCACTCCATATCAATTCCCAGCCAAAGTCCAACTGCATTATTGCCCAATGAACAACTCAAAGGTGGCTTCAATAAAAGAAGTGAAACTCACAAGCAAAAACATGTAAACAGCATTGCAGAAAGACATAATTGTTCAGTGATGGCATTTCATGGTTAGATGAACTAAGAAAAGCTGCATTTCAAATCTCAGACATTGTAGAATAGCACCACTAACGTGAAAGAAAAGACAGGACCAAATAATTCTCAAAACTCAATAAGAGACAGCTGAATTTTAACTTGTTTTGAATAATTGTGCAGTACTCAAATCAGCAAGATTTGCAAAGATCGAAACAAAATCTTAGCATCTCTTAAAATGGCATATCAATGGCTTTGTTCTGTTGGATGGAGAAATCAAAATTACCACTAGAAGACTAACTTATAGCAGTTTTCACCTCATCCAGTTACAGCCTGAAAACCAAAATCTTACACCAACACCACAGATGCCAAGCACACATTTCCCTGGTTAAACTAAGAAAGTTTCTTTAGAATTGAAAGAGTGTTTGTGAATAAGAGCATAGCTAATGGGAGATGCTTCAAAAAGAAAAAATGAACCAAAAGAATTGAGAGATGAGGCATTCAATCCCATTGAATATCAACCAAGATATCATGTCTAAACACCACTTAAGCAGCATCTCATATGGAGCCAAGATAACATGTCTCAGCTTTGAAGCACTTTTAGGTAAGATTTTCAAGAAATGATAGGTTCCATATTTCATATTCCATGCAGAATTTAAACATGAACAATAGAAGTAGAGCTTAAATTAAGATTCGGTGCAAACAAGATTAATTGAATGGCCAATGATGTGCCGTGATGACAGTGTGGTCCCAATTAATGGATTTGGTGCATCCAGATTCAGCTAGTCCCATGGCTAATGAAATAAAGCCATTTACAGACTTTAAAGGTGACGGAGAACAATTATCCCAAGAGTTCATGGGTCGAATTGAAAAGGCCAAGCCTGAAAAGAAACTCGCAAAAAAACCCAAAAGCATCTCACATGAAGCATGAAGTTACTATTTTCTTGTTTTAATTATTTTCCTAGTTAAGATTTTAATTATTTGTTTCCTACATAGCTTAGGACATTTAAATTCATTACTATTTAAAAATCCTAATGCTACATGGATTCTATTAACTAGGTAAGTTTTAATTAAGAATCCTTTCCTATAAAGGATTTTAGTTTTAATTAGGAATCTTTTACCATAAAAGATTTGAGAACTAATATAAATAGGGATGTTTAGTTTATTTATAAAGATAAAGACTATTATTTAGATTCAATAAAAAATTTCAGAGAATTTTCTCTAGATTTCTCTAGAGTTAGATCTATAATCTTAGAGCTTGAAAATCCTACTTTTATCTTCGTTATACGCTGCATCAGGTGGTATTAGTGCAGGTCAATATTTGGATTGATAGCGAACTGTGAAGAGAATCGTGGGGCAGTTGGTGGCAACTATCTTTGTGACAATGACCAAGAGATGCAAGCTATTTAGTATCAACTAGATCATCATTCAATAGTGATAGCAACTTCGAAGGAATGAGTTCAAACTGGGTTTGGTGACATCAACGCCAAATTTGATGACCTTACAACCAGTCTTTGAGGCATTAGGGTTGCATAAACATGAACCAGGGAAGAAGAAAAGCACGTGCCGGGGATGAAGCCCTTGGCCAACTTGTCATGAATCAGTTCATGCGAATCCTCGTGGTCAATAAAACTACAGGGTCTTCATCTGATGAAGAAGATCTACTTTGGCTGATGGGGCACAAACACAAATAGGAATCTAAAAGAGGAAAAGAACATGCTTAGAGACTTCACTCGGAGCTAACCTTACCTTAGACTGAAGTTTGAAGTAGAAAAATATGGGAAGGAACTACAAGTGGACTTCATAGAAACAAAAAGTATAACATCAAATATGGATTTTTTCTTATTATACAAGTACCATAAATTAAATTTTAAAGTTCACAGGTCAAAGACATGCTACTTCGTGAATAAGTTGATTAGATTCAAAGTATTTGTTCCTTTGGAGTGAAAGTTTAATTTCGGACAGATAACTTAAGGACAAGTTTTTCTGACAGATAAATAGTGGAAAGTGAAACAAGACAGTATCACAATACAAATATTGCACAAAGATATGCATAATCTAAAAATGAAGAGACAAAAAAGGTGGGGAAACAAATACCTCTTTGGAGGGGAGAGAGGGCCTTGATAAAATCTCTGATTGAGCATCTGAAAGCAACATAAAACTAGAGAGTTCCTGCAAACTCCTATGAATGCAAATAGATACCCACATGAGCACAAAGAGAAAGGAAGGAAAAAAAAAAGGGAAGATAATGTAAAACATCTAAACAATTTTCACCAAAATGAATAAAACAATACTAACATGGAAATATGCAATGGGATAAAATCATGAAAAAGATCCTCCATTACAAGGGTAGAATTTTCTTATAATTTCAAAAACCACACTGCATTATGCAGTTAAAGGAAAGGTGATACATGAATAGTGAGAAGGGAAATATACCGCAAAGTCCACAGCAAACCATCATAAGCAATCCCCATATTAGCATCGCTCAATATTCTGCAACATATTCCAAATCAGCAATTCAGCACTTGCAAAGAACTTAAGCTCCCAAAACTTTATACCAACAGTTACAGCATGTCATGAACAAAAACTGACACTACAATTGCACATAGGGATATCTACTACTGGTTAGACTAGCAAATGATATGTAACCCTTCATTACAAAAATAATTATTTTAATACTTCTCATTAAAACTATAAAATCAATAAATTGCAATAAAGATTTCCATTTAATTTTCTTTATGGTCGTTTATTTTTGTTTCAATTGGAATATAAATTTTATATCATCATATAGATACTGTTTGTGCAATTTCAGAATTTTATAAATAAAAAAATCCGTATATTGGGTTAGTGATGAATAAGGAAGCTAAAAAGTAGAAAGAATATTTTGTATCATATTATAGACAGATTTTAACTTCACCTTGCAAAGTATAGCCAGTCCAGAGCCTGAAAAGGGTGGGTTGACACCCATTGTAAGAATTTGTCACATATTAGGTATCAATCCTTTTTCGAGAGGATTTGTAAAGCTGAAACCAACTAGTTTGGGATTTAATGCTTTGTTGTTGTTGTGTAGTATAGATAGATTTTTTATATTTTAAACCATCAAGTAAATGATATTTACATTGTTATCAATATTTTTTCAGAGATGGGAAAGTAAAAGGTGGAGTAATTATAGAACGTGACTCATTGTGTGCTTCTTTTAATTAGTTAATGCTAAATTAGACATTAGAACAAAATACTAGCATTATTTTAACCTAGTCAATCGTTTCAACAGCTTGCACTTATACTTATGGTATAGATTAGTTACCATTCAAGGGTCAGAGAACAACAAAATTATTGAAAAAATTTAATCAGACAATTATGCCCAAGCATGTATGCACCTCAATTAGTTGATAAATACATACAACTATGCAACCTTTTATACCATAGGTAAATTGATCAATGTACTGGGGCATTCTCAATCTAAGATCAAGATCACAACAAGGAGTTCATATAGTGATTTATACATAATAAAAAAAAAAACATGTATTGCAAAATCCGAATAAAAATCCCATAGATGGATGTACATCCATTCACATGCTGATCTTTTTTCATAATGCATAGACCTTGATTATTAACCAGTTAGACAAGTAAAATTTGCCTAGGCTGCTAATCATAGTCAAGCATCTGATATGCATATGGTCCTCAGTTTTGTTATGACAAATTTTCCACTGGCCGTTTTGTGCCTTGAAACCCTCCTCTCTTATATGGTTCTCTCTCCACAACTACTAAAATGGATTAACATCTTCATTTTCTTTTCCTTTTTTGGGAGGGGAGGCCTCATCAGGTCACCATTCACAGTTTTTAGCCTTCACACTCAATCTCAAATGGCCTGGTTTATTGTCAGTAACTGCTGTTAAAGCATTGGCCACATAGCCAAAAACTCTGCCAAGAAGCCAGCAAAAATTCTCTTTGCTGCAAACCATCATCACAGCAAAACACGCCAAACGGACAAACTTAGCTGTCTATTGCAGCAGCTTTTTAGATACAAAACGTATTTTTGCAGCTAAATTTAATGTGAATGAAACCACAATTGAAAGCCCAAGGAGTTGCAACCAGGACTTCACTGTTGATCATCAAACAAGTTTGTTGCTAACTTTTATGGTAAAAATGAGAGCAAGTTTTCTGCCAAATATCATTCTTTTAGAATGCCACACAAATTATCATGTGTTGGTATAACAAAAGTTTGAATGGCCTTCTTATCTGTTGTAAATCTTACTAGGAATTTTATGGATCTTCCATTCTTAGTAACTGCTTTTCACCTCTAGTGCATTAATGTTTCTACTAGAACTTGGTTCATCATAGCTCCTACCATAATGATCTCATCCATTGCTCGTTATTGAACCGACCATCACCTTGGAAAACGAATGGGTAAGCTTGGCTCAATGATTTTATTTGGTTTTGAACACTGGTTTATTGATTAGTGAACAAAGACAGGGTGGCTTTACTGGTTAGGAAGGTAATCCAACATATCAGGTGTTCTATGTAAGAAAAATGGCAATACCCAAGAATTCGTAAATTCCAATGTATACAGCTTTTTTCAAGGAATGCATGAATGGTGTGCTAGTAAAGTGAAATATAGAAGACTCATGAGACCAAGTTACCACACAAAAATTTAAAGACAAACAGAATTACGCCAGAACATGACAATTACCTCTCAAAGCTTGTGGAAATGCCTTCAAACCAGTAAACAAAAAGATCCTTGCTCATGCGATTGTAGTAGTTACGAATGAAACAGCAAAATGCAGCATTCCTGAAGCATGGGAAGTTAGTCTATTATAGTAAGTATGCAAGAATAACAAAGATATAGAAAGGAGATGAACAAGAGAGGATTTGAGAAAGAAAAAAAGACTAGAGTGAAGCTTGGATGATAAAAGCACAACATATATCTCAATCAACTTCATCAATTCTGAGAAATCAACTTGATATCACTTTTGGATGCATGAATATTTAAATGATCCAATATGGCATCATTTCCTCCAAAACACATCAACAAACAAATAAACCGACACCTTATTAAAGAGAAAAGTATCAATAAACACGAAATCATTGCACATGATGTACCACAAAAACCTTCAAGGGTAATATAGGAATTCAAAATTGGTAGCAGAAACCTGGAGATCATAATAGCATATTATAATTTTATTATTTTATTTATGGGTGGTATTAAAATATAGGCATGAACAAAAGTTTTATGAATATTTTCATCTAAAGGAGTAAAAAATAATAAAAAAGGATAAAATCTAGGATCTAATTTAATATAACTTAATAAATTTGATGTACTTTTAGTATTGTTTAGATTTTAATTATTGGCTTTTTTGGATCTATTTTTAAGCATTTTTAGAGTTTGAATGATCAAAATAAAGCATCAATTAGGTACTATATGGGTTAGGAGTTATTTAAGAAGATTATTTTATATTATTTAAGGTTTTATGTGATTTATAGATAGGCATATAATGAGAAAAAAGGCAAGTAACCTATTTTTAAAAAATATAAAATTGTTGAATTTATTGGCATATATCTTGTATTGTGATATAAAAAAATAAATATTTTTCTTTTATATAGAGTAGAAGTCTTTTTTTTTCTAATTTTGACGTGTAAAATTTTGCTAAGGCAAGACGATATATTTTATATTTATCAATAAAATCCTCGTAATATATGTGATGATTATTAAAATCTAAATATATTTTTATCGAATCAAAAATTTCAACCTAGAGTGTACGCTTTTATGTATGAGTAATTATTATTTTTAAATTTTCAATTAGGTTTTGGACCTTATTTATTGAAATCTGAACCATGGATGTAATTTGTAAAGTGGATTTTTTCAAAGAAGCTGGCATCCTAAATTCCAAACTAATATAATTAATTCTTTGGCTATATGATATGACATACAAACAAAGTATAACATCTAATTCAACTATTGAAGTATGCCAATGGCTACAAAATATATGAAGAACACAAGCAGGTGGTCAATAAGTATTGCTAATATCACTGCCATTTGTCCATGTTATTTTGATAAATACATTATGTTGATGCAGAAGCCTTCTTTTCAAACAAAATCTATGACAAGTTGACTTGCAAAGATAATAAAGACTTCAAGATTGTGATTTCATAAAAATGGGAACATAAGAACCTTGATGCAACATCTGTGCTACTCAGAAAATAAGTTTGACAGCCATATACCAATGTAAGGCATCTCATGGAAGATACTTTTCTGTTTGGCAGATATTTGAAGCTCAGAACGGTCCCAACCACACCCTTTTTGGGTCTTACCCATCATTTGTCCCTCTACACTTCAAATTGTTTGATTGGGTCCTCTACTGTTTTTTATTTTTTAATTGAGTCCAGTAATGTGATCCATCTGTCCAAGTTGACCGTTAGTCAACAAAAGTGAGTCAACATGTGTCAGTTTATAAATGAAGGTATAAAAAATAATGTTAATTTAAATAAAAGAAAAAAATCAAAATTTTCTTAGTTTATGAAATAAATAAATTTAAAAAATTAATAAATAAATAAACAGTTATCCCACAAAATGATAAAATTAAAAAATTTATTGAGAGTTTTTTTTTATGAAATTAGTCATTGATTAATTAAAAATCCACGAAACTAAAAAAATAAGTGACCACATCCAAAATCACAGTTAGCGCGCTTTAAAATCAAATAAAGCCTAGCTGAAGTTGCTCAAATGATCAATCTTTAAGACTATAAAGTTTCTACCTAAAATGAAATTAGATCTGACCAAACCATCTAGTCACACCACTAGCCTCCCTCTGCCTCCACCTAGCACCTCTCTCTCCACCACTGCCTTAATCCCCCACTACCCTCCTCCCCCTCCACCTGCCACCAAAAACCCATTACAAAGATTGTTTTTTTGATGAATCCATTACAAAGATCTAATCTTTGATATGAAACTCCACTCTCTTTAAACCAACCAGACCAACACCAACACTTATACCAACAAAACATTGAGACCCCGGGACCAAAGTCAAAAGACAAAACATAAATCTTCGATCCCCCTTCAAAATCACCTGAATCTCAAAGAAACCACAGTTCACTTGCTGGTAAAAGATTGTTGGAACTTTCTTATTTAAAGTTAAAATTATTTTCACTGCTAATGTATTTTTATTTGGAAAAGGACATGAGTCAATCATATATTGACTCGATTTTATAGACTAGTGATCAACTCAAATAGAGGTACCACATTATAGAAATTGTATAATGTACAGGGATATCAAACCCAAAACAGTAGAGGAACCCAATCAAAACAATTTGAAGAGTACAAGGACAAATGATGCAATATTGTACGATATAAAAGTTACTATTTACATGAACCGATAAATTATAAGTTCCATGCATGTTAAATCACTAAAAAAAAAAAAAAAGCAGTATTTCAAACAGTGTTTGCAGGTTGAGACTAACCATAGCCATTTTCCTTTCATAAGTGCCTCCTTTAAAAGGACTGCTACAGGCTCCCTCTTGACCCGCTTTTCGGTTGATGGTGCTTTAGCTGTACTAGAACATGCCTAAGAAAGTCTTTATCCCATCAGTGACCTTGGCTTATATCCAGCTCATAACAGTGAATAAATAAATGAGACAGTGATCCAAATTCCAAACCTCTGCTTCTCCAACACTCATGCACAAAGCACACAAATAGATATCATTGACAGAAATTTTAAACTGCTAGACTAAACAAAAAATCAAAATCAAATCATAATTTCTGCCACATAACCACAGGATTTCCCAGGATTAGAAACTGTCCACAGCATTTTCCAAGATTAGAAACTGTCTACCATCCAATTTACATATATCAGTTTGAGTAATGTGCAGCATGCATTGTTTTGTGATACTTGAAACAATTACCGTATTTTCATATCAAATGAAAAATCCTACAGCAGAGAGTGCAGCAGGCAAATCATTTCAAACAATAAAACACCAATTGCTTGCATCTTGAGTAAAATAACTACCTTATAAAATACTAGGGCTGCAAGTTCTATCAAACCACGTTGTGAACCACTCAAAGCTCCAAACTTGCAATCCTTGGTTGCATCCGACCTGGAAACATTATCCAAGGCAACCCATTTTAACCAAACCAGTTAACTCCATAAGAAAAAACCATTGACAATTCATTCTTAGGCACTTACCTAGGTGCACTTCCACAGGATAAACTGCTTTGATCCAGTTCCTTACATACCAGATCCAAAAGTTGTTCTACCAGAGAATTTCCATCAGTAGCACCTCTTGAAAGATTTAGCTGCAGCCTTGCATAGAATATAAGAGCATCCTGCGGAAGAAAGCACAAAGATATGCATGTGGCAGATTGTGAAGATCCAGAATAGATAGCATAACTTGCAAGAGCATAGTTGATGTATAAACCTTAAGGCTGCGGTCATGGGTAGTAAGCCAACAACGGAATACAAATTGCTGCACAGCATTATGAATCTCCAAAGACTGGGAGCCCAAATTTGGACCATCCTTTAACAAGTATGTGTTTATACACTCAATAAGTTTGCGTGAAATCTTTCCCTCCTCCCTAAGCATATTATAATGAAATGAGAAAACTTGAGATACATTATGGCCAGCAACTACTTTAACAAATGAATGGTATGAATTTGCAGATCCAAAGGAAAGTAAATTAAAATAAAACAAGATCCAAGCATGGATCAATTGTTTATATACCTTACAAAGGAGAAAATCTGAACAAGCCCCTTAACTATGTCCTCCCGAACATCAACAGGGAAATCTCCAGGAGGATTTTCAAAAAGCGAATGGAGTGTGAGTATGCAGCGAAAGACCTCCTCTTTTGGATTACTGTGACTGCTATCATTCCCATCCAAGTTTGTAACCACCTTCTCTATATATAGAAGCACCAGGCCTTTTTCAAAATCAAGCAAGCTTAATTAGAAAATACCAAGCAGCTTAACATCTTGTAGCAATTAGGAAGAGATATGTGTAGGGTCTAAACAATGCAAAGAACTCACTGCAATAAATCCGGTTCCTCAATTGAAAACGATAATCTCCAACTGCCAATAGATGCCGGAGTATAATCCCATATTCCAACTGAAAGCTTGGAACATTGCTCAGGACATCCGATATGTGATTAAAGAGTATTTTAACCATGGGTAACAAAGGCAAAGCCTTGCCTGGCAGAAGAAAATTGTGGTGCAAACAAAATCAAATAATGTTTCCATCACCATCTTGCCTTTCTCTAAGCAAAATTTTTTTTGCTTCTATAATTAATCACAAAAATCCCATAAAGACAATGTGGGTTTAAATTCCTAACCTGAAAACTTAACATCATCTGCTCGTTGAATGACAATTCGCATAGTCTTTGCAAAACTTGCCTTAGGCAATCTCCGTTTGCTGGAAGATATCTCAGATGACACACATTGGACAAGCAATGTGACTAAAAATGGCCATGTTTCCGCTGAAAAAAAAGAATCCAACATTTCAATATCTTCTATACAACAATAAGTTCATACAACACACTGTAAACACAATCCCATCCAATCTTGCACAGATTCTTCAATCTTACAGTGAGGTATTTCGTTCGGTTTAAGCTTTGCCGTATTCTGTCCAAGGTACTTGCAAAACCTTATCGATCTTTCGCCACCCTCTAACCACGTATTCAACAACTTTATTCCCTCCTACGCATTCAAAAAATAATTTATCACCATTTGACACTGAATTAAAAATGATAAATAATAAAATCATTCACTACAAAAAAAAATTAACCGCGGACAGAAATTACAAACAATATAATAAGCGAGTTACAAACTAATTCATTGTTTTCATCAATAAGAAGAAAAATGAATATATAAATTTCATCGCGCCTAATTTAAAGTTCAGCTTAGGGAGAGAAAAAACGGCATTGAAGAAAATCAAAATCACAGTTTCATTTTTATTTTTATTTTTAGCTTTATTTCATTTTCTGGGAAATCAAACAGAGTGGAGACGGAGACAGTTACTTCTCGGGCTTTGGCTTTATCGGAGGAGAGCTTAGAGACGACTTCTTGAACGTCTCTCGAAGTAACCATCGCCGATGATTTTGGAGGGTTCCAGAGTGAGAAAGATGGAGGGAGAATGGAGCGGGGGGTTTTCTTTTCTATAGAGAAAACCTGGGTTTGGAAGTTTACTGTTTTTACTCTCTCTTATTTTTATGGTCGCTGTGAGTTCAATAAGAGAGAGACGACGCCAAGGCGTATTTTATATTTTGAGGAGGTGGACGGACACATTGGCGGAGTGAGGGGCATCTTCGCAATTTTATAGTTATTTCTCTGATGTTGTCATTAATTTTCTTTTCTTTTCTTTTCTTTTCTTTTTTTTATTAAAATGGGTATTTAAGGCAACTTATAAATTAATTTTACAAATCTAAAAATTAATAATTATATAAATTTTCAGTCATATAATTCAAAATAATAATTTTTAAAAATAAACTTAATGTATGATTAGTTAAAACTCAAAAGCATGATTAGTTAGTCATATTTTCAGAGTTAATTATTTTTTTTTTCTTGATTGATTTACTTATGGGTTTATGATTGTGTATGGGTTTTATTTGGGCTCAGCCCAGGCTACCAGTATACTTACAAACACATTAACGATTGAATGGGTTTGATGGCAATAGGCCGGATATGAAGTGGAAATTTATCTTACTCAGCCCATTAGTAGCATTTGTTACTAGAAAACTATTTTCTAAACTACTTTTCAAATTTTTTATATTTATTTAATTAATTAAAAAAATATTTTTTATCAAAAAAACTTAAGTCTTTTTAAGGAAAATTTTTTTCCTTCTCTCAACTCCAAAAAATACTTTCTGGATTTTTAATGAAAAAAATAAAGTGAAATGACTAAACTATTCTTAAAATGAAATTTTATTAAATTGTGGTTTAGGAGTTTTTTTATTTTTTTATTTTTTTTAATAATCAAGTTGATTAAAGGGAAATTTCATATTTTGATGGCTATAAAATATAATTAATTTAATTAAAAATAATTTAACTAAGATGCATTGGATACGCCAACACGTCAAACATGCCACCATGTTTAATCAATTTACTTATAAACCGAGTGCGAGATCACGTGCAGTGTTTTAAGAAGGCAATCGTTAATGTGATTAGAATTGTCTTTGCAACCTCTCCATCCATAGATCAAAAGTGTGGCATACCAATTTTTAGTTAGGCGGCGGAAACTTTTTTTTTTTTCTTTTCATTCTCCCCCTTTATTTTCTCACATGCCCCTTTAAATTTTCAAAACATCTCTTTAAATTATTTTTTCTTTAAATTTGATTCATATTCTTTTTTATTGTTATTTGTTTTATTTAAAATAATTTATTAAATAAGAAAAAAAATTGATTTGATCTTCCTTTAACCTTTTTATCTGTCAAATTCGGTCACTATCATTTTTATTGCCTTTTATTTTATTTAAAATAATTTATAAATTTGAATTTGAATTTTTAATTTCAGCCTCCTTTAACTTTTTAATCTATTAAATTTGATAATCCTTATTCTTTTAATAAACCTTTAAAAATAAAATATTAATAAGTAATTTTTCAAGTTATTTTCCATGGTATATAGCCAACACACTATGAAATATTTTCCAACTTATTTTTCATGATATTGTTAACACATCAAAAAATAATTTACTTTTTAGAAAATCACTTCAAAAAAAATTATTTTTTAGCAAACAAACAGGTTTAAGTATAAAAAAAATAATATTTTTATTTATTTTTAAGACAGGCTTTCTAACTCTCCTCTCACGAATATATAATTTATTTACGTTATATTTTAACTATAAAAATGTATAAAAACTAAAAAATGTAATTATTAGTTGGTAGTCAAGTGTCTTGCATACGTTGTGGTTTAGACTACATGTTAACTTACCGAAAACAACATCCCATTTTATTATCCTACAATTATAATTTTCAATAAGTGACACGTAATTACTTGTTGATACTGTGCCTTGTAGTATAAATCTTACTAACTCATCGAGAACTACATCGGTTTAAATATTGTATTTAGATAAATTTAGTGAAAATATGATTTTCTCATGGATTATAAGAGTTTGAGCAAAAACTTTGATTTTCTATATGATAAAAAAAAAAGGTTAGAAAAGTGATTGAAATGGATGTTACATGTAATTGTATAATATATCTATCCGTGTGTAATGGTGAATAAAAAAACAATCCTCAATGTGTTCTACAATGAAAATACATGGATTGCTTGTTTCTTAATAGATTTAAATATTAATAAATAATTTTTTACCATCTATTAAAAAATTAACACATACACTAGACATCCCTTGCCACAAATACAAAAAAAAAAAAGGCAAAAAAAAAAACAAAAATTGATATGAATTATACACGTGATTATATAATCTATCCATCTATCTATTTATATACAATAATAGATTGGAAACAATACTAAGTGTGTTCTATGGTTAAAAAAAAAAAAGAATTATTGGTGTGCTGACAGATTTAAATATTAATTAATAATATCTTACCATCTATTAAAAAATTAACACATACAATGGATATCAAACGGGAGTTAAATAAAACAAACTTCATTGTCATCTCCTTTGACTTGATCAAGAAAGAACATCTGAGACTTGGAACTTGATGCTTATCCATTATTTTCCTAAAATTGTTTTCACACGTGCAACTTGATTAATACAAGATATGTTGTGATTAGTGTGGAACAATCTTCTATCGTATCAAGCTAAAGACAAACACAATCTAATTTAGTTTTCTTAATCGATGTCCAATTAGGACATGAACAAGGACAGGTCAACCCATATCTAAAATTGCCTAAACGGGTCAAAACCGCCAGCAATATAAATGGGTGTGGCGTTTACCAACAGAGACCAAATCCAAAAGATTTCTTCGTCGGCACTCTTTGCAAGTTTAGAATGTTGTTTAAGTCGTGTTTTATTAAAATTTAATTTTAAAATTTTTAATTTTTTTTAATATGTTGATATTAAAAATAATTTTAAAAAATAAAAAAAATAATTTTAATATATTTATAATAAAAAATTACTTTGAATGATATCTATTATTAGATTCTCAAACACAAAACACAAGGACTGAATTTAGTATCAGTCCATTTTGATGTTAATTTATTTTAGCAGCACGCGTATAATGTGACCCTAAAGGATAATGAAAGGTTTAATCATAACTACTGCTTGATTTTTCTGCCCAACGACGTTCTGGAAATTAGACCCTGTTAAGACAAGACAGGGAAGCATATTTTTGTCCAATTTCACACACATCAATTGTATGCACATACCGTGCAATATACCAGCAATCATGATAACAAGAAGATTGTTTTTCTTGATAATACTTAGTTTGAATTTGATTTCTCTAATCTTGGTGGCGTGTCTAATTAAAAAAAATATTTTTTATTCAATATTTCATGTTGCATAGAAGTTTTTTCTTAACTTTTCTTTATTAACTTGAAATTTATTTTGAATAACATTTTAATTTATTTGTTTATTGCATTTAGGAGATAACGTTGCAGAAACTAATTAATCTCCCTTGCATTTCAAGAGTGTGAGGTATGTTTTTTTCACTGTTTTGATAATATGACTCAGGGATAGTTTTGTTGAAATCTACTCCTTGAAGATTGGAGAGCTAGTAAGAATATCACTGGTTGACTTTCTATGATTTAGACTTATAATCTTGGTAGTTCATGCATGCTTGGCTAATTGAAATATATTTTCTGCATTTCCTTACTGATCTAATATGATCTGTACATGTTGATTTCTAAAAGGTAATGATTTTGGAGTACTAACTAAAGGCAATTTCTGATTATCTAGATAATTAAGTCACTTAATCCTATTGTAATAGCTTGGGTTTATTTAATATTAGAATTTTGAATATTGATTTTAATGAGTAAGGTTTGATTTATAGATGGTTTTTTTAGGGATCTAGGTGTTATATCTATCTTATGTCATAACTTTGTAATAGATTTTATAAATCAATGCTACATTTATAAAATCAGTTGAAATTTTTATATTTAGAGTTAAAGTTTTTAAAATATTTGGACCAAATAATAAAATTTGAAATTCGGATAACAATTAAAATAAACTTTCAGGTCACTGGCAAGGTTTGATTGGAAATATACAATCAGTAATGAGCTTGAAAATATTGTAAATCTTGCATCCCTTAAACACATATGAATAAATAAATCTAAACCTAAATGATGAAGTGGTTTAACTATTATTTGAACTAAACCCTCAATTGAATCATTTATTCAATGTTTTTTTATATATATTTTAAATATAATGTACACATTTTAAGAGTTGTTTTGAAGAAACTTTAATGAGAAAGTTAATGAATATTAGCATTTTTTATATATATAATTTTGTCCATTTGAAAAACATTTGTCAAAAAGTCGACGAGCATGCATTGATAGAAGGACCTTATTGTGTTTTTGAAACGTTGGGGATTCAAATAATAAGATATATAGGTTTGAGACTCAATTCAGAATAAGTTTATGTATTAGGGACTAAATTGAGATTTCTTGAATGAAATAAGGACCAACTTTAGCGAAACCTTGGATTTAAGTTCGATTTTCTACGCATATAATGTTGGAAAAACCAATTTGCATCTGTAGAACGTTCACTTTTTACCAATTCCCAAGCATGCTTGGTAAATTAAATCTCCCTAGGATCATATAAGCTTAAAAAAAAAAAAAAAAAACATTGATTTGAGCACCATTACAAATCAGATTTCAGAATATATAAGATCTTTATAAGCTAGAACTAATCTCCAGTTAATATTCATGTCAAATTATCCAAGAACGTCTTAAGCCCCAATATCGTGCATAAACTATTTCAAATTCAAAGGCAAGCAAAAAAATGACATGGGATATTGATGAAATCCTAGAATCTCAAATGCTCGCCATGTGTACATAGAAATAATTAAAATCAAGCAACGACCAATTAGATGGGAGAAGAGAAAATACGGAAGATGACGCAAAGAGAGAATCAAGGGATGGACTGTCGGCTCAGTACACAATCGTAGGGCCCAAAAGATGTGGATTTTTACAAGAAACAACAGTACCTGTACAGATCATTCCAGCTGGGGCTATAGAGAGACCACGCTAAGCAAAAGCAAAAGGGAGAACATGTAGGGGATTAAAATATTAGGGTGATGGGAGGATTCAACATCCTGTCCACCGTCCCCAAAGATATATATATATATATACACATGTCTGTCTGTGTGTGTTTGAAGAAACTCTGATGCGAAGATAGCTAAATCCCCTGCGCCGCAGTCAATGTTCAAAGGTATCGCGCATGCGAATCATGGCAAATGCCAAATAATATTTTTAATTGTGACGAAGGCCAGTGTCCGTGTTGAGACTTGGAATTTTGCTTCTAATTCGACCCCCACGCCTGTATGGTGTCATTTGTAGATTTAGCTAGGGCATCGCATTTGCATGTGCAAATCAAGATTATAATTAATGGGAATTTTGTCCGGCCCGAGTGATGACAAAGCCGTGGAAGAGAAATATACATATTGTTTGTATATGAGAAGGAATGATATCCAAAAAAAAAATCAAGTAATTTGAGAACAAATATATGTGGATTAATTGGCTTCTTCATTTATAATTTAATTAAGTTATGCAATATATATTGATTGATTTAAACAGTTTCACATTTGTTTGAGTAATTTCCGTGAATTTTAATGTGAGCTTTGTTTGGTACATTAAAAAGAAGATGACATCCTTTTGAAAAGTACTATAACTCTAGGTCCATTATTATTGTTAATGGGAATAGTATAACGATATTTTTATTTATCCATCCAAAAAACTTAACACGTGTTTAAGTAGCAAAAAAATAAGTATTTTTTTATTTTGATTGCATAATAAAAATACACAAATATCTTTGAAAGCAAAAAAAATTAAATATGATGTTAAGGGGTATTTTGGTATTTTTACAATTTTTATTCTCATTTAAGCTAGGAGGTAATTTGATGTAATAAACAATTAAAATGTATAGTGAAAAGATGAAAATACTCTTAAAATTAAGAAATTTAAGACTAAGGACATAGAGTGTTTTTTTGGTTTTTTCACAATGATTTTTTTTCTAATTATTATGTTAGCTTAGGGATAATTTTGTATATTGCTAAATAAAAAAGGTGGGTGTGTGTGTAGTGCCTTCAGAGGCTTCTGTTCCTTTCGGATGGCACCTCCTTATGTCTAAAAAAATTCCTTTGCCATGTTGTTCTAAGTGACACTATGTTTTTTTCCTGTTGGTGTAGCGCATGTCATCGAAGGAGGTTTGGTTTGCCACTTGTGGGTCTTAATTTTTCATATTCCCTCTCTTAGTCCTTGAAAATTATTGCTTGACCCATTTGATTGTTGGCATTTTAGATTTAGTCCTTATTATTTTGATTTTTATTTTTTGGAATTGATATTTTTATAGAAATTTTATTTGTTTTCTCAATCCTAGTTTGCTAAATATTATATTTTTCAAAGTGGTCCCTATTCTTTGGATTTTCAATGTAACAAATTATGAAGTTCAATTCTCAATCAATTCAATATTGAAAAATGAAATTGAATTTTTTTAAAAAAATAACAGAAAAAAATTTAACATGAGTTAATCTGTCAAACCTATGACCTGGATCACGAGATAGAGATAACCTTATAAAAAGAAAACATATAAATGAATTGAGTTAACCTGGGTTAAACTCCCAAACATATGACCAAGGTTATAAAACTGTTAACCTCATAAAAACAAATCAAAATAAATTATGAGGCTCAATTTTCAATAAACTCGTTGTTGAAGGTTGAAAGTTCAAAAAAAAAAATCAATCTAAAAACAAGAAACAATAAAAAAACCTGAGTTTACTTGGGTGAACCTATAAAACACGTGACCTGAGTCATGAGACCAGGATAACCTCATAGAAAACAAACCAAAATAAATTATGAAGTCTAATTCATAATAAACTTCTTGCTGGAGGATAAAATTAAGAAAATACTAATTAAAAATAGACAAATTATTCATGAGTCACTCGCATGTTTTTGCAACAATTCTATCTAATATCAGGATGTATATTTACAGTGTAAGATACTGATCTAGTATTTCTTTGAATTTTTTTAAAAAAAATTAAAATTCAAGAAATTTCCTTGTTCCAAAACTACAAAAATATGTTTTTATTTGTGTGCATACAACCAAATGCTAAAATTTTTCATGCATATTTTACAACAAAAAAAGCATCTTCATCTTTTTTTAAAAAAATACAAAATGGGTTTCATAATCATTTTATGATTATCTATTAGGACTTAACTAACATTTTAAAACTACCACAAAAAATAATTTGTTTAATTAATATTTTGGATATGAATTTTACAGCATAATGCATACTTTTGATATTAAATTAAATGAATTAATAGCAATAAATGTTAGGAATTAATTGTAAATTTTATTATTGTGGAGATATAAAATTATATTGCAAGGTATATCCTCATATATTAAAGACACAAAGTAAAAAATAAATGTAAAGTTAAAATTTGGGCCTTGGAATGGTTATGATGTAACCCAATAAGACAAAAATTTTCTTATGAAAGGAGATCTGCCTTGAATTTTAAATATAACAACAAATATAAACATGACCTGGAAATATAATCAATTAATAATGTAATTTACCTTAAGTATGGTGCATTGGGGGTTATGCGTCTTTTCCTTGCATAACTAATCCTCTAACCTAGACTCTTATAGGCCATTAGATTTCGTAGTGACAATGATACTATAATTTCTTCAAAATTATAATTTTATAATTAACCTCAAAACCCTATTAATATGAGGAAAACCCATAATTTGACAGCGTGCATGCCACGATATTTACAGTGGGTTATATGGGTTAGGGCGGGTTAAGCAGGTTTCAAAAATCTCAACCTACACTTAACCTGTGATATCTATTTACTAGTTTTTTTGATTCACTATCATTCATAATATTCATGTTATCCGATTTTGACGGTCCGGGTCGGGTCATATAATGCAAATATCACAAAAATTCCAATTTTTTTAGCATCTAGTGTTAGATTGGGTTGACTCGAGATGTCTTATTTTATTTTTTATTTTTAATTTTATCATTTAATACTGAGTTATATTAAAATTCATCTTTGCAATTTTTTTAATTTTTAATTTTTAATTTTTTAATTTTTAATTTTTTTAGCATCTAGTGTTAGATTGGTTCATATATGCCGTTGTTTTTTTTTTCATCATATAAAATTATCTTTTTGAACCTAATAGGATAATAACTCAGTCACAAATCTTTTTCCTTCATTAAAACAAGCTAACCATTTCTTTCATTACAGAAAAATAAACCCGGCACGCGATGATTGTACCCGTAAGGGGGGGAAAACAGAATTAAGCTCGGTGCTACACCAAGGACAAGGTCTCTATTGCACTATCATTACAGGTAATCTTTCACTTGCGTGATAACATATATTATACGAGACACGCCAGGGAATATTCTCCGTACTCAATGCACCAAAATAAAATAAAATAAAACACAAAATCTTCTCATTATCTTCGAACATCACTTTATAACGCCAACGGTTCCTTCCCAAGCTGTTTGTGCATGGCTATGGAGGAAGCTCGAACCGTCGGATCTGGAGCCCGTCATAGCATATTATAACATTTTCGTGGGAAATAATATGGTCCTTGAGATGGGGCTGGTCTCATTCTATGATATGATTACATAACATGTGCCCCCCTGAGACCTTTGGGATCATCGGGAAAAACTCATGGTGGGGGCCATATCTAGCCAAAATGAACCACATTGACTGCACCCATTACGAGGTCGGATTGTTTGACCATCATCATGACAAGGCCCAGATGAGAATCTGTGATGATGATGATGATGATCAGAAGCATAGATGCTTAACTTAAACCGTGTGATTCTGCTTGTAAAGGCAACGATCCATGATGTTCAAATTTGAACCGGCTAATATCTGATATGGAGGGATATGGAGACCCTGGTGTGTGGAGTGGACCACCTCCTTCAATGGTCCTGATCAATGATCATCGCATCAATCTTTGGCTTTGTTCTCTTTTATCGAGTTTGCTTTGTATGTGCTATAAAGGTTACACACCCTACAAAAATTTAAAATAAAAAAGAAAAGAAAAAAAAGGAAGCATAAATATTTTTCAGTGCTTAAAAATCAACTTTTAAAATGTAGGAAATATTGGATTAAGTGAACTTTCGTAAGCTTTTATTTTAGCTAAAAAGAGTCAAAACTTGTAAAAGCAACGAGTTAACAAAGATATTTATACACACAAGGTGCCTGTGGTGTCTTGAAACTCAAAAATATTTTGCAAGCAAAAAGGAAAAGAAAGCTAGAGATTATCCGTACCAAGCATCTTCTAATTTTTCTAACTTGATCATCCAAGCATAGCTACATATAGTGAAAGTATTACTTGCTATATTCCTCTATAGTAGCCACGGTTATATTGAATGAAAACAAATTTATTTATAAAAAATAAACCCATAACCATTTTTAACCTTCTTTACTAAATAAAAAAAAATACATAAAAAAAATATATGACAAGTGATATTAACTTATTTCTTAGTCCTGATACATCTTGGACCGCAAGAAAGGATAGTTAGCACCACTATTTAAATCTCATCTGTTTTTTCTAAAGTTTGAATTTAATTTTTTTAATACAAATCTCAAGTTTTAACGTTGTTTTTAAACACTTCCCAACACCTTAAAACATTCTCCGAAACGTGTGAAGCATGTAGACATTGTAAATTGTAAGACTAATATAAAAATTGAAAATAATTTATTATAATATATTTTGAAATAAAAAACTCACCTGCTGTGGACATTATTCTACGGCCTTGAATATTAAGGTTTCGTATGGCTGAAGTTAAAGATCTTACAGAGACCTTTGAACGCACAGTCAGACATCAGGCATTCACTTTGTCACTATCAGGATAAATAAAAGTTTGGGACACAAATCCAAATAGGTCCCGTAGCATAATATTTTTGTAAGCATATAGGTTGACAAGTGCTCAAGATTAGTGCTGCCCTCATAGCTGCCGCTACGGCCCCTTATCCTTGACGTTCAAAAGAACAAACAACAAAGTTCCGTTCACATTCCTATAAATTAATTACTAGCCCTCATCATTGAAAATCAATCAAATTGTCATATTTAACCATTTTATACGGTTCAGTCAAATTCAATAAAATCAGAACAAGATTTGGTTTTAGGTCATTGTTTTTGAGGTTAATATACTTAAGTTTACTTTGTTTTAAAAAATTTTAAATTTTTTTATATTTTTAAATATTATTTTAATATATTTTTTGAAAAATATTATAAAAAACAATATCAATTGCTATAATATCAAAACCAACTTAAAGGGTGTTTAAAAGCACATCAATAGTTATTTTTAAAAATATTTTTTGCTTAAAATATTTATAAAAATAATATTTGTTAAAAAAATATTTTTGATACTAATACATTAAAATGATATAAAAATATTTAAAAAATATTAATTTAAATTAAAAAAAACATTTAAAATACAAAATGATCCATCACCTTAATCTGATTTTTACAATGAGAGATCCCTTGTGTGAAGGAAGTAAGTAGCTAGGTAGCGAGGTTCTTCACATGGAAATTAATTGATGATTAGTGCATTGAAACCTAGCTAGCTAATGCTGGGGTTTTCCTAGAGCTATAGCCATGATGATAAGCTGTTTCCATTTTGAAGAATAATCAAAAGGAAGGCAGCCTGATCATTGAACTGATCATTTCTTTTGTACCCTAAAGAAACAAATAATGATTAGTGCTGATGATTTGGAAATTAATAGGAGTTTTATGGAGATCGTCGCTCTCCTCCTCCTCCTTCTTCCTCCTCTTTTCATCGTTACAGGAAGCAACTGTCAGTGTACCCCATGAAACATGGGCACATGCACTTTATTGTATTCACCTGACAGTTTGTTCCTTGGGTCCTCTGGATCTAAGCTAGTGTGTTGCTCACGCTATTACTTGCCTTGGGAAGGCATGTTCTTTCTCTTGCCTCAAGTGATCTGTTTTTTGAATTGCCTCACGATTTGTCGTTTGAATTTGTACTAATCATAAGCTCTGTGCACACACAAGTAGAGTTTTTATGGATGGAAAAAGGAACATTATGGAAGTTTGAATCTCCTCTTTGAATATATTCTATGTCCAAATGTGTGTTTGATGTTACATTAAGCCCCCAAGATGTCATTCAAAATTATTTTTTAAAATTGATTTTTTAAAGCAAAACACACTACAAAATAAAAGATAGTACACTCTCAAATACTCTTGCTAGTTAAACAACAACAACAACAATATAAGCTAACCCATATTGAAATTGCCTTCTTTTTTTATGAATAAGTTTTTTTTTTATCATTTCCAGATCAGGAAACTAATCTTTAGCATGGCTTGAGGATGCAATATATAGCGGGCATCACTATCATGTGAAAGGCTCGAATCGTGTTCGTTGTCGTGGGAGGACTAGCCCACAACCGTTAGACTCGAACCTCAACTTGATCATATTGAAATTGCTTCTTACAATGGTAGCGATAAATTGAAGATGCATGGAAAACTTGACAAGATGTAATGCAAATATGCAATATGTTAGGGCATGCATCCGCGATAGAATGATCAAGGCAATTGATGTCACTTGGCTTTGGCACACTGGATAAAAAGACTGACCATGTGGGGGCGAATTTGGCAAGGGAAGGGGGCGAGGCACGTGAGAGGGGCATGGCAGGAAGAATCGATCCTTTGCTTGTGGAGGGAGGCGAGTGGGTCCACTCATTCGGGCCCTCAAGTTAGAGTGCTATTTCGGTATGCCCTTTATCGAAAACCCCAAAATCCCATATATTCTCTCTCTCTCTCAGCTTCTGTCAGGTCACATAATTTGGACCTTTGTTAGTGTGACGGCCAAGCCGCTATCTCTGACGTTACCATCACCCCACTCACAATCCAACGTCTCTCGTTGTCCCATCTTAACAAAACAAAGATAAGTGACATCATAGCCGTGTACTTCGTGAAGGAGAGAGATTTTCGTCGTAGCTGAGTGGGTCCCCTTGTCATAACCTTGGACAGACAATGTAGGGGCCCACTGTTGTTCAAGCCCACCGACTGTTTATGGACCGTAGCTGCCTACACTCTTCTCATGAATTTAGAGCAGTAGCAGCTGATCACACTCTGCTCTCTCTCTCTACAGTACTAGTGAAGTGCCTTTTTCAGGCCTTCTTATTCACTGCCCCCCACCTCATCCTTTCCATATCCAACACAACCTGACAATCCAATTCTCACTCACCTCTCTCTCTCGCTCTCTCTCTATAGCCCTCTCTTTCAGTAGTCTCTAGCTCTTAGTGCCCGTAATATTGTATGCATCAAGGTTCGACGAATGAGATTAATGATCAAGTGTTACTGAAGAGATCAAGGTTGCTGTCGGTGGCTAATACATACCTAAAACAACTGTGTGTTTGTGATCTTGCTGATATTTGGTTTTGAGTTTAATGGGTCTTAATTCACTCCAAGTTTCCATGGATTCAAGTGATTGGTTGCAGGTATGCTATGCTCTCCTTTTGAAAACTCGATGTATACTCTATATCTAGCTACATATATATTCCCATCACATGATGACATTTTCGTAGTTAGGTGAAAATTTGGCTTTGTTAATTAAATTCAGTGTCATTGTGTTCCAAATAAGATGATGAGAACATGACTGGATAATTTCAACATAGAAAATCATGTAATTTTTGTGGTTTAATGCCTTGTTGTATGATTCGAATTAGTGAAAATGGCAATGCATATAATGTAAATTATATATGGTATATAATAAATAGTTACGGAATTCAACTCTTCTTTCATGTAAAATACTACTACAGTACTTGAAAGAACATTTCCAAAGCTCAACATTGTAGAGAGCTATATTAGAATGATCAACGCAGAAAAAGATATGTCATTCCAGGCTCCAAATTCGATCATCATCTGTTTTTACTATATTTGTTAGTGCATGTTTTGAGAACTTCTTGGCTTTAGAGTATCTTTTATATTTTAGCATTCTTGACATTCTACTTGATATGTTCTGTGGTTTTTTTTTTATGATTCTCCTTGATATGTTCTAAAACGACAAAAGAATCTCTCGTCCTAATGCCGCATTATTGATATCTTGAACCTTTAAAGGACAAATAATCCTTTGCATTATTGCAAATGACAAGATTTTGACACATTCCCCGTTAAATTTCTTGCTTTCCGTGTGTCAGGGCACGATTAACGAGGAGTCTGGAATGGATTCTTCTTCACCGTCTGGGGATATGCTCACTTGTTCAAGGCCCATGATTGAGAGGAGGCTTAGGCCCCCACATGACCAAGCTCTCAAGTGTCCCAGGTGTGACTCAACACACACCAAATTTTGTTACTACAACAACTACAGCCTCTCTCAGCCAAGGTACTTTTGCAAGACTTGCAGGAGGTACTGGACCAAAGGAGGCACCCTAAGGAACATCCCCGTGGGTGGTGGATGTAGAAAGAACAAGAAAGTGTCTAAGAAATCAAATGATCAATCAGTTAACCAAATTAACACTGGATCATCTTCCTCCCATAATCCTACTGATCTCCACCTTTCGTTTCCTGAGGTGCAACTTTCACACCTTCATAACATACTTGGCTCTCAAGAAACACTTGCAAACCCTAACTTCATGGAGAGCAAGTATAATATCGGTATGCTAGAAAACCCTAGACCTGCAGATTTTATGGATAGTAAGTTAGAAGCTTTAGTGGGGAGCTCTAGGAATTATGATTTCATGGGGAATGGTGACTTGGGTATGGTTAGTGGGCTCGGAGATATGAGCCATCATCACGGGCTGGCACCAAATTATAGTGGTTTTTGCTCTCCATTCGGGATGTCGCTTGATGGAAATAGTGGCTCTTTCATGGATACTTGCCAGAGGTTAATGCTTCCTTATGACCAGGGAAATGATCATGATCAGAATCCAATTGATGTGAAACCAAACACCAAGCTCTTGTCTCTTGACTGGCAAGACCAGGGTTGCTCTGATGTTGGGAAGGACACATTTGGATACCTAAACAATCTGGGATCATGGACAGGCATGATGAATGGTTATGGATCATCCACGACCAATACTTTAGTGTAATCTAATCTAAAGATCCTATATTGTGATCACTGGTGGAGGGGCCATCTGCATAATTCTAGATCATCCAGTAATCTCTAAGCAAATTGCCTTTGATGGAAAAAGGGTTTTTTCGTGTTTTATTCGATGAAGGCGCGGTCTCCAAATCTCTTTGACTTGACGAGCGACAAGAGTGTGAATGTGAGCAACGGGAGTCCAAAAATGACTGCTTAGTATCTTAATATTAATTTGTTTTCATGTTCTTATCTTGTTTCTATCTTTTCTTAATCTGGTGTATTCAGATTCAAACATGTAGGATTTTGATTTGTTGTTTAATCGAGGAAGATATAGCAGTGCTTTTTTTTTTTTTTTAGCTTAAAAAGAAGTTTGTCAAGTACTCGTAACTCTTACTTTTATGATATCTCTGCTGCTCTCTATCTGCCTGGTGACTGATCAAGTTCTTATTGAGATGCGGGTTCTTAACTGCCTTCGTTGTTGGGGCAGCTCCAGACATGGAAGTGGAAATTGGAGATTTCAATGTAGAGCATAAATTCTTCTCGAGTTACGTGGTCCCGTTGTGCTTCGAGGGCTATTTCGTGATGAGTTTTTATTTGCTACAAAATCAAATTCGTTGGAATTATTGATAAAGTAACCGTTTAATGGGTTAACCTAATAAGTTAATCTAATAAATATAAAATATTATTATTTTAATATTAAAAAAATATGAAAAGAAATGATTTTGAATTTTATTTTAAAAGTTAAAAATGATATATTGAATAAGTTATGGATGAACTTGTATATTTATCAATATATTTATGAAGTTTTATCGATTTAATTTTTATATATTTTAATTTAAAAATCAACTCAAGTTAAATATCAAATAGACATGTTGCTAGATTAACCCAACCCTGTAGAGTTTAATAATTAATATTGCTTAAGTCATAATGCACACCGTATCATACAAGATTTTTCTAGGATCTTCACCTTCTGTTCCTCGTCATTTATTTCCTTACAAGTCGTCGTATTCAAAGACCACCTTAGAGCGAACCAGTTTAACTTTTGGTGGTTTCTATGCGACGTATCTGATTTAAAACATGTGTGTTTTTTTATTTGATGATAAGAGGTGTCTTTTAGTTATTTTATATATCAATCTAGGTTAAGATTTTATACGAATAATTTTTAAAATTTTTTTTGTTAACACGATCCAACAAGAAAATGAGCTTCAAAAGATCCTTTTTCTATATTGACCTAACTATTTCTTCTCCCTTAAATTCAGCAGTTAGGTCTAATAGAACGCAAGGCGTATTTTATGAGAAAATGAAGGGTTTCACGAGGAATTTTTGGTCGCAATCCAACTTATGAAATTAGTACGAGTATTCATAAAACATGTGATATACTCAATATACCCTTTAGTTATATCAAAAGAATTATTTTTAATAATTAAGATTTTAAAAAATCATAAATTTGTTTTAACAAAGATTCAGTAAATTATCGCTCTAAAATACAAAAAATTCAAAATTGTGAACAAGAACATAGAATTCATTATCTGCGATAGGTTTCTCGATAAAACCTTATCATTGATGAGTATCTCATCAGAATTTCAGGTCCATTAATAATTCAATCAGTGAAGTTACTTATTGATGGAAACTCCAATAAATTAATGACCCAAAATAATATTTGCTATCCATTTTTCTGCCACCTAATCCATTGGTAAATATTACTGATAGATCATTGATGTTGTAATTATTGGTAATGGATCATGTATAATTGATGGATTCCTTGATGAAATCCCTTATATATAAATTTTATCACAGAATTCATTAGTATATTACCAAATAATTCATAATTCTTTGTAATTCTTTGAGAGAAAAAGGCCTACACTACCGATGAAATCACCAAAAGAATTTATATGTCCATCAACGATTTCATTGGTATTTTAGTAAATTTTTTTAATACATGTTTATTTGGATCAAATAATTTTACATGAATCAACATTAAATACATAAATTAAAATGAAGAACATGTTTTATATTTTTAATTTAACTTTAAAATCAATTACAAATGTTTTATATATTAGAAAAAAGCTAGAGTTGCAAGTGGAGAGGGAGGAAAATTTCCTCGAGATCTATAAGTGAAAGGATAACAAATCGATGGGTATGCCATCACCTGCTCTCATTGCTTCCTTGTTTGTTCTTTATATTACACCTCCAATTTGGCCCTTAGATCAACCATCTTAGTAGCAATTTGTTTTTCAACCAACTCCAAAGCTACCAGTGATGACTATTTCAGGCTGAATTAATTTTAAAGTGTTTATAGTCGAGACACTATAGTCTGCCCTTGTATCTTAGGCTGTAGTTATAGATATATTATAAATCTAATTTCTATGAGGTCTATGATCAGTTGCTTTAACCTTCAACCACAACTTTGAATGGTATTTTGGATGGGTTGAAATTATTGTCTAAAATTCTTCCACGTCTCAAAGTCATTTGACCCAACTTTTTTCTTAGCATAGGTGTTTGTGTCATGTCATAAATCACACAACTTGATGCATAAATTTATTTTAAAAAATATATAAAAAATTACTTTTTTACAAAAAATACACTTTACATATTAAAACTTATCTAATTGCATTATTGTTTTCCCAGACTACCTGTCAAATATATTTGAAACTCGAAGAATATATAAAGATCCAATGAATAAACCAGATTAACCCATGAGAATGGGATAACCTCATGGAAATCAAATTGAAATAAATTATAAAACTTAATCTCTAATAAATATAATATTGAATAATGAATTTAAAATTAAAATTAAATTAAAAAATAATAAAAATCATTAATGAAATGTATTCCTATTCTTATTTACTCCATGACAATGATAATGAGAATAATAATAATAATTAATACTGGTATTTGGGGGCGGTGTAAAAAAAATTGTGAATTACTAGAAAACCCAAACAACTGCTAAATTTAAAGGGCGGGCCATTCACCCTCTAAAGGCCTTGCTGTTAAGATAAAACCCGGCCTAACTCTAATCAGGGTTTTGGTGGGTCTCCTTTTAGTTCACTTACACCTCTCCAAGTTTTATGTAAAACACCACCCTTTTTGTCATTCCCTCGTTAATATTTTGGGCTCCAGTTCTCTCTTTCTCTCTATCTGCAGTTGTTGCAAAGCTATATCGATTTGTAACTGTAAGTTTCCATGCTATGTATTTGCATTTTGAATTTGTTCTCTTTGGATCACATTTGCAATACGTTGCTAGTTATTTCTGTAATTCCTTTGTTGTTTTTTTTACACACACCAACTGTTTCTTTAAATGCCCCTTATAAATTCTCTTTCTTATTTTGTTTATCTTGCTGAATTTGATTGAAAGTTTTGAGACCCATCTCAGATTCGTGATATTTAAGCTTTTCCTTGAAACACTAAGGTACCTTATCTACTAGGTTTGACTATGAACTTTTGCTTTTGTATTCAAGGTTTTCAATTTATATCAAAATTTAAGAAGAATGTAAGTTGTAGAGTTGGGGAGCTGGTAAACTCTTAGGATCTTTGTAAAGGCTATGTGGAGAGGCTACTGAAAGGAAGTTCCCTTTGCGATTAAGTAATTTTTGCTATATAATGATTGGACGAAGAATCTGTTATTTTAGTGAAACATAATGATCATTAATCTTTTATTTTGAATTTTGATTATGTGAGATATAACAATTTGTTTGTGATATTGAGGAGTGATTCTTGGAACATTGCAATAATGAGTGACCATTACATCATTTCTTAGCAACTTTTTTGGCTGCCCTTATGCTATACTCACTTTTTTTCCTCTCAGGCAACGGGCTTGGCACCCAACTCTGTGCAGTTCTTCCCTTGGGGAAAAAAGAGGAAGTCTTTTAGTTGCATACCATGCCGCAAATATTTGATTGAGACTTGGTCTTCTTTGTGCATGATCTGTTGTTCCCACTAATTCACAAAAAAAAAAAACATGAAGTTTATTGCACTTGCCAGATCAGTTTGTGCCCATCACCCCGCTCTCCGTGAAATAACTGGACCTTTGCAGGTTCGTTATTTCCAGCATGATTTCGTTCCTAGGGATCCCAAGACCAAGCCTATAAAGTACAAGTATCCGCTGTACTATGATCCATATGGACCTAGACCTCCACCCTCGGAAAAGATCATTGACCTCGCTGAGCGCATTGCTGCCTTACCCCCTGAAGAGCGATCCCAAATTGGTTCTGCTCTTGGGTACAAACTAAAGCATCCAAAACTGCAGCCAATTTCAACAGAGGGCATGGACCTGGGTTCCCAGGGAGGAGAGGCTGCTGCCGGTGCTGCGAAGGTTGAAGAAAAGAAGGAGAAAACAGCCTTTGATGTGAAGTTGGAGAAGTTCGATGCAGCAGCAAAAATTAAGGTGATTAAAGAAGTCAGAGCTTTTACTAATTTGGGATTGAAGGAGGCCAAAGACCTGGTTGAGAAGGTTCCTTGTGTGCTTAAACAAGGCGTCACTAAAGATGAAGCAAATGGCATAATAGAGAAGATAAAAGCTGCTGGAGGAGTTGCAGTTATGGAGTGATAGCTCAAGGTTTCTTGTACTTTTGTTTCTTGAATCTCTTTGAAGAGGATGGTTTGCTGCGTGGAAGCAGGAGCAGAAAACCAACTCACCACATAACAGAATGGTATTTGATTTTGTGGATGGATCGCAATCGTTATCATAGACATGCATGAATAATTAGTATGAACTCTGTTTCTGCAATGCATCATTTGATTATTTTTTTCTTGGAATGGGCTCAATTATTTGATTAATATGAATTTAAGATGAGTTACAAGTCTTAGAGAGGATGGCCAGCAAAAAAACTAAAAGGCTAAAGTCGCACATTTATCACATGGAAACAAACACCAAGCCAGCAGCGAACACCGAATAGCAGAAATTAATCTGCATGCTAGCAGCAGGATTCATCAGGGTCATGGCTGGTGCTGGCATAAAGTTGCAGCTGAATTATAACTGCTTGGACCATGTTATAGCCAAGCACAACCAAGGATAAACTCCACTAGAAATTGAGAATTTATAGCATATCGTCAATGCAGACAGCAGTCTTCAACACTCGGAGGATCCAAAAAGCCAACAAACGTCTTGAGAACTTCAGAACAGGCACCGGGTGAATCACAAGCACACAGCACCTTGAAGATAACGATCAAGGCATCAAGAATAAAAACACACCATGATTAGCTTCCACTGAGCAGAGCACAGACAAAAATAAACCACCAGAAAACCAAGACCAGCAACAGGAAACACCTTCCACCAAGAGAAGAAAAACCTCTGGACCACACCAATGCTCTCTACAATAGGAAACGCCTTCCACCGCACCAGAGCTGCTTCACCATACAACAAAAGACCTCAACTATAAACACAAAAGTACAACACACAAAAAATTGAAAAGATCCAAACAATCACTCACTTCCCAAGTTTTTAAAGCTTCATCCTCGACAAGTCTCACAAGGATGTCACTCTCCTCGCACCAATCTTCATCAATCTCGCTACAAATCCTTTCATTTGAAGTTTATTTGAAGCTACAGTCCTAGAATCACCCAAATAATTCGACGTCCATATCTTCATAATTTGCATTTCATTCGGCATAGATTCAACTTAATAACTTGTAGCATTCGTGATAATCGAATTATTGAAGTTCCATTGCTCCTCTGAATTACATCTTACAAGTGCATTTCGATTTTTAGCCTTTGCATGTAATTAGGAAGCGACTCTTAACACGAAAAGGTGTAGGCGTTGCTTCATAATAAAACTAGAACTTTTCTGCCAAAATGTGGTGTTGCTATACTTCCTATTCATTCGAGGAACAGATATATCATAGCATTTTAATATCTCTCAACAAATTTTCAAGATGTTTTCAAAATAGTTAGATAATTTTTATTCATGTAAGAGATTATTAAAAATTTGTTAAAACATAGTTAATAGGTATATTTCATACTAAATTAGAAGTGAGGCCCATTTATTTTTTGGTTTATAAAAATTTAATTAAAGTCTTTACTTTAAACATTAATATGTATTAAACAAATTATAAGTGAATGAAAAATTAATACCAAAGAATTATTAGTTGACATGTTTTAGTGAAATTCAAAATCTTTTAAAAAAATTCTAATCCATGTAGGAAATAAACAAAATTTTCTTAGTATTTATAAAGTGAAAAGTTAAAACATTAAAATTTGATTTAAAAAACACCCAAATTTTTATAGAGAAAAGGTCTTGGAGGATGTTTGCTTTGGGGTTAAACTCATGAGTGCATGCCCGGCTTGGCTCGACTCATACTTAGACTTTGAGCTTGGGTATAGGTTGGAGTTGATTATAAAGTAATATTTTGGGCAACAAAAGATTTTTTTTTTTTTTGCAAAACTAAAGTTTGGACTTAATTCTGATTAATATCAAAATTAATTATTTAATTTTTTAAATTTTTACACATTCTTCATCACCTTATTTTTGATGTTTTTTCTTTTCCTTCATGCTTTGTTTTTTTCTTCTTAAATATAGAGTTTATGTTCACTTTGATAAAAAATAATTAAGTATTTTCGCTTTAGTTCAAATATCTTATTTAAAAATGATTTTAAACTAAGGTATTGATGGAATTTTAGAAAGCATATTGCAAACATTCTTGTTGTACAAAGTGAAAAGCAATAAAACTTCAAGGATAAAAGATTTATTCTTAGCAATAACAAATATTTCATTATTTTAAAGTGTTCCAACGAGTAAATATTTTTTTTTATATATAATTTAAACATGAAAAATTTAATTATTAATAATATTTTTTTTATGCATGTTGGGTCTTGATATTAATAATATCAATGGTAAATTTGAATACATGTTTAGAATGCATGCTAGAATTTTATTATTATTTTTGTGTTGAAAACATGTTTCATAAATTTTTATTTCACACGCTTTAAATTCATATAATGTCTATGTTTTTCTTGAAACATTTTTATATTTAACATGCCTGTCTTTTATTAAACTAAACAATCTTTACGTGGCTGCTTGAATTTTTCAAATACAAAATATTGGAGGAAAGAAACAGGGGTGATCAGATGCCAGTATGAATAGGTAATATACCTCAATAATAAAACACAGCACGTAGTTAATAACAGAGCCGGCATTCTTCATGACTATGCAAAGCAAAAAAGATGAATGCAGTTGCGGGTGCTTATGGAAGAAAAACCATATCCACCTGGTTTCATTTTAGAAAGATTCACGAGGCTTTCACAGCACAAGCGCAAGGATAAAGCAAATTGGGGAAGATAACTAAGAGTAAAATGGAAAAAAATAGGTCCCTAGGCTTAGCCACTGCTCATGCCCTCTGGCTGCAAGGAACTGCGTCCAGTTTCTCGGTTCTAAACATCAATATTTAGGGAGAGGACAGACCAAAACAAGCAAGAGTTGATAACAAAGAGTCCAGAAGAACGTAACTCGAGAATTCTATGAAGTTACAGCTCCATCAGGTCCTTTTATTCTCTTTTAAAATTGATTTTTTGATATTTGAGTTTATTAAATAAGCTTATTGAACATATGTAATAACTCTGGATCCCAAATGCATTTTTAAAAACTGATCCTCTCTACCACTTCAAAGACAATTATTATTAAAAAAATAAGTGGGGCATTCCGAGAATCGAACTCGGGACCTCTCGCACCCAAAGCTAGAATCATACCACTAGACCAAATGCCCACTTGCTTCAATTCTCTAAATAATTTTTAAATAAATAGTCCTCGTGATTGGAGAGTTATAAAGTACCATGGAAATGGGCACTATCCTTTTAACTACCACGAAAGCAAGCGAGGGTGCGCTTTCTTTTTCAAAAAAAGGGACAGAAAATACTATTAAAAGTAAGGAAAAAAAAAAAAAACACTGTACAATCGTAGATGTTTGCAGAAGGTCAAAACACAATAGGAGCATTCATATCTTTGCTTCATTTGCAGAAGGTCAAAAACAATAGGAGCTGAATCCCAAGCAGCAGAATCCAGTGCGCTATCTCAATAATAAAGATGATTTTATGCCCATCTGCGAGATTTATCCTCCTTGATAATAGTTTTAGTACTTGCCACTGAGTCTCCGGCCACACAGCCAACACCACCACCATTTCCGGAGTCCTTATGCCAAGCTGCATCAACATATTGCATTCTAACACCCCAAACTCAGGAACTTGCCAATGAACAAGTGTCCAATTAATAACATGGAATTTGAAGATACAATATAACTTGAGAACTTCAGAAGAAGGAAAATCAACAAAATAAAAAACACCCAAGTTCTAGCTATGGGAATATATTATTACTAGACATGGCCCCAAGCTATGCCGAGGGTCCACAATTCTTTCCTCGTAAAAATCAATGTTTAGACGCCGTGATCGCATTTTAATGGAAGAAGAAAAATCAAGGATCCGAGGTATAGGCCAATACTGTTTAATAAATTGAAATTTTAATTAGATGATACAAAAATAATCACTAAATAAGTAAAAAAATTAAAATTGATCATTATAACTTGAAAAAACAACCTTTACAAAATAAAATTATATATGTATATAAAAAAATTTGAATCAACCCGGGAAAAAATATAACCTAAAAAAAAAAACCGAGTCATGATGAAAAAGAAAAACAAAATAAGATATTGACCACTATTAACTTTTAAAATTTGTGATTTAAATTATTTGACCGGAAGCATTATGCATAAAAAAACTATGAAATTTAATCCCTAACAAATCAAACATTGAAGAAAAAAATTAGGGAAAAATCAATAACATAAAATAATAAAAAAAATTAAAAAACGAGAATAAAAAATAATTAAAGGGTATCTATAAATTTTCAATTGAAAGGTGAAATTTAAAAGAAAAAAACTTAAGTAAAATGATAAAAAAAATCAAACAAATAAATACCAGATTAAAAAAAATAATATACCATAAATTTAAATTTAGAGATAAAATTGAAAACCAATAAAAAATACACAAAAAAATTAACAAAAGATTGAAGATCAAAGTGAAAAAACAACTCATGAAAAATTAAGATTAAATGATGAAATTATAAAAAAAAAATCAAAATTCTATAAAAGAATCAAAGATAAAAAATAAAAATTAAATTCAAAAATAAAATAAAATTGAGTGAATGCTCAAAATTTGAAGATCGAATTCAAAAACCTAAAAAGAAAGAGAAAATAAATAAAAAGTTATCAACACTAAACCGAACATGCATCTGTCAATTATAAAGAAGATTTCCACACAAGTTGAACGCCACCTCCAAATCCATAGTTTGGCCATTAAGTGATACCACAAAAAAATTATGACCAACAATCACGCATTGATGAGAGCAATATACACATCAATAATTTTTTAAATTATTTATTATAATGTAAAAGACAAACTTACTTTTTAGCCCACTAAATACTAACCAAATAACCAAAAAACCCCAAGACAGGAAAAAAAATAATCTTGGTCAAAAGCTAAAGCTTCTTTGACTTTAAAGGCAAATAATTAATTTAATTATGCTTGTAAAAAATAAAAATCTAAGTCTAAGATTTTTTGCTCGAAAGGTGTTTCTATCATTTTACTATTTATTAAAAAATGAAAAGTCTCTCCTACCCCCACCAGTCAGCCGAGCAAAATCCTGACACCACTGTAGCTACAGTAAATACAATGTTTCTATCCCTTTCGCTTTTAGATTATTTTGTTATAAACATAACACAACGTATATGTTGATTACTCTTTAAATATGGTTTACTACTACTTTATTTTTTTTTCTCGATTTTATCTAAATGCAATAATGCATCAAAAAATCTCCAACATAATTCAAGAACCGTGGTGCAATAACTAGAAAACACGACTTGGATGGTTTCTTTACTATCTAAATTGACCAATCAAGACAAGACAGGATGGAGAATCAGATGTATAGGTCTATCCCTTCATCTCCCTTCTGTTTATTTCCATTTTTTTCTACCCCATTTCCAACATAATAAAGTTGGACTCGTGACAACCTCTCCATGGGTTGACTTATGAGGAGATTGTCTTTTTTGTTTCTTCAGTTACAGAACGATAACATCCTGATTGAAAAGAACTTGAGAAGATTTCAACTGGCTGGTTCGTATCTGCACACACAGTCATATATGTTTCCTTTGATCAATTTTTCTGCAAGCCTCTGATTCTTCACCATTGCAAGCTGCAAAATAAGGTACGTACATGCACACATTAGATGGTGTTGAAAGGAATACTCGAAAGTCAAGATAGAGACGACAGGACTTCAAAAGAAGCCAGATGCTGGCGTCTTGAATGCCATTTTCCCAAAATCTTGAACGTCAGAAGTAAAACTAGTGAGTATCAAGAAGGGCATTTTTAAAGCTCAAAGTCTCGTTGGATGAGCCCATATAGCCTAAAAAACTACCACAAGGTCAGGCATGAAGCACTGGGAAATGGTAAAAGAAAACCACCATTTTATGTCTCCATAGAGTATTTTATTACCTTCAAAGCTTCACATTTAAACCGAGCATTGAAATTGGTGTGAAGAGCTCTACCCATGCCTTCCAATATAATCTGCAGAGCACAAACTCCAACATGTGATTACAGTTGCACTCATATGTGCTCAATTTTATGCTTGAAACGGTTTTTTTAGAAAGTGAGGAAAACAGGAAGGTAAGGGAAACAGATATACTTGACATGGGGACGTTTACATGGTTAAGCACTGACAAGGGTTTAGATAATAGAACCAGAGTCATACCAAATCAGCATCCTTTGCAGCAGCAGCGAGCTCAGAGCTGACCTGCCTCAAATCTATGCATGGACTCCCACACCCATTCTCAACAACCATCAAGGGGACCGAGGATGAATTCTCTTTAGAACCATCTGAAGTGTTTATCATTGCATCAACAAGTAGGCCACCTGCTTCAGCAGCTCTGCGAAGAATGTCACAATGCTGCGGAATAAGAGGAGAGTCAGTTTCCTCACTTTTGTTTAAATGCATAATTTCATGGCATTGTTCAAGTAAATGCTACCAACAGCATTGGGTTCCGCATCTCCAACACTGATACTAGTTCATTAAACCTTCATGCAATGAAGACTACGAGTTACATCTTTTCTCCTTCCTGAATTTACCTCCCAAAATTCTGTAATCAATTTCTTTAACCATGGTCATAATTGTGCAGTTCTTCAGTTGACTAAAATAAAGCAGGAGCACTAACACGAATTAGAACATTTCTAATTTTCATGGTGAGTTTTACAAATACATCAATAAAATGCGCAGAAAGAGAGTAAACAAATGACTGGACATTTATCAGTTTGATAAAGAAAACAGATATGCAACCGCATATTTCATGCGAACACGAAGAAGAACAAAAACAACCAGAAAAACTAAGACACTCCAAAAAACACATTAAAAAAGAGTGAGATGAGAAGTTTCCAAATCATCAAGAATGTTTACAAACCTTTGCGGCCTCAGCTACAATGTCAGGAAGCTCCATAGCAGTTACATCATTTAGTGCAGGAAGGGAGTTTGCAACCAAAACAACCTGAATAAAAAAAATGATGGGTTGTGCACAAATCATTTACAAGCCTTTTTTCACTAGCATCATAGAGAAGCAAACTTACCTCAGTTCCACGTTGGAGGAGCTCCCGTGCTAGGGGAAGCATCCCTAAAACAACATCAGCACCTGAGTTGTCCACAAAAAGTAAAGCTCGCTTATGGGGGCGAGGCTTCTTATCTCCAGACCCCAACATTCTTTCTTTGAATACATCGAAGTCATCCACCTGAATAACAATACAAGCAAATAATTTCTTCAACGCAAAATGCAAATCATCTATTCCCTGGACAAAAAAAATATATATTTATTTCCATTTACCCGCCAAGGTCTTTGCATTTTATTGCGACTCATTCTATAGATTTCTATAATTGTTCCTTTATGATAGAGTTCCACACAAGCACGAGATCCCCAGTCAAATATGTTTGCAGCTAGAACACCTTCAATTAATGTAAGCAATCTTGTCTCCTGCAAGATAGAGAGGAATTTAGGTGATCAACATGACAGCCCAAAATTTCTGTCCTTCATAGAGAACATCATTTGACACTGTTAAAACTCTTAATTCCAATTAGGAAAAGAAAAAAAGGGGATGCCTCTGTCATGCTATCAAGCTCTGCCAACAGGCCAGGTAACACAGCAAGTGATGCCTCATTTTCCCTGTTTGCATTAAAAAACCAAGAATTAATAAAGGAACCAGAAGAAAAAAAGTTTGTATGCACACACTATAACTGTGACGCTACATCCTCTTTATCCTCATACTTATAGTTTTTCAGATGTTAAGTAAATTGCATAAAATATATCATTAACAAGTTGGATAATACAGCATGTGATCTGGCAGGGTACATTTGGAAGCAATAGGAATATAATTGTTTTTTTCAATTACAGAAAATCACTGTTGAGCTTGTATTATGATAACACAATAGGCACCTTAACATTTCCCACTCAGGCATGGATATGCCTCGTGTTGTATGGACTCTGAGCAAATTAATATGTGTAAAACATAAACAATGTTGCAAAAGAATTGATAGAAACTAAGTTCACATAATTTCCCCAGGTGGTTTGAGAAAGAATGTGGTTACCTTTGTTTTATGCTTCTGTAGACGTCAACGAATTGAAATTCTCTCAAGCACTCTTCCCTTAGTTCCAAAAGATTGGCCAATCCTAACTTCCCATATGCTGCAGGCTCCTCCATTAACCTATATAGTGGGTTGGAATTAGTAAACGAAGAAAAATGAATAACATAAAAATAATTTCAAGAAAGATATCTGATCTGAACAACAAAACAAAACAATAAAAAAAAATGAAGCTGCAAATTTCTTATTGTGCCAATGATTTGAAACAAGGCAATTTTGCGTCCAAAAGAATCAAACAAAAGTGTGCTCAAAATTGAGGGCATGGGGTGTTCAATAGTAATCATCGATATCAACAAAACAGTAGAAAATGCAAGGATGGGACCGGCACTGCAGTCCCATATTAAAAAGCATTATATTACAAGTCAACCAACATACTTGAAGTTCCAACTTTAGAACCTAGAAACTATGCAATATATGTATAAAAAATAACATATTAGAAGGTTTACCATCATTCTAATTACCTTGCCAAGTGAGCAGAAAATGCACGAGCAAAAGCATCACCTCTTCTTTTAGCATCATCTGTTCCACCTTCACTAGCCACTGCCTGCAATTTTTCATATTAAGCTCTTTATAAAATAATAATGACATTAGGGACAATCAAACTTCTTATTTTTCTAAATAATCAAAAAAAGAAATTAAAGGGCATTGTCTGTTAAGATGGTAACAGTCTTGGGCTTGTAACCACTTGGATTTGAGGCTTGAAAGCAGTCACTATATGTGAAAATGTTGTGGGATAGGACTATCCCCATAGTTCCACCCCCATGACCTCATGTGGGACCATAATTTGTTGCTGACCTTTCAATCAACAAGAAACTAAATTATTTCCTCCTTGACACAAGAGATCTTCAATTTCAAGAACCACGCCAATTACATTAAATGGGGCTACATATTCATAATGTTGTGGATAATACCAGAGCACAAAGTTTCATAGGCTGATGCATGTCTGACTCTGCACACACTGGTATATGTGTACACAAGCATGGGTGTGTGCATGAGTGAGCAAGGAAGAAAGATTAACGACAAATAGATGTTTACCTTATCAACAAGATCTGACAAATGCTCGGACAGCACAGTGAACCAATACCTACATTGGCATACAAAATCAGCCAAGAAACCTTCCTATAATGCATACGTGAAAGCGGGAGGTAAACCGTACAGTAACTAGTTCTAATGGGGGATTATCAAAATATGTAGCATATTCCCAGAGTTCACTCACTCTAATTCATTGTGATCTGAGAGGTCGATAGTGTTAGGTTCGTACCTGTTGGAATCAAATAAGTTCGCTTCACAAAGTTAGATGGAGGACTAACTGATGAATCACATATTCATTGCATTAGTAGTAAAAAAGGAAACAATTTTTCTTTTTTCTTTTTGCAAATTCAAGCTATACTCTTATTAAAAAAATTGAATTCTTTAAGAATAAAGAATAAACAGCCAACTTCTCCGTACAATATTCTTGCTCCCCAATATGTTGGCAACTACATGTTAATGGGGGATAAGTCAATACCACAATGGAATAAGATATTATTCTAGGGTACTAATTTAATAATTGAATCAAACCACTCAGAACCGAGAAAGCATTATGTTAAGAGGGATTATCTAATGAAGTATTTAGCAAAAACAATGTACAATTTTGCATACATTTTTGGGTCTGCCAATTGTGGAAACACCTCCAGTGTGGGTACAAGATGCAGAACACCAACGTTTAATGCACTGGCATCAGAACGTAGAGTACCACCTTTGGATGAAGGAACTTCAAACCCACCAAGCCCTGTGGTTCCAGGTGGAGCCATTGGTACAGGTGCAGTAATCTCAGTTCCCTTCTGCACAAACTTTTCCATCCATGAAATCTGCATTTGAATCAACAATAAACCATGTATAAGGTCCAATTCAAACTGGTGCATGTGTACATATGTATGTTCTTGCAAGAAAAAAGGGTATCTAGTGCTTAAATCAAAAGGCTTGAGCAAACTTCTTCTATCTTCTGAACCATTATCAAAAGTTTTTCTTGCTAGAAGACATTAAAATGATAAACAAGTTTTCCTGTCAGGAAGTTCACACAGACTACACTCACTGATGAGAAGCAGCTAGTTGTCACTCAGATCTAGGAGGAAGAAAGCTCATGGAGCCTTATCCACAACCTCAAAAACAGATATCTGTATCTCCATGAATTGCCTATATTAAGATGGTCTATGTACAGGAGTACTTTGCATCCTAAAAAGCTGGAAAAAAAAAAATATAAATTAGCTTTCCAAGAAGGTAATTTGGCGAGACATTGTTACCAGTCGCCAATTATTCAATCACATTGCTGAGCTTGAAAGGTTATTAAGAAGCATCTAAAGATTCCAACCTTTTACCTCATGGCTATCAAGTTAGTCCACTACATATCCTTTTTCTTTACTTTTCCTCTTCCTTTTTCATTTCACTGAATAAATGCCTATATAGTTGCTTCAAGAATCTATTCCTATTTGATAACTCTTCTGTGTCTAGTATAATGGGAAAAAAAGTTTTCCAAGGAATCAACATAATGGAGTTACTTTTGGCAACTAATCTGCGTGCCATCCCTAAATAAACAAAGATTTCACAGATAGTGGGGTTCTCCTAAATTATCAAATGTAATTAAGGTAATATAGGACCAAATTGTGAAATGTTTATACATAGAGATCGGCTTTCAAGAAATTAGGTCAGGGTATCGAGCTACCATTATGTTTAATGCAAGACTACCCTGCATTTTGAACATACAAAAAATCATGAACCAGCCCAAATAATTCAAGGCAGTTTCCAGTCTAGGTCATATGTTTCAAAACTGAATTGCACTTGCCTTCTCATTCAAATTCCCGAGCGGTGGCCCATGAATCTTTCCTCCAGTATATGGTGCACCCATAGGGAACCTTTCAACTAACTGATGGACCATCAAGTCATCAAGACCATGCTTTTCATAGCTCATAAATGCACCTAAAGCTCCCAGAAACCCTTCATGCCGCAAAAACATTGCTTGTGCCTCTCCCTTTGACCTAGATAATGAATATGAAAAAAACAAAAAAACGAATAAAGAGAGACAAATCATGGAAACAAAAAATAAGCAGTAGCATTCTTGTAAACAACATCACTATCTATTATCAACCTTACTTTGATCAGACAAAAGTTTAAACCTTGGAAAAAAAAACTCACCAGAAATGAACAGCAAAGGAAATTGTATCCATTGTATATGCATGACCCCTAATAAAAAACCCTCCAAAGAAGATTCGTTTTAGCCCAAATCGAAGTGCATTCAGGTATGAAATCTGCATACAAGAAAGACAGCCACCACATTCATGTCAATTAGTCAGTAAGTTACCTAACATGATAATACCAGACAATCATCTCAAAAAATCAAAATTGCTTACCAACAAACATGACATGATCTGTGATATCTAAAAACATGTCCCTAGAGTTCATGACTAGCAAGGTATTACTAGAAAAGGCATCACACAATCTGTAGTTATTGAATTTCCACTTGAGAATTGAAAAATATTCACTAAACATGCAATTAAATTGTCTGATCAAAGTTGTGCATGAAGAGGGCCACTCAAAGGTAAAAGGCTCCAATTTCAGGTTTAAGGACGATAATTATACTAGGAGCAAAAGTATTGGTTGAAAGAGAATTCAGACTTTATACAATTACCATACATGCCAAAACTTGTCCACAACCACATTCTACAATTAAGGGAAAAGTAATATATTTTTTCCCCAAGAGGTTGTAGGTTTTTATTCACCAAATTGAGTCATGTCCTTCACTTGAAACCTTTTTTTTTAAAAAAAAAACTTCCTATGTGTCAATTGTCAGGCACTTCAAACCTGTAACTGTTCTCAAAACTTAAAACAGGCTGCAGTATTACTATTAATACCGTTAAGTAAAAAAACAATAATGATATAGAAGACACGTTAAATACAAAACTAATGTCAAATGACAAAATAAATAACTATCTATAGCACACATGGGTTTATCATCATTCCAAGGCATTCTTTCTATGGAAAAATTTGCTCGTTTACGCAACTCACCTGCCCAATGTTATATGAAATCATTCGCAAGAGGGACAGGGAAATATCTTCAGGTCTGTAGTCTGTAAGTTCCTTCTTTTCAGATATAGTCTTGCCAAAACTAGAAGCGATGGTTGATGCTGAGAGACCAATCTATAAGGACATGATTATACATGATCACCATAACATATTAGTTTTTTTTTTTTAAAAAAAACACCAACATAATTCCCAAATATGGATCTTGATGACAATTCACAGTGTGTGCCTTGCAGTTTCACAACGTGTTACTTACTGCTATACTGAAAGAAATGAACAAACCAAGAGTATACCTTACTATAATCCATACCACCATAAATATCACCAACCAGCATATCAATTGTTCTATTATCACCCCTTTGACTCAGCTCTAGCAACTCATCGAAACTGAAAAAGAAATGAATAAAGTAAACCTTAACCATATTTCTGAAAAAGAGAATGTATAGAAAGATTAGATATCATAATGACCTCTTGCACTTGGTTAACAGCCTTCCCAAGCCCCAGTAAGTACCACCACCAACATTTGTGCCACTGACTCGTTCAAACTTCCCATCCCCATCAACCTACAAAAATCAAGGGCATGTTTATTCTTTATGAGTTTTTACCATACTTAAAGTGAAAATAACAAACTGAGAAAAAAGACTAATTTACCTTGATCATACTAACACCAGATCCAATGTTAACAAGAAGATAAGGGAACAGATCATTCTGGTCAATCTGCACAAACTCTTTCTGGCCCTCCATGTGTGTGAAAGCTTCATGGCGAATAGCCTACTCAAAAGTTGGTTCAAAGATCTATGGGGTTAACACATATTTGAAAATAGCAAGTCTTAATAAATTGTGGATCAAAGAAAAGCATGTCAAAAATGCTTACAAAGCTAGCATGTGAAAAAAATATTGTGATAGAGATGACCAATTTGATGATGAAGTTGGCCAACAAACCAATAGCAGTTCCATCATTCCAATTGTAACAAGAACAGAAGTTTCATCATATTCAAATAAAGATAGGAACAATCTACTACGCTATAATAGTTAAGAGCAAGACTTGAACTCAATGCTGATGGCATTTTTCCAATAAGAAATACTCTCTTTTTCTCACCATAAAAGAAAAGGCAAAACAGAAGTTCAAATATTTCAAAAATCAGCAAGTTTAAAAAGTTGCACAAACACAAATTACTTATCAGAAATCATCCTTTTTCAAAAAAATGAGCAAATTAAAGTAATAAACAAGAATTAGAAAAAATGAGGTAATGGGAATTCAAGATGCCACCTTAAGCAAAAAGTTTGCTCCTGCCACAAGACAATCCATCTCATCTTCTTTGTCAAGACTAACCCCAAGCCTTTCCTTGAAGAGGTCTGCAAACTTGTATGCCCCGCCGCCAGTGGCCTTCTCAGAAAATCAACAGGTATATCTGTTAGAGCCAAACAAGTATGAATAGACATTGACTAGTATAAATTAGATGATTTGAGTCTTTATTATAAAGTTTTCTCCTTCATATTGTATACTGATGACTGGCTGTACTATTAAAATCATGAATTAAGAAGCAAGGAACTCATAATTTGCACATGATTAAAGAATAACTAGAGAGGGTGGATTTAACACATGGTTTTTCTACCTCGCTTCAAATTTGAAGCTTGAAAAGGTACTCACAAATTTGTAGAGCCGTGGTATAAGAATATGGATTTAATACAAAGCCTAATTGCATAACCAGAGGAGCAAGTAGCATTGTCGTGTTTAGCAGTAACAAATTCTCCAACATATTTTGATTCCAATGCAAGGAAATTGCTAAAAATAGGTTAAACCATATCGTAACAAAAGATGAAAAACTTCTTCTGAAATTCCTTTCCCTCAGTTACTAACATCTTCTTTACAGATTACACATGTATTACCTCCTAATTTCAATAAAGGTGGTATTTCAACCACAAGTAATGCAAAAGTACCCCCCGCAGAATTTACTGAGAAAACACAAAGTTCACCTTAATTACAGCATTGCCATTGGGTGATGTCTCAGAATGCCAACTATGTGAATCCATGCCTATTCGCAAGAAAATCACAAGGGTTATCAAGAAAAAATAGAGAACAAAAGGAAAAGAAACGGGTAATGAAAATGAAGTCGGTAACTTGGAAGCAGTCAAACAAGTGAAACATCAAAGTGATCTGGTCTGCTTCCAATGACAAAAGATATTAGTTGAAGAAAGATCAATAAGTCAGAGAAAGCATACCACCACAGTGAAGCTGCTTGGAAGAAATAAAATCTAAGCATTCATTGATCTTGCTTGTCTCAAACTTGACAAAATGAAGTCTTCCTCCAAGAATGGGGTAGCTTCTCCTATTACCATTGGAAATTCCAAATCTCTCCTTCACTGTCTTCTTCCTCTTATCATTAGTTGGTCGGTCTTGGTGTCTTGAAAAATATACCAACTTGATTAGAGAACCTGCAGATAAACACCATTAACTAATGTTGCATGCATAGCACAGGTGATCTATCAACATTCAGCTCAGCATCAAAATGAAAATTTAGAACACTTAATGAAGAATTTCCCTACTGAAGGAAAACAGAACATGGTAAAAGCAGTTGTGAGTTTTTTTAGTTTCTGATGAAAATCAATCAATCATAATAAAATGGAAAAGCAGCAAGGAAGCGGCTTGAAAGAATGTACAACAAAAAGCTAACACAAGAGATTAAATTACATCCAAGCAAGAAGTTCATCTTGTCTACTTAGGCTCTGGTTAGCAACAGAATCAGCCACTGCATTCTCCTCTATATTTACATGGCTAAAGCTTACAGAAGTTTACTACTAGAGATAGAAAGCATTGTGGAGTCTCCACGGCCAGCCCTCTGCTTTTAACCTCACCCATTGAGTTGCATTCATGGAATCGGATTCAAAAACCCAAAGAACCTGATTTGCAAGAGAGAGAGTAGTGCTAATCTCCATAGCCCTCTTGACTGCCAGCACTTCAACCTCATTGGACTACTTAATGCCAGTGGGCATAGAAAAAAATGCAAAGGAACCTCCCCTCATGATCTCTGAGGACACCTCCAATGCCTGAAATTACTGGCTTCCCAAAAGCAGAACCATCAACATTCCATCTGAAAGTGCCCAAGCTCGGTTTTTTCAAAATCATTGTAGGCCATGTACTTAGAGGATTTGACCACTTCTGAACTTTTAATTGAGTCATTCCCGGTGCAAACAAAGGTCTCATCAATGGATTTCACCCATTAAGCAATCCTATGAAAAGTTAAGCATAGGATATTGTCCCAGATTGGAGTGACATTGTTGAACACCAAGTTATTTCTAGCTTGCCATATAAACTATAAAACTGCATAAATTGCCAGGTACCATACTTTCCTTTGCACATGACCATGAGCAAACAAATCCGACAGCTGAAAAAAGCCATCCAGGGTGCTAGGAATTGACCAAGAGTAATCGCACCAATTCATAACTTTAGACCACACCAGCCATACATCTCTGCTGCAAAAGAAGATCGGCTGCTTCACATGCAGAATTGCAAAAGGACACATGCTAGCAGCTTGGCCTACAATTCTAATTCGCTGCAAAAAATCATTTGTCTGCACTTTCCCCATGGCAGCAAGCCAAACAAAGGCTTCTACTTTTGGTGGTGCAATAGATTTCCAGACAAAGGATTGTATTGGAGAATTCTCTCCAAGAGTTACACGGTCTATCAAGGAGCTGCAAGATCTAACAGTGTAATCACCTTTGACATCATGAATCCAAATACATTTTTCTCTTAGATTGTAACATAAACGAACAGCAGATCTGTCTAGTAACAAATTACCCTCCAGTTGTTTCTCCCAAACCCAAAGAGCCCTCCTCCATTTAAACTTCCATTCTGAAAGAGAACCCTTCCACTCACCCAACTCAGCTATCTTACAGCCTGTCCTCAGCTAAACTGTATAAATCAGGATATGACGCACTCAGATGAAGTGATCCAACCCAAATATCGTGCCAGAAGCTGATATTGACATCGTTACTAACACAGAACCATAGACCAATCTTCAAAGTAGCTGAACTCTCATCAGAACCTGAATAAGTTGAAAATATATCTTTCCTATAAACTGACAATCACCCAGTGGAGAAAGGCTAACCATGTCAGTTTTACGCAGTTGTGAATTAAAGATAGAATAGCTGTAACTATTACTCTAAATATACATTGAAAAAGATATGAACTGAATTAATAAGTATTCTGAAATCTCTCACAACATGGCAGAATGCTGGACATTACTCACAGATTTCACATACATGTAAATAACTTTCAAAACAAATTCTTTAAATGAAATCACAGAAAAAAGAAAGAAAGTCCCAGTAAGTGTAATGAACATAACATACTAAAAGGCAATACAATGTATACTAAGTTGAATTTAGAAATTTCATTTCAAATTCCTGCAAACAAACCATCAAAATGTAGGTGTGGAAGCAATTTCTTCCTCAGTGCAGTTGATGAAATGAATAAAGGGAAGTGTTTGAGAAAACATTGTCTAAAAGGAATAACAGGGGGGAAAAAGGAAGAAAATTAACACGATAAAACACGCATGCAAGTGGGAACATGAAGCAAACCAAAATACAGATTTTTATTTCAGCCCCGTTCTCCCAAAGAGCCAAACACAGAAAACCAAATCACACTTAATGAACGAGACACTAATTCACAACAACTAAAGCAAAAACACAACTCCCATGCAAGAATAAGAAAAAAAAAAACATAATTAAGCCACCAAAACGAGAGGGAAAAAAAAACACAGAGAGAAGTGCACAAGTGAATAATGAATAGCTTCTACCTCCAATATCAAGAGCCAAATGTGATATATCATCAGATTGATTAGGCAACAGAATTGTAGGATCTCTCTCCTCAAAAGTCCCTTCAATTGCAGCCTTGCTAAGGTCAAGCTGTGGTCTGGAACCTGACCTGTGAATAGAATTGCTAGTGGGAGGAACCATGTCTCTCTCAACTTGACCACAGCTCCCCTCCTCTCTCACCTTGTCAATAACAGACCTGTTGTTGATCAAAGACTCCCCTTTTATTACTGCACCGCCAGTTTCAAGAACTGGGTGGTTCTCTCTCGACTTGTCAATCTCAGGCTTACCAATCTCAAGCTCCTCCTTTATTGTGATATCGTCAATTCCAAGAATTGGGTCCTCTTTTAAACCCGCCATTAATCCAACTGAAAAATTACAAAAGAAATTTATCACCTGCTCCTTAACCTACACATATCCAATAATTGTTTTGGTCAGACTTTCCACTTTTCGGTCACTTGTCCTATACTTAAAAAAAAAAAGATTATTTTATAGAAAATCTGGATCAAAATGGACTAAAATATGGATAATTACAATGCCCATGTGATTGAAAAGTCATTAGAGCCAATCAATAAATGGGGCAATTCACTTTATGAACCTAAGAGTTAAAAGAAAAGAGTCAGAATGATTTGGCCCACATTGAATTGAATAAACAAGAACCTAAGCTAAGCTAAGGTATTGGTGGTGAGAATTTAATGCATCTTGATCCGCTAGTCCACCCAACAAAGAAACGGCTCAACAACTGAAGTTCAACCACCAAAAGAAAAATGCAAGTCAAAAGAAACTCGAGAATTCAAAGCAAACCCAGAGAGTCTTTTTTTTTTTCATAAAAAAAGACCATCTTTTTAAAATGCAGACCTTAAAGTTTGTGTGACTTGATTGTATGGATTTCAAGTACGAGGATTTGGGGGGCACGACAGAAAGGATCGTCAGACAGTTGCAGAGTTTATAGTTTCTTTCGGTTTTGTTTTCAGATAAGCATAGATGCACTGTGTGTGCGCGATGGATTCGATGCCCCTCAGAAGATTCAATATTTTTTTAAAATCTTATTTATTTATTTATTAAAATGGCATCTTATACCAGTATTATTTATATTTAATTTAAATAAAAAAGAAAGTACATGAAAATATCCATAAACTAGATATAAATTAGTAGTAACTTAATAACATTATAATATATCTGTAATATTAACGTGTAAATTCACACCATCCTTAATTAAGGAAAATAAAACCAATATTAAAAAAATCATTAAAACCTAAAAAATAGGTTTGTCTTGTTTTTCCATTATTTCCTTATTTATTAACCACATAAAATCCTAAATAACATAACATAAGCTTTTTAAATCACTCCTACGTGGTACAAATTTTTTATATATATAGAAACCTATACAGTACATTATTAGTAATAAAAACTCTAAAAATCCTTTAAAATGTTTTTTAAAAAATCAAGAATGTTAAAGTTTGAAAATAATAAAACTACATCAAAGTTCATCAAATCAGTAAATTGAATTCTTATTTTTTTAATAGGGTATTTTTTTTCTATTGTTATTTTATGTTACTTTTTACTCCTTTGAACAACATGATTCACAAAATTTGAACTTTCTTTTTGACAAATATTTTATAATTAAGAAATATGTTTATTAAAACAAAGCTTAATAAATTTTTTACTCGTGCAATATTATTAAGTTTCATTCACATCATAAATAATTAAAAATAACTCTTTAAAATAAAGGCTAATAGAAAGATTCATTATTATTGTCATTTTTGACCTCATTTCCAAAAAAATCAAGATAAAGCAAAAACTTCTAAAAATAAACTTTCAATGCATTTTTTACTATTTTGTACATTCATGTGACCATTTCATAATCTTTTACTATTTTTATCTTATAGATAGATGATTTTTTAAAAAAAATCAAAATGCAAAAACAAATTAAAAAATTAGATTAAAAAAGATTGTGAGTGAAACACGAAACAAAAAAAAGAGGGATCAAAGTTAAATTAGGCTACTAGCTCTCCAAGTAATTGAGGTAAAATAATAAGAGATTTTGACTATTAATAGAAAATAAAAAAGGGGTGCAAAAGAGGAGAAAATCATCAGCCACCATAAAAAAAAAATTAGAGGTAGTGAAAAAAGAAAAAGAAAAAGAAAAAGTGCTAAAAAGAGACAAAGAGAGAAAATTATTCATCTTCTTCTTCCTTACCTTTTCTTCAAGGATAAAACCCTAGCCATCGTTGGTAAAGAGAAAGTGTGTGCTTAATTCAAAAAAAAAGAAAGAAAAAAAAAGGAAGAGAAATTATTCATTTACTTCCTCCTCACCTCTCCCACAAAAATAATAATACCTTAACCTCTTTATCTTTTCTCCCCCCTCTCTAAAATTGAACCTTCATATCTCCACACCAGCACCACCACAACACCGATAACATAGCACTAACAAAAACATTAAAATAGTAGTGTTGTCAACCGGCAATCAACTTTTCTCAACCAAAACTTTCCTCCTTAATTTCTCCTTCCCCGACCTTCATTTATGATGAGACTACCACCATTCTTTTTATCCATGAATTCCCTACAAAACCCTTCCATCAATTGAAGTCAAGAACCCCTAGATCATCATAGATCGAGGAGAGAGAAAGAACCATAATTGAAAATTATCTTTCTTTAAACATAAATTTTTTACGAGACCACCATCATTTTTCTCTCATTGATAAGTACTACATAATTATATGATCCATTTAAACCAATGACCTTTATATGAGTATATTTAAGAGAGAAAAAAAGATTGAAACTTCATCAACTATGATCTCCATCCACAGGAGGCAGTGGCCGACACTGCTAGCATTGATTAACAAAGCACAAAGTGACACATCTTATCGGTCAGTCCACAATTCAATTAGAGTCTAATGGCATGTGAAAAAACATGCCAACTATGACAATCCTTTTTAACATGTGATTGTAATGTGTCACCATTGGTGCCATTGTTTCAGCCATCTCAACCTGAATTCATCCACCATGGATAGTTCATTTGGATTTGTATTTGTGTTTTGATGATATCAACAGAACCTCTCAAATTTGCATCTTGCTTTCTTGTTCATTTTTCATCCATTGCCATCTTTAGCATCATAATGTCGTCATCATCTTCTTCATGTATGATTATTTATGTATTTACTAGCATGAACATATGTTAGTATTGTCCCTCGGTTCAAATAACATAGAAATGATATCCCCTTTTATAAATGCATGTCATTTCTCTATGTTTACACTAGGTTTTGTATTTTGATTATAATGCCCATCACATGAAAGGTTCGATCCATAAAGAATCCTTTTGTTAGCAAAGGCAAACATTCTAAATCTTTTAAAAAATTTTCAATTTTAAAATTAAAACTCCTTTTTAGAAAATGAAGATGCATAAGTTTTTAATCGGATATATCCATCAATTATTCATGATATAAATGAAACCTTAAAAGTTGTTACTTCTAAGCATTGATTGGGGTAATAAGGTTGTCCATTCATATATGATGTAATTTTTTTTTTTCAAATAATAATAATTGTTATAACCTATTTTTTGACCATTTTACTGTATTTTATTTACTGAAAAGAAAAAAATGATGAAAAAATAATAATGATGAAAATAAAAAAAAAACAAGTAAAATGAAATAAATGAAGAATGAATTAAAAGAGCAACATGATTGGAAGTTTTGGGGTTTAATTAAACTTTGAAATTAATCTAATTAAGTTTGGAATTAATTTATTTAATCTAATTAAGGGTTTAATTGTAGAATTGATAATTTTTTAGACTTAATTAAGCTTGGAATTAATTTAATTCATCCAATCAAGGGTTTAATTGGAGAATTAATAAGTTATGAGACTTAATTAAGCTTGAAATTAATTTAATTCATCCAATCAAGGGTTTAATTGGAGAATTGATAAGTTTTGAGACTTAATTAAGTTTGGAATTGATTTAATTAATCCAATTAAGGGCTTAATTGGAGAATATCAAAGTTTAGAGTTTAATTGGGGTCCAAATTGCAAAACTTTAAATCCAAGGACCATCTTGAAAATAGCATGGAAATACAAGGATCCAATTACATTTTATCCAGGGGCTTGATTGCATGATTTCAGAACTTCAGTGACTAGATTGCAAATAGCCATTCCCATCACACAAACGGCGCCGTTTCTAGAAATCAACCATTGCCTTCCTCGTCTCCTTCCACAGGAACGGTTTCTGCAGTAATGGCTTTGAAGCCGTTTCAATTGCAGAGATGCTTGGCATTCCCTGGCTATAAAGCCAGAGAAGATGAGAGAGCGCAGGGGAGGAAGAAATCACAGAACAAAAAAATACCCAAGGGGAAAAAAATGGACTGAAAAGGGGACGAAAAACCGAGAAAAAAACAGAGCAAAAAAAAAAAACCAGTGAAGAACAACCCAGAACACAGAGAGAGGAAAGGAACCGGAAGCTAAACCCAACCGAAACTCAGAAAACAGAGGAGAAATACCCAGAGCAAAAACAGAGACAAATGTAAACGTAAAACCCAGAAAACCAACGATTGACATCACCGTCTTCTCGATCGTCCCCTGCAAATCAGAAACAAGAAAGAAAGGAGGAAGAAAAGGAGATCGAAGAAAACAGTGATCGGTGTTTCTAGCCCTGCCTTGGTCTCAAAACGCAAGCAAATAAAAAAGAGAAGGCGTCCGCATTGGATGAGTTTTGGTCATCCGCCCTTCACTTACAGCCTCGGGTCATTAGCAGCAGGAATAGGGCCAGGAGAGCGCAAGGAAGGGAAGAAGGCTGCCCTGCGAAGCGTGGTTCGGGCACCAACGACCCTCAACTTTGTCTTCACCTTCAGGAGCAGCGGACCACAAGTAAGTTTTCTTCATCTCTTCCCGCTTTGCATTATCCTTTGACTGGCCGTGAAATTAATTAGCTTTCCCCAAGTGCACGCACGCGTGGTGCGTGCCTTTGCCCAGCCAGGGACCGGGCTGGGCTGGCTGGGTCCAGCCCAGCCCATGTGGGCTGAGCTGGGCCCAGCCAAAAAAATAAAAAAATAGAAAAATAACAAAAACAGAAAAACAGAAAATAGAAAAAATAAAAAATATGTATGCATGAATAAAAATAATGTAAATTTATTGGTTTATTCACTGACGCCAGAGTCAGGAATAAAAATACCGGTTTAAATTTATATTATTTTTATTCGTTGTATTTTTATTTTGTTTAGCTAACAAAATAAAAAATGTGTGCATGCGTAAAAATAAATTTATTTTTATTTATTTATTCACTGGCGCTAGAGTAGGGAATAAAACATATATTGATCTAATTTTTGTCGTAGCTACGAATTTTTACCAACGCTAGAGTTGGAATTATTCGAGCTCGAATATTCACTAGCGCCAGAGTCAGGAATATTATAAACAAATCATCACAGCATAAATTAATAAATATTTAGCAATTTAAGATAAAACCAACAATGCAATCTGCCTTAGGCAGAACGTTTAAGGGTGATAATATCTTCCCTTTTACGTAACCAATCCCGAGTAAGAGAATCTCTGTTGACCAGTTAGGGTTCCTAGTTACCATAATACTAGGTGGCGACTCCTCAAACAAGACATTTTCCCCTTAAAAGAACCAGATACCAGAAATCTGTTCTTTTTCCATAATTCAAGAGAATTATTTTTTAGGGCCGCCGCGATGTCGGGTGCGACAATAATAACAAATGTTTTGGTCCTAAAAGATTATTCATGAATAATTCTTGTTCATAAATGAGTCTTTTTAGACTGGTATGCTTAAGCATTAATTGGGGGCCATTATTCTAAGAACATGAAACAATAAATGTGATTATTAATTCAACAACACACTTCAAGGTAAATGAATCCTCAAAGGTTGTTGTCTTGAAAGTGTAGGCATTTTGGTCCAATAAGAGACATTAGTTTTAGGTATCTCTAGATCTTATCTCTAAGTAGATAAACCGCCGGTGGTTGCTATCTAGACACTTACGACTAGGGAACATAAAATCATTTAACAAAATCCATCTGATTTTTCATTCAATATAAACGAACCATCATAGAATGTTATATTAAAATCCTTGGTTGCATAATAAAATGATTAGCGTCATCCCTCTTAAGTGTAAGGCTAGGTCAAGTTGACCTCACATATGTATGTCTTGTTATTCATTGATATTGCTTGAAAGATCATCACTAGTTATAAGCCTTGATCAAGAATAACCTATCATTTTATTATCAACATGATGGTCACATTAATTTATTAAGTGTTTCTAAAATATATGAACCATCACAGATCATTATTGTAATAACAATTAAAAATGGCTAAACGATGTGAGCCCTAAATATGATAGACTTTGGTTTAACTAATCACCCTTTATAATCTGGGTTTAATCTTATACATTAGACCCATATTTAACTTTAGGTATCCATGCATTAATTTAGACAAATCTTCAGCATATAGGCATATTAGAAATATAAGACAAGTAGCAAAATAACTTATCTTAAGTAAAATATTTTAGGTAAATAAAGCATAGTTGTTGTTTCCTTAATCTTCAATCAAATAGCCAACGTAGATCAAAAACCTTGGGAGGGTGATGATCCATTGTAGACCAAAACCATTGGGTGGATGGTGAGCTTATTTATCTATATTTGTTTTTCCAATGTAACATTTCTCTTTTATACAATGGTTTTTTTGTCGGCTTCTCAATAAGATTTCACTTATTTTGTGTATAAAATTACAATTCGTTAAGTAATTTCTATTACTCCTTAATTTTTTCTAACTATTTTGCTTTCTCTTATGGACCTGTTATATATTGTGTGCTTTGCTTAAGTTTTTATGCTTTATTAGAATCTTTTTCTCAGTTTTTGTCTCTCATTTGAAGTGTTGGGTTTAGAAAGTTTCTTACATTTAATCTTTTTTTGACCTTTATGAGATTATCCATCATTAAGTAATAAGTGCGCGACATGTTTTAAGTGAGGCTAGACCATGTGTTGTAGCATTGTAGATGAATGAAAGTAGGTTGTTAGTTAATGTTGTTTATTTTCTTTGTTGCATGTAAGGTTTTCGATGAAGGTTACAAGAGATGTTTGGTTTTTTTTCTCTAAGATGTTTACGAGAATTTATGTTTTTTTATTTCTAAGAATTTATTCTTTTATTGGGTTGAAGTTTCTTTTTGAAAATAACATGTTTTTTAAATCATTTTGAAGAAATGATATTTTAATATTAGAATTAAAAAGAATGAATGTTAGATTTAATTCTAATTTTTATTTAATTTGAATTGGTAGAGAATGGAAATGGTAGTTTTGTTTTATATTTTTTAAAGATTGATTAATGCCTTGAGTGAAGGATTAAGGCTAAAAACAATTCTTAGCATTTGTTTAGGAAATAGAGAATGATCATGAATGTAATGATGGGTAATGAATTTTATACTAAAATTTAATGAATTTTAGCAAAAAATTGGAAGCGTAATTGTTTTTATTAACATTTAGTATCATTTCAAATTAATTAATTCATGAAATATATATTGTACTCTCTTTTATATGTTTAGATTTGGTTAATTTACTTTTTGAATAGCCATCTGCTACATTGAGTAGGTACACTGTAAGTGGCATTGCATCTGACCTAATAATGATTAGAAATTTGGCACAACTTGACTGATGCGAATGAGTGAACAACATCAAATGATTCATTACATATGCTAGTTGGGCTTATTACAAGGTCAAAATCTAGGAAGGTTAAAGAGGTATTCAATAAGTTAATTTAAGATATTTGAGTCTTATTTCCTACAAAACTTGCATATTCAACTTATTTTCTTACTTAAACGCGGATTGAGCTTATTTTTATAATGTATAATTTTATATTAATGAGCATATTTTTTTAATCTAATGGTTAGACGAGGATGAAATTTCACTAGAAGTTTTCAAAGATCTTGTTTTATAGTGGTTTAAAAATTCAGGGAAATCGAACATCAATAAGGCCTTGAGATAAGATCTAGAAGCTACCATGTGAGATTTGTATTAGTTTTCTAGTTGAGTTAGAATTCTTTTTCTTCTCTTATTTAGAACTCTTTAGCTATTTTCCCAACATTATTTAAGGCATTTTACCTGGTATAAATATGTTATTTAGCTTGTATTTAGTTTTTTTTAATTAATACAATATGGATTGATTATTTAGAAATAAAACTTGTTTGTGAGAGTTTGCTCTTACTCTTAATTTTTTATGGAACTACTCTGACTTATCAAAAAATTAACCAAGATTCTATACTTCCTGCTTTCATCTTGATTATAAGCATTTGATGGGGGTTGGTTACTTATAATATTGGTGTCTCAGAACATATTATCATTGTGTCAAGCTCAATCACAAGCCTGGATTTAGCTTTCTTGGGAAGGGTCGATTTGACTTTGAGTTTCTGGATCTTTATATCTATAAGGTCCACATCAGTTGGTATCAGAATAAGGCTTTAAAATCAGGTTACATCCCATTATTTTTTAGTTTCCGTGTTATTTCATTATTGTTATAATTCTAATTAGACTTGCAACATAGTATAAAAAAAGTTTCTTAAGAAAACATTTTAAAAAAACTAGGTAGATTATCTGAGATTTGATTATTTACAACTAAAAAAGGGATCAAAATCATAAAATCAGATTAATATGTCTTCTCAAAGCGAGTCAACATCCAAGCAAGGTGATTATTCAAGGTTAAATCCTTTTGAGGAGATAAAGAATGATATCAACAAGGAACACTAAGGGATCCATTACATGTGCCAATTAGGCCTATTACATGGTTAAAGATGCATTCAATGAGTTAATATAAAACATTTGGGCCTTATTTCATACAAGACTTGCAAATTCAACTTATTTTTCTACTTACACGCTGATTGAGCTTATTTTTCTAATATGCAGTTTTGTATTAATAATTATAATTTTTTAATTTGACCGTTAAATCGGGCTAAAACTTCACCAGAAGTTTATAGAGATCTTGTTTTATATTGGATTAGAATTTTAGGGCAATCATACATTGAAACAGCCTTGTGATAAGGTATAGAAGCTCTTACTTTTGGTTTATCATGTAACTACTCTGGCTTATCAAAGAATTAATCAAGCTTCATAGAGTCTTCTATTCTTATTGTTTATGTCTCGATTATAAGTTTTATATGGGGTTGATTACTTATAGTCTTGGTGTCTCAGTATAGATTATCATTGGGTCAAGCTTAATCATAACCTTGAATTTAGCTTTCTTGAGAAGGGTTGATTTGATTGTAGATTTTTAGATCTTTATATCTATGAGGTTTGTATCATTGACAAAGATGTGCATTACTAAAAAACTAAGAAAATAAAGGCTTTATAGGTCATTACACATTCTCATTTTCATGCTATAACTGACACTTATCTTCCTACATAACATGTTAATTTTAATATTCAATCTTCAATATGGACTTAGTTTATGCTCCAGTTTCATTAGAATCATTGTCCAAATTAAAAAAAAAGAGTAAAAGAATAAAGCTTTCTTAAACCTTTTTGTCCCTTCTTTCCTTGCCTTGTAGTATTACTTGACTAAAATTTTGGTATGATGATGTCTATGGAAAATTACTTGATATAAAACTAATTCTTTGACAATTTAGTTGTAACAATATTTTTTCCAATAGGCTAAGAGTAATTAATATTGAACAAGTAATTAATATTTAAAAGTTATCTCTTATCATTTTTGATATCTCTTACTAATATTCAAAAGCTTATGTTGTTAATGACCATGTTTAACACAATTCTATCTCTTATCATAAGGTATTCGAGAATTTATCAAATAGTGTTGTTGTTATTAGTACTAATAAAGGTATATTCTGATGATGAACTTTATTATCATCATATTGAAGAGAAAATTCATATAACATATGTTTATTATACATCTTTTTATTGCTTGGATGTATTTTTAACGATGTAAAGTGATATGAAGTTGTTGAAGGCATAAAACACTATTCAATCAAGGTAAACCACAAACTACAAGAACTTAATTTAAATGAAAGTTTGCTTATTAATTAATTCTCCAATTTTTTCAATAAATAAAGTTTTTTTCACTTGTTGTTAAAGTTAACTTTGATTTTGATAATTTTAACATACATTTCCATTATCTCATTGATGAGGTTTTGTAATGATTAAGAATGAGGAGGTGAGTCATAGAAGAGCCATAAAAAAATCAAACAACATTGAGGTATTAGTTAGGGTTCCAATCAGAGCCACATAGTTCCTTAGTAACTTTGAGAGGAATGGAAATTTGATTTTTTTTTTAATTTTTTTTAAAAAAACACCTTATTGTGAATTTTTAATGGAGAAATTAGTTAGAATTTAACTTAGGCTGATGATTCCAACTGAGATGATATATAATTCTCTTTAAAATTAGAATTTGATTGGTTTGATCTTCTATCTTCCCTTAGAAGATACCAAAAAAACTTGGTTTTTCTTATCCCATTATGTTATAAGCTAGCTGCTATTTTTATGACTTGATTTTTTCATATATTCTTTATGCAATAGATCATCCAAGTAAAAAAGTCTTACAATAAGTTTTTAAGATTTTTTTTTAAAAAAAAGATTAATGGTGAACCCAAAAGATTATCAATATTTGAATCTTAATTTGAGACTAGAATGACAATGCAAAATCAATGTTGTCGCTTTTTATAGCCATGTTCCTACTATTTATACATTTAAGTTAAGTTTTCTTTGGCTCTTTATACACTTGGTTGTATTATGAAAACTATGAAAACAAATATTTATCATAGTTCACAAAAACTCTTTTCCATTATGTATTAATTTTTTTTTCTAGCTACCACTTTTCATCTATTCATTGCCATAACAAAAATTATTCATGCTTTTCTTTCTTGTTGTCATTATTTATTAAAAACAACCATATCCTTTAAATTTTGTTGATGCCATTATTGTATGATTGCTTCCTATGCATGATGCCTTGATTTAATAACCAGGTAAATGCCCTATGCAATGGATGATTTTTTTATAGATAAACTCAAATAAAAAATATCTAACTTTGAATGAAGTTATTCTATATTTTCAATGTAACACACTTTTGCCATCAATTTTAATCTTGAGAGAATATGTTACTAGTATAGGTTTCAGCAATGATGATTTAAAGTTGAGTTTGGAATCAATTGTTAACTTTTTACATAATAATATTTCTCAACTATAACTCATTATGGAAACATACACCATTTGGCTTGATTGTTTGTGTTTTAAAATACATTTTCAAAATGCTAACACTTTTATCCTGCAATAAAATACCTAATCATCAAACCATGTCTCCACAGTTTTGAGCAAATCCTTCAGGATTAGTTGTTTTTTTTTGTAGTTCTTCGCCAGCAAGAACACTTGTTGTTCCTACCACTCTAACATCATTTTTTTTTATTGGCTTGTACCGCTCTTTTACTTCTATTCTTTATGGCTCATGTTGTTACATCCCTTTCAAACACCACCATACTAAGATAACAACCATAATTAAGACTTTGAATGTTTAATGGTCTAGCTTTTTGGATGGTTTATACAACTTAATAATAACCTTTTCCGTACGTTTGCACAACCTAGCTTTAATGTTGCCAATGGTTTTCATTGGTTTTTTGTTTGCTTAGTTTCTTAGATTAGTTCAATTAGTTTTTTATTGATTGTTTATATCGATAATAAAATAATATGCAACATTACTCAAGTTATTTACATAGTGTTTTTTATTTTTTTGGGAAAAAATTGTTTAGTTTCCCTTTGTATTTTTTTTCTATGAATAGTTTTAATAATTAAAATAATTCTTACAAACAAAAAAAAAATTATTTTCTATTTTTTTATATAGCATATCATGTTATCAACGTTACTACCTCATCCTATTTATAACCACCACCACACCAATATTATTAACCCTATTCATTATAATCGTTATAGTAACCATTATAATTATCATGATTACCACAATTACTACTTTCATTTGACTAATTTACCACCATCACTAACTTGTAAAAAATAAAACAGCTAGGTGTTTTATTGTTCCTTTTCCTATTAATTCACTGTTTTTTTTTATCCTTTGATCTTTTTTTTGTTTTTTTTCCCATAATCATAGTTTTTAATTTTTCAAATTATTAAAAATAAAAGGACTATAATTGAGATTGAGAGAAAATGCAGCTCTTTTCTTTTACAAAAAAGAAATTAGGTGTAGATATCGAGAAAATAAGAGAAAAAAAAGAATAAAATAAAAAGATGAGAATGGGTCTTCGAAAGCATGATGACTTTATATAGCCACCACACATCATCTTTAAAAGAAGCTTTTGTTGAGACGATTCTAATGACATCAAGGAAGGCTATCATCGAAGCTCGAGAAAAGCCGCATACTCTTTTATAATATGATAAACTCCCTCACACACACTACATGTTTTTTTCTCTTTATTCAATTTAGTTCTTGATTCTCTAATTACTTTTTAATCTAGTCATGAATTTCATTCAAACTGAGCCCAATTAAAGCTTTACTAGGAAGAGAAAAATAAAGCAAAAGGAGAGAGATAAAGTGACCTAACCCAGCTCCAAGTGCAACCCAACTTAATCCAACAAAGGGGGAACATATTGTCACGCCTAGAAAAAATATCATTGCACTCATTTTGCACCACCTACCATTTTATGTTTTGAAACTATTTCTTCGCTTTACACTTTGTCATTACAAGCACACAATTGTTAGTATAGACGCCTTCCTTTCTCACCAATGATTGTTGCATCAACATAGTCCAATTAATTATTCTTTTTTAAAAATTATTTACATTTACATTTATCTTTTATTTTTATTAGGAATTATTTTTATTAGGAAGAGTAGCTTCTTGCTTTATTATTTAATGAATTTTAACACATCTTTTTGGCTTTATTATTTTGTTTATTTTTAAATTTATCTTATTAACCATAAAAAAACATCTTTTATCTTTCTAGATAAAAATAATAATTATATCCAAAAAATACATCCACGGCACAACCACATTTTTATATTAGCATAATTAATCTTTTTATGAAATATCCATGTTCTTTCTAAAATTAAAAATACATTAACAAATAAGGAAAATGACAATAACTCAAAAACTCAAGAAATAAGGATAATAATTAATGGCTAATGGCAATGATGCTTTTCTTGCATGGAAATAGAAAACTTATTCTTAATAAATTAATTTATTATCTTTTTCTTAAATATTTATTTTTATAATTATTTAATTAATAAAAAATAGTTTTAAAAAGCTAAATTATTAAACCACCCAGTTCCTTGGGTTAATAAAAAATGTCAAAGTTTCAATATTTTTTATAAAAAAATATTGAATCAACATTTTTTTTAAATAATTTTTTTCTTTAAAAAAAATAAATTAAATTTTTATCAAGTCAACTAATTTATAAATAGACCTATCAAGCTAAATTTAGTCAACTCTTATAAACTTTGCTTTCAAACTTGATCAAGTTCAATAATCAAGTCAACAGATCATGGATATAACTCACTCAACTTGATTGAATTTAATAACATTATCAAAAAATTTCCTATCATAATGCCCAAGCAACTACTTATTTATCAATGTTATCATAAAGTTTTAACTCTATCTTATATGAGTCAACACACATCAGCATCACGCTGCCATTACCACATCTCTCATCAGATTCAGTTTACAACACAAGTATCATCTAGGAAAGACTTGAACCCAAGAAAAAGTACCTTTGAGATCATTACTCATGGTATTTTCATAACCATTGCTCATGCACACGATCAAGCTTTGGCAGCTTGCTCGACAAGTTCGGTTTCTGAAACACCAATTAATTTTGCACGCTTGGTTTGATAATCCTTCACAGCAGCCTTGATAGCATCCTCTGCAAGCATGCTGCAGTGCAGCTTAACTGGTGGAAGAGAAAGATGTTTTGCAATCTCCCTGCAAATTCAGATGCATGATATTAAGAACTCACGTTGCACTCTTAAGGCTTCGAGTTGCCCCCCACTATATATTAAGTAAAAAGTGGACCCAAATTCAATTACCAAAGCTATGAATGTACTGTCACGCAGAGATTTTTACTTCACAGCGTTGTCACTAAATTAACAAAAACTTCACTTACAATAAGAACTAGTAGTTACAATTTTATGACAATAAATGGAAAGGCAAAGGTCATTGCTCTGCTTTACAAAGGAACATTGACAAGGATGTTGACGCGGGGAAAAAAAAGATTTAAAGATAACAGAAGAAAGAAAAGAAGTAAACAAAAGCCAAAAAAAATAAAAAAAAAAGGATGAAGAGAAAGAATAGGGGTTGGAAAAGTCTGCAACTTTACAAATTTTATTCAATTCATCAAAAAACTATCTAACATTTAGAATTTATAAATACTAAGATTCTAACTAGAACAAACAATTAGGCTTATAGCCCACTAAATAAAATATCCAATAATAACTAAATTAAACCCAACAAATAAACCTAACTAAAATCCAATAATACAAGAGTTGGGTTATCCTCCGTCATCATAGATCATACAGACGTGTAAAACATGTCTCAAATTTATTTCCTCATCAACTCTCCTGGGGTTGGAAGAACTTAAACCTGTCAAGTATAGGACAAGGTGGCTTTGATAACACTCCAAAAGACAAGGATTAAGCTACTATGATGTCTCTCTGTTAATCCAAGTACAGTCTGAATATGGTTGCCTAACTCATAAACTAGGATTCGCTGAACTTTATCATTCCTGGTAAAAACAACTTGTGTATCCAAAATAGCGTTAATATGTTCTTTTTGTGCCAATGATAAAGATAATGCGGTAAGGATATCAAAAGGAGCATCAAGGATAGACTATTGTAATATATAATGAGGTCCTTTATGTCAAAAATAGAGTTAATATCAAAGTTTAGTGGCAGTTTAATGACATAACTATTTGATTTAATCATTTGCAACACTTTGAATGGTTCAGCACTACTCGCTTGCAATTTATAAATGGTTTTCAAAGGACATCATTCATGAAATAATCTCTAACATTAAGTATATCATGATACTTATGTAAATCAACTTGAAATTTTTATTTTCATTACTAGCTTAAATTTGTTTAATGATCTCAACATGCAAATTGTGAATTCCACATGCAAAAGACTTAGCCGAATCAAACATTTTAGCGTGACAAGACATAAAAAGAAAATCTATAAGCTTTCTTGGTTTGTAACTATAAACACTATATGACTAAGGGTGTGAATTGGAACAAACGCTATTCAAAGCCTTAGTAGATATAATTCGAACATAACCTAGTAAATTAGGATTATACTCGTCTTTCTCATTACATGTTAAGGGTAAGGGATTAGAGAGCTTAACATGTTGATCTAAACTTATAACGTGCTGCACATCGAGTAAGGTGGGTTGGGATTCAGGTAGTTTAGAAAATTAATACTATGAGACTCTTCTAAGACAATATTTACCTCTTCAAATGATTACACTAAAGAGTTTTCTAAAACTTCTTCTACCACTAAAACATAATTACTATATTCTTTATTAACCACATTTTCATATTCATTTGGACTTATAGTGTTAAATCCCTTTTTTTACACATCTTATTCATCTAGCTCACTAAAATCTTCAGCATTGAGTTTATATACTTGCACGCAATAGTCTTTCTTTTCACCTATATTCTTATGTTCTTGGATGACAAAGGGTTTACAAGTATAGAAGACGAAAATTTGACCAAAACCTTGACATTTAGCACACTGAACCTTTGAACTCAATCTAGACATTTCATTAATACTCATTTACCTTTATCTTCTTTATAAATTTAAGCGTTACTAGGATTAGATCTATAAGGTGAAGCATCTAATAAAGAACCATTATTTTTAAATTGAGACCTAAAAGGGGTCCTACGAGGGTCTTGATATTTTGTCTATTGACTCTTTATAAGTAAATCATAATATTACACTACAATATAGACTTGGTTAAAATTAAAGACAACTATAAGCATGTGTTTTTTTTTTTAAATCACCATTCAAACATTTACAAAACCTATGGAAAGTCATAGCTTCATTCTATCTTATGGCACATCTCATCATGTAATCATTAAATTATGTTATATACTCATTGACAAACTTGTTCCATTGGTCTAAAAATTTATTCTTATAAGACTAGGGTAGATACTTTTACTGTAGTTTTTGTTTCATTTTAGTCCAATCAGTTATAAGAGGTTTACCTCTCATCTTTAAACAATCCTCGACATCTCTCCAATAAAGTTGGGCTTCACCAATGAACATTATCTTAGCAAATCTAGCTCTTATATTATCAGACAAGTTATGTCACTCAAAGAATTGATCAAAGTCATGAATCCACATATCAAAGGCCTAAGGATCATGATGATTGTCAAAAGTGAGAGCTTCTATTTTGTTAGGGCTCATGACTTGCTCATCAAGGTCATCATGTGTAGAGATCCTAAATGATAGTCAAGTTGGTGGCACTTAAGGTGAGCTTATCTATAGTGATTATTGCTATAATTTTTACTTGTCTTTGGGTGTCTTATTTCGAGAACTCTTTAAGGGTTTCACTCTTTTAGACATGTTGGTTATCTAGGTTTGTAGTTCCCCTCAAATGGCCTTGAGAGTATCACTAAGGGTTGAATCCACGGCAACTGTAAACTTAAGGTTGGACACTAGATGATCATGAAACAAATAAATGCAACACTAACTTTGAAATTGAATTGAGATCACTTATGATTTATGTAAGTGAAATCACAATAAAAAAATTCCATTTTTTTTAATGTGAAGATTAATCAAGAACAAAAAAAACCCAAAAAAAATTTAAGCATTCAATGCTAAAGCTTTAAATGCAAACAATTAATCAAATAAAGTCATAATGTTCCATTATTTTCGATAAGCTTCACAATTACAAAGTACCAATGACTAAATTTGAATGACAAAGATATAAGGTGAGCAAAAATATAAGAGTATAATGCAAGATAAGATTTGTTTTTAGACATAAAAGAATATTATTGATGATAAGTTGAATAACAATGGTGAAAACTAGTGAGGTAAAATTCAATGAGATGAGAGATTGAGTGGTTTACAAACCAGATTGCTTGACAATTGTGAAGGGTCACTTGAATCACTATTGTTGACGCAGATAGAACCATTGTTGTAGATAGAACCGTTGAAGTGTTTTACCGACTGATCTCATTTTGCTACTATTACCCTTTTTTTTCTCACTTTTTTCATATTGTCACTTTTTATATATTTTTTTTAATTCTTTTTTTATAAATCAATATAAAAGAAAAATACTAATAAAATATTAAAATAAAATAAAAGGCAGTAGACTCCCAAGTATTTCCATTCTTCTTGGCGTCTCTCAATCAAGGTTTAACGTGTAGAGTGCTAGAGAGACAAGAGTTGTTACTACCATTGCATTTAGTCCCAGGCATGGTTATATACATCAGATATATACATCACCTTCTATCGTCATCAAATGATGGAACTTGTTAAATCTAGGATGGTAGATATTCCCATTGGAGTCCGCAAATTTATTTGCCAAAGCTTTCAGTTGTGCTTTTTATTTTTGGAAGAGAACAAGAAAAAAGTATAGAGATTTATGTTGTTGTCTGTCGAAGTAAAAAAAAGGTATTTGGTTCGGTTCTGGCAGTGGGGTGGTGATTTTTTTTTAAAAAAATCACTATTGATGATGATCCTCACAATTGCTAGGGATTAGAAACTGTTGAATTTTGAAGATTTACACAAGCTCTAATAGATCGATTAATTATAAGAACAATTAAAAGCTTGGTTCTGATACCAAAGTTGATGCGGGACAAAAAAAATTTAAAGCTAAAAAATAAAAGAAAAGAAAAGGCTAAGAAAAAGAACCCATGGAAAAAGAAGAAAAAGATGAAGAAGAGAAAGAATAGAGGTTAGAAAAGTTTGCAACTTTGCAAATTTTATTAAATTCATCAAAAAACTATCTAAAATTTAGAAAAATAGAATATAAATACTAAAACTCTAACTAGAACAAATAATTGGGCTTACAATCCACTAAATAAAATATCCAATAATAATTAAATCAAACCTAATAAATAAACCTAAATAAAACCCAATATCACAAGAGTTTGGCTATTCCTCTATCATCATAATCATACGGATGTGCGAACCATGTCTCAAGTCTGATGTCCCCATCAGATGTGGTGACAAGACATTCAATCTAAAACTAACAGCTAGTGTACATCTATAGTTTTCCACTTCATGTAATTAATCTGTGTCTGTGACATCTGAGGCCCCTACATTTTCTAAGACCAAAACCACCAAAGCCTCTATTCTTTCAACTCTGCAATAAGTGGTGATTTAGCGTGTCATGCATGTGTCCAATATAAGTTCCTTCTTTCCTCACACAAACTCATATTTTCATTATAGAAAGGCCATCCTATGTTTCCATCTATACACTTCTATTGGTTAGTGTGTGTATTTTTTTACATTAGTGACTTAATAAGTGTGTGCATGTGTCCTTTAAAGCATTCATATAACTTAATAAAAGAGAGGTAAGTAACATTAAAAATGAAAAGAAGGGCTTTTCATGGAAAGGATGAAGTAAAAGAAAAGAACAGAAACAATATAAAAGAAAAAGATAAGGTATTTTTCAGCTGCTCAAACTCACACCAAAGAGGAGATGGAACCATCCACTCAAATGCACCCCTGCTTTGTGTAAATTCAAACACATGGAAAGACGAAAGGTACTTTTTATAGTTCACAAACAGAAAGCACCTAAAACCTGATAACAATAAAGGAGTGAGACTTTCTTTCTTGTTTAGTTCATTATATCAAAATAGCACTCCAGTTAACTCAAAACAAAACGAAAATAAACCAAGTTCTGTTTGTCAGGGAAGAAAACCTTGCCAAACACTAGAATAACATTCAAGAGAACAATAAAGTACAAATCTACTATGGAACTCTTCATATAGAAAATTCATATTAAAAGAAATTTAAGGCACAAATAAGCACATGGAGAGAACATTATAAAATCCTCATCAAGTCTCACAAAAACATCTGCACTTGATTATGACCAAGGAAAGATGGCCACACCATTACTTTTTTTCTGATTCATTGCTTTTTAAACCTGCTAATTGATTACCATTCATGAATAATCCCAGCCATAAGCGTACAAAATGAAAATGAAGTACTAATCCATTTGTGCTTCTAATCAAGGCTAATGTCAGAAATAGTTTAACTTCGGCCATGGATATTTATGGACAATAATGTGTGAATAGTCTTGCTTGCTAATAACAGAAAAGACAAGGTCTACCTGCATAATGCCACTTGACATGTATGAGGAATCACAGGTTGTTGGTAAACAACAGGGATGAGTGATCCTGTGATGCTAGACAGCAAATACATATCAATAGTGTTATTACAGTTCCATCTTCCTTGGTCAAGACCATCCTCTTATGTTTGTAAATGAATTTATATCCCTGAAGTGGTCCGACAGGTTCTACTCATAATTCCCTAACCTTCAGCAAGGCCAAACAATCAACACAAAATGCCAGATGCTTTGTATGTAGTGGGTCCAAAAAACTATCATCTTCTCAGTAAGAAATTTCTCAATCTGATATCCAAAAAATAACTCTACATCCCCCAAACATGCGACTCTTGAGTTTAAAATAAAACTAGTACAAGCTTGAATGCTGCAATAGCTGAGGTTACAGGCAAAGCCGTGTATACTGAAAATTATGAAGAGGCATCGGCAGAAAGGAAGAACATCACATTCTATACTGAGTCTCACTTCAGCACCCACCATCTCAAAATGCCAACCAAGCTTTATAAGTAAATTATTATACCAGATGAAATTGCTAACTAGAACAAGCAGATTGGACTCATGAACCATGGAAGCTATAATATAAAAATAAAATACCCCCCTCTAAGTTCTCTATACAAAGTTGGCAATGATGGAGTCTAATCTTATAAGTGATGATAGCTTCCCACAATTTTTTTCGCTTACAATCACTTCCTTGGTTTGATATTTATGTTGAACTCCAGTTGATTCCATTAAAGAGTTGCAATAAAAAAATAACAAAATGGATTAAATAGATATAAACCATCAGCACAACAATCATAAACGCGCAAAATCATTACTTTTTCTATCCAAAAAAACACAAATGAAGGATAAATAGTGCAATAAAAACAGATAAAATCTTAGGGAAAAAAAAAAACTAACGTGTTTTTTATGGTCATCACTTCCTCCATTTGCTTCCCTTTCACCCATTCAGTAGCTGAAAAAACAACACAAATCAGATCCTCAAATTTCATTCTAGTTTATCCACAAAAATAAATAAATAAATAATATTAAAAAAAATGTTAAAATCAACAAAACAAGGATCAACATACCAACAGAGGAGGAAGCAATAGCGGAGCCACAACCGAAAGTTTTGAAACGAGCATCGATAATCTCTCCAGTGGTATCATCAACCTTAATTTGCAGCTTCATCACATCACCACAGGCAGGTGCACCGACAAGTCCAGTGCCGACCGCCGGATCATTCTTGTCAAAAGACCCTACATTGCGTGGATTGTTGAAGTGATCAATCACCTTCTCGTGGTAGAAACGTGGCAGGATCCTAGCTCTTTGGGAGAGCAATAATCTCTCGGATGCCAGTAGCCTCAACATCCTTTCTGAGGTCGATAGGAAGATTCTGTTTTTGTTTGGTTAATTGAGCGAGGAATAGCGAGAGGAAAATATAATTTCGTGTTTTTGGAGGGCTTGTTTGTTAAAATGGAATGGGAGTTATTGACGGACACGTGGAAGGTGGAGATGGTTCTGAGGTTTTAGGTATTTGACAGGTGTGAAAGTCTAAATTTTTTTATTTAGATTTTGAAATGAATAAATAACCCGGGGTTTTGCCAGTAGGGCTCCCCCCTGGATGGTTTCTTAGCTTCCTTTAGTTTTGTTGGGCTATGAAAGGCCCAGCCTAGGCCTCGAGTTTCTGTAGATTAGACTGAATAAAAACCTATGCTTTAGGCTGGGCTATGGCCCCAAATAGACTTGGTAGAGAGAAATTTCAATTGACATTTAGGATACCCGTTTCGATAGGCTTATACTTTTATCTCTGATAAATAATAATAATAAAAAAAAAAATAAGGGAAAGGAATTAGAATATAAAAATGGGATATGTATATCCCATTTTTCAGGGTATGTTTCCTCTGTTAAACTTCTCCATTAGAAATATTGATTGAAATCCCTTAACTCAAACTTCTTTTACAAATTACTTCTTAGTGTCCACATTAGATAATTTGATACTCATTTGACCATTAGGTTTTTAATTTATATCTATTTAACCCCTGATTTAATCAACTACAATCCCTAAATATACATGTTTTTTGCACCTTGATCCTTGATTTTGAATTGTTTCAATTAAATTTCTAATTGGTCTTCAAACATTCTTCTTTTTACAATCAAGCCCTCGATTAAATCAATTAAGTCCATTTTAGAGTTTAATTAAGACTTTTAACTTAATTAATTATTTTAGTTTTGGTTAAATTGGCTCTCAAAATTTATTTTTCTTCAATTAAATCAATTAAACCTATTAAAAATTTAATTAAGTCCTTGAAATTAATTTCTTCCAATTTTGGCCAAATTTACTTTCAAGTTTAATTTTACTTCAATTAAGTCCTTGATTAAGTCAATTAAACCTATTAAAATCTTAATTAAGTTCTTGATATTAATTAATTCTTTCAATTTTAGTCGAATTGACTTTTAAACTTAATTTTGTTTCAATTAAGTCTTTCTTTAGCTAATTTTTTCCATCTTTAAATCTCTTGTCCATTTACAACCTTAAAATACATTTATTCTTCATCATCATCATCATCATCATCATCATCATTATAAAAGAAATTTTAGGGGGACCTAAAATTAGATTATGACATGAGTAATCAAGAGATGACTCATCATCCTAGGTGAATTAGAAAAATTATTTCCTATATTTCTTAATAATATTGGCTAAGAAATCCTTACACAATATGGAAAGAGTTTTGAATCTTATTTAAAGAATTAATAATTATAATATCAAGAACAAACATAATTTGACAAAACAAACACATTCCATGCTCAAATATCTAAATCAGAATATTCTTAATGAATTGAAAATAGTTACATTAATAAATTGATCACTAAATATTAAATCAAACTACATATGACTTTTATAATATTTGAGTAATCATAACATAGTGTTATATAATGTTCTTGATATTTAAATATAAAAAAATTTATTTATTGAATTGATAATAAGTTAAATTATTTTTATTATTTAATTTTGTTTTGATTATGATTATGATTTAAATTTAGGCTAACATATTAAAAACCTAATGTTGTTAATGCATATGTTATATAACCAATCGATAGGTTATATATGACACTGATTTTATTCATATAAAAGCATATTTATTATTAATAAATATTTTATTTATCTTTAATATTAATTTCTATTTAATTAATGAATCTAAAGTAAAGATAAAGTATAAGAGAAAAAAATATTTTGCAAATAAAATTATAAAGTTATTATAATTATTCTATTAATATTGAATATTAACTAGAGTTGTTGAGACTGAAATATATTATATTTTTTTTATAAAAGAAAACAGTTGTTTTCATAAGTCGAGATATGATAGATATCTAAAACTAATATACAAGTGCTTGTTAAATGATATATATACTAAATTGACCAATAAAAAAAATCAATATAGAAAGATCACATGTGTCTATAAGAAGACTCATATGATAATGTCTAAGTGATACTTAGACTTGACATCACTAAGCTATCTTAATAGAAAATATTATGCTTTGATCTTGATTGCTCATTGTTCTAATCAAAGGTAATAAATGGGTAGATATTAGATATATCATGAACTATATGAAGATATTTAAGTGATAAGGAGAGGATTCATCACTATAGGTGAATTAGAAAAAAAAAATTACATCTAATCTTGAAAAGTATTGATAATGAAATCTTTACGCAATGTGGTAGACACAATCCATACTATAATATCTAAATCAAAACATTCTTAATGAAAAGATAGTAATTACAATAAAAAAAAAACTTGATACTGAAAGGTTAAGTCAAACTACTTATGACTTTCTTAATATTTAGAGGATCATTACATGTTGCTAAATGTTATACTGGATCTTCAAATATAGATCATTCAATTTATTGAATTGATAATAAGTTAAATTATTAAATTTATCTAATCATATTTTATTTAGAATTATGATTTATATTTGAACTAACATGTAAAGGAATCTAATAGGTCATAAATATAAGAAACATTGGTTAATAATTAAATTAATATAATTAATCAAGTGTGACCTGATTGTATATAAGTTTTAGAAATTTAAAGCTAGAATGTAATTAATAAAGGGGATTATAATTTTAGATATAGAAAAATCAAGCAGGCACTTGATTAAATAAATTTCTTAATTTTTTCTAAAATAATATATGTGATATTATTTAGGGAGAAAATTAATATTTTTTTATTTATCTATAAGATTATGAGGTTTACCTATAGATAAAATATTGTGCCTTATATTTTTCATCGAGAAAAACTATTTAAGTTATAGACGATACAAAAACACCTAAAAATAAATAATAATAATAATAAAAACTAGCACTCAAATGTATAACGATTTCTCTCCTCTAAAAAAGATTTTAGAAGATTTCTTACTTGTGGTTCATGTTGATTACTATTAGAGACCTGATACGATGATTTATGATTTACGATAACCTAACTTTAAAGAAGTTGATCAAACCTTTTAAAGAAGATCCGAGTTTCAAGTAATCTTCACTAAAACCCTAAATAGCCCTAGATTATCTAACAAGAATCTTGAGACTCTTAAAAAAAATTTAAATTATGGTTTCCATTATGCTTATATATTTCAAGAAACCCAATAAATAGGTCACATATATAAAGAATCATAGATAAGAAATTAAACTGGGATGATTAATCAAGTATAACACAATTATAAATAAGTTTTTTGAGATTAAGGACTAGATTGTAATTAATATAAGGTATTCAAATTTTAAACCTATGAAAATCAAGTGAAAACTTGATTGCATAAATTTTTAATAGCTGCCTTTTCTCTATTTTTCTTGAGTTGAAAAATTATTTTCTTATGTAATTACACTCAAATGTAACTTGAGGTTTCTTATATAATTATATAAATGTTATGTAATTTAAAAATGTTGGAATTTATATAGAAAAATTATTTTGTAACCCAAGATGAAGAAAAAACGATGGAAAAAAGGATACAGCTATATTGCTCGTGTGAACTTATGAAGATGAGTAGAAGCTACTTAGTATTTGACCATCTAATTTCCTTTTATAGCTCGAATAAATTAGTTTAGATATATCTATAATAATCCAATATGTATAATATATCAATTATGCCATGGGATGAGACCTAAATAACATAACAAATCCCTCATTAATATATTAAGTACATGTTGAGAACATGATTCATTACTTTTTAATTTTATATGCATAAAACTAAAGTTCTATTAATAAATAAATTGTTGATCTACTCAAGATTATCATTAATCAAATATGTTTAATGTTATAAATTGGATCCTACTTAACTAAACTTATAAGATTTGGATGAGCCTTTTATAACCATATAAGTTTACAGGAAGTAGTTAGACGAAACATATATGATATATTTAGACAAAGAGTTGTCACTATAGATATTGATTAATAAGCTATGATATTTACCTGATTTTGTTTATTTTGATTTATTAAGTTACTTAAGTTAATATAAATTAAATGAGATTCTAGCCCCCACAAGAGATCAAAACGAGATTTTTGGAATTAATAAGGAGGGCTATTACTTTGAAGAAAATAGCGGGAGACCAAATTATGATTAAAGACCTTATCTAAATTTTATTTTAAATATGCATGCATGAAACTAATGCTTACTATTTTTACATGAATAGGTTGATAGATAAAAAAATAAGTAGTAATATATCCTTATGTAGCATACTTGATGCTTACAAATTAACTGGACCAAACTTCTTGGAATAGAACAATAATGTAAGAATTGTTCTCAAGATTATATATTCTTGAAAATTTGATTCATTTTCCCCTAAAAAGAATGTTGATGAAGAAGTTAGGAATGAATATTAACATCATATTAATGATGATGAGCAAACTACAAATGTGATATTGGCTAACATGTCACATGAATTTCAAAGCAGCATGAGAATATGGATACCTTCACAATAATTATACATATTAAAGAGTTATTTAATACGGCTAATTAGACTGGGAGGTATAAGACCTTTAAAGAATTTTTTTACTGTAAGATGACAGAGGTGTTTCTTAGTAAACACCCATGATTTCCTCAATAAACATTGTACTTGTTTCTTACTTAGTTTTGAATGAATTAAAATTTATTATTGAAGAAAATATTATTCCTTTTATAATGATGATGTTTGTTACGAATTTGGTATTTATACAAAATGTTTGTATATACTTAATTTTGAAATGCTTATGTTTAATAGACATAACAAGAAGAATATATTAGATAACCAATATTAATCATATTTATGGCATTATAGACGAAGTCATATTAATGAAACAATAATCACTAAATTATATAAAGAAGAGTATTTGATCCTTTTAATTGTAAATCGTATAAAAAGTATAAATGATGTGCCGTGAATAATTCAAAAATCGGCAACAATGATTCTAACGAAAATTGATGAAGGATGGGTCTGGTTGTGTTGTCTTTCTTTTGGTGTTTAGGCTGGATTGTAGTAATTTAAAGGTAAATAAGATGGAAGATAGACTAGAATGATACTTTGATAAGTCGATATGGACGCCACAAAGATCAGTCTAGGATTTCGACGCCACACTCTTTGTGATTGAAGAGTGATAAGTCAGGTAGGGTTCTTCACAAAACTAATTTGGAAGAACAACTCTTAATTCTCTGAATTAAGTTTCAAAATCTTGGCCAAAAGTGTTTATTACATATTCTGATACATATTTATCTTTGGAACATCCCTCCAAAGTTAGGTGAATTCAACATGATAGAAGTCAAGCCTAAAAACTAGACTTTTAATAAAGTAAGTAGCCAAATTTAACTAACACACGTTTTCTTTGACATTTCTAAAAACATAAGCAGATCAAATTTAAAACAGCCATAACTTTTGACACAAAAGTTCAATGCAATCATGGTTGGACAATCTAGAAAGATCACGTTCTGAACTTGAATTTTACCTACATAAATCTTGTTTTCACATGCATTGGATGACTTCAAATTCGAGTTTAAATCCATCTACTGTTATGACCGTAAACAACATCAATTCCTTCACTTATTTGCATTATCAATCCAAATACAAGTAGCCCAGCATCAAAAAAACCATTAAGGGCTTTTCCCATCTCCAAGTTTCAATTGTAGGCAAATAAGCACCCTTGAACCAATTTCAAACTGATTGCTAATTTTTAACTCCGACGCAGCTTCAATCATTGCAATTTGATTCGTCAAGGCCTGTTGTAGTTGTTTTGCTCTCGCTCTTGTCATTGGACCATCTGCATCCTCCTGCATATTAGATTCAGCTTTACGAGATGGATTATAATTCCCATGATGCACATCAATAAATCTTGTTTATTGAGTAAAATGATCAAAATATTCTTTATTGAAAAGAGTTAAAGGTCTACAGAATTGTTAAGTTTGATATAAATAAATGTTTTTTGTTTTATTATTTAATAAAAAATAAAAAAAATTTTAATTTACCGATTTATATATTTTTAAAATTTGTTTTTATTAAACATTCCTCTTACATAAAAAAAAAAAAAAAAAAATTAACTTAGAATGCTACTCTTGACGTAGCCCGATTTAATGGCATGCGTAGCTAGGAGCAATGAATTATTTAGGTTGTATTATTGAGAGAAGTATATACAGCAGAAAACAGTCCTAATTCATTTATGTAATTTAATTTAGATGCAAGTTGCAAGCACTGAACTTGTATGCATTTCCACCCATGACAAGATGTGTTCTGTATTCCTGTCCAGGCGGGATAATTTGATGAAAGAAAGCTCCACACAGGACGGTTTTCTGTCTTTAGGACAATAATTTTTGGATTTTTCTTACCTGTAGATGTGAAGTGTTTGCTTGTTAAATTATTGCAGAAGCTCAGCTCTGCAAATCTAACCGACTCTGCCCACCATTTACATCATCTCTTACATTAGAGGAAGTAGCAATGGTTGACCTTTCTGCCATCGCTGTTATCAGCGTCCCTCATCTTTCTACCAGAGAAAAAATGTCTTCACAGCTTGCACGCCAGGATGCTGCATGGTTTGTTAATAAGGCAGACCTTTATTTATTTATTTATTTTTTATTCATTTATTTAATTGCTGCATGATCAGCTAATTAAACTCCAGAGGGCGTTCGTAATTCTTGGTTTTCTTTCACTGGATCGATGAGGTATGGAAACATATTTCTTATATTAACAGTGGAAAAAGATTGGTGAAAATTCTCTCAGCGTGACAATGATGGACCCCACATCTGCGTCTGAGTAATTTATGGCTGTAGACTTCAATAATTTCTTCAAACAATGTATATGCCAAGAGTACATTCCCTTTAGTCAATTATTTCTTTCTATGGACAAGCAAGGAATTACAATAATACATATAATGCCGTAGAGTAAATCAGTAATATAAACCTCTCTTAACAATTAAAATTTTTAAATTAATAATTATTTAATAAAATATCAAAATCTTGATAACTAAATAATCACGAATTTAAATCTTTTCACCCTCATTTCTCTTTTAATTAAAATCTAATTAATAACACAAGATAATATGATATCATGCAAGTTTTAAATTCAAAAAGTTTTTTATTGAGGGAGTGTGTTAGAGAACAATCTAGAACATATCTTGGATCCGCACCTACAAGATAATATAAACTCATGCAAGTTTTAAATCTAAAAAGTTTTCTATTGAGGGATTGTGTTAGAGAACAATCTATAACATATCTTGGATCCTCTTCTAATAGCTTAAGTTTTTTGACGAGATAGTTATTTGACATGGTATCAGAGTTTTATTGACCAAGAATAAGATGGTTCTTTATTATGGTTTCAGAACCTTATTGACCACGTGATAATCACAAGTTCAAATCTCACCATTCTTATTCTAATTAATAAAAATTAAGTATAAAATAATATGGATATATGTGATTTTCAAGCTAAAATAACTTTTATTTAAAAAAATATATTAAAAAATAATATAAAATTATTATTATAACCTCAAATAATACTTAAATTTTTAGATTAAATTATTTTCTTGACACAGAACACACTTAATTTCCTCAAAATAATGTTAGCAAAACCCTCGTTTTTGATTTGATAATTTCAAGAGAATGAGATCTTATGCCTAAACTATTATTCGCAAAAAGAACACAAGTGATTTGAAACAGGTTGTGTAGGTCGTCCCTAGAGAGGGAAGTAGCTTGTTTTCATTGCCTAGCAAGCCAGAGGATATCATCCTCCCTGTGGCCTGCCTTGTTTGGACCCCGTTCCAGAGGTCCACCGCCCTTTCACTTCAATCGTCCGACAGCTCTCACGACATAGACGATATTTGACAACTTACAGCACTATCTCTTCTATCCTCATCAACATCCATCGATTGCTCGACAATTCTTTTCCATGATTTGTCTTGATTCTCCATTTGTCCTGATAAAGCTTGGAGCCCTAGAATTTGATAGCCCCGGGAACATGCTAGGAGCTATAAAGGGCGCAATCAAACAATGGCAATGGCCTGAACCCTAGTGGTTCTCACTATTAATATTTGTTATCTAATTGCATCAACCTGCATGCAACTATCCTTTAGTTGGTCGAGCTTTATTTCATAAACCAGCTTGAAAATTTTGAAAAAGAATAAAATTATGGAACAATAAAACATTTGGCCATCATATATATATATATATATATATATATATATATGGCCATAACATAATTGTGGTCAAGTTGATCAAGATTTAGGACCTAATTAATATGTGGACCTTAGTTAGACCTTAATTAATGAAGTGACTGCACTACTGATTTGTTTAATTGTTTGCCCGATCATTCTAGGGTGTAATAAAAGTTTTTGTTTGTTTTTATATTTTAATAATATTTTTTTAAAAATTAATTTTTTATTTTAAATTAATAGTTTTTTGTGTTTTCAAATAATTTTAATTAATTAATATAAAAAATAATTTAAAATAAATAAATTATTTTAATATATTTTCAAACAAAAAAACACTAAAAAAAATAACTACTACTATATTTTTTTTACATTTTATTCCATTAAAAATACCATTTTTTTTAATCTTTTGCCACCAAGAATCCTAGCCTCACATAATGGGCCAAAAAGTCATCTCATAAATATCATGCGTGCTTCCAATTCCATTGGGTAGGCTAAAATCTTATCAATTTTTTATTACCTTTTCATAACATAGGTTTTAGGAAAATTTTAGCTTAAAACGACACGTAACAATAACATAAATAACAACGCAACGAAACTAACAAAAAAGCTAAATTCTCTTTCATTATGGACCCTGTGGGTTCCACGAAACTCACGAAACCTAACCATTGACCTAACCTCCCTCACTATTCCATAGATTATTTTTTTTTTTAATAAAAGGTCATAGAGAGGATGAGGGGACGTTAACCCATTGGAGCTAAAAGTGACTCCACACTTTGGAGCTTCTTTACAACAAGACAGTACTATGGGTTCATGCTAATTATGTTTTTAAGCTGTCAAAGTAGGAGACCCTGGAGGTGTTCTGCCATTGGCGCCAGGTTTAACTACCCCTTGAAACCTTTGGAGATAATAAAACAGAGTACGAGGTTTCATCCTTAATCAATTAAATGATAAAAGTAAACATTTGTAGTCAATTTAAATCTATCATTATTACAGTACATTACATATTAGAGGAAAGTACATAGGTAGAAAATGTTTATTACTTTTGTTTTGGAATCTTTTCATTAACTATTATACATTACTTTACATATATAAATATAAAAAGTTTGTTAACTAATATGTTAAGCTTTCTATTATTTTCAATTTAATATCAAAGCTATAATGTTTTAAAACTCTATTTCCTTCTCATCAATGAACTCTTCTTCTCAGCTACCGGTACAACCTTTTTCTTCCCCCTCTATTTTGGAAGCTTCCTCTACTATTGTTGTGCATCTTTAAACATCTTCATCTTCCTTTTTTATGCATTCTTCCCTTCTTCATCATATGGTTATTGTTGGTGGTGTTTCTGTTTAAGTTAATAATTCTTTTCTTCATTGGAAAACTTATTTTGAGTGTATTTCTTTTTTCTTTTTCAATGGATGTATCATATCTTGTTGTCGATTTCCAAAACTCGCACTATGTTTGGGGTACTATTGAGCAAGCCCTCGCTTCTCCATCTAACTCTCGTAATATGCAATTTCATGGTTCTTTTCAAGATCTTCGACAAAGTGATGATTTGGTCACTATATTTATGCAAAAAGCAAATGTATTATTTGATGAATTAGTTGTTCCTGGTCGACCAGTTTTCCTAGAGGACTTTAAATTGTATGTGTTTCGTGGTCTTCGGGGTGAGTTCAAAGATTTGGTAATAAGCCTTGTGACCAAGACATGACCTATTTCGTATGCAAATCTTCATAGTCATCTCCTAAATCACGAGATCTTTCATAAGACCTCCTTACAATCCATGAGTGTTGTTGTCACCACTCCTTTACTGCCCACACCACTCCAGCCCCCATCAACTCATGTTGCCCAACAATAGACTCCTAGTTCATATCACAACAATTACAATTTCAGTTGTGGCAGGGGATGCTTTCGTGGAGGCTAGCGTAACAATGCTAACAACAACCATAACAAGCAAGATAACATATTTGATTTTCAAAGCTCTAATGGGTCTTCAAACACCGACTTAGGGTAGGAAAATTAGCAACACAACTGATAAAATCATGGCTCTTTATAGTGGTCTAATGTCCAGTGTCAACTATGACAAACCTTCAGCCACTCAACCCTTAATGTGCTCAACTTTAAAACCATGGACAATGGCCTATTATCAATCTTGCGCTTAACAATATTTTCTCAACAAACTCTATGAATTGGTTTCCTGACACTAGTGTTAATTAACATGTCACACTTGATCTTGTAAATTTAACGGGGTCAGAATTATATCTTAGTAATGATTACTTGCATGTTGGTGATAGTAAAAAAAACTTTCCATATCTAATATTGGTCATACTAAGTTACATACACCATAATGTACCTTCACTTTATCTTATATTCTTCATGTACCACATATTCAAAAACATTTGCTTTCTATTTAGAAATTTTATATTGATTATTATATTTATTTTGAATTTTACCCATTTATGTTTTAAATTAAGGATCTCAACACCAAGACATCTCTCCTTTTCAGTTACTGCTTTTGTCATGTCAATTCCTCAAGCTTGTTGGTCTCCTTGCATATTTGTTTTTGCTAATCTATGGCATCGTTGATTGGGTCATTCTACTTCTCATGTTTTTAATTTTCTAGTTTCAAACAATAAAATTTCTTGTAATTCTAGATGTTTTGTTATCTCAACTAAGTTTAACATAAACAAAAGTATTATATTAAACTAAAGATATTAACTATAAAAACAATTAAATATTTTTTATTTGGTTTATTTAACATTAGAAATTATTCAATAATGTTAATCTGTCACATGATGATGAGAGATTCACTACAATAATTATCATGACCCCCTTATGAATACGAGGAATGTACATTCGTTTAAACCATGAACAATGCAATGAATTATTGTTTGCTCATCAATTTAAGAAAAAATACCAAATTAGTATCCAAAATATGTAAATAATTTCAATCGATTTTCTCAAGTGTTTCCCTGATCATTTAAATATTGGCAGCCATTTTTTCCCATCCAAGACATTAAAATTTTTATTAAGAGCCCGTTTGGCTACGCGTTCACGTTCGTGTTTCTTCAAAAACACATGAAATGACCATTTGGTTACAAATGGTTAAACAATCAAAACACATAGGTCTCGCCATTTATATGCGGCAGGACCACGATTTTTTAGAAGCAGTAAAACATTATTTTTTTACGAGAGTTTCAACCTGTGATACGCACACTGTTCAGTGAATTGCAGAGTTTTTTTTTTTTATATAGTGTATTAATTTTTTTAACAGTTTTTTTTTTAAGAAAAACTAGTTTAGAGTGAATTAAATTCACTCGCATTGTGATGTGAACAATATTTTTTTTCTCAAAAAACTAGTATAGAGTAAATTAAATTTACCCGCACTGTAATATCAATTTTATACCTAATAATATTTTATCTGATTTTATTACACGCTCACAAAATTATAAAAACTGTAGTTCTTATCGGCTGAATTTTGTATGTAATCAAATTATAAATAGTTTAATGGAATAATAAAAAATATTTTATATCAAGTATTATTTATTTCATGATGTAATAGGAGTAGTTAATTCTATAATATTTAAATTTAAAACCATCAATATTAGTATATATATTTTAAAGTTATTTTATAACCTCAATTTCAAAAGCATTTTTAACCAAACACATTAAACTATTTTTTTTTCAACCTCAATTTCAACCACAGTTTTAACCAAACATCTATTTTTTCAAATCAACCTCAACTAAAAGTACTTTCTATAAAACAATTTTTTTCAAACCACAACCACAACAGCTACCGCAATACCAAACACTCTCTAAATAAGAAAGTCCAACTTTTTTTTCAAAGCCTACAATATCACTTATATCATAAGAAGTTGACATTAAATACATGGAACTCATTTTTAAAATAGATTGAAAGATTAAATTGAAGAACTGATGAACTTTTGAATCGCAATTGAAAAATAGAAAATAATTTGAAGTTTGCCACTTTGCCTGGAATAGCTTCTGGCGCTGGATAAGGTCAGCTATAGTGGCAGCACGCATAAACACGATTAACAGCTGCTACTCTTGACATTAAAAACGCAAGTTGTTTTTTTTTTTTTGAAAATACCACGGCAAGAAAAAAAATTACATATTAATTCAGCAGAAAAAATTATACTTGTTTAGCTACTTCTATTAACGTAACCTATTAAAATAATAATAAATTTAAAGATGTTTTTGATGGGATTGACACAATTAATTTTATTTGAAGTTATTGCACCATTTTTAATAAAACAATAGAAAAAACTATTCTATATCTCAAAGAAATTCCCCAGCTATATTAGTTTGTAAAATATTTTTGTTGACTGTGCTATTCAAAAAAAAACTCTAAATACACAGTCTAAGGGTAAATATCCGGTACATGGTTCCGCTTAAACTTATGTTACTCGGTTGATGTTTGATTTGTCAAAATATATTTTATTATATTGATTTAGAGCAATTAAGGATTAAAAGACCAAATTTTATAATGAAATAAACATGAGGGACTGAAATTTAAAAGCAGGTTTAAAATGAATGGCAGTTACATTGCACACATTAGATAGTGAGGGAGGTTGCATCACTCTAGCAAAATGTGGAGCCTCCTATCATGGCTCAACCGGGCCTTCCGCTATGGCAATCGATGTGGCTCAACATTCTCTTCCTGATGCGACAACGTCTGTATGCTTATTATTGACAGTGCGTCACTAGGGACATTTTCTTCCTTCTTTCCCTTATTTGTCTCTCTTCTTCTCAAAATTCACACCAGTTATTCCAAATTTTAGTGTTGTCCTCTAGTTTTATTGTCATTTCAAATTCGATTTTTATTTTTTTTATTGTTAAATTTTTATTTTGTGTCATTTTCTATTTTTTTTTTCAATTTCATCATTCTAACAAAAATTCCACATTGTCCTATTATTTTATTTTTCATATGTAGTCCTCATTCTTTTATTTTCTATTGTTTTTTATCTTTTTGTGAAATTAAATTTTCTTTTCAATTGCATTATTTAATTCAAAAATGCCAGATGTCTTATTGTTTCTAAATTGGTTATCATTCTTTTAATTACTATTTATTTTTATTTTAGATATTTTTATAAAATTAATTTTTTTTTTCAATTTCATCACTTGGCATTGGTTGGTTGAAAATTAGGTTTTGTGTTTTTCCTTGATTGGGTGGTTTTGGTTTTGTGACTCATGTCATAGAACTAAAAACTTAACTTAGGTTCACATCATTATTTTTTTTATTATATTTTTTTTAGGATTTTCTTTTTTATTTTCATCCTTCCAAGTTTTTTTTTTTGAAGAAAAAACTAGGTTTTTTTATTTTATTCGATTTCCATTATATTTGGCTATCTTGATCCCATTACTATTATCGCAAATATGTTAGGTTAACTTAGGTTGACTTATATTTTTTTCTTTTGGGTCATTAGTTTTTTAATTTAATATTTTTTTTTAATCTTTTCCTTCATTATTGAACTATTTTAGAAATGAGCATAATTGTTTTCCTTATTTATATTCTATTGGATTATATCATTCACATAATTTGGGTCACGAGGTTTAATATGTTTGTTTGTGCTTAATTTTTTGTCTTTTTTAAATTGATTTTCTTTTGATTTTATCATTTTATATTGAAATCATTGGGAATATGGTTTCATTGTTTTTATATGTTTTTTTATATGAACTAAATTGTAAATTTGCATGTTTGGTCAAGTTGATCAAGGTAAAATTTTTTTTATATCAATTTTAATCTTTCTTATGGGGTTGGCTTTGAACTAAGCTCTGTTATTTTTTTGTTGTTCATGTTTTTTCTTAGATTTTGGTGAATGCTTTTATATTTTTTTTAGTCTATTTATTGTTACTGCGTTTTCTTTTTTCACCTGTTTGAAGGATACAAAGCTTGTTTAGATCTATTGGATGTATAACCAAAATCATGGAATTTTTTATTTTTTTTTACTTTTTAAAGCACGCTTGCATTGCTTAAATGTTTGTTTTTACTTTTTTTTTTTTTTTTAATTTAGTAATAAACGCAGCAAGGTGCTAAGTCGCTAGTGATAGCTATTTATTTTGTTAAATCTAGTCTAGTCTAGTCTAGTCTAACTTTTTTTATATATTTTTTATTTAAAAAATTAATATTTTTATTTTTACATTTCAAAACTGTTTTTGAAAAAAAATTATTTTTTTATTTCAAATTAATATATTTTTTTATGTTTTTAGATCATTTTGATGTACTAATATCAAAAATAATTTTTAAAAAATAAAAAATATATTATTTTGATACATTTCTAAATGAAAAGCAATTTAAAAAGCAACCATAATCACACTTTCAAACAAGCTCACTTCAAGTTAATTTTTTACATACAAATGAATAAATATATCTTGATCCTAAGATTTTATAATTACTTAAATAAATAAATTTCTAACTATACAATCATTTAAAAATCACTATCTTATCACCTATCACCTGCATAGTAAATTTTATTATTTTATTATCATTACTCAAAAATCATTAATAAAAAATAAATTATTTTAATGGAAAATATTTTCCATAATATATTCAAACAATAAAAAATAATTATTTTCTAAAAAAGATTTTCATTGTAATATTTTCTACAAAATAAATGAGCCTTTAGTTGAGAAGCCTTCGCTACATAATTTTGATTCGTCAATCGACCTCCTTTTATGCTAATTTTGGTCAGTTTTCATATTCCCGAGTCCGTTCAAAGCGTTGTGATTTAGAATAAAAACAAAGAATAGACATAAGGTATCTAAAATGAATTAAAATGAAATGAAAAAAATAAAATCAATGAAGATAAAAAAAAACATTTTTAATAATATAAATACGAAATAATAATTGAAAATAAGTTTTTTGTTTTTTTTATATTATCTCCTTGTATCATAGTTTTGAAACCCAGCTCGGCGGGTCGATTCGAGACACGACTGCCCCGAGGCTGAAACCGGGCCGGATTTAAAAAAATACAAAACTCGAGCTGACGTAGCTGACTCGACAAGACCAAATAAAAAACCTAGTTGTAATCTATTGATTTTTTTATTAAAATAACATCGTTTTAATTAAAATAAATTTGACCTGGACAACTTGGTGACTTACTTAAAACCTGGAACCCGGGGCTTGAACCGGGTTGGGTTTAAAAACTATGCCTTGTATTGCTCAGGTAATATACACTATCATGACTTAATTAATATATATATGATTTATATTTTAATTGATTTTAATCCCATTTATCATTCATTCGGCTTTTCATTTGAATTAATTAATTAACATTGTTTGGTCAATTTAACGGATCTTTGTGACAGGGGATGATATATTAACGGTTCAAGATCTACCAAAATTAAATTAATAGTAGATCGAGGAGTCAATTTAAGCCAAAATAATGCAAAGTGATGATATGGCCAGATCTCAGAGTAGGTTAATGGGGGGGTTTTTTCCTTCTTAATCCCATTTTAGTTACGTCTCTACGATGTTACGTGATAATAAAATAGCCATTTGTTTTTGAGTTTTTTATAAAAAAAAATTATTTTTTTTATTATTTTAATATGCAGATATTAAAATTAAAATTTAAAAATAAAAATATATTATTTTAATGTATTTTTAATTAAAAAATAATTTATTTTTAACTAACAATAATTCAAGTTCCGAGGAGTCAATTTAAGCCAAAATAATGCAAAGAGATGATTGGGCCAGATCTCAGAGTAGGTTAATGGGGTTTTTTCCTTCTTAATCCCATATTAGTTACGTCTCTAAGATGTTACGTGATAACAAAATACAAAAAATTTGTTTGATTTTAAGTTTTTTAAAAGAAAATATTTTATTTTATTTTTATTTTTATTTTTTATTTTAAATTATTTTTTATATTTTTTATCATGATGTGCTAATATCAAAATAATTTTTTAAAAAATATTTTTATATAAAAAATAATTTATAAAATAATTATTCTAACTGCCCAAACAGGAAAGACAATAATTCGAGTTTCCAAACCAGGCACGAAAATATATAGTTATTCATCAAACGATGTCGAAGTCAAACAACTCAAATCAAAAGGATAGTATTAATTTTTGTCACCGGTGGTTGAGAAGATATAATTAGAAATTATGCCTGATATCACCGTTCCACCAATTGGTGTCAATTATTGTGAGTTGGTCCTCTATCTTATCAAGCTCACGAGTTAGTATACTTTTTTTTTTTTTTTTTAATTGGGATTCATGAACCAAACAATAAGCTTGCATTATTTTGTAGCATGCGCCTAGCAACTTGTGCCCCATGTCAAATATATTTTATGATTTAACTAATTTGAGGGCCACCATAGGACAATACCTAGGTTCGTCGAAAATGAAGTGTGTATAGATATATAAATTCTTTAATTATTTTCAGACTTTAAAATATGGGCTAATTACAGGCTTCTTAGCTTGCATTATAGCATAAAATAGACTGAAAAAAGATGCTTGCTTGGCCATATAATATATAAAAGACAACATTGTCTTCACCTTAAAAAGCATTTAGATACGGCTGGGATATCAAATAATTTTTTTTTTTTTGGGAGAACCAAACTAGATGGGGTTCGCACCTTTTTATCTTCTTCATATCTTGTTTTTCCACCTTTTTATCTTAACATCTCTAGTCAAGAAGCTCTTTTTTTTATGTCCGCTAGAGCTTTATTATTTAAAAGACCTGTCTAGCTCGAACGAGAACGAGTTAATGCGACCAGTCGAGGTCATTGATGTAGCATTTAAATTAGGTATTTTGCTTTCATCACCCCACATTTTGTTTCCGTACAGAAAGATCGTGCGAGAGGAGGCATGCAGTTACTTTTATATGTAAAGTTTGCATATAGAGCCTGTGAATCCAGAAATTCATCTTTGAGTGATATACGCAAACCTTAAATAGGAATATTCATCTTTGATCATCAATGTGTCATTTCTCTCAATCCATTATTTTGGATGCTTGCACTCATCTAAATGTTTATCTTTGTAGCGTCACGTATCTTTTATTCTACTTAGCTCGATAGAAATATCTTTCTTTGATGGAAATCGAATAATCGAATAATGAACTTAGAAACTTAGAAATACCTTCCAATAGAACAACTAGAATATTGCATAATATCGACAAAGTATATTTTATCGGTGTTTACATATTGATTTTGTTGGAAAAAAATTTATTAACAGAATCACGGATGGTAACTACTCATCAAATAATACATCGTTGGTGGTTTATATTATGTCGATTATTATGTTGGTAATTTAATCACTAATGAATTTATAGATAGAAAAAGCATGCTAAACAAAAAAAAAATCAGCATCATTCTGTTAGTAATTCTATCTGTGAGTACAACATATTACCGACATAATAAATCATTGGTAATTCTATCGGTGACCGAATTCATATTACCAACAGAATTAACTTGTTGGAGATTTACATATTGGTAGTGGCTAGTCTTATAATTTTTTAAAATTCTCTGGAACTTTCTGAGCGACTTAGTCCATTAGTAATTTCGTCTGTAATTGTAAGTGGTAAAGTCTTATAACTGTTTTTAATTTCATATGTAATTGTTAGTAGCAAAGTCTTATAATTGTTTTTCAACTCTCTGGAACTTTCTGAGATACTTAGTATGTTGGACATGGTGTCTATGATTTAAATTTCATTAGTAATTTTGTTAACGTTGTATTTAATATTTTTTAAAAAAACAAAATAGAAAAATTAAAAAAAAAAACTAGATTCTTATTACTAATTTAAAAAATATTATTGAAAGAGGACGAGGAGGCGTGGGCGGATCTTTGTCAGGATCGGGTGGGTGACGAGGTAGACCATATATACTAGTAAGGGTTGACAACAACTCCTCATACAATCGCCTAAGTTTGGTCTAAGCACTAAGCTGAGTTGTTTGAGCTTCAATTTGTTCTCGTAAAATTGCCTGGATGACTAAAGAATGAGAGCTTGAACCTGATTACAAGGAACCAACAGTAAATACATTACAACTCATTTGTATATCCTCGGCTATAATGTTTGAGATACCATAAACCCAATTTCTATTAGATTCATTAAACGATTTAGCCTCTAACCACAAATTTAGATTGAGTTCTTGAAGGACCAATCCATGAAAACTTATTACCTCACTTACCATCTTAGGTGTAGGCCACTCTTTTATAGCCTTAATCTTAGCTTCATTTATCTCAATATCTTTTTCACTAACAACATATCTAAAAAAAAAAACAATACTTTCCATGCAAAAGTCATACTTTTTTAGATTAGCATACAAACTTTTTTTAGATTAGCATATAAAGAATTTTACAAATCTGTTGTAAATTTCAAAAAAAAAATGCAAAAAGAAAAAAACATTGTAAAACAATGCTAAAAACATTTTTCTCTCCTTTATATAAACAAAATACATTTTTTTTTTGCAAGGATTAGGTTGTATGCTACATATAAAAATCATTTTTATTTTATTTTATTTTATTATTTATTTCTACAAGGTCATGTTTGGCAAAACTATCATTTCCTTCCCTAGAAAACTGCCAAAATAGATTTAAAGGTGTGTTTGCCAATCACCATTTTAGGCCAAAACTTCCTTAACCAAAAAAGTTGTCAAAACAAACAAATCCTTAAGTACTTGATCCAAAACCAAACTAAAAAGGGTTGATCTAAAGACATTGGTTCAACCATGAACCGAAAAAAAAAAAAACCAAGGTTTAACCCAAAAACTAAACCAAAACAAATATTTAAACTAAAACAAAATCAAAGTTGAAAATTTACACAAAACATAAAAGTTTTCTTAGAAAAATGAATCAAACACTCAAATCTTGAAGAACACAAAAAACATTCATCAAGAACCCAACAAATACAAATCTCAATCCAAATAAATTTTCATGAAATCAAGGGCATAATTTTCTTCAAAATCATTCTAGGAAGAATAATTTAATATATATTTGCTTCGATTATCAAACAATCAATACAATTTTGTCAAAATGAGTTGCGGTTCAAAATCAAAACCCTAGCATTAAAACGCTCCAAAAACTTGTTATTAATGCATGAAGACCCTGGATCAATATAATTTTGTCAAAATAAATTGCGGTTCAAAACCAAAACCCTAGCATTTAAACCCTCAAAAAACTTGTTATTGATGCATGAAGACCCTGGATTATTAACTAATGATGCCATCTGAAAGTGAAGATACAAAGAAATGAACCAAAATAAGTCAGAATCACATAGTTTAGGCAATGTTTTTAAGAAGAACATGAAGAACACCAACCCATTTTTTCCCCTAAAAAACCCAGCATATTGTCAAACCTAGAACTAACCATTTAAGCTTTCAGACCAAGCTCTCTTAACTCCAACAAACCACATTATCATAAACAAACTTATTTGAATAATTAAAAAAAGCTAACAAATAATATCAAAACATCAAGATCATGCAAGAAGTTTTAAAATTCAAAACTACCAAAGCTACACAGCAAACATATTCATGCTATTTGAATTCAAAACTTGATATTTTTAACATTTATATGCCAAAACATACTTGTATGAACCATAAATTTACACTAAAAGACATCAAATTGATCAACATGCTTCTAAAATCTCTAACCCATTATTGACCAAAACTAAAACAAATTCAAGCATCCATTAAAATACCTCAAATACATCATTAACATGTTATTGAGCTAAAAACATAGAATCAACCAAACATCAAAACCAACAATCATGCCTTTAGTGTAAACCTTTGTAACATATTATTGACCAAAACTAAAACAAACTATCATAATGAAAGCTTGAGCAGTCTAAAACATGCTTAAAACAAGAACAAAACAAAACAAACTCTACAAAAAAATATCATATTATTCCAGCACCATAATCAAACAAATAAAATGAAAGATAAGCTCAAACAACATCAAAAGAGGTTAAGAAAGCAAGAATGAGCAGGCCACATGGACTTCACCCTTGATCTTTTACATGGTTATATCTTCTTCAAGCTTGTTGGCTATAAACTATTGTTTTCCTTCTCTATTCTTTCCTTCTTACCCTTTCACTATCTTTTCTTTTCGAAGCTTGTTTAACCTTCTATGTTAGGCTCCTGAACCTTCACACCAGGATCTTTTCACAATGTGTTTCTCCATGTTTTCCCCCTCTATCTTTTCTCTTTTCTTTATTTTTCAGGGGGTATTTATAGGGTTTTGTTAAGTTTTTTAATGGATTCAAACATAAATTGATCAAAGCTTAGCCGTCTGATCAAAATAAAAAGGTTGTGGACAAATGGTTTTGGGATGGTGGTTTTGTAACAAATTTGCCTGTGTGATTTTCTTTTGCTTGGAGACAAAGGCATGCATCCCTTTCCTTTTTTTGATTGGATCTATTCTTGCTTAATTTAAAGGTCTATAGCTCCACATTTATCCGTTTGAAGGTGGCAACTCAATCAACCAATAATCTATCAAAATTTGTATTTCTTTACTCCTAAATAAAAATATTTTCACTAATAGGGCCCTTTTTCAATAAGAATTAGGTTGTCAATTTATTAATCTAATATATTTTGATCCTCTAACTTTTCCACTTGTCATTTTAGTTTTTCACCACCAACTTGGGTAAGTTTATAGGCTTTTTTAATGTATATTCTCTTGTATTTTGAATTTTTTTTCATTTTTCTTTTTTCTTTCCCTATTTTTTACGGGGTCAAAAGTGAATAACAACAGGCATTACCAATTATCGATAATAGTACTAATAGGTAGCAAATCCATGAAAAAACTTTTTTTAACGAAGTGTTTCTGTCAGTAAATCCATCGGCAATATAAATTGTCAATGGAATGGTGTTCACTCACAAATAGCATATTCCAATTAGGGTTTTTATTATTATTAATAATATTATTTTCTTATAGAGATTGACCTCGACCTATCCCGAGTTGGGTTTTAAAAAACTAAGTGGAAGTTGATTCGGTTAAACTCAGGTGACCAGACGAGTTAACTCGTAACTCGATGAAAACCCGATGTAATTTTTTATCTTTTTGAAAATAATATTGTTTTAACTTCTTTTTTTCAAATTAAAATAATATTATTTTGATTGATATAGATTAATTCAAATTAATTCATTTAATCCACCCTTAAACTGTAATCAGTTTTAGTAACTTTTTCAAAATAATGTTGTGTATAATTTCATGATGGGCATTGACAGGAGAATATATACTTAAAAAACATGAGGTTAGATGTTTCGTATTGACAGCGAAATATAACGTCAAATTTTAGTTGAGCAATATGATATTTGGATTACAATATTGGGATGACTAACCGCCTTTTGCTCTCCATCCAAACAATAATTGATAACAAATTTAATCTAACAATTTACAAATATTCAATTAATGCTGCCCAATTGAAAAAATATATTCTATAAAAATTTTGCTCAGCATTTGTAAGAGATGGATGCAGATTTTTACTCAATTGGAGTCCAAACTAAAGTTGTTCTTTTGAGCGAGCCATGGTATAAATTTGTCTATGAAATGTTTGTAAAATTAGGGATTTAGAAAATTATTTCATTTTTGGACTGGCCAAGGCCTTCCCTGACCTCTAAATTTGTCCCCGTATCCCTACAAAGCACTGCTGTTAATTAATTTATTATTATCATGTTTTCTTTAAGTAACACACACTAGCCATCTAACTTGCAATTCATTGCAGGTTATAAATTTTATTTTTAAAACAATACTATTGATATGATTTTTTACATAAAAATCTAAATGTAAATAAAAAAAAAATCTATGCAAATATCTAATTAAATAAATTGATAACCATCTATATAAACAAAAGAAAAAAAATCATTAATAATAACTAAAAGAGAAATAAAAATTTAAGAAACGAATATAAATTAAGATATTCAATCACACAAAATAAGATATTCACCCAAATGTATTCACTGAAATTTTTTATTTAAATAAATTAAATATCAATTCACACTAGAAAAAACGTGTGACATAAAAGATAAATACAAATGAAACTGACCGAATAAACTTATACCCTAAAAAATATTACACAAGGCCAAAAACATCAGAAATATTATTTAAAAATAGAATTTTTTATTTTAAAAAATAAAGTTCATTTGTATAAAGCAAAAAACAAATTATAGATGAATTATAATAATATCTTGAAAAATCAAACACAAATAAAACAATTTAGAAAAAAAACTTATATTTTAAAAAATATGCAAAACCCGTGACCTAGATCATGAGATTAGAATAAACTCATATAAAAGAAATCAAAGAAAATTACAAAACTAATATTTTTTTAAAAAATAAATACGAAACAATAAGATCACTTGAAACTAAATCCCTAACAAATTAAATGATAAAAGATGAAGCCAGGAAAAAAAACCAATCACACAAAAGGATCTAAAAAAGATGAGAGTGAAAATAAAAAATAATAATAATTAGAGGGCAAACAAAAATTTTCAATTGAAAAGTTAAATTAAATTGAAAAATAGCTTTAACAAAAGAAAAAAATAAAAGAGTCAAATTAGAAAAAAAAATAAAACAATAAAAACTTTGACTCAAAGATGAAATTGAAAACTAGAAAAACTTTAACAAAAAGGTCAAGGAAATAAGGATCGAAATGAAAAACAAAACATATGAGAAATTATAATTGAAGAATTAAATTGAGAAAAAAAAACTTTTTATAAAATGAATAAAAATAAAATAAGAAATTAAAAGTATAAAGACTGAAATTGAAAAAAAAAGAATAAAGACTGAAATTGAAAAAAAAAAAGATAATTGTGCACTTTACTTGGCAGGAGAGAGAAAAGAAAGGAGAAAAAAGAAAATAACCGTTAGCGACAATCTGACCACCATATGCTGTTATGCACTGCACCATGTAAAAAAGGACACAATGGTGCATCCAAATACATGACAGAAGATCAGGTTTTGTTGTTGGGTAGTGTCACACGCGTTGCCTGAATAGGAGAGACGCTACTTACTCATTGATGCATACCAAGCAAGCAACAATAACCTTTTTTTATTATAAAAAAATAAAAAAGTCAACGTGAGAATATCAAAACGCTCCTATAACCCAAAAACTCATGTGAAAATATAAAAATAACATAACTAAAATCTTTGTACAATTTTTTTATTCTGATGATAAAAAAGTATTTTTATTGTTTAAATGTTTATGAAAAGTCAAAAGATAATTTTTAATTCTTGACACAAAAAATACCGTGTACAAAAAATAAAAAAGACCTTGACACACCTAGATAATTTTTTTAATAACCAATGGATCAGTGGAAAATACCCTAGCACCCCCACCCTCAAGGCTCTTTTTTTCTCTCCATTCAAGAATAGAAAGATAATTTCACCGTAACAATTCATATTAAACTATTACTATAACTTTTTTTTTAAAAAAATCACACCTTAGCATGTAGTTTTGGTTAATATTCCGGAATCAGACCAAAATATACAAGTTCAAATCACAAGAGGACATGAATCTCCTACCAAAGTGACAAGTTACCAATACCTGATATTGGACCACTTGAAAGGATACCCTGCCTTCTATGGAAAATGACACGAAAACACATTACATGCTGTCGTTCAGCTGGGAATTTCGACAAGCATGCTGGCGATGAGTTACGTGTGAATCAACATTTCTTTTTGTCAATTCATTTTTCCTTTTTGTAACCCATTAGACCACCTACACTAGGTTAACTAGCCTTCAAAGGCCATTACACACAAATTTTTATTAGGTTAATTTCTCAAAAAAAAAAAAAAAAACTTTAACTAATTTTTACCATTGGCGGCTTGTTATCATTTTGTTACTATTCTATTTTTTTTTCAAGAAATTTCATATATTCTATTCATTAAATAAAAAAAAACCAATGGGCCAAGATGGAATATATTTATTATTTGTTGTGATGATAGCTTGTTTAGCCGGCTATAGAGTTAGAACAATCGGTTTTAATATATTAATATCAAAATTAAATTTTAAAAAATAAAAAATATATTATTTTAATTTATTTTTAAATAAAATATTTTAAAAAATAATAAATACAATTTAAAGATGATGTATACAACTATATCTTGAGTAACTGCGGCCATGAAAATAATGAAGCAGGTAAAGCTAATTAAATAATCTAAATTTAGCTTTGCAGTTGATAAATGGGCATGGTGATAATACTAAATAAAGCTAGGAGTATGCATAGATCATGCACATCCAGTGAGGAATGAGGATGTTGCAACTTTCTACCTGGAAGGGTTTCCTTCCCTTTTCTTCAGTAAATAAACCTACAATCATTTAACACATCGAACGCAAAAATTGCTCTAGTTTTCTCTGCTCTGCAACACAAAATATGGGATGCGTTTATGCCCACTGTTTTAATTTTTTAAAATTAATTTTTTATATATATTTGGATTGTTTTGATATGTTGGTGTTAAAAATAAATTTTAAAATATAAAAAATTATTTTAATATATAAAAAATTATTTTAATATATTTCAAGTTAAAAACACTTTTAAAAAACAAGGTTAATTTTGGTATATCATCTTGACCAAGTTGATCCTTAATTTTGGTGTTTTCAGTCCTTTTTCTTGCTGGCAGTTGCATCACTGTTTTGTCGTTCTTTAACCCCTCGAAATGACACACCCAGGATTCAATTCTCACCTGTAATGGATGATGGCATACAATAATCTGGGTGCTGTTCTTCAACCCAGTGGTAATTAACAAGGCATAACCATGCGTTGGTGTTTAACTTTTCACTTGTCTCATTAGGGGAAAAGCCAATGCGTGATGTTATGGTAATTGTAATTTTGGAAGAACAAGAACAAGAACAAGAAAAGAAAAAGAAAATGATAGCCGATGGGACCTTCCACAAGTAAATTTCTTTAGTTTATGTGTAAATCCCATCAGATTTGGTAAAAGAGAAAAGCTAGTATGAATTGAGCATTAACCCAAAAGCATAGTTATCATTTAGAATTTATTTGTTGACAGGAAATTGGAGTCCTCACCTCTATGATTTGAGAGTGACTGATTTAGTTTAATTAACTCATGATTGAGATTTAAGAAAATTGGCATTATTCAGGTCGATGTTGTTTTTTTTATTATTCCAAATATTTCTCTCTTTATAATTATTTTTATTTGAAAATTAGGCCAACCGTTAAGAGTATTATTTTCACACTCTTCTCTCTCTCTCCTACACGGTCTCTCTCCCTCTTACATAAGTCTCTCATATGTTTTTGTTTTATTGTGGATGACAGGGGAAAGGCTTCTATATTTATGCTTAGTCACCACACATTATCTCAACTCATTCACCCCAGAGTCCTTCCATTGCTTCTTCACCTTCTCTGCTTGCTAAAAGTCTCTCTCAGCTCTCTCTCTCACACATTTGTGTTCATTTTACAGCCCTCATTTCTCTGTAGCTGCTCCCTCTGTCGTAATTTTCTTCTTTTGCTCTCTCAGGTCATGTAACTGTACCCTGAAACTGCAATCTTTGAAAGAGTTTCCATTGTTGCTTTAAAGGGTCTTTTTTTAATAATGTGATCTTGATTAAAGTCTTGTTCTTGGTTCTTTCGTTGATGTCCATTTGCTTACCGCTATTCTAAATCAGTTTTCTTGTGATTTTAATCATGGGTTCTCGTTAATACAATCTTTTCTTGTTTAGTCCATTTTCTTGGATTCTTAAGGTTGATGTCCCCTTCTGTTAATGCCCATTTGCCTTAAATTTGTTTTAAAAAGTTGAAAGATGCAGTATTTGGTCATGGGTTTTCGTTAGTTTGGTTGCTCTTGTTGTCTAAGCCCCTCACCACTCTAAAATTTCTCTAGTTTTCATATTTGTAACATGTAATTTGAATCTTTCAACTGCATTCTGTTATGTTAGTGTGCTCTTTGCTGGGACTTAGTTGATGAACAGGAAGCTTTTCTTGATAATGAAGTACAGAAATCAGTGCTAATGCATCCAAATCTCATTAAAATCAAACGCTAAGAAGATCTGTGCATATGGAGAGTATCTGTTCTTTCCGTTAATTCAGAGTCTTTTTATTTCACTATGGATTCTGTTCGCTAGAATCATTGATTCTTAACTAACTAATTAGGTGATTTGACTCATTGCTAAACGATTCTTTTGTTCTTGATAGCAAATATACCAATATCATTCTTTATATATTCCTAGAAATGTAAGAATCTTTAACTATATATTTTACTTACAGAATTATATGTATACATATATACATATATCTCCAAAATGTTTAGTTCAGGATTATGTTCCTGCTTTTGTTACTTGTCTTTCTGCCCATAGGTTCTCATTGTTACCTTCTTCTATGCAAGTTTAGCTACTCTTAGTGGCCTCTCGAGTAGTACATCCAGTTGGAGTCTTGTGTTTCGTGTTTTATCATAGATTAGTTTGCTGAACCAAAACTCAATCTATCTCACTGCTTTTATATTCACCAAAACTCTGAGTTGTCATGGAGGAGACATTTGTTCCTTTACGTGGAATAAAAAATGATCTTAGAGGAAGGCTTTTGTGCTACAAGCAAGACTGGAAAGGTGGTTTACGTGCGGGCATCAGGTTTGTGACTCTTATTACACATATTTAATCACACAAATGAGATGCTATGGTTGTGATATTTACCGATTGTAGCGGTTACTAATAGAGTATTTATGTCAATTTGAGCACATCAGAAGCTTTTGTCTATGATCAATGTCTCAGATGAAATCTTGAATCCTTTATTAATCAAAGTCAGCAATATTATGTCCTTCCATTTAGGATCCTTGCTCCAACAACATATATATTCTTTGCTTCGGCAATTCCTGTGATATCTTTTGGGGAACAGCTAGAAAGAGATACAGGTTGGCTGGCTTTTTTATATTGCCACTGTCCTCATCCATGAGTATTTCAGTAGTCGTCTGCTAAGACTTTATTTTTGGTTACATGTTACAGATGGAACATTGACTGCAGTGCAAACTCTTGCATCGACAGCGCTTTGTGGCATCATTCATTCGATTGTCGGAGGACAGCCCCTACTCATACTGGGGGTCGCTGAGCCAACAGTGTTGATGTATACATTTATGTTCGACTTTGCAAAGGACAGAAAGGATTTGGGGCCTAATCTCTTTTTAGCCTGGACTGGATGGTATATGACCAAAACAAACTTTCTTAGCTGCTATGCGTGGTGGGATTTCTGGTGATATTCAAGAATTTTCCTCACTTCATGTGTTCTCAGGGTTTGTGTGTGGACAGCTTTGTTGCTCTTCTTGCTGGCAGTGTTGGGTGCATGCTCTATAATCAACAGGTTTACGCGTGTTGCTGGTGAATTATTTGGCCTGCTTATTGCAATGCTCTTTATGCAGCAGGCCATAAAGGTGAACGCTCTTGATGAATTCACATCGTTTTATCATAAATCCATCTAACTTCTGAATTAAATGTTTCCAAATGACTGTATATCGGATTTTTCAAGAGAAATTGATTTTTTGGAAGTTCTTATATTAGATAATTCAAAAATGTAGTAGAGTTTGCATAGACTGTCTTCTCATCATAACTTAAACTTTGGGGTTTGATACTATAGGGAGTTGTTGAGGAGTTCCGCATACCCCAGAGGGAAAATCTTAAGCAGACTGCACTTCAACCTTCTTGGCGATTTGGCAATGGAATGTTTGCATTGGTTCTGTCCTTCGGCCTTCTTCTGACTGCATTAAGGAGCCGTAAGGCTAGATCCTGGCGCTATGGTACAGGTATGAAATAGAGGTCCAAACGCAAATAAACTTCTGTTGCATCTTGTAGGTTGAATTTTACAGCAGTCATCTTCAATTAAGAACTTGCAGTTTTATGGTTAGTTTACCTCTTTTCCATAAGTATCAGTATTAGTGGTACCTATAATGGCCATAAGCCCTGCCCTCTTTCTCTCTCAAACCAAGGCCTCTTGAAAATGGTTTAGAAGAAGAGGGATTCGTGTCTATCTTTCTATGCGTCTGATTTTTTTTCCCCTGTCGTGAATTTAACAGGTCACTATATGTGTCTCGTAAACTTTTACTGACAGCCCTTCTTCATTTATTTTTATTCGAAGGCTGGCTACGAGGATTCATTGCAGATTATGGAGTTCCACTTATGGTGCTTGTCTGGACAGCCATATCATACATACCAGTTAATAATGTTCCAAGAGGGATCCCAAGGCGGCTTTTTAGTCCAAATCCATGGTCTGCTGGTGCATACTCAAATTGGACAGTTATCAAGGTTAATCCTAAAACAAAACTTCCTTGAATATTAGATTTGCAATAACTTGATTCAGAGCTTAACCTGTGCAATAATTCCTCCAAGTCCTGGAATGGTACTGATACTTTTTTTATTGGTGCAGGAAATGGTGAATGTGCCTCCTTTATATATAGTTGGAGCATTTATTCCTGCAACCATGATTGCTGTGCTTTACTACTTTGATCATAGTGTTGCATCACAACTTGCACAGCAAAAGGAGTTCAATTTGAAGAAACCATCTTCCTATCACTATGATCTTCTTCTTTTGGGGTTTTTGGTAGTGTATTATTCAGAGACATCATTTTTTCTCATCATGATTCTACTAAAATGGTTGAATCACAGCAAGAAGGAAGAAATGTAGGCACTTCTTTTTTACATTTCTGCTGAATTTGTTTTGGACAGGTTATATTGTGTGGTCTTATTGGCATTCCTCCTTCAAATGGTGTAATTCCACAATCTCCAATGCATACGAAAAGCTTAGCTACCCTGAAACATCAGGTAATAGCCTTTCAAGTTCTAAATTTGTATAATACATATCTGGTTTTAAGAATAGGAGTAATCCAAGTTCTTTACTCTAAATTTTTGAGTTTGGTGTTTAATGCTCAAAAATGACATGACTGAAGAGCATATCACACCAGCTCCTTTGCATTAACGTGTACATACAAGATGAGTGTCCAACCATTTTTCCTTTTATGATCTGAATCATGGGCGAGGGGCTTAAATAATCAGTATTTCTAGAGGAGGAAGTTTATGAGAAACACTACTTACGTGTTATTGGCTTCCCTGCTTGTTTTCAAACTCCTTTTTGTTCAACACTGGATGTGCATTTAAATGCTTCTCTTTTTTTCCTCGACACTGATAAATGTCTCTATCTATGTATCATACTGGCTGTTGATTCTCATCATCTTTGTTTCTTTGCTTTCACACAGCTTCTGCGAAATAAACTTGTTTCAACCGCCAGAAAAAGTATGGGTAAAAATTCGAACCTGGGTCAATTATACCAAAGCATGCAAGAAGCATACAATGAAATGCAGACTCCATTAGTCTATCAACTGCCATCTGCCCTGGTAGATTAGCCTGCCTATGACTTTTTATTTACAAAATATTTGTTTACTTTTCCTTTTCTTCTTTCCTTACCTTTACTTGAAACAGGGACTAAAAGAGCTGAAAGAATCTACAATACAGCTGTCCTCAAGTACTGGCTACATTGATGCCCCTGTTGATGAGACTGTTTTTGATGTGGATAAAGATATAGATGATCTTTTACCAGTTGAGGTCAAAGAACAACGTCTCAGCAATCTGCTTCAGGCATTGATGGTTGGTGGTTGTGTTGCTGCTATGCCTGTTCTGAAAAAGATCCCGTCCTCAGTTCTTTGGGGTTACTTTGCTTTTATGGCCATCGAAAGCTTGCCAGGAAATCAATTTTGGGAGAGGATATTGTTGCTTTTTACCGCTCCAAGCAGAAGATACAAGTGAGTGCATGCTCGTACAGCCATAAGCTGTTAACTAGGCACTCTTCTACATTCTGTTAATTATCCTTATCTGCATCTCCCATTTTTTATTTGTTTTGTCACTAGGTTTTGACTTTTAACTTTTGCATATATTGATTTTGTGTTTTAAAATCTACTGGAAGAAGATAATTCTATAACTAATAAAACCATATTTAATAAGAAACCATATTATGATGACGATGATGATGATTTATATGCCATGACAATCCTCAGAAGAATTTGACATCTAATCCAGGTTTCTGTTTTCCAGGGTGTTGGAGGACTATCATGCTACCTTCATTGAGACGGTTCCCTTCAAAACAATTGCCACCTTCACTTTGTTCCAGACAGTTTACCTGCTTGTATGCTTTGGCTTAACATGGATTCCAATTGCTGGTGTCCTTTTCCCATTGTTGATCATGCTTCTTGTTCCAGTGCGGCAGTATGTCCTCCCTAAGTTTTTCAAAGGAGCCCATCTTCAAGATTTGGATGCTGCAGAATATGAGGAAGCTCCTGCTGTATCTTACAACATGACAATTGAAGTAAGTTCATCTCATTCGTTCTTCATTCCATTTTTCCGCTAGGCATGCATACAGCTTAGGTTTGGGCAAAAGCTGGTTTCCTGATTCCCTTTAATGATAAATTGTTCTGGATCTGCGCCATGCCAAATCCATTTGGATTTTGCAATTTGCTAGCAATTCACTAGGTCTAAATTATCAGAGAGCTTATCAGACACACATTATTCTGTGCATTCAAGTATTTGTCTTCCAGGATCCACTCTTCTTGGTGTCCGACTACATTGATATAAATTGGAGTTCAAATAGTCCTGAAGTTTTGGGTTCTAATATACAAAGCTTTATGTATCTGACAGGATCAGGATCCACAAGCCAGAACTACTAATATTGATGATGGGGAAATTCTTGATGAAATTATCACACGAAGCCGTGGCGAGATCCGCCGCACACAAAGCCCTAAAGTAACAAGTTCCACTCCAGGTTCAGTAGAGAATATGAAATCTTCATATAGTCCACGGCTTTCACAAAGGGCATACAGCCCACGTGTTAGTGAACCAAGGGTTGACCGGAACCCTAGATTTACTGGTAAGGGAGCTGAATTAAAGCAAACTCCTAGTCCTGGATTTTCTAACCTTGGTCAAAGCAATCCTGGTTCGTCATCATGCTAAATTCATATTTCTGGTGAGTCTAGTTGTCGGTATGTCGCTCGAGAGGTCCTTTGTCAAATTTATGTAATTAAGTTTTATCTTATAGGTTTGTGTTTGTCTTCTTGGTTCTAACCATAGTGTGTCTGTCAGTGTTCATTGTTCTCTATCTCCCAATAGGCTGGGCAGAAGACACATATGATAATTAAAAAATGTCATTTGCACTTTTGTTTCTTGGCTAGAATCTTCCTCTTCCTCCCTTCTATTTTCAGTGTTGTTTACTGTTATTTATGTTGGCCGGGAAAGCATTTAGACGATGTAGAAGTGGAAAATAAAGGAAATTATCTATCAAAAGGTATTCATCAATAATTTGTGGGTGAATGCTTCAACCATGATCTAAAATGCCGGAAAAAGAATTAGAAAAGGTCATTGCCCAGTTGCAGGCCCGCAGAAGAGGGTTCTTGCATGGGGGAATTCAGAGACAATTCTTTCAACATTTTGGCATGAAGTGACTTATCTACGAATTTGAACTTTCAACTTTGTGGTCAAAAGCACTAGACTTGAGAGAAAGCACTTGAGTTATGCATGTGAAAGTAAAACTTGAGCACAAAAAAGACTGTCCTGCTTTCTCTTTTAAGATTGCAATGGTTGTTAGAAATTACGCACTCCTTGCTTTGCATCATATACTTTCTTAGCAAGGAGACAACTTCTGCACCAATTAGGAAAAAAAAGAGCCTCTTCTAGTACCAGCATCCTTCATCTAATTACTGGGAATCCTTCTTTATTTTCTTTATGGAAGTGACTCCATTATTAGATTTGAATGTTTTATCTTTTCCAACCCAACGACCCCTTAACCACAGCAGTTAATATTGAATTGGTAAACGTGAGATTTGATTGCTTTGAGGGTCTTAACTAAAAACTTTTATGATCTAGTTTCAAATGAGCATCCTGAGTAGCATCGTTTGACAGCAGAACCGTAGAGAACATGTAACTGGGTAACACAAAGAGACAGGCGTTGGATTCTTTTGTTTGTGTGCTCTTTTTTTTACTTCCTTTTCCAGGTTGTCATCTAGGGTGTTAAAATCGTAGACTAGTATAAAAAGCCATGCAGATGCAGTAGGAGTTTGTGATTCAGATGAACAGTTGTGGCCCGGGTGTTCATTTTACAGCTTCGGAATGGAAAACAGGTGCGTTGTCTTGAGACTAACTGCTTTACTGAGTAGTCTTTTTAAAGTCCTCCCCTTTTTTCCCAGAAAATAGTCTTCTCAGAGTAAGTTCTGACAGCTATACGGATTATGTTCATGTTTATCAAGCTTCCACCAATGGTTCAAGAATTTGTTTAGGGGAATCTCATCCAATACTCTCTCTCTAGCTGTAGAGGGGAGAATCGACTTTTGCATCATGCAACTTTGCGTTATCATTTACAACTTGTAATGGCTCAAGCCTACATATAACTAGGTGGGAGCTATCTTTTCCATCCCTTTCCATCTTTTCTAACTGATAACATTTTATAATCTTGGAATTGATCATTTCCATATTATCATATTTTCCTCATTGACCATTTCTTTTCGATTAGGTATTCTTTTGCTTTCGACTTGTGTAAGTCATAGGTGCTATCATCGTAGAACTATAATGTGACTCTAATAAATCAACTGAGTGTTTCTGCCCTAATTACTTACTTTCTTAATTCTCAGTCATCATCTCTAATCAGCTCTAGTTATAGCTGTAATTAGTTCTCTTCATCCTTTTATGTACGGTGCTTTATTATTAAGACTTCAGTAGTGTATGCCTCTTTGGATGTCACTAGATTTTAGCACTCATGTCCATCTGCCTTGATGCATCATTTACCTTGGGATACAGAATCAAGGGCCATTTAGATGGATTTCCTGGGACTTTCTGGATGATACTGCCTACGAGCTAGGGTACAAATGCTAGTGCTAAGTATATAATTTCTCCACTATATCTACTCCAAGCACAAGAGGGCCCAAATAATGTTTCTTTATTAGTCTTTTTCAGTGTTTGTTTTCCTTTCTACTACACAGGTTGTAATGATGGAGATTGATGTATATGTCCACTCGGGGCCCATAGTCTCAAGTGGAGATCCTATCCATGTAGAAAAGATTTACTAGTGGACACTTTCATTAAATCTGTGTCCTCAACTCTGCTTTAATATAAGCAACAACAGTGTTTAAAACTCTGGATGAAGTCAGATTGTTCGGTCGGAGTTGTGCCATGAGAACATCTTTTGCTGGTTTTATACTTTGTTTGTATGGTTTCTGCATCATTACCTGTTCTTAAAAGGAAAGGGATTACGTAGTGGCTGCACTTTACATCTTCAGATTGCACTTATTATCTTAAGACTGCTCATGTAGTGCGTAATTTGTTTTAGAACATCAACAGTATGGAATGAGGGACCAGAACTAATTGTGGAACGCATATATCAGAGCTCAGGTGATTAACAAGTTAGAACTGGTGGCCCAGGAAAAGTTGCCTTCAAGAAAATCATCACTTAATACTCAAAGTTCAAAGTTTTGTACGTCTGATTCAACTTCATATTGCTTTTAACAGAGAAGCCACCGTATGCCTGGATTTAAGCTTCATGGGAATATGAATCCTTCTCTTCCGACCGCCACCCGACTAACAACTTACTAACTACAAACAGCCACGTGTTATTCTTGGCTAGCTAACTCTAACTCTTGCTGCTACACTGCTTGCTTCTGCTGTACCAGTTCCCTCTTTTTTGCCTTGATTATCACTTTGCTTAGTAAGTTTTGTTTTATTTACTGTTATAAAAGCTTGTCACTCAAAATAAAATTCATTAGCGTCAAGAATCATGAAACAGTTGTAAATGGACGAAATTGCATCGAAAAAATTTTGAAATTTTTTATTTGTTTTTTTTAGAATATGTTGAGGAATGAGGGTAAAGAATGGGTTATGAGGATCGTCTTTTAAAATCAATAAGCTCACATTTATTATTTATATTTAAAAACAATTCATATTTATTAATGGTATTTATATTATCCCCATCGTATATTCTAAAACTTATCATTTGATTGGTTTCTTTTTTCCTTAGTTTCTTAAAAAATATCTTTCATAATAATTTTTAAAAATGTATAGTTTGTCTCACTTGAGTAAAAAAATTTATAATTGCAATGTAGATTCAAAACAAATGGTTTCGTCCTCTTATTTTGTTGTATGACCATTATTTTATATCATGATTAAACTCAAATGAAATTACAGCTATAGAAGCATACAAAAATTCTTGAAATTTGTAAATCTTGTTTTTAAAAGTAAAAATTCCATGACCATTAGTCTAATTAGGTGCTTCGTAGCAATTAACAAGAATAAAATGGTATAGTAATAACTCTTTAATCTAAAAAAAAAAAGTTATATAATAAAACGAGCTCTAAGGAAAAGGGGGGCGAATGACAAATTTCAAATGTATTGTTAGGGTATTAAAGTCAAACACAATAAACATAGAAAAACAATGCATTTCAAGCTATTTGAAGCATTTGCCTTCTCACAGCCATATTGCATTCTATATTTGGGTTGGGGGCATTTTAGGTTAAAGAAAATTATGAGTCCGAAACCGGGTCAAGCTCAAATTGCAAATCAAAACTAATAATAATTAATTTGGAAGAAACATTTTCAAAGCCCACTTGAATCCAGAACACCCAAGAACCGGGTCCGGGTAAAAACCTTTCAAATAAATGCAGGCTTTTAAATTTCGAACCTTTTGATTGCCCAAAAACCGGGTTTGGGTTGGAATATACAAACGTTTTCTTACGACCCGATCCATTAATTACATTTTGAAAGTGGAGGGATACCATCAGATATGGATAAAGTTATACGTTAATCTTCATCATATGTTAGAACATCTTGTTTATTTCAAATATCTACTTTTCAAAAGTCATTTTGATCTGTTTGAAATTACAGTTGAACTGATTTTTTATTTAAATTTAAAATTTGTTAATTATAAATTTTGTTATTTTTGTGCTTTTGGTTTGAAAAACAAAATCAACCTCATTTTCACACAAGTGCGTTGTAAGTTTTAAAAACTTTGAATCAATTTTAAAAACTAATATTTTATTCAGGAAGATTATAAGATTTTTATTTCATTTTAAAAGTTGTTAAGATATTTCATGTAGGACTATTACTAATATAAATATTTTCATTTCTTCAAAGTGCAGAAAGGAATCACAGAGTAGCCCACAAATATTTGTCGTGGAGGTAAATATGTGTCTCTCAAAGTGATTTATATCTCTATAATTGCAATCACATGATGTATTTTTTCTTTGTATTGCTTGCATGCAGTCATTTTTAAGTAAACAGCTAATTTCTTTGTGTATTTTTTTTCCTTGTGATTTAATGCTAGCCTCAATGTGTAAGTATTAATTTTGATTTTCTCTTTCTAGTTAAAAAATTAAAAGATACATACCGAATAAACATATTTCTCCAATAACAAATATAAACTTTCTTATTCTGATAAAATCATCTTAAGCTTCTAGTGGTGTTAACAAAATTTTAAATCTAATTTTTTTTCTAGAATATTTTTACTATAAGTGCTTTTGTAAGCATTTTTCATTTTGGACCTAATGATAAAAAACATCACCACAACAGTGATATCATGATCAAATCCTTAAGTTTTTATCACTTCTACATATAATTCATTAACATCAAGTTGATTTTTACTTAGGTTTTGAAGTGTTAATGTTACATCTCTAACCTTTTAAGATAACTCTTCAACATCATCATCATCATCATTTTTATAGGTATGGTTTCTGTTCTATGTGATCTCTTTTGTACATTAAAGGAAGATGTCTATTTTTCTTTTAAAAATTCTTCATATTCACCATCTTTTTGAATTGAAGTAAATTGCACTTCGGTGTTCTCTTCCAAGTTGATATCAACATATGATTTAGTATAATTTCTAGTTGTCATATCTTTTCCCCACAATAATTGGCATTGCTTCATATATCTATGGTTTTAATTGAGATACATGTTATGATTAGAATGTGCTTGTTATGTAAAGCACAGAACATTCAATTTTTGTACTTCATTTTAGAAAGTTTTGGAAATAAAAATAAAGTAAAATACAAAGAGTATACTAGTTATCATAGCTTAATTTCTTTATCACATACATCTCTCAAAACTATAATCATCTTAAAATAATCATCCAAACCAAAGCTACTTTTATTTTTAAGTATGGTAATCATTACTCTCTCTTTTTTCCATGATTTTGAGATGATTCTTCACGTGTTTAGGTTTGCATTGCACATTGAGATTTTGACTAACTTTTGTAGTTGCCTTGACAAAAGATTATGCTTTGAAGGTGGAAAAATATTTATTTTATTTAAATGTCTCTTCAGCAAATATTTCAAATAGCATGGGAGACATGGGATTAACTTTATTAGAATCAAAGGAATCCAAAATAATAGCATGGGCTTAGCAATTGAATAAAATGAATCCAAAATAATAGCATGAGTTTAGCTCTATCATAATCAAATAAAACAATTATATCTTGAAAAAGCATTCTTTTTGGCCCTATTTGTTTGTAGGAAAATAGTTTCCTTTTGGAAAATGATTTTCTTGAAAAATGAATTCCAGAAAAGTAAATTATTTTTCGATGTTTGATAGTATCATGAAAAATAAGTTGGAAAATACTTTCCAGTGTTTGGTTATGTTATGAAAAATAGCTTATTAATGTTTTATTTTTTTTCAAGTTTATTAAAATAATAAGGAACAAATCTTACAAATGAAAAATGTTGAATGAGAATGGAATTGAAAAACATTTAATTTCATAAATTATCTCAAATAAAATAAATAATAATCAAAATAATAGAGATTAAATCTAACAGATAAAAAAATTAAAAGATGATAAAATTAAAATAATCATAATTACAATTCCATAAATTATTTTAAATAAAAAAAGTAACAATCAAAAGAATGAGGACCAAATTTGATAGATAACAAATTTTAATTAAAAAAATGATAAAAAAAAAGTAAATAATAATCATAAAAATAAGGACCAAAGTTAATATAAAAATCAAATTAAATCAATTTTTAAGGGATGAAATTGAAAAAAAAAAAGATTCAAACCAAATATATAGCAATCAATAGTTTGAGGATTAAATTTAATATAATTAGCAAATAATTAATATTTCTAAATTTTTCATAGCTTCTGGAAAGTGTTTTCCATCCAAAATAAAAGAAAAACACTTTCCTGAAAATCAAGCCAAATTTTTCTTTGACAAGAAAGTATTTTCTGTTAATCAACTTTTCTAACGGCAAACAAACACAGGAAAGTTTGAAAAGTAGTTTCTCGAAAACTACTTTTCAAAAAATAAACACACCCTTAATGAGATTAAAATGCTACTAGAAAGTGATTATTAAACAATATGAAATCAATAGCAGACTCCGGTGACCAACTAAAGGACATCAAGCAATTAGAACCCTTTGATCATATTAAATTAATGTAAATACAAGTAAAATGCCTACATTTTCAAGTTGTATCATAGTGTTACGAGGGTGCCTTCATGCAAAATTTTCTAGTCTCAACCATATACTACCAACTATAACGATATTCATTATCGTCAATTTTATGTGTGTGTGTGTGTGTATGTGTATAAAGGAAAATTACCATTAATATCATATAGTTTAGTTTCTTTCTTTTTTTTACCTCCATTCTTTTAAAAACCATAGTGTATATCACACAGTTTATAAGTTAATGACATTTTACATCCTTATTCATGCTATCAAGAAAAAATCAACAAAACAAATTGAATTAATTACATGATTATCATTATATTTTTTATTATTATTATTATTATTTTTGATAACCAAGGTGTCCGGACCAGCTTGCGCGCACCACAACTAATCCCCGGGCCCACTGAACATCCTGCAAACCCAGTGAATATGTAAGGCACCGTGGGGGTGACAGACATACACAAAGAGGATCGAACTCGGGACGTTCACAAGGCGAGGCTTGCAATTGACCACTGAGCTAGACCTTCAAGTGTGATTATCATTATATTTTAAAAAATAACAAAGATGTCCCTATATTATCATAATTATAAAATTATGATAATAATTAGATTTTCATTTTTGTTTTAGACTTTTGACATTATTATTGTTTTGGATTTCTTTTTCTTCCTATAACCGGGCCTTATTCCATCTAGATTTTGTTCATTCTTTTTTTCAACTCATTATTTTTTCGTATAGATACATCTAACTTTTTTTTCCCTTTTATTGTTCATTTGTTTGACATGTTCATATCTTCAGTTGGAATTAGACTTTGAGCTCACGTTTTGCTGCCAATTAGATAAAAAGCACATAATTGCATTAAAAAATATAAATATTTTTATTTTTTCTTGCATGTGATAAAATATTTGAAATGATGATTAAAAACTCAACCAGTGTATCAGAATAAATTAATCAACTATCATAAATGTTAATAAATAAATAAATAATTGGTATGACTAGATGGTGATCTAGTTTTAAAAAAACAACAAATTGATTAAATGTGAAAATGAGCAAACAACAAATTGAATGCCTCACTTAAACAGTGATTTGGTTTTTCTTTTAATAAAATAAAACACCTCCGTCATTTTAGTCTTGCCTAATCCTAGCTTAAATGTGAAAGCGAAGAACTGCCAAATGATTAAATTGCAGGAAAAAATCTAAGGGAGTGAAATCAAAAGATAATGACAAATAATATTGATTCGAGTTAACATGTGAAATTTACAATCTGGATAATGGACATGACTATAATGAGTTAACTTGATTGAGTAATTTATTTATTTTTTTCCTTCCATTATTCTCTTCCTAATTGGACCTTCGTTGGGTCTTAATTGACTACAAATTGGATTAAATTTAGAAGTAAATAAAAGAGTTATAGAAGGATTTAAGCTAAAAAATTAAAAAAAAAAATATCATACCATATTGATATGAGTCAACTTTAATTAACAAACAAAATTTAGAAACCATGTCAAAACATGATCCCAATTAGGCATAATGTTTTTAAGCTAAGTATAAAAAATGATGAAATTGCTTTTTTATTTTATGTTAAATAAAAAAATCAATGATAATAAAGGGTTAAATTGTAATTTTAAAAAAATTAAGGGGAAATGCATAAAAAAAAGCCTTAAATGTTTTGTCATAACCCGTTGAATCAGTGATTCGTGCCTAGGACTCACCAGGTCTAATAATTTTTTTATTATTAAATTTATGTTGCACCTAAATAAAGAATAAAAAAAAGAACTGATAAAAAAAGCCCCACAAAAGAGTCAACGCGTTCGGGCTTATTAAAAAAAAGAGTTCATGCCCGAGTGTCTAGGCCTTATATTTTTTAATATTTTTAAAGGGTGGATAGCCAATCATTTGTCCTTTTTATTCTATAAATAAATAAATCAGGTGACATGGTTCCTGCTAAAGTAGCTAATTGTCACTTATTTCTAGAATTTGGCCACCATAGATAAAAAAAAGCCCCATAAAAAAGTCAACATGTTCGGGTTTATTAAAAAAAAGAGTTCATGCCCGAGTGTCTAGGCCTTATATTTTGTAATATTTTTAAGGGGTGAATGGCCTATCATCTGTCCTTTTTATTCTATAAATAAATAAATCAGGTGACATGCGTCCTGCTGAAGTAGTTAATTGTCACTTATTTATGGAATCTAGCCACCAGAGATAGATTAAAAAAAAAAAAAAACCTCACAAAAGAGTCAACACATTTGGACTTATTAAAAAAAGAGTTCATGCCCAAGTGTCTAGGCCTTATATTTTTTAATATTTTTAAGGGGTGGATGGCCTATAATCTGCCCTTTTTATTCTATAAATAAATAAATCAGATAACATGCCTCTTTCTGAAGTAGCTAATTGTCATTTATTTCTAGAATCTGGCTAGCATAAATCGTCCACCCCTTTTATTCTAAAAAATAAATAAATGAGGTGACATGTCTCCTGCTGAAACAGCTGATTGTTGCTTGTCTTTTTAGAATTCGGTTATTATAGTAGTGGCTAAATTATCAAGACAGATATATTTTTGTCCAAAAATCCCTTTATTGAACCCATTTTAAACCAACCGCGACCCCCCCCCCCAAAAAAAAAAAAAAAAAAAAAAAAGTGCCAATATTTAGTTTAAGGTGCTGACATGAGCCAATTTATAATATCTCAAAATTCTAAATGAAGACACCTCCCCTCAATATCTGCAATTGTTATCAACTGCAACAAAAAGAATAGGTTAAAGAGATTTTGCAGGCCATCTCTCATGAAGCCTAAAAGTCCAAACCATGGGTCTTGCAGAAGTCCCTGTGCGCCTCAAATGGTATGGAAGAGGACTAGAAAACCCCAAATTTGGGGAAGTTCGTGCATCAAATATAATCAGATCCCTGTTTTTTTCTGCAGCTATTACATTTAGGGGATTTTTTCCAGACATAAACCTCCATCCAGACACCACGGGATCTCCGACCACCACAAAGCCCTTCTCACCTTTGAACTTGAAGTAATGTTCTTTAACACTTTAATGTGTTCTTTCAAATCAAATCAATTTGTTAGAGTTCTATCAACAACAACTCATCGAAATCAATTTAGAGCTCATTTTAGGGTTTTGAAAACAATAAAAGAAACAACTTGTCAGAAATATATATATATATATATATATATATATATATATATATATATATATATATTACTGTCCAAGAGGCCATAGAAATTAGCTTTTTTTTCCTGCAACTCCAGTAGTCTACGCCAAGGGCATGTACTGATTAGAGAATCACTGCATTAAACTCATCTTCTTCGTAACCTCAAAGAATAAAATTAAAGAATTAATATCGGAATATCAATAAAGAGGACATAACAGTTACCATTTTCCACTGTTTTTACATTTGAGTTTATTACATCCTTTGCGCCTCAGATATATAATATATCCCATCAAGCAAAGAGAGAATTAATTCATTTGCTAAGCAAAACGCCTTGGAGAATTAATTAAGTCTTCTCTTAATTAATTCTCCTCCTCAATGCAGTAATTAAGAGATTCATCTTACATTATGCAGCTTGAGGACCATGCATTAATTGGCATACATCTAGGTTGAATGGAGAATTAATGCATTGACTCATTAATCTTGAATGCTAACCAATCGTGCACTGCCACGTATCCGATTAGAAGGTTCCCATCTTATCAATTAGATTCTACCATTTGAGGCCGTTGACCAACTTGATCATTCCTACAAGGATGTAAATATTGAGTAATTCCAACAAGAAATTAAGAATTATGAGAGAATTTGTAATTAATAACACCCCAGAGAGGAGCTTAATGGTCGCTGGTGGTAAGCAATGGTATGCAATGTCAACCATTGGATCATTAGAAACCAGTGGTCAAGATCTCAACTCTTGTCGTAAGAGCATTTCTGCCTTCTCCTATTAAGCAATAACAACACTATATATTAAGGTGGTAACTCCTACACTAGTACTCGTCTCGAACCCAGACTATTGAGCCTCAAGATTTCTTGGAGCTTGAGAACAACAACCTCAGAAGAGCTTCTCAACCGATGTTTCTGTCAAACAAACCATACATGAAAGAAGACTACTTTCCCTTTGAAACAGGACCTGCTAGCCCATCATCAAAAGGCTTTCTTCAAGATTTTGACCATCTTGATGATGATCGTGACAGTCAGTTTCATGCTAATGGATCAGCATCAAATCCATTTTTTGGTGTCCAAACGGGGTCTAACTTCGATTCTTTTGATGCTTTTCCTTATGGGTTATCATCAGATATTGATTTCTATGATTATGAGTGCAAGCCATTCGAAGGTTATAATATCAATGGAGGTGGTGGGTATGGACATGGTCTAGTCAACGAAGATTTTCATAGTGGTGCCTACTTAAACATGTCTAGTCAAAGGAATCCCATTGACGATATCGGATCCAACCAGGGCCATGTGTCCTTGAATTTCGAAGAAATAAAGCCTGTGAGTTTTGTTGTACCAGATGAAGCCTCATGCGTGAGTGCTGCTACGAATGAGTGCAAAAGGAAAATGGGTTTGAACGAGACTAGGGCACTTCTACCTCCGGCAAGAAAGGCATGGAAAGGTCCTAAGAAGAACAGTATAGTAAAAGGGCAATGGACTACTGAGGAAGATAGGTACACACATATCTTGTTCTAATTAGACATGCATCCCTGGGGTTTTTGTTTTCATGTTAATTAGGTTCCAATAATGGCGTTATTATATATGCTGCGTGTTTACACAGGATTCTGATCCAGCTGGTTGAACAGAATGGAGTGAGAAAATGGTGTCATGTTGCTCAAATGTTGCCTGGAAGGATAGGAAAGCAGTGTAGAGAGAGATGGCACAACCATCTAAGGCCTAATATCAAGGTTAACGTGATGGGGAGTGATTTCCCAATTTCCCTTCTGTTATTTTATGTGTATTACTGTTATCTATTTTGATATATCATCACTTGTTTAAGCAAGAATCGCACATAAAATTTAGGGCATTAAAAGCAGTTTTTGCGGATTTTATTTCATGTTTGAAGTTATGCCCCGGTAATACTGCATTGCTAGCAGATCTTAGATTCTTAATCAATTCTTGCTGATGCATGGGCTAAAAAAGGCTAATAGAATAGATCCAAGTTCTGTTTGTTAGAGAAAGTAAATCAACAGCTCATGAATCATGCATACATGACATGTGTATATGGGTGTCTTGGCATTATATATATTCATAAGCTGGATAAGGATGCCAGTTCAATTTCTTATCGTCTCTTTGATTATTCTCATTACAGAAGGATACGTGGAGTTTAGAGGAGGATAAGGTATTGATACAGGCACATTCAGAATTAGGCAACAGATGGGCAGAAATTGCCAAGATGTTGCCGGGAAGGACAGAAAACTCAATTAAGAACCATTGGAATGCAACCAAAAGGAAGCAATACTCGAAGCGAAAATGTCGACCAAAGTATCCAAGAGCCTCCCTTCTGCAAGACTATATCAAGAGCTTGAACTTCGATTCGGGCATTACTGGGAGAGGCCTCGGGATAACCACTGCTAGTACTGATATCGTTCCAGGTAATGATACCAGAATGAAAGCACCAGAGCTGCTGCCACGGGACTTGGTCCTTTTCAAAGATAACGGTGATGGATTAGTTCCAAACTATAGTTTTAACGAGGTCCCGGATTTTGATATTCATGAGAAAATATTTCGAGGGGGCTGCAGTGTTGATTCTATTCTTGATGAGCTACCTTGTGATGATTCTGTCGCTCATGATCAGAAGAGATTGGAGATGGATGTGCCAGAACCGGATGTGACTCCATTCGTGGGTTTTGAAGTGAAGAAGGAAGTGGATTTAGTAGAAATGATCTCTCAAAGCATAATGTAAGTCCTTAAGAGCCATGGCCATACATTATTTTGGATAGAGATAGCATGGCAAGTTAATTTAGGATTAAGATTTTCTTGTAAGCAAATTTAAAGGACTAATGAAAGAACAGAAAAGGAGGAACTTCTTGGTTGCTAATTGTGTTATTCAGAGCTTGAGGAACAAGAAGAAAGGAAAGGAAAGTGAAGAAACTAAAGATGTTATAATTTATTGTGAGATGACAAGTTTTGCATTTTATGTTAAGGCTTTGATTACAGAATTATTCTCAAGATTTGCAAGGGAACCTTGAATTCTTGAATAAGAAAAAATCCTCTTTTCTCCGATCTTTCCTTTTTCTTTTTTATACTCATTTGATTTTCAGTTCAATATATATCCACATTTTCTAAAAACATTAGATTATATAATTAATTTCATTCTGATTATTAGTTTACAAGGTAAAATCATTCCAACTCTTGAGGGATTTAATTATAATGATAAAACCTCCATGGAAGTACTGAGATGTTTGTTCTCTAGCTTTGGAATATAGAATCTTTGGATGTGGCTTCTGTTAAATCTCTTGAAGATCTAATTCTCATGCAAGCACTGATTATAAATGTGGTAAAGACGACATGGTAATAAGTAAACATTAAAAAGATTATCAGTTAGGAAATTAATGGCAATTATGAGCTAATTAATCCTTAACCCAAAGTCCCAACAAATCTGAATTTAGTTAATCGGTTGTTTGAGAAAAAATCCGAATTCAATAAGGAAGAATTATGATGTCTTTCCTTGAGAAAAGCAAATAAGCCAAAATCTAAAACCAATTAAGTTTCGAATTTTCTTTTTCTTTTTCTTTTTCTTTTCTTAATGTCGGCAGGAAGCTAGAGAAACCCTAATAGAAACAGGAAAAAAAAGGGCGGAATCCAGTCAAGTCTCTGGTATCTCTATTTATTCGACAGTGCTATTGCTCTCAACTCTACTTTGTCTTTGTTTCTTTTCCAATACGCAATGGCTACAAAATCACAGAAAACGGCAACAAGAAGAGAAAAGTTTATGAAAAAGATTAATGAGGGTAACAAAGAAACCCAAGCAGTGAGCTTCTCAAAGCGAAAGCCAACCTTGAAGAAGAAAGCAGAGGAGCTTAAGACCTTGTGTGCTGTCACGATTTGCATGGTCTGTTTCGGTCCTGATGGCACCGTCGAAACATACCCGGAGAATGCAGCAGAGGTTAAGAGAGAAATCGGGTTCTACAAAGGACTCCATGCCATGCAGAAACGTGAGTTCAACCTCCTGGGTTATTTAGAGAATGTCAAGGGAAAGCTTGGATTGAAGAGACAGAAGGTGAAAAGGAAGAAGCTCGAAGCATTGGCCGAGAGTTTTTCAAATCAAATCGAGGGGTTAAGTGGGGATGCTCTCTTGCACTTCATTGAAACTCTAGAGAAAAAGCTGATGGGTTTGAGGGGGGAAATCGGCGATCTGTTAAGCGTCCGCGGTGGTAGAGGACAAGCAAGTGCTCATGGCGATGATAATTCTGATCATGCTTTGGTCCCTTGTGATCGTGCTGTTCCGGAGCCAATAGATGCAAATAACTGTATCTTCATGGTTGAAAACATGTGTGCAAACCCCATAGTTGATGAAGATTTAGCAGAGTACTTCTGGGATTCAGAGCTATTGAAGCTAGCAGGATTCGAGTGTCAGCCCATTACTCCTGAGCAGTAACGTTGTCAGCCACCTGAGAAACCAGGTCTCAGTCAGTGGAAGCAGTTTCAGGTGAACGCCCGATTTTGGTAGCACAGGGGTTTCTTTCTCGTTTTTCATTTTTTATTTCGGTGTAATAATAGTTATTTTCAATTAAAGCAAACTGATTTATGATTTGAAAAGTGCATTGAAGTGGTTGATTTTGCGTCTTCTGCCCAGATGATAAAAAGCTCGAGGGAAACGAAGATACCAAACCAATGAGTGAGACAATTGTGGCCATTTTTCTCTTCTTTTTTTTTTCTTTTTATGAATGCCTTAATTTTGTTTTTCATCGAAGATAACACCTGATTAAGAATCCACGATCGGATTAACCACAAAGAACTGGATTTTGCACAAAGCTTCCAGTCTGCCTGGAAAATCCATCGATTGCCACAGGCGGCCAAATGCTTCTTTAAAGACAAGTTTGGCAGACTTGAGTCAGGATATAAAGAAGGGGAAAACTATAAGTTCTTTCAGAGACAACAAACGGCAAACTTGCTTGCACCCTGCAAATTTTTGATTGGGTGTTCACAGGAGAGTAAAACCTGCCCGGGGAAAAAAAATAAAAAACCAAAGTACAGAAAAAACCTAAAGGAGTTCCTCGCCTGATCTACAAAACATGTTCTTGAATGCAATAATATGGATGCTATCATCTAATGACCCAAGTGTAATAGCAGAATCTCTTCCCGGAACTTCAAGCTGTCTTTGGCTTTGGCTTAATTCGCTTCACTCTTGAATACAGGAAAACTCCAGCAAGAGCAACGCCAGTACCTGAATGGAAATCATGTGAAGAAATCATAAGAAAGGAGGAAAGCGTGATACAATGAAACAAGCATGCAAGCAAATTAAGGAATGAATTGCTGTGACATCAAAACATGAATTTTACCAAGTGAGTTGATAGGCGAGACGGGTGTCTTGAAGAAGATGACGGAGCTCACAATGACAACCACACGCTTCACGCAATTACCAACCGAGTGTGTAACAGGGGATACCCTTTGCAATATCATATAGGAAACCTGCAATGTATAAGCCCGAAAAGATCAGACTTGGCTATTTTCAAAAAAGAGAGTTATTTACAAAGCACAACTTCCTTTATAATGGCACACATCTCTTGGACAAACAGTGACCTCTTACAGCCTGTATTTTATAGAGAAACAGAACCGCAACCATATACATGCACTTGCACACACTTCTTATTTTAATTTCAAGTTGTTTAACCTCCTTAACTCCCAGCACCACCCCGGCAGGGATCAATTGCACTGAGCACATGACGAGAGATTTTTTTTTTTTTTTTTCATTTTTCCTTGCATAACTAGTTGAACATAACAGGTAGACAAAAATAATAAAATAAAAACAAATACAAGGCATGTACAATCTTTTAATCATGATACCAATACTCTAATAGCAGTCAGAAACTTGAAGAGTTCAATAATCCCAGAACAAAGATAGCAATTACAAACAATAGAGGAGTTCAATGCCTAAAGAATGTTTGTGAAAACCTTTTTTGGCATAAACCACTATCCTATGTTAAAAAGGCAAGGACTACAGCGATTTCCCAACCTCTCTCACCAAAACAACAGATCATAGGTTAGAAAAGAAACAATCAAGAACCTAGAAAGACTTAACAGCTTAGAATTAATACTTTTCCAAATCAAGAGGGGAAATTTCACACATCTGGGTGTCTTACACCGTGACATGTAGACATTTTCCAGCACATAAGCAATGCTATCCAATTGATTTTCCACAAATATTTAGTCCGCTAAAAACAACCCGAGAAGTAAAATGCTCAAAAGAAGGCAAATTTCCTTGGTGAAGACAAATTAAAATATAAAGATGATTACTTTCAAAAATACAAGATGAAAGTACTACAAAGACAGAAAAACATTATCGACAAAACCCTAGAAAGGTAAAAACAAAATATTCTTTAAGAATAGATGACCTATGAGTTTGGAGAAAAAAAGAGAAACATCAAAAACACAAAGCAACCTTACCTGTTGATAGGCATGGAAACACAGCGCAGCAATAAGAGACCTGGTGTATACCTGTTTAACATTCAATCCCTGTCACACAAAAACAGATAAGCATGTTAGACAAGGACTCATATAGAGTATGCTTTTTGATTAACCAAGAATTCTGTTACAAATTTTTTCTGCGAAGAACTCACGGCAGATTGGAGGTATGCTGGAGTAAACTTGACACCTTCCATGAAGATAGTCACAGGGGCTAATAGGACAAGTGACATGATTGTTATGATGGAGAAAAGAGTAATGTTGTCCATAGATTCCTGTTCATCAACAAACCATTAGTCATGCGCCAATCTAAAGCAAATTGAAGTACCAGAATATTGCAATACGAACCAACTATGGAAATGTTTAGTTCAATTGGGAAGCAAAACCAAAATGTTCAGTCCAACATGTACCAAAGCCATGATGAAGTTGTGAATATGGGAAGGCAGAATTACCTCATTCTTAACCATAACTTTTTTGCTGAGGACATTACGAGATTGGTTTGTCAAATTAGAAGCCATTGCACTCCAAAAACCGGCCCTTTTGAAATACACAATGATAAATTCGTAATAGAGTGCATCAGTAACAGCTCAAAATAAAGTGCATCCCTAAAATTTTGGGTGGCTGTGACTGTAATTATATAATGACTACATAAGCATCCCTTACCAATTGAAAGAAGCCTCAGTGACTGAGGCAAGCGCCACTCCACCAACAATTGGTAAAAGGGAACCAACCACCCAGAGGGTAGGCATCTGGTACAGAAAGTTAAAAATTAGAGCTAAGGCAACTTAACCAGTGTTTGACAGAAACAGTAATCATTCAAACCGTAACAGCAACATTAGCTACTAAAATGAACATGATAGTAAACTCCCTATCCAGGAGATGCAAAAGATGAGAAAAAAGAAAGAACTGTACCTCCCCTAGAAACATAGCGGAGAGGACAACCGAGAAGAAGGGCTCCATAGCTTTGATAGTGTGAGTAAATGAAACAGCCACCTTTCCAAGACTCATATTAGTGAAAAGGTTCCCTAGGGTGTGAACCACCGCCAGCGGCAGAATCATAGCAAGCTACTCAAATAAAAATAAAAATAAAAAACAAAAATAAGTCTCCCTCTCGACAACAGAAAGAATGAATCACGCATATATTAAACGTTACAGCTGCATCATAAATCACATACCTGCGCACCACTAATTTTCGGCTTTTTATATAGATTGAAAGTCCACATAAAAATAACTAATACAGTCCCAACAGCAAACTGAACTGCAGTAACAGTTACTGGGTTCGGGAATACCTTCAAAACCTGTGAAAAGTAGCATAACAAAATCGTCTTTATCAATCTACATTAATCTAAGAAAAACTAATAATATTTTCTTTTTCTTTTTCTTTTTCTTTTTCTATTTCTGAATAATCAGTTTGGTTAATTTGAATCAAAATTAAAGAAAAAACTTAATATATTGCTAAATTTGAAAAATGATCTAAACATTTCCAGTTCATAATTTATTCCAATATAATTTTAACAAAAAAAAAGAGAGAGAGAGAGAGAGAAGAAAGGAAAAAACGAACCTGCTTGTTATAAATATTGAAGTAGATATTAAAAAGATACCAAAGGCCAAACAACAAACCAAGCTCTAAAGTCTTGACCAGACTACTCTTCTCCTCTCCCTCGCCAGCACTCTCTGGAACAGCCGTAGCTCTCACTTCAAAACGCTCCGTTTTACTCTCGGAGACCAAGGGAGGCAACGGGTTCCAGGGCCGTGAAATAGACGAGTTGGAAGCAGAAGACAAGGACCAGGATCGGCGAGGGAAAACGACATTGTTAGAGTCGAGATCGTATCGTTTTGAAGACGAGAAAGCGCGAATTGGATCGAATCGAGGAGGAAGCGAATAAGTAGTAGTAGAAGAAGAAGAAATTAGGCGTCGTGGTTTGAGGGGAGAGGGAGAAGGAGAGAAGGTGAAGGCTGCGCTCTGCATTTTCGAGATCCGAAGTAGCAGAGACAGAAACAAGAGATCCAGAGTCTTATGTTTGGTGCGTTAGAGAGGGAGAGTTGTGTTTGGTTTTTGTAGCTGGGAGGGAAGCGTTGGAGAGTCCGTCCAGGGAGAAAGTTTCTTCTCTTTTAATTTTTTTTTTTTTTCTTTTTTATATATAGGTTGGACGGAAATGTTAGGTGGCTGCATCGGGCAACACAAGGAGAGGAGTGTGATTTTTCTCTTTTTCTTTTTTTATTTTATTATTATTATTATTAATGAAGAAAATAGATCGGAAATGGTGGATATTTTTGGGAATTTTTAATATTTTAGAATTTAGACTGGTAAATAAAACAGAGAGAGATTCTGATTTCTTTTCGTTCAGCTTCATAAGTCTTGTTTGGTTTTGATTGTTATAGACTTGCTTGCTCTGAAAAGTTCCTTTGGGATCCTTTTGACGATTGGGATAACCTCACAATTAGTCCCGATTTATAACCCATTTCGCAGCTAGATCCCTGATTACATAGAAATCTTCAATTTGGTCCTTCTGTCAACAAATGTGCCTACCATCATTGTCTAACGTTGTAGATAGGCTAATATATATTTCTATAGATGAGGCCTTGTCGCCGAACTAGGATATTAAATAAGAAAATTTATAATTTTTTATTCGATTATTGAATTAGATTTAAATGTTTGCACAAGATTTCTAAAATTCAATTATACGAAGAACCAGTATTGTCGATTCATCCAGCTTAGAAAATTTTGTTTGATTCAATTTTATTATTTTTCCTTGATTATTTTGGATTTTATTATTTTCAGTTATCTTTTCTTTTTATTTTAAGATTCTTATTTTTCCTATATTATTATGGTAGGTTTTATACTCACATAAAGACTTCTAAATCTTTTCTAGGCATAACTTATCAAACTAATATTTCATAAATAAATAAAAAATTAGAGTTATTTGTGTTTTATTTCAATCAATTTGTTATTTTTTAGAGTTTTTTTTAATCAAAACATGTAAGCTGTATTTTTTTTGTTTTTCCTTTAGTTTTATTCTCTTTTTTAAAAAAAATTTATCCTAAAATTAATGATTATTTAAGTTTTTAGTGGTCTATAATTTGTAAGACTCAAACTGATAATCTTTAAAAAATAAATATAGAGTCTAATCAATTGAAATATACACCATAAAATTTCTTTGATTTTATTCTTATTCGTGTAAACAGTTCAACAAAACCTAATTGATTTTTCATTAAAAAGAACACTACATGGGTTGTTGGAAGTGAGGGCTGGGAGCCCCCCATTATTCTTCCAATATCCAAAACACTCCCCAATTTGAGTGTAGAGTGTGGACAAAACACTGCCCAAGTGGGATGTAGAGTGTGGACAAAACATAAAATAAAAATTGGTCAGGTGGGGACTGTATTTTGACGTTGTTTAGTGCTTGGAAGTTTATTTATGTTGTTTTTTTAAAAAAAAATATTTAAAAATAATATTTTTATTTTCAAAAAATTATTTTTAATACCAATCTATCAAAATAATCTAAAAATACTAAAAAAAAAAAATTTATAAAAATTAACTTTTTTATAAAAATACTTTTCAAACTTAAAAACGAACAGGGGAGAGGGGGGAAGGGCTTCAGAGATCTATCTTTGTTGCCAGATTTGAAAGCTATTTCCACCAACCGGCATTTTGATTAGGAAAACTATCATTTAGTGGTCGGTGACGCTCACTGGGCACGTGAGATCTCGAAGATTTTGTCGAGGGAGTGAAAATGGTGAAAATGCTTATTGCTTGGTTGGTGGCATGGTGCTCGCTGCTACCGCTTCCTCAGGCTCGCAATTTTGTTAAGCTTCGCCTGCTCCGGCGAGCCTGGAGATTCTAATCAATTTTCCTGCCCATGTAAAAATAATGTCAAAGATCGAACAAAATCTGAACTTTCGCTCACCGAAATTGGGACACTACTATAAAAACTAGAAACGTGCGGGCCTCAAAGTGGAGAAAACTAGTAGATTTCAGAAGAAAGACAACATAGAAGAAAAATACTAAGATAGAAGGCTTATAAAAAAAAAAAAAAAAAAAACTTTGCTAGAATGGCAAATCATGCATGAAAGAGAGGGTTAAATATCGTGGTGATGTACTACCGATAATAATAATAATAATTGAAGCCTCGAGTCTGGAAAAAAAAAGTTCAAAAATAAATTAGAAATTTAAGTAAATTATCATGGAAGAGGCTTAGTGGAATGCTTAAAGTAGTCACTCATTGAAAGTGGCAATCAAAACAATTTTTTGATCATCAATTTCATTATTAATAGAACTCAACAAATCAAACCTTATGCCCAATATGTCAAACCCTCCAAACCAAAAATGATTTATATCTTTTAACTTGTTAAACATACAACATGAAACTATCTTGATTTATAGCTTTTAACTTGTTAAACATTAAAAAAAAAATACCAACAACGTTATGTGATTTTTTAACCCAAATAATCATAAAAAAAAAAAACATATAATCCATAACAACAAACAATCAATAAAGTAAAACTAGTTAAAAAAAAGATATTTTTCAACACCCTATATCTTTTAAAATTTGACTAAACAAGGAAACAACCAATTACTAGCACATATGGTATGGCTGCGAGGCCATTTGTTTACGTGGTTGCTTTTACATCTAAAACAACCACAACAAACATTATGTTTAGTTATATAAAAAACATAATTTAGTTTTGGTGGAGTCCATGATAATTCACAATTTACACGACGAAGCAACTCCTGGTTGCTTTTTGAATTTTAGTTTTTACGTTTACAATTTAATTCATTTGCACTGTGCACGCAAATAGTGAATTGCATTCTGCACGCGAACAGTGCAAGTGAATTGCATTGTTTGCATTGTTCACATGAACAGTGCAAATCACTTGCATTATTCGTGTGAACAATAGTTTTTTTTTTAATGTGTTTATTTTTTGTACATTTAAAAAAATATACAGTTTAAAGTGAATTAAATTTACTTGCATTGTCATGTAAATAATATTTTTTTTCCTGAAAAATTAGTGTAGAGTGAATTAAATTCACTCGCACTGTAATATCAAATCAATTTTATTCCTGATAATATTTTATCTAATTTTATTGCATGCTCAAAAAATTATGAAAACTGTAGTTTTTGTCAGATGAATTTTGTACATAATAAAATTGTAGATTGTTTAATGGAATAATAAAAAATATTGTATATAAAATATTATTTATTTCATGAAGTAATAGCAATAGTTAAATCTACAATATATAGATTAAAAACCATCAATATTAATATATATATATATATATATATATATATATTTTAAAATTATTTCATAACTTTAATTTCAAAAGTATTCTTAACCAAACACATTAAATTACTTTTTGTTCAACCTGAATTCCAACTACAGTTTTAACCAAACACCTATTTTTTCAAACCAACATCAATTAAAAGTATTTTTTATAAAATAATTTTTTTCAAACCACAACCACAACAGCTATCGCAATACCAAACATACTTTGTGTTAATATCAATGAACAGTATACTATCATATTCTAAAATAGGTGGAGGTGAAATCCACCTAAGTTGATTGAAAATAATTAGGTCTTTTGATGACACAATGCAATGAACATATTGTCTTCGAAAGCCCAAAAAAAAAAACTTAACAGGTTACATGAAGACAGTTTAGCCATGTTATAAAAGCACGGTATGAAGACTGTATTACCTTTTAATGCAAGAAAATATTGAACTTGTATAAAAAGACTTTCACATCTTCTCATATTGGTTTTTTTATATATATATAATAAACAAATTGATAAGTGCATTTAATCTTTTAACAATATATATATTATTAAAAAACATTGTAAGCACACGTCGGCAAGTGGGATGCATGTGCGGCTTCACCCTATTGCCGAAAAAAATTTCTTAATTTTTTTTAATTTCATTATTTAACACTAAATTTATATTAAGTTTTTTTAATTATTTTTTTTCAAGTTTATTATTCAATGTTTAGTTGAATTTATATTAGTCTTTATAATTTGTTTCGATATGTTTTATATGATATTATTTTAGTATTAAATAAATATCATGATATTCTGTTTATACTCAATTTTGCAAGCATATATTTAAGTTATCATATAATAAGTAAAAAAATAATTTAAAAAAAATTATCAAACCCAACAAAGTTCATAATCAGGGTCATAGTTTGTCAAGTTAACCCGTATAGCTCAAGTCGATCCAATACACTTATGTTTTAATATTAAAAAAAATATATCATTTTTAAGTTTTTTAAAGCCAAACAATATTTTTTTTTCTTTTCATTCAGGTTATATTTGAACATATCAAGTTGATTAGGTTATATTAGAAAAATTCTTATATGATTTAAATTAAAATTAAAATTTTTAAAAAAATCAAATTAAAATATTTTAAAGTTAACCCACTAACCTGAGTTTAATAGTAACGGTAGACACTTTCCTGAATTATTTATTTATTGACGTTCAATTTTTATTTTTATTAATGAAGAATAGCACAGAACTATAAACTAGTGACATGTAAATTACTAGTCCAGATGGCAACTTGCTTCCATTGCAGATTCAATAAAAGAACAAAAAATGGGTTATCGAAGAGAAGATCAACAAGAATGCTTGGACTTGTCTTCTTTCTATTATGTGCATGGAAGTTGTAATACTAAATTAAAAAAAAAAAAAATCTAAGCAGTGTAGCAAACCTATCATAGAAAGGCGTGATTCTTTCTGAGTCAAAATATTGAATTTATATTTTTATTCTTGATTAAAAAAAAAATAGATGAATTGGCTTTAAAAGATAAAATGGTCTTTTCATGGAGTCAGTCTATCATTTTATAGCTATTAAAAGGTAACTTGGTCATTTCCTAATTTTTTTCTTAGTAAAATTGTTTGAATATCTTTAAAAATAAAAAATAAACACACTTAACTATGATCTAAGCGCATTTTTAGTTTGTTACTTTTTAAACGGAGTATAATAACCCAATTATCTTTATTAGCAAAATTCTTAAAGCGTGGCTTCATAGGTAATTCATAAAGTTTTTGTTGTAGTAATTATTTGATCATAAGAAAAATATGATAATTTTATAAAAAAAATAAAAAAAAAAAACTTTATTTTTTATAAACATTGTACACGTTAGCAGTTGCTTTTAAATTACACGTGCAGCTAACTCTAACAATAAAAAAACTTTATTTTGCCGTGTTATTGGACTCCCTCAACATTCTTTTTCTTTAAAGGTGGTGTGTGTTGGCTGGTTTTGAATGGATAATCGCCACCGATATTTTTTTTATTTTCTTTTCCTTCTTTTTTCTTGAAAATCTTATTGGTCATTTAAAATTCCTGGATAGTCCCCTTAATTGTGCATATTTGAATATCAATCCTTATTCTATTGATTTTGAATTTTTATCCCTAGCTTTTTTGTAAATTCTTTATTTTTTTCTTAGTTTTATAATTCAATCTATTTTTTTATTTTTTATTTTTTATTTTTTATGTTTTTCAATTCTAGTCCTAGTTCTTTTTATTCCTTTTTTTTCTTGCTCCCTTTGTAAACTTTCAATTGTTTTCACTTTCTTCCTTTGATAAAAGATTTTAATTTGTTTTTTTTTAATTTAGTCTTTTTATGATTTCTTTCTTTTATTTCTTTTGTGAAATTGATTTTTTTTTACTGAACCTTTCAATCCAAAATTATCTATCCTATTTTTTTTTTTAATTTGACCCTTATTTTTTTAATTATTATTTTTTTCCTTTTGAATTTTTTGGTATAATTGATTACTTTTTTAATTTTATCATTTAATATTTTATTTATTAAAAATTAGGTTTCTTTATTTTTCTAGACTCAGTGCTTCTGATCAAATGATCTAGATCACAAGTTTTATAAGCTAACTCGAGTTGATATCATTTTTTTTACTTAGTTTACGTTTTGATCTCATTACTCATCATTGATTATTTTATACAATAGGCTTCGTGGTTTCCTTTGTGTTTTTTTATATTAAGTTATCCCGATTTCATGACTTGATTTGTGAGTTTGATAGGTTAACTCTTGTGGATTCATGCCTTTTTCTCTTTAAAGTTAAAAATTAGATTTTAAATTTTTTTTCAAATTTAATATTTCATGTTAAATAACTCAAGTCACATGCTTAATAAATTAACATATATTAACATTATTTTTTTAATATCATTTGATATTGGTTTTATTTCGCTAGGTTTATTTCTCAATAAACAAGTTAGAAGTATCTTTGATTTTAATATAAACATTTTAAATATTTTCATCCATTAATTTTTAATTTGTAACAATTTGGTCCCTATATCAATTTCCACATATAAATAAATAATCGATGACATAAACATATAAAAAATACCAAAATTACTTTGTTCTATATCCAATTACTGTATATAATATAAGGGTGGTATATGTTTTTCCCTAGGTATGTTAATCTTACTCTATAATATACTTTTATTATTTAGATAGACCAAAACATCTATAATTAAATAATATTATTATTATTATTTTCATAACTAATGATATGTATTAAATGCTGGTGTTAAATTTGTATCTAGAAAGTGTTTTTTATTAGAATTTTCAATTTTACTTTTATTTTCATCACCTACCATAAAGTATAACTTTCTCAAAATAAAATTCATACTATTTGTTTTTGTTAAATAACTTTTGTAGTGTTCCACCTATTATACACTAATAAAATATGTATTTAAAAAATATATAGTAATTATTTTTTTAAAAAAAAATTTATATACTTGTTTTTTAATCTTAATAATTAAGAAAATATCAATAAATTGTAATTATGTTCAAGTAAGATATTAAAGATGATGGGTGGTGTAGTGTATTAGTAAAACTTGTAGTAAATATAGAATGAGATTAATAATTTGTGAGGTGAGGATAACATCGTTCTAATAATATACAATAATAATTAATTTTTTAAGCACAGGGAAATTATTAGATTGGGAAAAAAAAGTAAATAGAAGATAAAGAGGACGATAATGAGATATATAAATAAAAATAGTAAGAGAACCAAAGTAAAACAATCAAGAGAGTACAGGGACCATTGAAACCATTCGGTGTATTTTGCCGTCAGCGAAGGCTGTAAATCCTTTTTAACAAACCTCTACAAGAGTCTCCGCGTCCTTCTCCGCCTCCAACCCGTAGATTCGTAGATCTCTTCACTTATGGCCACCGCTGCTCTCCTCCGCTCTCTACGAGGCCGTGACGTCGCCTCCGCTCCTCTTTCGTCCTACAGAAGCGTACGTCTCTAAACATTTCTGCTCCTTTTCTTCTTCAGTTTTATTGATTTGGTTTTTTGTTAGAGGAGATCAAACCGATACTTTAAATTGATGCTTGAGGGGATAAATAAATGATTAGTTTTTTTTGTTATGGTATTTCAGAAAGTTGGGCCCGTCAAGGATTTATCTGTGTTGGGTTTTTTTCATTTGATTTCTTTACATAATCACTGTTTCTTAGGATATCAAAGCTTTTGTTTTGTATTTATTGTTGTGTTTAACTCTTAATGATCAGCTGAGATGTTTTATATATGCAAGTTTTAAATGCTAAAGCTTTGGACGCTGTTAATTTAATCGTTTTTTATCAATATTTGTGAAAAAAAAGAAGATAATGATTGTAAAAATGCTTTGTTTTTATGAATCCATAGTCGTGTTTGGTCTGGCTCATTAAAATCTGTTTGAGAATTGAGGTTGAGATTGTGAAATGGCTGAGTTTTGGTGTTCATCCCTTGTGCAGTTGACAAATGATGTGAGTCCAATGTGGGCTCCTTCTAATTTCAGCCAAAATTGGGCTGGTTTGTCAAGAACTTTGAGGTAGCTTATTAAGTTTTTGGTGGTTGTATATGTTTCTATTCGCCGTTCTTTTCTATTTGCTGAAGTATTGAGTGTTTCCTATTCTGTGTAGTGCAAAACCTGCATGTGGAGATTTAATTGGTGTTGATCTGGGTACTGCAAATTCATGTGCTGCTGGTATGGAAGGGAAGGTAAGAATGGCATTTGTTCCGATTGTTTATCTGTTTGGTTTTTATTAGGCTTTCTTTTCCTTATTAATTCCATGACTGTGTACAGAATCCCAAAGTTTTTGAGAATGCTGAAGGATGTAGGATAACCACCTCAGCTGTTACCTTCACCCCAAAGATAGTAGCTGGGATCTTTGGAAAGAGCCTGAGCAAGGGAGTAAACCCAGTTGAGGCGGTGGCTATGGGAGCTGCAATTCAGGGTGGAATTTTACGTGGAGGTATCAAAGAATTGCGTCTCCTTGATGTCGCTCCCTTGTCACTTGGTATCAATACACGGGTGAGTCTTTACTGCCAAATCTGTGTACAAATATTTATCTTAAAAAAATTTAAATGCGGGCAATAAGTTGCCATGCCTGTGCTAGTGTCCATGCGCCCCTCTGTTTGTGATGTTTGTCTGTTCTATGTGCCCAGTTATACTTCTTTGATTCATTTTTTTGGGACCCCAGGTTTTCTCCACAGCGACTGACAACAAGACCCAGGTTGCTGGTGTTCCACCATCTCCCAGGGGCATGCCTCAAATTGAGGTGACCTCTGACATTGATCAACTTAATACCTCGCATATCCTTCGCCCATTATCTCCTCATCTTCCTATTTATAGGCCCCAGGTTGATGCAACATTTTCCATTGTCAATCGAATCTCCGGGGCTTTCCTATCTGCTCTAGTTTTGTGTTTTTGTCTTATTTGTCTGAAAGCGGGTTCGATTTGCTTCACCTATTATAATTTCTACCAATTCCTCTTTTATTCATCCAAGCTGATCCTACCTGTTGTCGATGTTACCGCCGCCCTTGCCCTGGTCTATCATCTGTTTTATGGGATTCGTCATTTACTGCATTGAAGGATTTCTCTTTGTTCAAATAAGGAGCCCTCAAATCAAAAAGCGGTCCCTTTTCCCTTCCTTGCTGAAAGGGGCAACCCTTCTTTTGATATCCGTTGTAGGGGGGCTTCTCCTTGGGAGAATAATTTGAATGTATCAAGTCTTTTTGTTCATTTGTAAATTGAGTGTGTTAGTCTCTTTGCTCATTTGGAAACCGCCCATGGATGCTGAGGCTGAGGCCCTTTTTATTGTATCAATAACCAAATTTTTTTTCTGGAAGGGGATTGTTTGTTCATTTGACAACTGCCTATCAATATTGAGGCCGAGGCCCTTTCGTTGCCATTGTTGCTCACTTGCTCCACTCCGCGGGTGGAGAACTACTTAAATGCTGTTCGTAATTCTGTGGAGAAGAAACACTGTTAGTTTTGTTGACTTTTTTCTGGTCATAAAGATATTTACAAGTGAGCATCAATGGCAATGAAAGGGCCTGGAGGAACTGTTTAGCACAGTAAAAGTAAAATTACTAATTTACTCTTGTAATGAAATTTGATTTGGACTTGATTTGGGGGTATTTTTGTTTCACATTGGCTTTTATATTATAACCAAATAAATAGAGGGGTAAATTGATATTTTAGAATAGTTAAAAATTATTAAATTTTTGAAGCTGTCAGGCGCTAGTGGAAGTGTTCTGCCATGCTTCAACGGCGAGGACGCCATTCTTTAACGGTGAAAAATTATCTTTCGTTATGCTATTAGATTCCAGCGGCATCCTCTTCCTCTACCATAGACACATTTTTTGTGTTTTTGGATGGATTTTCATGGAATTTTTTTTTCTCTTTTTTTTTCCTTCAAATTTGTATCTAACAATTAAAATTTCAATATTAAATTACATCACGGTAGTACCCTTTGTTATAAATATTTGAATATCAATTTTTATTCTTTTAATTTTGTTATTTTTATTCTTGGTTTTTTTATAAGTAATTTTTTTTTCAATCTAAATATTTTGTTTTTTCCTTTTCAAATTTGGTCAAGGTTTTTTTTTCCTTTCTCTTTTATAAACTTTTAATTATTTTCAATCTCATCATTTAATCAAAATATTTAGTTTGCTATTATTTTTATAAAAAAATTTGGTCCTTATTTTTTGGGTGGTTTTTTCTTTTAATTCTTTTGTAAAATTAATTTTTCTTTTCAATTTAACCATCAATTCAAATTTATCCACCCTCTATTCTTCAAAATTTTTTTCAAATTTGATCAATATTTTTTTAATTGTTATTTTATGTTTTTTTTGTGATTGAATATTTTTTTTAATTTCATCCACATTTTATTTTTTTAAGGCCTGGGCTTCATGATTTTTTTAAATTTGATACTTTTAATCAAATAGCCGGAGTCCTGAGTCCTGAGTTTTATGAGCTAATACGGATTTTTTTTATGAATTTATTTTCTTTTTCGATCTTATTATTTGATGTTTATTTAAAAAAAAAAATAGGCTTCATGGTTTTTTTTGTTTTTATAGGGTTATCTCAATCTCATGATATAGTCCATGAATTTGGCAAATTAACCTATATAGACTTACTCTTTTTTTTTTTCCTTTAATTACTTTTTTTTCTTTGAGATCTGTTTATGTTATTGATTTTTTTTTTAATTTATCTTTTAATATTTGATTTATTAAAAATTAACTTTTATTGTTTTTTTTTTATATATATATTTACTACTTCTAATCAAATGGCTGGAGGCATAGATTTAATAAGCTAATAAGAAATAACATCATCTTTTTTTTGGACTTATTTTTTATCCATCTCATAATTAGATATTGATTTTTTTTATAAGTTGGGCTCGTGATTTTTTCTTTTTAGGTTTACCTTGATCTCATAATGAACTGTAGATTTAACGGGTTGACCAAAGCAGGTTCAAGTATTTGTTTTAACTTATAATTACTGATTTTTTATATTTTTGTATGTTAGATTTTGTTTTTTCAACTTTATCATTTAATATTTAATTTATTAAAAATTAAACTTCAAGGTTTTTTATATTTATTGTTTTTGATTAAATGACTTGAGTCACGTGTTAATAGGTTAAATCAAGATAACATCATTTTTTTTTTTTACATTGTTTTTATCATTTTTTTTTTAAATATGTATGTATGGGCTTGACATCCATTTTTGTTTTCTCAGTTTTTTTTTTTTTATCCAACCCACTGCGGATTGCAGGTTACAGGGATATCAAAACTTGTCGAAAAAACAGTGTACTACAGTAACATAGGCATATTTAAATAATTTCAAAGTAAAATAAATAATATTTAATTTTTAAAAAACACGGTTTTTTTTTCCACAAAAACAAACAGAGGCAAGGTGTGCGGTGGGGTTGGGGGGTATGGGTTTGCAGTGCTAAGACCTCTCTGTAATTGCCCAATATTATGACCATCTTAATTGCCTCTCTCTTTGGCATGCTGCAGCTCCATCTTCCTGAGGGTGGAACGTGCTGAGTTGTGTCAGCAGAATTTCTTGGGTGCTTGGAACTCAACACAGTATGCTCAAGCTTGGGTTATTTTAGCAAACACATGTCGTTTTCCATGAAGGATAAGTACTGTGTAAACATGCTGTGACTCGGAGAACAACTCAAGTGATGTGATGTCTCGCCATTGAGTGATACGAATCCTTATGTTTATATCGTAAGGGTGTTGCCTAAGCGAGTGACAAAAAAAACATTCAGGTGAATGATACAGCAACACGACTAGCCACTAGCCTCATTGATTCGTATATTAGAGTGTGTTTTTTTCTCTCTTGCATTTATGCCTTTCTTTTGATGAAAAAATAATAGGTAGACTAATAAAAACAAGATATATAGATAAATAATAATAATTCTTTTTTTTAATCTATATATCTTGTTTTTTATTGGACTAATTTACTAGTATACTATATAACTAGTTATGGATCGATGTTATGCAGTGGAGTCGGAATTTTTTTCCAATTGACATTCATGTGTCATAAAGCGTGTTTCAGCATGGGAAGAAAAATCCATGATTTGGGTGATATACCTTCTTACATAAGTTGAATTTATTTCAATTAAATGATAAAAAATAGATAATAGTGATAGATCAATTTTTTTTTAAAAAAATAACCACAATAATTTAAAAAAAATATATATTTCTAAAAAGGGATAAATGATATAGTTCGTTTCCCAACTCATTAAATATAAAAAGATGAAATTAGATTAAAAAATAAAAATAAATGCCTTGATTCAACCTGAGTTAGCATGACAAACTTATAACCGGAGTAATACGGATCAAGTGAGCTTGAGTTAACCTGTCAAACTCGTGGTTCAAATTATGATATTAAGATAACCCAATAGAAGAGAAAACAAATGAAATCACAAAGTCTATTTTTAAAAAATAATGTTGAATGATGAAAACTGAAAAGAAAATATGTAAAAAAATAATGTCTATCCGCATTAACTTCTCAAAATTATGACTTGAATTATTGGATCAGAAGCAATATATTTAAAAAAATCATAAAACTCAATTCTCAATTAATCAAATGTTGAAGGATAAAATTAAAAAAATAATTTTAATCATACAAAAGAACCTAAAACCAAAAAAAGAAAGCAATAAAAAGAATGTGGATCAAAATTAAAATTAAAATTAAATTATATTTTTTATTGAATGGTGAAATTGAAAAGAAAAAAATAATTTAATAAAAGGACCCATAAAAAAAAAATCAAGAGAATGAGAATTCAAATTGATATAAAAAGTTTTAAAAGAAATTGATGGAAGAGTGAAATTAAAAAGAAAAATCAATATAACAAAAGGACTAAAAAAATAAAATAATCAAAAGAATGGAGTTCAAGTTGATAAAAATAACATATTATAAATTGAGATTGAATGATGAAATTGAAAATAAATTAAAATTTAACAAAAGAATAAAGAATAAAAATTAAAAGAATAAAGATCGAATTTGACATCTTGATAATTCAAATGATAACTTTAAAATTTTGCATGGTCATCATAATTTTCAAGAAAATTAGAGAAAAGTGAAAGACGAAGAAAAAAGACTACTAGCATCACATTGCCACACGTTGTCCCAAAAATAAAGGACATTGTGACTCTTCCAATAACATGGGTGGAAGCTGGTGTTTAGCTATTGAGAGATGCCACTTGCGCCATCCAAAAGGTTTAACAACCTTCTACACATGACAACAATTTTTTATATAATATTTTATATTTATTGAAATATTGAATTTTTTTTGAACCAATCTAGTAAAAACATAAAAGCCAGAGTGAAAATACAAAAAAGCTTCTAAATATTAATTTTTAAATTTTTATTTTTAAAAATATTTTAATCATTTTATTGTGCTTTTAAAATATAAAAAGCTTATTTTTTTCCTAATTAAATTGATAATAACTAATGTATTTTGTAAAAAAACTTTAATGCCCCCAAAGCTAGTTCAATGTTTTTGCTAAATTAATAATAAATAATATTTTTTCCTAATTAAATTAATAATATTTTTTCCGAAATTTTTTTTCTCCATTTTTCTAAAAAATAGGTTTGCAAACTATACGTTATCTTTATTGATTTCAATAAAACGAATTAAGTAGATAACGCATTTAGATAATTTTTAAAAATATTCAGGCCTAGGAACACGTGCCTATCCTGGCAGTACCATGCTGTTGGGCCCATGCGTCAGCCTTGAATTTCAGTGGGCCAACAACATGTGCATTTGGAAATTCCTTAAAATTTTCCTCATTGCTTAACAAACTTGCAAAAAAATGGCCCAATAAATTTATAAAGTTTAAAAGAAAGCAAAGTCAAATTGTAACCAATAATACTTGCATACCTCAAATTCTTAAATCATATCATTAGCATCGTGGAGAAAAGAACTGCTACGTGTTAATAAAAGAATATTTATTTTTAGTTTGGTTTGATTTTTATTAAAAACATATTTAAATTAATTTAATTTTAAAATCAAAATCAAATCAAAATCAGTTTAAATTAATTATTTTTAATTTGATTTGGTTTGATTTTTAAAAATAAAAATTGATTCAAATCTTTTTGACTCGGTATTTTCGGTTTAGATCGGTTTTAGCTTAGTTTGGCTCGGTTTTTTTCTAGTTTGACTTGAGGTTTTTTTTTTTGTTTGACTCGGGTTTTTTTTGTTTTTTTTATTTGGGTTCGGTTCGGTTTGATTTTTTCGATTCTATGTTTATAAAACTGAATCGAACTAATCAATTTTTTTATAATTTTAATCGGTTTTTTTTCATAATTTTTAATTATTTATTTTTTTAATTTTCTTAATTTAATTAAATATTTAGTTTTTTTACTCATTCCTAATGCTTAACTAAAACATTACCCTCCACAATTTTTATAAATTTTATTTTTTTATAGAGAATATTCTATAATTTTCTAATCAACAACTCTTGACATCTCAACAAGTATAAAATATGTAGCGAACACGTGCATGGAAATGTCAGAGATTTCGAACCATTGTTTATTCTTTGATCAACTTCTTTTCTTTTTCTTTTTCTCTTTTTTCTTGGACGGCAACTAATAAAAAAGGTTTATTCTTTGTGACCATTTAAAAACTATGTCCACCCATTGGTTTTAAATTTATTCAAGCATAGCACCGTATCTTCTATGATAAAGCTAGTAAAGAAATTTTATATTATTTCATGAGTTTATTTTTAAAATACAGAAAATTTAAAAAACAAATCATCAAATATAATAAAAATACTTTCATCCAAGCTAAAAATTAATTCTTTAATCAATTAGAGTCTACTTCTTTTTACATTTTAGAAGTGTTTTTTAATATATATTATTTTATTTCAAATTAAGTTTGTTTTGTATTTTTAAATGATGTTAAAAATAATTTTTTAAAATTTTAAAAAATATTATTTTAATATATTTTTTAATAAAAAATATTTTAAAAATAATTACTTAACAATTATTCCTTGATTTTTCGTCTGTCAACCCAACCCAAAACGTGTAAATTTCTCACCCATAAGCAGCAACACAAAAATCTGATACACATAAATTAAAAAAGAAAAAAAAAGAAGAGGGAAAATCCCACAATAGCCACCAATTCCGCAAATCACCCTTCTCCTCTAACTCTCTAAACTACCATAGTCCCGGCCGATTTAGTCACTTCACAATTAAAATTCTCGATTTAGTCACCAGCTGTCACCATAAAACTATTTCTGGAGAAAATGCAGTCACTCAATCTGAAATTGTTAACGGATTTTAATACGGGTACGAGGAGGTTTGTTCCGGGTCGGAGCTTCGGTACGGAGTGGAGACAGTGTTCGAATTTGAGGAATTACAACCGAAATTGTCGGATTGTAGCATGTTCTGTTGAGAGAGATGGAGGGGGTGAAGGAACAAGTTCAAGTTCGAGTTCGAGTTCGGACCATAGTCCGAGTTCCTTTTTGTCTCGCAGTCAAACTTATGCTATGCTCAAACAACAAATGGAGGTTGCTGCACAATCTGAGGTAACATTTTTATTATTATTATTCTTTGGAACAATTTGAATTTAATTAAAGCCAATTTCTTTCTTCTTCTTCTTCTTTTTTAAAGTATTCTGATTTGGCATTACTTTTTTTAATTGGTAAATTACCTGCTTAATCACTGTTTGGTTTCTAGGAAAATGTAGGGAATATATATTGTGGGTTCAAATTTCTTCTTTGGGAAATATGTAACCTTTTTCTTTCTTTTTGGTTTGGGTTGTGTTGAGTGTAACCAAAATGAATGTGGAATCAATGGTCAGGAAGCATGATTTTTATTTTTATTTTTGGCAATAAAATGGGTTTTGGGATAGTAATATCTTTGTAAATATATGAGTTTGTTTGTTCTGATATTAGGACTATGAAGAAGCTGCAAGACTTCGTGATTCATTGAGATCATTTGAGGAAGTGGAACCAGTTTTGCGGCTTCGTAAGTTGCTTAAGGAGGCAGTTGCTGATGAGCGGTTTGAGGTAGCTGTTTGTGGTATCTCATTTTCCAATTTGAATGTGAAATTTTATTATATGTAGTGGGTTTATTCGTGCTGCTAAGCAGTTGGAGAAATTTCTATTCATTTTAGATGGAAACATTCAATATTTGTGTTTGAGTTTGGTCAAAATGGTCATCTTGTTTTTTCTTTTTTCTTTTTTTAAGCTTCCATGATTCTTCAATTCTGCATCTTTTTCTAATGTTTCAGCTTGTCAATTGTTTCCTATTTTACTGTCAGGTGTCTCATGTCGCGATGGATAAAAAGAGTCAACTTTACAGATGTTGTTGTCAAAAATAATCATTTATCAGTATCAATGATTGGAATTAACTACTCTGTTTTATTCGCTAGGATTTATAGGTTTTTGGTTTTGTTGCCCAATCATGAAGAGTTCAGAAGAGAGAACAGAGTCCTAAAACTATGGGTGTTCTTAAAAATGGGTCAAACAAAAGATATAAATCTAAGGTCCAAAAAATAGTTGGCCTTTCCTGCATGGACAACTTGTATTGAACTAAGCTTTTATCTATCATGTCTTGTGTAGAAGTTCTTGCACCAACCACCTTTCTGCAAGCTTTGGCAGTTTAGTTTCTTAGAATTTTATGAGTTTAGCTTAGGATATCCAATCTTTTCGCTCTAGCATTTGCCTTTATCTGGTGACTGCATTTGTTTATTTCTTAAATCATCTATCAGCAAAAATATGAGCATAAAACTCCAATAGTGAATTCGATATTTTAGTAAAGGGCATGGACGTTGTATAACTTTCCGGAAGCCTAGATATCGAATGTGGTTTTCATTCTATAAATTATTACAGTACAAGTAACAGTCTTTCTACATCTTACTGTCTTGGAATGAGGCCTATATAACTCAATGGACTTGAATGAGGTTGCACTTTACAGTTATGGTTTCAGTTTTTTTGATATAATGACTATTTTGCCTAAGTCATGCCATAAAACATGATTTCATATTATTCCTATGCCATTTGTTCACCGAGGATGTTTCTGATAAACTTTTATCCATTTGGTAAATTTTTGGCAGGATGCAACTAGGTATCGCGATGAGCTAAAGGAAATTGCACCACATTCTCTCCTAAAATGTTCAAGTGATGCAACTACCTTGGTATGCTAACTATCTGGTCAGCGTGGCAGTTATTACTGTCTTATAAATCTTTTGTTTTCATATAAACTGATATCATCTTGTTCATGTAACTCCTGTTACCATCAGGCATATCAACTGATTTAAACTTATAAATCCATGTTTTTATCCTATCCATTCTTCCTTGACTCTGTTATACAACAATTTGACCTGTGAATTTATGTATGGCCTTTGCAAAACTTTTTTTCAGCATAATTAAATTAGAGACCCATATGATGTCCTTGAATAACCAGTTTTGATCTCCTTATATATGATCTTTTCCATGTAAGTAATAAAATACTGTCCATATGGGAAATATGTTCAAAATTGGAGAATAAAGGGGGTGATTATGGATGGGGCTGTTGCAATATATGTGAGTCGGCAATAGATAACACAAAGGTGCATTACTATGCATGATCATTTCAATGATAACACAAATATGATTGAAATTGGGAGAATAAATGGGTTGAGTATGAATGGGGCTGTTGAAATATGTGTGAGTGGGCAATAAGTAATCCGAAGTTACTCTAGTATGCATGCTCTTTTCCATGTGTAAAAGTAAATACCCGCAATCTGGTCTTGGTTTGAGTTTTTAGGTAATCATCCTGTTCCTTTACTCTGCATAGATAACAATAGATAACACGAAGTTGCTTTAAAAGGAAGAAGCCAAATAAAATGCATATTAGAAATGGTTTAAATTGATTTGAGTAATCATAACCAAATCTCATGTATTTCATTCAGGGGATAAGGGTTCAAGTTAGGAGCGTGTACATTGAGGGCCGAAGTCAGCCTTCAAAGGGGCAGTACTTCTTTGCATATAGAATAAGAATCACTAATAACTCAGATCGCCCTGTTCAACTTCTCAGAAGACACTGGATTATCACAGATGCCAATGGAAAAACTGAAAATTTTTGGTGAGTTAAATTATCTTATTCTGGTCAGGAGTCTTCTAAAATGCTTCAGTTTATATGACTTGGTTTTTCTTTTTCTTTTTTGGTTCCATCAGCATGGGCTGCAGTGTGCATTTCATTGACTTCTAATGAATTTCAAATCATTTGTCATGCTGCAGGGGAGTTGGAGTTATAGGTGAACAGCCGGTTATACTTCCTAGGACAGGATTTGAATACTCATCTGCATGCCCACTATGCACTCCCAATGGTAGAATGGTAAGTCGTGGCAATGTTCTTTCTCTTCCTGAAGAGTGATTGTTGGTTTTTGCCTTTTCTTCCCTTAATTTGGAGCAGATGGGGACAAGGTTTGTGCTTATATGTCAACATCAATAGTTCCCGTGAATATTGAAGAGAGAGCATGATATGTGGCTAGTGTTCCTATGGCCTCAAAGCTTGTTTTTATCATGTATGGAATCCTGTCTTAATCACGCCCGTACTTAGGGATACGTTGTCTGGTTTACATTTCACCACCCGGCAAATTCCAGCACAGTGTATTAATGGGTGTTTGCCTTGCTGGCTGGCACCATGCCTTCTATTTTGTGGTTATATGCCTCTTTTTTTTTCATGGTGTGGTCTGCAGAAGTGTTCTCAAAGCTAAATTAATATATATATATATATATATATATATATATATATATATATATATTTGTTTTCATTTATTTTAGGTGCAAACGATTTTGAAAATTATGAACATTTCCCATTCATAGGCACGCTAAAAAAATCTATTTCTTTCATACAATTGCAGGAAGGTGAATTTGAGATGAAACACATTGACAAAGCAGGCTCACCCACGTTCAATGTTGCTATTGCGCCGTTCTCTCTCTCAATACTAGGAGATGGAAGTGATGCTTTTTGAAACGGGAATTGTGGACTCAGTTCTGAGAGGGTGGAGGAAGGGCCTCTGCATCCATTCACGTTTGTCAATTGAAGGTTTGAAAAACTGTAAAACAGTGTATTTTATCTGGCAAGTGTGAAAATCATCTTCTCTTTGGTGGGATTTTATGCTGTTGTCAATTGGTAGACTAGATGGATGTAAATTGTCAATGTTGTATGTAACAAACTTATCGAAGAAATATTATAGTAGAAATGATTTTGTTAAAATCTAGTCCTCCATGCTTCAAAACATATGAATTAGCCCACTGACTCTTGTTGACCTTTAGCTTTACTCGAAACTCTCACAATGTTGGTTTTTTCCAAGTACTTCCAATTGTCAATTGTACGTTTGGAATTAAGAAAAAACCAAGAAATGTTTTGATATATGTTATAGGTTTTCAAATATGAAGGATCAAGTCATAATCGAGGTGAGAATCTGAGGAGTGAAGAATAATTTACTCTCCACAATTTCATGAACCCATTAACATTTTGTGTCCACAATTCCAGTTGCAGATACTTACATGCTCGCACGCATTTCTTTTCTACCGGACATACATAGCTGCAAATGCATGATATATATATATATATATATATATATATATATATATATATATATATATATATGTTTTGCTAACCTTTTAAAATACCGAATACCACAGCTTTTGTACTTCTTGATCACTGTGTATGCCATTTATACGTGCCACATTTCTGCTTCTTGCAATATTGTCTAAAAGCAGCTCGAGAGCAAAATCAGGAATTCCTCATCACCAGAACATGGAAGGTATGCTCTCTCTCTCTCTCTGTCTCAACTAGTATAAATTTAGTAGTAATGTTTCAATAATTAATTTCTTAAGATTTTGATGTCAACGCTTGAGCTGTTTGAAAACCTTTATCTTGCCAATATTTCCCCAGGAATCTTCTCACACCTCCTGATATGATCAAAACCACTGATCCCAAGCTATATAGCATCAGTAACCATACTCACTTCCATATAGTTGCAAGAGAAACACGACGTAAGTTAGGAGAGAAGGCTATGAAACTAAATAAAGAACCAACATATATTGGTTCTGTATATGGTATAATTTTGTCGTACGTGTTTGTCAGATTTATCTCCCTCTGATGGATTGATTCTGAAATATGCTACGCATGAACATAATGTTTTAGATTAAACAAAAAAGAAACCCTCAATTTGGTGGACCTGTGCGCGTATTGATAAAATGCTGATATGAACAACTGCTAGCTGTAGCTCAACTATGAGAAATTCTTCTCCTAATTTGCAAATAGATGAACAGGGATTACCTCTGTTTTCGTTTTCTTTATTTTCAATATCAAGCAAGAAATTCCTAATCTGCATGCCATGCAAAGAAACTCTTAGCTTCTTCATCTGTTTTTTCACAAAATATAGACAGATTCCATATCAAAATCCATTAATGAAATTATTATTATTTTGGTTCTACCCTCGTCTTATTTGGTGTCATGACTCATGAGCAACCTTAACTCAGTGTCAGTCTCTCATACTCTTGTTGCTTGCTGCCTGTGCTTGCAATTTGTAACCAACTCAAAACCTTCCCTCCACTTTTACACAACTAAAATCTGCCAATAAATTGTGTTTAGGATCATATATAGTATTAACTAGATTTATTTTTTGCTCTTGCTACCTTGCTGGTCGGGTCAAATTTTATCTAACAAAATAAAGGTTCAAATGATAATAACCTAAGTAAATCCGAGTTAACTTGACTAACACGTGAGATATGAGATCATGATATCCTTTAAAATGAAAAGTGAAATAAACTACAAAGCTCAAGGTCTAATAATATAATTTTAAAGAATGAATTAAAAAAAAAAACATGCAAGAAAAAAAACCCGAATCAACTCTACAAACCCACCACTGGCGACATGAGATTGGGATAAACTAAGTCACCATGGGTTAATCTAACTTGCGATCCAGGATAACTCTATAGAAAGAAAAAACATTAAAAATAAAAAAGTTCAAGACTCAATAGTCTAATGTCAAATGATAAAATTTTAAAAAAATCCAAAACAACCCAGATTAACTTGACTAACTCAAGATAATCTCAGGGGAAGAAAAAGAAAGAAAATTAGAAAGCTCAAGGTCTAATAGCATAAAGTCAAATGATGAAATTTTTTAAAAATAAAAAAGATCGAAGTTAATCGGGTTAATCTTCGAAACCAATGACTCGGGTCATGAGATCAAGATGACCTCGTAGAAGGCAAAAACAAAAAAATCTCGAATAAAATTATCAACCATCAAAAAAGAAAAAAAAATAGCAATCACAATAATGAGGATCAAATTTGGTATAAAAACTAATGAAAAAAATAATTATGAAATATATTGCAAAAAAATACAAATTTTTTTTTTAAAAGAATAAGGACCACAAGTGGATAAAAACATTAATGAAACAAAATATTGAAGGACAAAACTGAAAAAAAAAATGTTAAAAAAATAATTAAAAAAATAGCAATTAAAAGAATGATGATCAAATTTGAATAAAATAAATAAATAAAATAAAATAAAATGCTAAGGGATAAAATTGAAAAAAAAAACAAATTAAGAAGAGGGTAAAAAACAACAATTAAAAAAATGATTACCATGTTTGATATATATATATATATATATATAAAAGAATCCAAAAAAAATAAAGATCAATAAAAAAAGAAGGGCCACTATTGAAAGATAAAATAAATAGAAGAATAACCCTGAATTTTGGATGACCCGACAAGAATTTCAAGGAAAAAAGAGAGGAAGGGGGGGCAAGAAAAAATCTCATCGTTGTCAAACCGTCATGGATTGCACCACACACACTACTCATTAGCTGTGCCTCAGCTGGACCTTTAAGACAACATGACAATTAGGACTTTTGGGCTATAATAAGACACCACACGCTCTCTTCTAAGGGCGTGAACGTCATCCACTCACTAGCATAACAATCATACATAGCATGCCACAACAGGTTGACTCGAAACCTAGACGATTCAAAGCCCTGACTGGGTTTAAAGTAGGTAAAATTCAGGGTTGCAATTGGCTTAATAAAACTCGCGAGACTTTTCGGGTCAACCTTGAACTTAGGTGACCCGAGATCAAACTATAAATACCTAGCCTCACATACTTGTTACAATAGTTAATAAAAAATAGTTGAGAAAAGTAATCGAATGCGTTAAAGTTGTTGTTTCAATTAAAGGGACAAAAACAAACTATTACTAAAGATAAAAGGTCTAGAAAGCATAGACGTTGTCTCACGCACAGAGAAGGCAATTAGATGTTTTTCTTTTACTCGACCCAACCTCATGCACACAAGCCTACCCCCCTTTTCTTGTTGGTTACTAGTTCATATTAAAGTTCACTTTATAAATACAAGAAGAAGGTTTTATTTTTTCACTGTGGAATTGAAAACTGATTAGTATATATACTCTATATTCACAAGAAGAAAGTTGTGTTTTTTCAATATGAGATAAAAAAATCTTTTTGGTTTAAAAATCTCATTATGCATAGAGAAGGCAATCATAGGTTTTTCTCTTACCCGACCTAACCTTATACACGCAAGCCTACCACCCTTTTCTTATTGGTTACTAGCTCATATTAAAGTTCATTTTATAAACACTAGAAGAATATTTTATTTTTTCAATGTGGGATTGAAAGCTGATTAGTATATATACTCTATATTCACAAGAAAAAAGTTGTATTTTTTCAATGAGAGATAATAAATCGTTTTGGTTTTAATACTTCAACTTAAAAAGAGAAGATAATATCTTTCCAATGTAGGATAAAAAACCTTTTAAAATAATCTTTTAAACTTAATTATTCACAATATATATACCCTACATTTATATGGATTGTTTCTTAATTTTTTCATGTGGGATATTAAAATCTCAAATATTTTTTTGGTTTTTCCGGGTTGACCCGGGTCAACTCAGGTAAACTGGGACCAAGTTCTTTGGTCGGGTCAACCCCTATGCTTAACCATTAAATTCTAAACCTAGGCTCAACTAACAATCTCAATATAAAACAAATTCAATGTTGAAGGGTGAGATAAATTAATTTAATTACAAAAAAAATATTTTTAAAAGAGCAAGATCTAACAAAGAGCCTAAAAAAACTAAGGCAATATCAGGTCAATTTAATGTTAAAAGAAGAAATAAATTAATTTTATCTAATTAAAAAAATTTCTTCTAAAAGAGGTAAATTTAGCAAAGACAAAAATAAAACTCAGGGCAACTTGTGTTACTTTTAGAAAGTCAGAAAAATCTCATCAAAAATAAAAAAAAATACCGGATGATGAAACAAAAGAAACCTGAGTTAGCCTAGCTTAACTTTAATAACCTACAACATGAGATATGAGCTAGAGATAACATCGCAAAAAAAAAAAAAAAATCATGAAACTTAAGGCCCAATAAGTCACTGTCAAATTATGAAAATGAAAAAAAAAATTAATTTTTTTTAAAAAAACTTAAATGAATAAAATAATTAGGTATTAAATTGAAAAACAAAATAAATGTAGGAAATGATTAAACAAAATGAGCAATAAAAAATGAGGATCAAAATTGAAAACAAAGTTAAATAAATAAGGACGGAATAAAATAAAAATTAATGCAAAGAATTAAAAAATAGAAATCAAAAGAATGAAGATCAAATTGGATAAAATTATTAAATTAAATAAATGCAAAGAGATGGAATTGAAACAAAAAAAACTTCAAGAAGCACTAAAATCAAAACAAATATAAAAAAAAGAATGAAGATTAACTTTGAAACAAATACAAATTGGAGGGCACAATTGACTTTTTAAAGGCTCGGCACGAATATCAAGGCACAAGAGAGAGAGAAGAAGGGGAGGGGGGGGAACTTTCATCGTCATCGAACTGTCGCCAACCAAAGCAAGCTCGCCACTTTACGCGTCGTATGAAATGGCAGTTGATAGATTTTATCCATTGGAATACACCCTATACACCTCTAGTTTGGTGTATGGGATGATAACACGCCGACGAATGAACACGTCACCCTTTTATATATTTATTAATATTTTAATAATTTAAATTACTAAAATTCCCTTAAGAGCAACTTAATATTACAAAAAAGAACAAGCAGCAAAGACGAAAACACCCTCCCAAGCTAGGCTTAAATTTTTTTTAAGTCAAAGGTTAGACATGTCATTTAACTATATAAAAATATGTAAAGACAATAAAAACCCTCTTTGCAAGGTCAATATTTTTGAGTTTTTAAGGTATTATCATCCTTTAATTATGTAAATAAAATTATAAATATGTAAAAGCCCCTAGAATAATTTTATTATATATAAAAAAATTAAATGACTAAATTATTCCTGATCAATTGATAAATAATATTTTAATTCTTTAAAAAAGACGACTCTACCTCTACTAGCAAGGCAATTGTTCAGTATAATAAAAATAATAATAATTAATACACTATATAAATCCATAATATTTTTCCTTACATGTTACCAGATATTTCGTTGTTTATGGTAGTGTTACGAAACTATTATCAAGTGTTGTCGTTTTTTTCCATCTGACATAAATCCCCCATGTTATCCGCGTGGCTTGCTTCTCTTACAATTTTTTTCTAAATCATAAATAAATAAATAAAAGACATACACACACACAAAAAGACAATTTTATAGGGCAAAGGAACATTCTCTTGAAATTGCATGCAAGGAACCAATTAATTTAATCTATTAAAATATAGTACCTCACGTTGCTAGCCAGGTGGACATATATAGGAAGGATTGGCTGCTTCCCTTCTATTACCAAAACCCTAACGTTTTTTTCAATAATTAATACCTCGACATTATTGTAAAGTTAAATTGTACGTAGCGTGTGGCTAATGTATTGTTCTTGCTTGGCAACCAAGTTTGTCCGAATCTTAATTGTCTTAATATCTTCCACTGCCTTCAAGCTTTCTTCCAAGAATGTGGGGCCCTTCATTCCCCCTTCCACCTCCTCGTTATTACAACATTATACATCACAAGAAAACTAGGAAAAAAGAAAAGCCTCAGGCATGAGCTATGAAGGGCGCACAAAATTAAAAGGAAAAAAAAAAAAAAAACTGTGTAATATTTCCCTCCTGACTCATTTCTTTTTCGTTCTTGCTTTTGGTCCCGTTTTCCTTTTTTATTCCTCTCTCATGACTACTTAAATAGTAAGAGTTTAGGAACTGTTTCATAATACAGTAATAATTGTTTTTTAAAGTATTTTTATTTAAAAATAAATTAAAATAATATATTTTATTTTTAAAAAATTATTTCTAACTTTACTGACGAACTAAAATTTTATATATATATATATATATATATATATAATTTAAATAATAAAATAAAATCTTTAAAAAACACGGTGCGAAAAAGCCGGTGATGTTGGGAGGGGGCATCCGAAAGTTAAAAAGACGATGTGGTCACCACCTGCGGGTAATGCAAATCAAATCACCCCTTTTATCACCCAAAAACAATCCCGTGCGTCACGTTTTATTCTCAGCATTTGCAACCTAATTTACAAGCCAATCAAGATTCTTCCTAACAAGTTCATCTGCTTCCTTGACCACCACTCCACCCCTCGGTATGCTACTGTTGCAGGAAGCTGTGACCATAAGAAAGTCAGCATCTTGTGCAGGAAGCTGTGACCATTTTCCGGTCACACAGCCCAGCAAAACCCAGGTCCAGGTGGGGCCAGGGGTCCCCACCCAAAGACCACCCGTCAAACACCGATCTCTTGCTTTAACTGATGGCTAAAAGCTAACATCATGATTTGTATTTGTATTATATTATATGATTAGTAAGGCCCAATGTGCCCGTAATCACACTAACAAATGTTCCCAAAACGAAGGGTTTTCTTTGTTTAGGCTGTTAATCTTCAAGTTAATTATAGCTCAAATGGGTGCTTACAAAGTCATTAGTCAAGATTCAGAACTCAAGAGAGACAACAGCTCCAGTCTCCAGATCTGAAGCTACACTCTCCAATGTCCTTTCCAAACACAGGGTCGCTTTATTCCCTTGTTGGCAATAGGCATCCCACGCACAATAACCATTCTTGTACTCGAAAAGCTCATGCAGCTCAACACAGTATCCAAATAATTTAGTGTCTTGCCCCTGTTTCTCTTTAAAAAATGGTAGTAATTAAGCAATATCAAGAAAAACTTGAAAAGACCCAAAAAAAGGCTGGAAATCCAAGAAAAGGGGGACAAAAACCTGAATGTTTTTAACAATTTTATATTTGCATGCATGTAAAGAGGATGATGGTACTGTGCAAAGTGTCTGATCTATTTTCAAGATTTTTCTTTTCTTTTCTTGAAATAATAATAATTGAAAAAGAGAGAAGCTTATGCTCAAAGCAGGCCATCCTTTCATTCCCCCCCCCTCTCTCTCTCTCTATATATATATATATATATCTCCTCTCTTTTTCTTTTTCTTTTTCTTTTTTATATTTAGCTCCTTTATTTAGTTTTCCTTCCAGGGTAAAGAAGCAAAGAATCTTCTTGCGGGCTCTTACACACCATCACATTGTTCTTGCTTTCCCCTGTAAGCATCAACCTTTCCTTCCCTTAGAGAATTTAGCTGCTTCTTTCGTGTATTCATATTTTTAATACAATAAGTGATTTTATCTTTCTTTGAAGTTTGGAATCTCTGGTTTGTTCAAGGCTTTAATGAGGTCAAAATCAAAATGGGATTTAAGATGTTTTGAACTTCCCCACTGGGCCAAATCTTCTCTGGTTGTTGTGATGTTGATATATACAACCGACAATAGCAAATAGGAACTCTTCTCATTCTTCTCTGAAGTGTAGTCTATTTATGGCATCCACAAGCTCTGCTTGGCTTTCAAGTTTTGATGTGAACTCAGGAATGTTTGCGTGTTTTGAAAGCGGATTTGCGCGTTTCAGCTAGCTCTTCCACCGACCTACTCTTCTCGCTTTATATTCATAGAATTGTAGTCCCAATTCGTGCATTACGGACAATAGCTCAAAGCTTTAATTTCACAGAACTGCTCTGTTATTCACATTAATTCAGTCATTCTTTTCCTTTAACCTTTGAATTGATTCTCATAACAATTTTCTCTCTTCCCTTTTCCTCTCATGAAATCATATCAATAAGCTTTCTTTTTAATCAAATTTCCATTCTTCAGCACTCCAATCATTCTTTGGTTGATTCTCTATCTTGTTTCATTCTACCTACAAGAGTCCAAAATCAGCTTCATTCCATTCTATATACAGTTATTGAACATTCAGACAAGTACAAGTGACAGCATGAGTTTTACAACAGGATCACCCGAGGATACCTGGCAACCAGTCATGACTGCCAATACAACCAGTGCCAGTTATTGGCTAAACTGGAGGTTTTTCCTCTGTGCTATTTGGGTCTTAATCTTGATGACGATAGCATTAATTCTTATATGGAAAAAGGAACATCGGTGCGGAGTGGAACGTGATGGTGGAGGGAACAGGCAAGAGGCAGAAGCGCCTTTTTATGATGATGAAACTTGGAGGCCATGCCTGAAAGGAATCCACCCTGCCTGGTTGCTGGTTTTCAGAGTTTTTGCTTTCTTTGCTCTCTCGGTGCTGCTCATCATTTCTGTATTGGTGGATGGAGGCAGTATATTTTACTTCTATACTCAGTAAGCTTTACTTTTTTCTTGAGCTCATCTCTTTCTTTGGATGAATTTCAGACTTTGATGTTAGTGTTTAGTTCTTTTTTTGGCATTTCAATTAGGATTTTCTTGTTTATATTATTACCTTTCCATTCGATTTGTGAGAGGAAAAACAAAAGAAAAGTTTTTTCTTTCTTCAATGAACAAACTTTAGTAGCACAATGGACATTAGAAACAACAAGGACCAAGGAATATTTGAGTCACCTTCATGTGTGCCAAGCCAGATCAAGATATCCATATTACTTGATCATTTGAATAATTGATTTCAACAGATTATCTTCAATGTTATTGACTGGTGATGTTTCTTGGTCCTGAACAGGTGGACTTTTACTTCAGTCACAATTTATTTTGGGGTAAGTTCTAGGTCATCGATAGACCTCCTCTCAAGTTTTTTTAAAGTGCCTAATTGTCTCGTTTTTTCCTATGTCTGTTATTTGCTTAATGATGATCTCATTTCTGTAGCTTGGTTCCTTACTCTGCATACGAGGTTGCTATCAATATCACAAAAGAGCTGGTGATAAGAGGGTTGATAATGTAGAGGCAGATCCAGAGCGAGGAACTCGTGTATCTCCATCAGTTGGACAGAGTTTTAACACTTCCATGGCAATGAAAAGCTCAAACTCCCACGAAAGACTTGATGTTCGCCAACCTGCAGGGAAATTGGCATTCATCTTTCAAATCATTTTTCAGGTAACTTGTCTGAAAATCAAATTTGGCCAAATTTATTGTGCTTTTATATCTTATCCCAATGAGAAAGTTTGAAGGCAATTAGCTTATTTTCATTCGGAACCTCTAAAGAGCACCTTTCACTGTCCAGGATTAGAAAATAGAGTGTCTGGCGCTGGCGCAGTAACTTCTAAGTTTAAGTATGCATGTACTTTAGTTTATTGTGTCCCTGTGAGGACGGGGCCTCAACTTTTCGTTTGTTAATGATAAATTAAGAGTTCCATACCAGGGCATAAGAGCTGAAAAGCAGGGTCATTACTCATTTACCAAGGGACTACTCTTTCTTGACATTCATATTTGATTTTGGAAAGTTCAGTTTGGACCTAGATAAGACAGTGAATCAAGGGGATACAAAACTGTGTTTTTATGCATTTTCCCTTTTACTTCGAATACATCATTGATTAGATGGATTCAATTATTTGAATATGGTAAGTTGTTTACAATTATTTTTCATGATTTCAGATGAATGCTGGGGCTGTTGTGCTCACAGACTGTGTCTTTTGGTTCATCCTTGTCCCGTTTCTTGCAATCAAAGATTACCACCTAACTTCTGTAAGCTATAATTACTGCTCCAATTTGTGTTAATTTTAGAAGTAAAACCATTTACTACTCTTAGATATGAAGGTCACGCACAATCTCATATCGGCATCTCAGTAGAAAAAGATGAACAGCAATCCAATATTTAGTTACTAATTTTCTTGTTTTCTTGGTTTTCTAAACAATACATTGCTCTTTTTTATTGACAGTTGATTATAGGCATGCACTCACTCAATGCTGTTTTCCTACTTGGTGATACTGCTTTAAATTCCTTGGTAAGCTGTCTTGGCTTGAACCACAAATCATTTCCAGCTCTTTCAATGAAATTATTCACAAATTCTAGCTTGTTATTTCTTTCAGAGGTTTCCTTGGTTCCGGATCGCATATTTCCTCACATGGACAATAGTTTATGTCCTATTTCAGTGGATTGTCCATGCCACTTTCAGACTTTGGTAAAATCATTTCCTCTTCTCTTTTTATGATGAAATCAAATTTATCATTGTTTTCTAACAGTAGAATTCTGTTATTGTCTGAACAGGTGGCCATATCCATTCCTTGACTTGTCATCTCCGTATGCTCCTTTATGGTATTGACCCTTGAGCATTGAACCCTTTAATTCTGCTACAAGTTACGTTCAAACTGGAAAAACTTAGCATAGAACGATAACAACACACCGCTTAAACCATTGATATAACTTTGCAATCGGCTTTCTGTCAATAATCATGTCTATTAAGCATTTATATACAGTGTCTACACTCTAAAGAAGTAAATACTAATGCATTTCTCTTCTCTGAAATTGAAATATTTGCAGGTACTTCTCGGTAGCAGTAATGCACATCCCCTGCTATTGTGTTTTCGCTTTTATTGTAAAGCTGAAACGCACAGTGTTTTCAAGATGGTTCCCAGACTCCTATCAAAGTCTGAGGTAGCTGGACTTGGAAACTTGGAGAGGCAACACCGTTTCAAAGAACATGTGAATTTCTCTGTAGAAAGTTGTGGCAGCAGAATAGAAATGAACAGAAGAACGCAGGAAGCATAAGAGACTGTTCACATCCTTGCCTTGACTAATCATTAAGTTAGTAAGTTTTGGAAGATTAAAGAAATGGTCAAACAAGAAAGCGAAATTCTTAATTTGTATAGCCATTTGTTAGAGGAGTGGTAGTTGTAACTACGTAGTGATACTGGAAGAAATTAGATGAGAAATTCTTTCTCTCATCTCTTCTTTCAATTCTATTATTTTTTCAATGATTTCTTTAATTTAATTTAATTTAATTTAACCTATTCTATCTCCTTGTTAGATTTTAATATTTTACTAACTTGGAAAAGTTCCAACCAGGGTTTACAGTAGCTACAATTATAGCAATGTAAGGGTGGGATAGGAAAAGGAAATTAGAGTGTGATTGATATTATGATAATAGTTATGATTTAAAGTGTTTTTTGTTTAAAAATATATTAAAATAATATATTTTTTTTATTTTAAAAAAATTATTTTTAATATTAGCACATCAAAATGATTTAAAAATATAAAAAAATAATAATAATTTTAAGTAAAAGAAATTCAAGTTTTGATGGAACACGGTTTGAATTAGGATGTGTTTGATATTGTGGGGGTAGTAGCCAGTGGCGGAGCTAGAAAATATAAGGGGGCAAATTATTAACAAATATTTGGTATTATATTCTATATAAATATGTGTTATATATAAAAAAATTAATTTGAAATACATATACTAACTCATATAAAGTAAAATTAATTTAAGAATATTTTTAAAATAAAAAAAAATATTTTATAATTATTCTTTTAAATTTTTATATTTTAAAACTATTTCATAATGACTTTATTCTTAATTTTATTAAAGATATTCTTTCTAAATATATATAATTAAACTTTCATTTATCTATTTCTAAATCTTTCTTGGTAACAATTCTTTGTTGACTTGTTGTTTTATACAAGTGGGTTAAATATAAATATTAATATATATTTTTAATTTTTTTATTGTGTCTCTAATTTTTTAAGTTATTGAGTACTTCATTTTAATTACTAGTAAGTTGATCACCATTATTTTCATGTGAAATTCATAACAAAATACATATTAATTCATCAAAACTCATTTTAATTCATATTCATATGCATATAATATTTATTCATGTACATGTTAATTTAACAAATCTAGAAATTATAATAAACTCTAATATTTTTAATAACTAATTATTAAGGAATAAAACTAAAATTAGACAATGAAATAAATAGAAAAAATAAAAGAAACTCAAATAAAACATAAAGCATAAAGCATAAAAATATTACTTACTTAACTAATTAATAGTTTAGGATTTGAAGAAAATTTTTATAAAAGAAAGATAATAATTCAAAAAAAAAAAAGCTTTGATCAATTAGTAATTAATAAAAAAAATTAAACTTGTTATGTTATTATATTAAAATTCTAATATATATATATATATAGTCTAATTAATTAGTTTTGTGTACGGTGGCGGAGCCACAAAGGGGGCAATTGCCCCCTTAATCCCCATTGTGGCTCCGCCACTGGTAGTAGCGATTCAAAATGTTTTTTACTTAAAAATACATTAAAATAATATATTTTTTATTTTTTAAAAATAATTTTTGACATTAACACATCAAAACGATCTAAAAATATATAAAAAAACAATAATTTTAAGTAAAAGAAATTCAAGTTTTGATGGAAGATGGTTTGAATTAGGGTGTGTTTGATATTGTAATAGTAGTTGTGATTCAAAGTGTTTTTTTTACTTAAAAATACATTAAAATAATATTTTTTTATTTTTTTTTTAAATTCAACATTAACATATTAAAACGATCTAAAAATATATATAAAAAACCCAATAATTTTAAATAAAAAAATTTCAAGTTTTGATGAAACACAATTTAAATTACGTTCACGAACAGGAACTTAGTAAACCTATTCACCACCACCAATGTAACTTCTTTCCTTTGGATTTGCGTAATCCCTCCACAAAGTCCATACTTAATATCAACAAAAAATCCTTGAAGTGAAAGAGGTTGTGATAGACCAGGAATTAAGACATATGCACCTTTATTTCTTTGACAAGTACGGCATTCCTTTACTTACTACCTTACATGTTTTTGTTACCTGATTAAACTGCCCTAACCACCCATTTTCCCTTTTTATTTAGGTGCTCCTTCCACATTGCTTGATAATGAAGTTAACTTAGACCACATCGAGCTATCATTGTCCTTCATTATTCCTAGGTTGCATAAGCTTATTTATGCCAATTATGAGGAACTTTCCAGCAAGTTGTTAAGTTGTGTCAATTCAATGCTTTATAACTTGGTAGATTCAATACCTCTCAACAATACATCTTAACCTTGCCACTTCAAAGACATCTATAGTTTCTTATAACTAGACACAATATTGTCTAAGGTAGCCAACCACCAAATATCTAATACCATGTTCCCTTACATCCTCTATTTAAAGTCTCGACGCATGGTTATTCAAGTTATAGTTCTACCATTGGATGTTTCCACTATTAGAGCTTTAATTAGAATTATATTGCATTAAAGCTTGGTAGGTGATTCTATATTGATAAAATTATGGGTACTACTAGAATCTATCAATATGAACAAAATATTTATCAGCTTTATCAATCACTCTCAATATATTGAAATCTAGTGTATCCTTTAATGCATTGAAATATATACGAGGATAGATTCATCCATACTTAATTTTACTCTTCACTGTCTACTTTTTTATTATCCTCTTCATCTTTCACTATATACAAGGATAGATTGAATGCAACTTTTTGTTCTTGCATTTATGACCTCGTACAAACCTCCTTTTATACTAGAAATATAGTCATTTAGCTCTTTTTTCCTCGAGATTTCAAGTTTTTTATGATTTGGTAGGTTTCAGGATTGGATTGTACATTGATGTAGGAAATAAGGTTATTTTAAGGTGGTTTTGAGTTGTTGGTGTTTAAAAAAAATGTATTTCTAGAATATGTTTATGATGCATAGATTTTGACTTGAGCAATTTGAATAAAGTCATGTGTAGAGTATTAGTAGTGTTGTTGATATGTGGTCTTTTGTAGGCAAAAGTATTATCTTGTAGAAAAGCAAGGTTATAAGCTTGCTTTAGAGTTTTGGGTTCAAACATCTTTACCTGATTTTTTATTTCTACCTCCAAACCTCTTAAGAAAAACAACATATCTTATTTTTCATTGATTTTTGTCTTATTTCATAATATATTGAAATCTTGAATGTATGTTTTTATGCTGTTAGTTTACCTTAAATCCATAAAATCCTCTAGTGGATCATTCTTTCCCCCACAATTAGCACACAAAACTTCAATATACTCATTCCAACTTACCTTTAGACCTCTCAAACTTCTTGTATAGAGCAATGTCATCTCACAAGGAGTATAAAGCCAACTTAAGTTTCTCTTCATCATCTATCTCTTCCGTATCAAAATATTATCTTTTCCTTATCAAAATACTTACCGCAATTATATAACCTTGTGCACATCTTCACCATAAAGAAGGGAAAATCACGTTTAGGTCTATGAGTCCTGTGATGTAGCTACCCTTCTTCACAAGTTTCGCATGTTTTAGCAGCATAATCATCCTTAGCTGTGAATTTATCTCTGCCAGCACTAGTCTCACCAGCAGTTTGTTGCAATGCCTATAGGATTGATGTTTGCTGGTAGGAAAAACCAGCAATGAGATCCTTCAACTCACCTAGTTTGATTTCATGACTAGACTTGGTATTTTCCAGTTTTTTATTACAAGAGTCTAGCATTTTTAACATCTGCTCACTTTTCCTTCTTTGTTCCCTATTATTTATAGTTTCTCTCGTTACTGGTTTGTAGAGAGAGAGGGTGTTGGTGCTGCTGCATTGAAGCAAGGTCCAAAGAAAAAAAGGAAAAAAATAAACAGAAATCATTATTTCGATTCCATAAGTAGGTTAATAATCAATCACATGAATCGTGTTTATATTTACAAAGAATGAATCAACAAGAAACAAAATCCTCATCCAACCTCAAAAATTTTGATACAACAACATAGGCCACTTCCGCTAGTTCAGCCAACACCTCGAGGTGCCAGGCCGCTTTACAATAAAGACAATATACACAAGGTACACTACAATCACATGTGATTAAAGAAAATTGCTTGGCAAAGAACCCATTAAAATAATAGCATCATTATCCTTGTGATCCTTTACTTTTTCCGGATTTGCCTTTGAAAGTAATCCGGAGAACAATCCTAGATCCATAGCAGAGCCCGATCTCCTTCCCAGAATGAGACCACTGGCCTTACTGCTCAAGCTACTGGTTGACTCCATGACCTCGTCTGTCCTGAGGTGTGCCCCACAAGAGCAATTTGTAAGCTTGCTGAAGCAGGGCTTGTGGAATACTGATTCGCAAGAAGCACACCTTTCAATTTCGCCTTCCTGTTTAAGTTGTTTTCAACTGTCAGAACGTATCTATGAAGACTTTTCAGTTATCAGCTACAAGGACCATATAGGAGACAACTTTCTGGTGCTTGAGCTGAAGGGCTATTCACTAGATTATGATATACATCACTACCTGGAAATCTTTAATTTTTTTCCATAAAACATTCATCATACTAACGTTAAACAAAGCTATTCTATGCTAATGCCTACCTGAAAAGGAAAAATGAGTGAGGATGGATCATTACAAGCTTGACGGGCACTGCAGGGGACTCCCACATCACAGCATATGAGGCATTGCTCTGTTATATGCTCCAGGATTTTCCTTGAAACAGTTTCCACCATCACTGGTAGTGCTGCAATAGAAATAGAGACGAGTTTAAGAATAAAAAACAGGGTTGCACAATTACACAGAGTTCAGATATCTATATCTATGTACAGATCCTTAAGGCATGTCACTTCCACTGACAAAAGGAAAATGTAGGGTGCGATAAAGAAGTATAAAAGTGATAAAAGGAGATTAAGTCTTTGAAAAAAGTATATTAAGCAAATTGTAGTCGTTGGCCTAGCAACAGACTCAAAGCCATATGAGCATAATCAATGGCATATGATTACTATTTTATTTCACATGAGAAACAGTAGTCGAGGCCTATTTGACTGAAAAAATTACAAGAGTGAGATTCCTGAATGGTTAAGAGTCAGTTAATGCACCAGAGAAATACAAGCAAAAACTGCCCCATAATGTTACAGAAATTGATGATATCAAACAGTGGAATAAAAAAATAAAACTTCACACCCAGAGAGAAAGGAACATTCAACGGAAGGGCATGTCAAAAGTTAGGAAAAGAAAAAACAAAACTAGACCAGCCAATTACAAAGAAATGTTCAAATCCAGCCTAGTTGCTTGCAAAGAAATCAACATAGATATATAGTAGTATTGGAGACTTCTGCACATGCAAACAAGGGCGGAGACACAAATGGATTCAACAAAGCATAGCTTCGATGAAATATCTTCTCACCAAAATACTTAAATGGAAGTTATGATTAGATGTTAACCTGCAAAAGCCCCTTTTGAGAGATCTATGAGGTCTCTAAGGGCAAAAAAATCATTGCCTTCAAGAAGATATCTTCGAGAACCGAGTCCTTCATTGATGGTCCTGCAGAATGGACATCGAACATATGAAAGCATAGTTCCAATTTTTTTCCTGACATCCATGATATGGTGCAAGGCTGGGACCTTGGAGAATAGGAAAGGATTGACCGCACTTACACAAAGCATGGGCTGCAAAAGAAAATTCATTAAGGGCATCTGGCAACTTAGACAAGAACTTTGCATTGAATAAAAAGCTTAATATGAATTCTAAAACACTTTTTAAGTTGTAAACCATCAATAAACATGAGTGTTTATTATCTAAATGAAGAATTGTAACAAGAACCACAAATTAGATTGAATCTCCCAGTATATAGGCATGTAACGGATACCCTGGAATGGAGTGCACATCTATACTCATTTTTACAAGCATCTTAAATCTTACCAAATACAACCAGGGAAATGCTAGACAGTTGGACTTTCTATCATCAGTTACTATTGACTTTTTGCCCATTGCATTTATGTAAGCAAGTACAGGATGTGCTTGGCAAACATACTTTCATGGATTTGGGTCAACCATTTCTCTATCCCTCGAATTTAACAATTTCTTCCAATCGAGAAGCACCTAGTTATGCAGAGATTGTGCAAATGACAACAGAAGGACAACTTTTCAAATTACCTGTTCATAGATGGAATCCAGGTATGACTTGGCCAACTGAGAAACTGGGTATTGAATAAAATCCCAATAATGTAGAACTCTTGCTGGCAAAACTGCAGTCTCATTTGTATGGCATGAAGAACAAAATAACTGACCAGTGTACTCGCAAAGTCGAGGCTTTCCCCACCCAAGTGTCTGTACAAAGTCCCGCATTAATGTCATCCCATCATCAAAATGGTTGTGGCATCCGGCACAAGTATAATGTTGTGCTTCTAGCATCTGTTTAGTAGATTTGAATGGCCGAATTTCAACAATAAGTGAAATTGTCTTCCCTAAAGCGGAAATATTTCCTGCATATTCCCCTCTGCTAGAAAATACAGACTGAGGAACTAGTGTTCTTGCCGCTGGGGAACTAGGAAATGAATCTCGAGGAAACAAGAACCAAACCAGTGCACTTGGGGGGCTGGAAAAGAACCCAGAATGGATAGTTGAATGTAAGCACTCCTGAATAAGAACACTTCTCTCAGAAACAACATCTGGAGATGCATTCCCAAATATTTTTCTAGATTCCTTTTCCACAGAGGACCATGGAGAAGGAAGAGTCCAGCCCTGGTCAGCAAATAATGATTTCAGCCTACGATAGAGTGTATAGAAATCACGATACCTGCGTTCAACCTCCCACTGGTTTTTGCCGCTCCATACCCTTATTATATATGCAGTATATTCCTTCACTCCAACCAACCTTTCACTAAGTGAGACATCTCCCATCTTCTGCTTTGCACCTACAACTTCAACCCTATCAATTCTCTGTGGCTGTGTAATTAGCATATAAGCCTCATCAGTACCAGAAGTAGAAGCAGTTGACATTAATAGCTGTGACTGAAACATGTGATTACCCCGAGGAAACCTGGCCCCTGGAGACTCAACAGAATCAAGTAAAATTTCTTCCATTTCATTAACAATCTCATCGTAAAATTCAATGAGCTCAGAATTCTCTTCCTGCCAAGAAAATTCAGGAAACAGATAGGAATATAAGCATCTTAACAAGCAACTTGAGAGCCGCGATGGAGAGACATGTGCAACAGTAAAAAAGAGGCAGTTAACCAGTGGAAAACATAGATATTGAAAAATATACTTTTGAGACAGATGGTTTCTGTGTTGCTTAAAACTCTTCCAGACACATACTAACATGATGAAAACTACAAAGATTCTAAATTGCCAACATGATGCTATTTACTCAAAATGTAAAAGAAACACGAATTATAAATTGCAACTTGATGCTTTATGAGAGTATGGGTCATTCTAGAGCTCACAGGTTTGGCAGGGAGTTTAATTTTCCAATGGAACTCAGTACACATATTCATATGCAAACACTGGTAGAAAGTTTGACAACATCAGCAGTAAAACATAGCCGTGTTCCTAAATACACACAAGTCAGATTCTGGAACTGAGTTTTGATAGAAGAACGAGCATGTAAAACATGTTACTTGATACATTGCCATGCAGATAATGAAAGTCAATTTGTCAAAAGCATCTGTGCTTCCCATTTCCATCCTTGAAAGATTATTTTCTGTGTGCTATATATGATTGCCAAGCATCCACAACAAAACATCTAATAAACATCTACAAATCAATTTTATAGTTTATAAACTTAGGAGAGTTGTTGAAGAAACATCAGTAAACCAGCAATAAGGATGCGAACCCGTGAAGAAAATAGTCACTAAGTAACATTTGGAGACAAACCTTAACCACCGCAGGATGGTCTTTGTAAGGAATCACAGAACCAGGAGCATCTTCTGATGCTTTCTTCATGTTATTTTCAAGCATTGACCGAGTTGAATTTATTTTTTGGTCCACAATGAATTCTGCACTTGCATTTTCTGAATATTCACCTGTGCGGGAACAAAGTTGATTGGTTGTATCAGAAAAGGGGTCTGCCTCTACTTTTAAATTCCCAGCCTCTTCATTTTCCAAAGTTACGTTGTCATCAGTGCAAACAACTTCCCCGGATTTCACAGATGGATTCAGATCATCCACATGATGATCTGTAAAATCCATTCCTAACCCTATGGGAGATTTTTCTACCAGAGGTTCCTGCTCCACCTCAAAGACACTACTAACCGGACAATTTTTATAAAGCTCTGTTGTATCATTAGCACCTTGGACTTGATTGCAGTTAAAAGAAATATTTTTAACATCTTCTTCCTGTGGTTCACAATAGCCTGGAAAACCAACTGGCACGATCGAGGTACCTTTATCATCTTTGGCTAATTCATGACCACCTTGCACCTGACAACTGGCTACAGGAATGTCTCTCACATCTTCCACTTGGTCCAGGACAGAATTCTGTACACCAAAAGGGACCTTAGTAGCAGAATTGAGCTTCTCTCCTGAACCATCAGCTGCACAGTCTCTGATGCCAGCATGTTCCTCCATCAAACCTTTCCCTATTTCTGTTTCACCAACAACTGGTGCCACAGTCAAAGCCACAGAAGTAGAACTAAAAAAGTTTCCATCAGTCTCCTGACCCTGCTCCGGCTGCTGAAATTTATCTAAGGTAAAAGAAGCTCCAATGCCTCCCCTTGTTTCTAGTTCAAAATCATCCCAATCCTCCGACCCAAAAGCCACAGATGAACTCATAATCAACGGGTTCGCATCACCAACTTTCCCTTCCTCGCCAAGCAACACATTCTTCCGAAAATTCATATTCTTCCTATTCTCATCATCCGAACCACACCCATACATCGAATCATCATCTTCCGAATAGCCATATCTAGACGAACCCCCATCTTCCCCTCTCTCCACTTCCCCTCCATCAAACCCCAAACCCACCTCCACATCCAACCCACTTAAACAACCATCATTCTCTCCATTCTCAATTCCCAAACGAGCACTCTCCCGCTTACTATCCATTTCACTACCACGAATTTCCAACCCATCAATCCTATTTTCTTCAAAACTGCTATCTAAACAATCAATACCCGAATTTGAAATCTTTTGATCCTCTAAGTTCCTATTATCATCAAACCCAAAATGGAAACTTTTCGGCCCCGGGCTAAAATTATCCAAACTTTTTAAGGACCCAACATCAGACTTTATACAATCATTAAAAGAAGGACCAAACGAATCACTACAAATACTAGGTGTGCCCATAACTGAGGTGGCGCCACAGTACCGATCGAACTCCGATTCTCCACATGAGGAATGCTGTGATGCTGATGCAGGCGATGCATCACCACCGTCCGGTTTGATAGAACCGAACGGATCAGAAGAGGTGGGCCTCGGGATGGTGTCGTGGGTCCCTTCTCCATTATGAATCATCTGATTATTATTGTTGTTGTTGTTGTTGGTATAACCGTAAGGATTTTGAGCTTTGATGTTGAAGAGTTGAGAAAGAGAAATGGAAGGAACGTGTGGGATTGGAATGATATAAAAAGTGAGAGAGTGATCGTAGCTGACCTGATAAAAGAGCGACAAAGCAGAGAGAGAGAGGAGGGAGTGAATGAATTTATGGAGGGTGGAGTCGCTGAGAGATTTGAGAGCAGAGGGACTCTCGGCTTTGTACACAGAGACAGAGAGGGATGGAGAGAGGAAGAGAGAGGGGAAGACTTTGGAAGTGTTTATTTTAATTTTGATTTGATGAGGTGGATTGGGTTGTATTACCTTATTTTGATTTTGATTGATTTTGATTTGACGAGGTGGATTGGGTTTTATTACTTTAATTTAGTTTGAGGGTATTTATGGTTATGCGAATGATTATTTTTTAAATATATTTTATTTAAAAATATATTAAAATAATAATTTTATTTTTATTTTTAAAAATCATGTTCAATACCATGAATGTATTATATGATATTTTTTAAAGTATTTTTTATTTAAAAATATATTAAAATAATATATTTTTTATTTTTAAAAAATTATTTTTATATCAACATATCAAAACAATCTAAAAATTATAATAACCTTATATAAAATAAATTATAAAACTTAATTTTTATTTAATCTAATATTGAAGGATAAAATTTTTTAAAAATAAAAAAGATAAAGTAAAAAAATCAATTCAAGTTAATCTCAGTTAACTTGTCAAATCTGAACTCGGATCACGATACTAGGATAACCCTATAAAAAATAAATCAAAATAAATTATAAAACTCAATAAAACCATAATAAAATGATAAAATTAAAAAAAAACAATACAAAAAAGAACATTATAAAACGACTGAAGTCTATCCAGGTTAATCCGCAAAACCTATAACCTAGATCATGAGATCGGGATAACCTTTTAGAAATAAAACTAAAACAAATCATAAAACTTAATTCTTAATCAATCTAATGTTGAAAAATAATAAAAAATATCAATAAAAATATAAAAAAAATTAAGTTAGCCAGATTAAGTTACCAGACTCATGACAAGAGTCATGAGATCGAGTTAACCACATAAAAAATAAATAATAACAAATCATGAAATTCAATCTTTATTAAACAAAATGTTATTGGATACAATTAGGGTAAAAAGCATATATTAAAACATACAAAGGTAAAATAGAAAAAAAAAAATCCACCAATGAATAGTGTTTGTGTGAGGTGGTGCATAGTAAAAACATATCCTTTTTAGTTGTTGTAAATTAGCCCATTGGCCAGTGCTATGTCATTAGTTAGTTGGAGAAAAAAAAATTAAGAGCAAAGAATAATTTGTTTAGGCATTGGTATCATGTCTTTTAAAAAATAAATTTTAACCATAAATTGAATGTTATTTTTATCTAAATAGGAAAATATTTTATCCAAGTTAACCTTAGTTGACATACAAAATTTACGGAAATAATCTTGAAAAAAAAAACAAATTGAAAAGCTAAATCCTGAATTAACTTAATATTAAATGATTAAATCGATAAAAATATCATTTAATTAAAAAAAAAAACATAAATGAATTTAAGTCAACTAAGTAAACTCGCGATGCAAGTAATGCATGTTATCATATTCAATAATTTTTTTTATCTCAGAAGTTATTTTTCATTTAATTATATGACAATAAAATGCATGATAATTTTTTTATATAAAATATCTTTTAAAAAGTAAAAAAAAAATGATAAACACATGGGGTCAAGATAGAAAAAATAGATTATTAGTAACAAATAGTGAAATTGCATTCTTTTATATTTGAGTTAAATACAAAAATAGATCATCGATAACAAAGAATAAAATTATATTTAAAAAAAAAATAAGGGGAAAAAAAGCATTAAACCAAAAAAAAAACAAAAAATAAATAATAGTTTGGATGTTACGGATTAACCCATTAAACATGTGACCCCACTCATGGATTTAATTGTGTCCAATAATTTTTTTATCAATTTTTTAACCCAAGTATAAAATTGCAAATTCAAAAAAAGAACTTAAAAGAAGCCCATGAGTATGGGTCTAGTAGTCTAATGTGCCCAGGCATTAAATAAATCATGCATTCAAGCTCAACTTGCATGCATGAGCTTGTCTTTTATTTTTTTTAAAAAAAAAAGTTTTTAAAAGGCGGTTGTTTGTCTAATTTTTTGTTTGAAAAAAATAGTAGAGAAGACGTCATTTTTTTCTGTAGAATCCAATGACCAATGATAATTGGAAAAACAAGGCCTCAATTTTTTGCCTCAAAACCTATTCTCAACCTACTTTTTTACCCTAAACATATTTCTAAACCTATTTATAGCCTCAATAAAACCCAAAAGGGATCAAAAAACCAAAATCAACATGCACCAAAACACATTCATGCAGAAAAATCCACCTTATCAGGCAAGGAAATGGAAAAAAAACACATTGGTGAAACTTGTCTCGTGAAACGAAACTCATTTACATCAACCTGTATCATTTTTGTTGTTGGAACTGTCGTTAACGATAACTTTCTCTCTATATACTAGAATCTAATGGTCCTCACTTTTTCCTTTCATAAAATAGGACTAAAAATTAGGGAAATGGACTTTGGTACCAAAACTAAAATTTTGACAACTAAAAAGACCGATTACTTATAAAACAAAAGGATAGGGGACCAAAATAAACTTTTCGTATTAAATTTAAAGTCATCATCTATTTTACACTCCCTTTTCACTTTGGTCCTCTATCTTTCAACCCAATCCTCTCTCCAAAAATAATATGCAATTGAGTGTTTAATTGGACTAAAAAAACTCAATTGTTCAAAAAAAAAAAGTTAAAGGACCAAATTGAAGATTTAGACAAAATGGACTATTCTAATCCATGATAATTTGTGAGAGAGTGAATTATGCCTTTCCAGTAGTAAAAATACAACACGACTTAGTTTTTTTTAATGTTCACATTTTATTAATTAAAAGTGAAATTACAAAAGAAAATGTCTCAAAAACACTATGGACCAACAAAGAAAACATTGTTTCTTCTCTTTCTTCTTTTCATTGCGAAAACATTTTATGTTTTGATCATTGATTTTTTTTTTTCAATTTTATCCTTACACATTGTGTTAAATGAGATTTGAAGATGATAATTTGTTTCAATTAACTTGTTATGGGGTTCTTGTTGTCCAAAAAATATTGATACTAAATTGATGTTATATTTGGTATAATAGAATTTAATTTTATTTTTAAAAATAATTCAAATTTCAAGGATCAAATCTGACATTAAAATAAAAGGCAAATTTCTTTCTATTTTCTTTTTTTTTTATTGTTTATGTGGCATGCCTTGTAATTTTGGTCTAAAAAATTTTGTATTTTTTTTTAATTTTTGGTCCTTTTATTTTTTTAAAATTTTAGCTCAAATCCAAAACCTTATTTTGTTCATTTTATAGTCTTTTTAGTTTGAGAGAAAAGATAGAAAATCATTGGAAAAAGGAAAAAGATAGGGAAAATCATTGGTTTGCCACTTTTCAACAGCAAAATACATGATTTTAGTATTAATAAGTTTCATTTACAAGAGAAATATCATTTAAATCTTCAGACCCTTCATTTTTGCCATAATAAATAGACTGAGTTTTAAACTATTGTTAGATTTGGGTTAAGTATTCATTTTTTTTATGGATTAAAGGATGATTTAAGGTTTGAAATGAGTTTTTTTAGGTTTTAAGGTGTTTTTTTACTATTTCTCAAGTGAAAAAAAAGTTGAAAATTAGTTTTTTGGATCCTAAAAGTTGGTTATTGAATTCTTGGTGGCTAAAATCTATATTAGCAAATGAGACGAAATTTATTTTTTTAAAACAAAAATTTGGGCAAACAATACTTGATCTGCGTAATCTCATCTTGCCTAATTTAACATAAAGAATAATAAAAATAATAGAAGGCCAAACATACAAACTTGGCCTTGCAAGCCCAAATGTGTTTCTCTTTCTTCTTTTTAAGCTAGAGTTAGGGTGTGTTTGAGAATGTGATAATAGTTATGATTTAAAGTGTTTTTTTGCTTAGAAATATATAAAAAAATATTTTTTTATTTTAAATTATGATTTAAAGTGTTTTTTTGCTTAGAAATATATCAAAAAATTATTTTTTTATTTTTAAAAAATTATTTTTCACATCAAAACAATTTAAAAATATTAAAAAAAATTAACAAAAAAATTTAAATTTTTAAGAAACATGATTTAAATCGCATTTTCATATACATCCTTAGCACATCAAAACCAAGTACATGGATTCTTCTTAGAAGATCCACTTTATTTTTTTAAAAAAATCTGATTAAAATTCTTTAAAATAGAATATTTATGATTATATTTAGAATGTTATTCCATTAAATAACAATCAAATTTAAATTTGTTTTCATATAAGATTATTATATATATTTTATAATATTAACAAATGCCTTTTTTGTATTGCTAAGCACGAAAGCAGATCGATTTTTGGTTAAAAAGCAAAACAAACCAAAAATCTTATTTTTCTTAAGTTATGAATCAAACATAACCAACCAACCAAACAATTTAATCACGTATCAAAGTAGTCTAGAGAAAAGGATAACAAGCGCTAGGAAAAGTCATAAAGAAACAACTACTTCCCCCTCCGAAATTAAACAAAAAAAAAAATCATCTTGCATTATAAATTCAACCCCAAAAAAGAAAGAGACAAAAACAAAGTTAAGATAATCAACATACAAAATTAAGATTGCATTGTTCATGATTTTGTAAATTAGGACCCAGAGATTGAGAGAATATCTAATGTGTTTGAGGACGTTTTGGTTAGTTGCGATTCAAAAAAAATTTTAATTAAAAATATATTAAAATTATTATTTTTTTTATTTTTTAAAAATTATTTTTAACATCAACATATTAAAACAATTTAAAAATATAAACAAAAAAAAAATTAAATTTAAAAAAAACATGATTTGAACCGTATTCCCAAACAAGTTCATAGAAAAAAATGAGATAAGTGCAAGAAGAATTTAAGATTTAGGGTTTCAAAATAATTGTACCTTTTATATTTAGATTTAGTTTAAATCAAACTGATTTGGTTTAGTTTGATGAATTTTAAATTTTTAAAACAAAAACCTAATTAAATTGATTTTTTTTCCTTGGTTTTTTTATTTTTTTTTCCTTCTCTCTTGCTAGGTTTTTTGCTAACCCCTAAACATAATAAGGCAAAGAAGGAATATTACCATCGTGAGATTTTATTTAGATAGATTAACCAATAGCTTCCACGAAAGAAGTTAAATCCAGTGGGGATCCATGGATTCCTTGCACTCTAGATGACAAGAAACGCAGCGTTGGTCAGTTGACACGTTGCAAAGCATGGTCACTTGACTAATATTCACCAGGCAGCAATAATTATTCATATAATCAGTGTGAACATGTTTATTTTTATTTTTATTTTTGTATTTTAAAAATATTTTGAAAAAAATCAAAAAAAAATTATTTTTTTAAATTAATATTTTTTTTAGTATTTTGAAATTATTTTAAAATGTTAATATCAAAAATAATTTTTAAAAAATAAAAAATATTATATTGATATATTTCCAAATAAAAAATACTTAGAAAAACACTATAACTACACTCACAAACATCCTTCAAAAGCATCCACACCATGCTCTCTAGATTCAAGTTAAAATAGCTAAAAAGACATGTCTTTTTAGCTTGGTATATAAAAAAAGTTATCAGATTGAAAATTCTTTTTATTTTTTGTTATTCAAATTATATGTAAGCTACTGATATCTAAAGGCATAAAGGCATTCTCTAGCCTACTGATATCTGAAAGCTTTCTAACACAGGCATCCTGCAATTGATCATTAACTAAGATGAGAATTACTTACATTATCCTCTAAGGTACTCTGTTCTCGTCCATGGAACATTTCAATCTGCTGTCATAAAATGAGGAGTAGAATATCCAATATACATAAAGAACATGTTTCTCACCAAGCCGCAAGCTCATCACCCGATTACATCCTTTCAACATCTGTTTCCCATATTTTTAGTGCAAGATCATCTCTGCAAAATCAATCCAAAAACACCAATTCAATTCTCTTCCACGAGCAACACGACTTGGTTTTTTCCTTAGATTACTTAAGAACAAAAGCTCTCCAATCAATGATCATCAAAATGAAGGAAAAAAAGTTTTACATACCTACAGGTAATCATTCTGTTTCCTTCAGCATCACAAGCAAGTGCCCGGACAGTAGAAGAGTGGCCAGTGAGAAGATATCAACACCTGGCCAATTAGCAAGTAAAATGTGATTTTACATTTCTTTAAAGTTCTGAGTAGAAATCAGCGAGCTAAGCCAGACCAGTTCTATTTATCACATCTTGCAATCATTAAAAACATCAGCAAGTAATATGCAGCTTAACTATCTGCATGATGCCCTAACAAAAAAGCTTAAGCTCAGTTAGTGTCGCAATGAAGTTTCAACAACATCACTAAGCCCTTGCAGTTTTAAATTTATGGGGGAACAAGTGAAAAACCAACCTCAACATATTAGTAAAAGGTTATATCCGGCCTTCAATGCATTCGATTTCCCTATCAATTTTTGGTTTTCTAATAACACCCTTTCCCTCAAATGGTGTTGTTATTGCGTTCACTACCCCTTCCAACAGTGCACCTGCCATCAAGGAGGGCAATTTGCCTTTCAAAATCCACGCCAAATCCACTACACATGTTCATTTCTTTAAATTTTGACTAAAGTCCAATAAATTTTGAAACTTTAAAGTATAATATACCATTAAAAAAAAAAAAAAGACAAGAAACCTGTGTTCTTAGGGAGGCTACGCCAGCAACCAAGACCAGGTTTTTGAATGTACTAAACCAAGAGTTGGTCTTCTTCAGGAGTTCAAGGTCCTTTATTTACTCCATCTTTTACCATAACAAGGTCCCCTCCCCATCTTCTCTACTGTCAGGCAACAAAACCCACAAAGCTCTATTAGTTATATGAGATATGATATGACACCGAGTAGAAGAATTTAAGGACTCAAAAACTCCAAACCACGACTTTAATAACTAGAACTCATGGTGGTTTAAGATTCAGAATTTAAGTTACTAAACCAATTCTCTACAGTAACATCAAAGAGATTAAATATACGCATACTAAGAGTGTGTTTGGCAGTGTGGTAGCGGTTGCTTTTCAAATAGTTTTTCGTGCCGAAATACATGCCAATGATTTTTTTTATTTTTTTAAAATCATTTTTAACATCACCACATCAAAACGATCTAAAAAGTACAAATCAAATCCAATTTTAATAAAAAAAAAAATTTAAATTTTAGCAAAACACCATTTAGAACGCAATGTCAAACGGTGTCTAAGCCAGGGGAGTAGGGAGAGAAACCAGGATCAATAATTAGAAAATTTATCATGCGACTGCGCATGTAGAGAGAGAAATCAGCATAATTGCCAATCTTAACAATTCAGTGTGCAGCGTGCAAAACCCAGTTCAGAAAACAGTTTATAGTCATACCCAAATCATAACCAAAACCCATAAACTGGAGAAATCAAACAAACTCGGTAGCCAGATTGTTGAACCAAACAACGTATAGAATGTAAATAATGAAATGAAAACATACACATCAAAAGATTCTCGAACCTCGTCTGCAGCATAGACGAAGGCATTTTTTTGCCATAGATTGAAATTGTTTCCTACCTTCTCTTCAAATTCAACAAAGCCCACAAAAACAAAGACTTCCCCGTCTTCTCTAAGCTCATGTTCAGGCCCTGTGCTTGCCATTAGATTTTGGCTGGAGAAAAGAGAAAAAGTGTGTGCCTCCTTGAATTTTAGTGTTAAAGATGAAAAACAACCTTTCCCCGTGTGCTGCTTTCTTTTTTTCCCTGCCGGGAGTAAAAATTTGAAATGCTCGCTATATGTGGCGAGCAATGTTCACAGAGCTAGAGAGCATGGATGCTATGAAAAAAAAATAAAAAAAACCTCACTAGCTATTATAGCTAAGGATTTGATTTAGCTAGGAAGAGTGTGGATGCTCTAACCCAACTGAATTTTTTTAACAAACATGACAAAAGCACCCAATAGAGAAATAATTGAAATTTTAAGAATATATAAAATACTTTTTTGAAAGAATGCAATCAGCTTTTTAATGTCTAATAGTTTACGGGTTAATTTGAAGTTTTAATGTCTCCTTATTAAAAAATAAATAAATAAAAGCCATCAGCTTTTTACCGAGCACTGACACAGTTCGTTATGAATTGAAACAGTGAGATAGCAATTTTGTCATTCTAAAAAAATACCAACCTTGCTATTACCGTAATATGGTTTTTTCTATATTGTTTTCATGGTAAAATTATTTAATTATTCTTAAAAGGAAAAAAATAAACTCAAGGGGCTTTTTTTATCTTTTTAATTTTTAACATATTAAAATAACTTAATTACTTTTGAAATCAAAAAATTCTTAAGCTTGCGTCCAAAGGCGTTTTCATCTTTTATTTATATATATATATATATATATATATAGAGAGAGAGAGAGAGAGAGAGAGGGGGGGGAGGTTTACTTAGAGACTATTTAATAAATTAACAAATAAAAATATTATTTTAAAATAATAGTTGACGTGTGTATTGTATAAATTAGCGCATGAACTGCTCTTACGCCTTTAAAATGATATGTGCAGCACTATACGATAACCAAACACCACACACATTAGTGGTGTTTGAATCAACTTAGCGGACACTCCATGATGCGACAACACATGTGGCCAATGGGTTTTTTATTTGGTGTCAGTGATCTTTTTTGTATTTTATTTTTTTATCTTTGATTTTCATGTTTGACCCTTCAAAATTTCAAGGCTACCTTTCAATTGTTTCTTCTTCAGAATTGGTTCCTCATTTTTTTATTATTATTATTTATTTTATATAAAATAATTTATCAAATCGAGATTTTTTTTCAATTTCATTCTCTTTTGATTTTTTTTTATATGTCAGATTTGATCTTTTGTTTGAGGTAATTTTTTAAAATCAAATGATTTTTTTTCATCATCCTTTGTGTTTTTTTCATGTCAAACTTAATCCTTCTTTTTTTAATTTGAAAAACTTTTTAAATTAATTTTTTTCTAGTTTAATCCTTTAACCTTAAATTTGTTTGGAATTGAGCTTTTAGTTTGAGCTCAATTACGAGATTTTCATAAGTTATGAATTTGAAATATTACTCAGGATTTATAAGGTTTGTTTGAATTTGCTTGTTTTTTCTTTTTTTTTTTTAAGATAATATTTTTTCATTCTCATCTTTTAGCATCTATTTAATTAAAGATTGTAATTTGTTATTTATTTATTTATTTTGTTTTTTATTGGATTTTTCGCTAGTTTTGAAAATGTTATATGATATCTCGTTTTTTAACATTGGATTATTTGATAATTAAGTTTAATAATTTTATTCAATTTGTTTTTGATAGGATTATCTTGGTACCATAACTAGATTGTCAATTTTGCATGATGACCCGGTTGGACTTGGGTCGAGTTTTTCTAACATTTGTCGGATTTTATTTTTTCTTTAATTTTTCTCTTCAATATTTTATTCTCTAAAGATTGTGTTTTAATTTTTTTTTTATAAGGTTATCACGTTCTAATTTTATTTTTTCTTTGTTGTCACATAAAATCTTTCAATATTTTATTTTTTAAAATTGATTTTTTTTATTTTGATTTCATCATTTATTGATTGAAAATTAATTTTGGTGTTTTTTTAGTTTCTTTTCTATAAAGTTATCCCGATTTTATACTCATGATCACAGAATTAGAAGGTTAACAAGGTTTTACATATGTTTTTTTATTATTTATTTATATCAATTTTTTTCATTTTTTTTGGTATTAAATTGTTTGGTAATTTTATTCAATTTACTTTTAATAAAATTATTATGGTATTATGATTAAGTCACATATTTAATATGTTAACCCAAATTTTTAGAAACGTTTACACCTCCATATAATTTTTTTATAAGGTGGTGTTTGTTTTTAAAGTGGCATCGTGTTTTTTTTAAAAATTAAAAATTTTTATTTATTTTAAATTATTTTTTTATATTTTATTGTATTGTTGTTATAAAAAATTAATTTTTAAAAGATCGTTAAGAAAAAAAAAAAAAAAACAGTACCTGCATTTAAAAAGAAAAAAAAGGGTCGTGTCTAGTTTTATGACTCAATCTGCTCTTGTTGGCGCTCATAACGCGGCCTCCAAAACCCTAACTCCCACAAAACACACCCAGACGCAGGAACCGATCACATTGCGCCATGGCAAAACCAATCGAAGCAGAAGCAGCAGGCATGGAAGCCTTAAACCGCCTAAAATCCACTGACCCACCACTATGGCTAGCGCCATCGCCCTCTCTGTCTCAAACAGCACGCACAGCTTGTAAACATCTCTTCTCGTCAATAAACCCCCATGTCCCTAAATCCCCCTTTGATCAACTTCTAATTGATGGGTGTGATGCTGAGCAGATTTGGCAGCAAATTGACTTACAATCACAGCCCTTGTTGTCCAGTTTACGCCGTCAAGTTTTGCACTTTCAGAAGAATCCAGAGGAAATTAAAGTGAATGGTGACAAGGTTTTACAAGGGAAAAAAAAGGGCGTAGAAGACAAGGAGGTGAAAAAAGTTGACGAGTTTGATAATAGTGATGATGAGGATATGTATGAAATTGATGATGAAGATGACAGTGATGATGATGCGGACGGAGGTGAGGAGGAAGAGAGTGGAGAAGAGGAGGGAGAAAAGGGAGTGATCGAGGATAAGTTTTTGAAGATAAAGGAATTGGAGGATTTTTTGGAGGAGGAGGATGCCAAGGAATATGGATTGGATACAAGGAAGAATAATAAGAAAAAGAATTTAAGCGATGAGGAGGAGGATGAAGAGGAAGAGGAAGATGATGATGATGAAGGAGAGGAGGATGAGGATGAGGATGATGAAGACAAGGAAGATGATGAGGTGATATATACTTAGACTGTTAAATTAGATTTGTAGATGCATGGACATTTTTTTTGTGTGTGATTATGGTTATTTGTTTGGTTTGGGAATTCTTAGATATAATTCTGAATTTGGGAAGTGTGAAATATGCCTGGTTTTACTAATGGAGGTAATATTGGAAAATTATAATCAAATACAGCTTTTAATTAGTCTATATCAAGTAGCAATCTGGGATTCCGCATATTGTAGATGTGTTTTTTAGTTGGGTTAGGATAGATTTTTCCTTTTTGCATTTTCAACACTTCCTTTTTTTATTTTCTCTATGGTTTATGTTTTTGTACTCATTGGACATCTAATCATACAGCTTGGGGTTTTTGGTAATGGCGATGATGAAGATGAAGATGCAAGCAAGCGTGCCAGGTTTTTATTTTGTTGTCTTTTTTTGTTCTAGATGAGTTATTGGTTATAGAATCATAACTGAAGTTACAAAGTGATGGTTAAAGCACTTCATTTCATCTATTTATTTGTTCAAGAAAAATCTCACAGAAACTTAGCAAGGCAACCATTTGCCCTGTTCTGATGAAACTGTCACTTTAATGGTCATGATGATTTGTATATCATCTTCTTTTGTGCCTTTTAGTTCACTACTGTCAGTAATTCTCCATGTTCATACTGCTTGTAATGGTGCCACCAGCATCTGTTCTTTCCACCATCCTTAAAAGTTTAATATATTTATTTTTAACATTGAATCACTGATTCCTGGTTTCTCTTGTGGATCTCTGACATTCAGATACGAAGACTTCTTTGGTGGTAAAAAGAGAAAAATCTTAAAAAAGAAAACAAAAGAAGACTCAAGCTCAGATGATGAACTTGATGATGAAGCATTGAATGAGGTAGTATGATGTTTGTGTTATGTCTGCTCACATTCAGCAAAGTTTCTGCTGTCTTTCTCATGGTATTATAATTTACATTTTAAGAAGTGAATGCATGTGAAAATTTAACTAAGTTGTTCTTATTTGCATTCTGCAGAGAAAAGGTAGACTTTCTACCCATGAAAAACAACTTCAGAAGCTTCAATCTGAGATAGAACAGATGGAGAAATCAAATTTGGAGCCCAAAACTTGGACCATGCAAGGAGAGGTAGCTTTGGCCTTTCTTTAATGTTTAATTCTGAAAATCGCTTTTATAGCTCTATGCATTCCTATTTTTAATTTTTTATGTGTTTCTGGATATGAAGCCATTCCAATCCATGTCAAGTTGTGGTTTTGATGTCACATGATATGGACATTGCAACAGGTAACTGCTGCAAGCAGACCCAAGAATAGTGCGTTAGAAGTTGATTTAGACTTTGAACACAATATGAGGCCCGCCCCTGTAATCACTGAGGAGGTTACTGCAACACTTGAAGATATGATTAAGAGTAGGATCATTGAGGTAAACTTCAAATTTGAATGGATTTCTGACTTATCTAGCTGTCTTGTTAACACATCACTGTTTTACTTTGTTTCTGATGTTTAATCCAAATTTTCTTGTTATGTGTTGATTTCTCGTAACAAATTGATTATGATTTATGATTCCCATGTCCTGCAATTCTTCTTTTATTTTGTACTTGGAAACCGAGTAGAATCTTTTTCTCAGTGGCTTCAAGGTAAACTCAACTATATCGATATGATGGCCATGTGACAAGCTGATGCACCTCAGATCCATGCACTCACATGTGCACGATCCCAACCTTGTGTTGGAGTGATAACAATTATCTTTGTTTGTTTCATATGCAAGTCTTCTCTTACTATGAGAGCACTGCTTTATATTTGGTTGTTTTTGTTGAGAGATGTTGGTGAATAAATTGTGCTTGGAAATATGCATATATCTTTATTCAAAGCCATGGTACAGTTCTTCAGATAGTTTGAACAATGTCTGTCTTGTATTTTTGGGCCTTTTAGATAAATAGTGAACAGTTGTCCAAATACTCACGTTCTTAAAGTTGGCAGAAGCATGGATGGTATTATTGGCAGACCAACTTTCCTTCTATGATTTTGACTTTTCGAAATTGCTATACATGCAGAAAAAGTTTCCTAAATCCTTGGTCAGGCTTTCAGAAAGAAATTGTCTATGTACCTGACAATATCAATAGCTTCATGGAATTTTCTGCCAACTTGGGAAAATTTTGTTTATCTTTTGACCTTCTTGTTTCTTACTGTTGAATCCATGCTGCTAGTTCCCTAGTTAAGATGTTGCAACTTCTCATTTTGCATTGGACACTGCTTGTTTGATCACTATGCTATGTTAGACATTGTTATCTGTGTGGGTGCACTCAAGAAACAATCTTGCCATGATGATTTTAGGGGCGGTTTGATGACATTCGGAAGGCTCCCAGTTTACACTCTAAAGCACCAAGAGAACTGAAAGAGTTGGTAAGCTATATTGCTGGTAACATAGTACAGTGTGGTTCCCACTGTTCCTTGTTATGATATAGTATTAATTCTGGAAGCTGTATTTTTCATAAAATCTGCAGGATGAGAATAAGAGCAAGAAGGGTCTTGCTGATGTTTATGAGGTTTGTCTATCTTAACTAGCATGCTCTGTCAAGTTTCCAATTTTGTTCTGGATCCTATACTGTTCGTAATTGCTTCTGAGCTTGATTGTTTTCTTCTGTTGCTGAGCTCTTGCATATTTAATCCAAATTCCTATATGATTATTTACAGGAAGAATATGTTCAAAAGACAAATCCAGCAGCTGCTCCATTATCTTTCTCGGATGAACAGAAGAAGGAGGTAGATGTTAACAGTAGTATAATCATTGTTATTATTTCTCTTTTGTTGTTTCTTCATTGCATATTTTCATATCTTCAACTGGACTCCAGCACATGGCATTTTAGTATGTTTTCTGTGTCCATCTGTTTTTATTACATTTGCGTCTTTGATTTGTGTAACCTTGTTATCTTTTCTTTTTTCTTAGGCAAGTGTCCTGTTCAAAAAACTGTGCTTGAAGTTGGATGCTCTTTCTCATTTCCACTTTGCTCCTAAACCTGTATACTTCTTAATCCTTAAATGGTGGATTTTTTTCCTTTCTTTTGGCCACTTTTTGATTTTTTTTAAAAAAATTGATCTCTTGTGTGATTGATAGGTCATAGAGGACATGTCTATCCAAGCAAATGTCCCTGCTCTTGCTATGGAGGAGGTAAAAAGATACCTCCATATTCTCTCCAGTCTGAATTTTGTGACTCGACTTGCTAATGCACATTGTCTTCCATGGATAGATTGCACCAATGGCAGTTTCAGATGCAGCTATGCTGGCTCCTGAGGAAGTTTTTTCAGGCAAAGGTAATATCAAGGAAGAAGCAGAACTTACACAGGCCGAGAGGAAGAGGAGGAGGGCTAACAAGAAAAGAAAATTTAAGGGTGAGATTTATTATTCTCGCATAAGGCCTGTTGCTGCTTTTGGTTTTTAACACCATGAAAAGAACGACCAATTAGTAGCTTAAAGCATCCAGTTGAAAGCTGCTTAATTCTTCATTTTCTCCATCTCATCTAGGTTTTGCTTGAATGTTCAATCTTTCCTTTCTTATTATTAACCATTAGTTTGGTGATCACAGCTGAATCAGTGAAAAGGATGTCAAAGAAGGCACAAGAGAACACAACACTAAACCACGATGACGGTGAATGTTCATCTGAACTGGCTGGTGTCATTATTTCTGGAAGTTGAAATGAACCCCATTTACAGTCCTTAACGTCAAATTTTGATTAAATTGCAGGCAAGGAAGAATCATAACTTGGTTCCTGATTATGTCCATGCATAATGAACTCGCTGAACCTTTTCAAGTTATGGTTTTCAGTTTAGGACAACCACACAGAGAGGAGAAACAGGAGAAGAGCGCTATCTTACAACATTGTAAGATGCGTTCATGGTTTTAACAAGCGGTGCACTCGCTATGCCAGAAGAACTAGAAAGATTTGGGATCTAGCTTGAAAGAAAGTTGGTGGGAAGTTTGCAACTATAAGCTATACCTTCTGTACTTTAGAAACAGAGGTGAAATTTTGTTCCGTGTTTCATGAAACCTCCGATCAACGTTTGACGCATTAATTTGTCATTTTATTCTTTAACTGGACTGGTTCAATCATGCAATGTAATATGAATCAGGAGTTAAAAGCAAGGACGAATGATGAAAGGCATTCCCTGGAAGAATATGCCTAACAAGACTAAATGTTCCTTTTGGGCAAGTTATCAGAATTAAGCTATCCATTCTTGATTTTTAGTTTTATTTGATTTTGTATTTTAAAAGTGTTTTTCAAAAAATTATTTATTTTTATTTTAAATTAATATTTTTTTTTTGATGTGATCACACTTGTTTTTCATGTTGTTGGAACTGTACTTCTCTTCCTAGTAATGGGAGGCTTGTTTGATTTTTGTGGGGATTTTGTTTTCAGGTGTTTTTTGAACGTGTGTTTGTCTTGAAAAAAAAAAAAAACTAAATTAGTGTTTTTTTGTTGTTTATTTTAATAATTTTGATGTGATATAAAAAATAAAAATGAAAAACTAAAAAAAAATTGGTTCCTTGCATAGAAGATAATTTCAGGCTAGAATCTCCAGTTATGTTTATGCATTAATTTATCAAACGTGATGCTTTAACAAGGGCTGAATTGAGCATTATTTTATTTGAAAGGGCTGCGACAAGATCAGGGAACTACGGGCATGACAAAAGCTTTCGGACTTCAGATTTCTGTTGTAAGTTGATGGAACCCTATTTAACCAATCAAGACAGTATATGTGTGTGTGTGAAATACACCATATGTTTATACTATGTTTACAAAACTTTTCGGTTTGGTGCTTGTCGGTGAATTGCTAAATCCAATCAAGTTTGGGTTTAACTAGTGTTAAACCCAGTAACCTAGCATTATCATGTTGGGACTTGGTACATTACCAAGCCTGAAATGTCATCACTAAGATGTATTTATTTCTTACAAATTTAAACCCGCAAATTTTTTTTGATTACATTTGTTCTTTATTAAATAACAAAACCTTTTATTACTTTAAGATTCAATGCACAGTTCTAATTAATACTAGTTTCTTTGCCGCTCATTGCTGGAGGTCAAACATCACCCTTATAAAAAAACAAAAAAACATGAAGGATTCTAAAGGTATGCTATTTCTTGAGATGTAGTTTTTAAAAAATTATTTTTTAAATTTTTTATTGTTTATTTATTATTAGAAAAATTGATCAATAAAAAATACTTTTTAATTAAAGAAAAATTTAATTTGGTTTCCAGAAAAATATTTTTCTAGAAAATTTAGACAGAAAATACTTTCTGCAAGTTGTAAAAAATTTAGAAATATCATATTATTTACTGATTATATTAAATTTGGTTCTCAAATTTTTGATTGCTATATATATATATATATATATATTTTAATATTTATTTTTTAATTTTATCTTTTAAATTTTAATTTTTATATTAACTTTGGTTCTTATTTTTATAATTGTTATTTATTTTTTTCTTATCATTTTTTTATTGAATTTTTTTATTTATAAAATTTGATATTATTCTTTTGATTGTTATTTATTTTATTTGAAATAATTTATAAAATTTTAATTATTATTATTTTAATTTCTTCATCTTTTTATTTTATTTTTTAGATTTGATTTTTATTATTTTGATTATTATTTATCTTATTTGAGATAATTTATAAAATTATATATATTTTTTAATTGTATTCTCATTCAACTTTTTAATTTGTAAGATTTGTTCCTTATTATTTTAATAAACTTGAGAAAAATAAAATATTAATAAGTTATTTTCTAACTTATTTTTTATAACATAATCAAATATTAAAAAATATTTATTAATTTATTATTCATTACACTACTAAATATACTAAATATTAAAAAGTAATTTATTTTTCTAGAATTTGTTTTTTTAAAATTACTTTTCAATAAATAAACGAGACTTATATCCGATGTATATTTTGATGATTACGTTTTTTTAAGCACGCCACTTGGCGCAGGCCATGGGATTAGTGAATTTGTAAGGAGGAAGGTGCAAGGGTAGTACGGTCATTTAGAATTGAACTCGATCCCCTTCACTTTACCGACTGAGAGAGGGCTGCTCCTACGGCGGTCCTTCCATAACGCTTTGATTTATTTTTTTTATTTATCAGTATCATTATTTTTTTTATTTATCAGTATCACCTTCTGTTTGGTTGCCAAGAAACTCAAGGAAAAAAAAATAGTAATATAAATAAGAAGATTTTTATTTATGGGAGGCACTGAAGAAACAGTCTCCACTGTAAGCTCTCTTTCTTTGAAAATCCTCTCTTTCATCGAATACTACATCTCAAATCGTCAATTTTTTTCGAGTATAAGTTAAGTGTATTCCTTTAAAGAAAATGTGATGTTAATTCATAACCTAGAAACCCTAGCTGGTTAATTCATCTTCTCAATTTTCTTGGTAAAATTTTATTTGAAGAGAGCTTCAGACCCATGAATGTTTTGAATATATTATTTATATATAGTGGTTAATCTGATATTTTGAGATTTTTATTTTTATGGAAAGCAGTATGCTCCAAAAATGGCTGGAACTGTTAACTGGGGTACGGCGACTGTGGTTGGAGTATTTGCAGGCATGTTGTATGGAGGTAGCAAGGAGGCAGCTGCATCTGTGGTTTGTTCTCTTTAAGATTTGTCACATATTTTCATTGCCTTTTCTTGCTCTAATAGGAATTATCTGTGAAATAAAAAAGAAAATGGGTATTGGAATTTTCATGTGTGCTTACTAAAAATCATCTAGAGTTTGTGACTTTGAGATTTTACCTTGATATGCTAAGACTTAAGGATTAAATTGGGTTCCATCAGTAATATATGCTTCTGTATGGGAGAAGGGAAGAGGTAGGAATTCTCTGTTTCCGTTCTAAGCAGAAATTGAAGAGGATGGATGATAATTTCGTCCAGTGTAATGCATAAGCGTTGTTTTATAGCCTTATAAGTGATAATACTCATAATCTGTGTGTTCTTATAGGATTTTACTTGATAAGGGGATATATGTGAAGTAAATGATATTTTGAATCTTAGTCTTCCATAATTTTGGTTCGCTCAAAGCTATTTTCTTATAGTATGTTTTTGAGATTACAATGCTCTGGGTATGTGGCATATTGGAACCTCTTCCATAGCATTTTACTTGACATGAGGATATTTATGAAGTAACTGGCATATTGTACATTGAAATTATGTATGCTGATGTACCATAATTTTGATCTTCTGTACCATCTACTAATGGAAAAAAGACATTTTGCCTCTGATTGTAAAAATTGGATGCCTTCGCACTAGCATAATGCCTTTTTTTTTTTTTTTTTATCTTGTATAATTCTGTTTGTTCTTAATGTGTCCTATTGATGTTTCTTCTTCTTCTATGACTTTTCTGGATTTGTTGAGGTCGATGTTTTTTTGCCCCCCATATATTAGCTTTTCTCTAGTTGTCTTCATATCTTTCACATATACCACATGTACTGAAACTCAGGACTTTTGTCATTTCGGCAGAGCAAGGATGCAGAAGTGATGTTAAAGCTTGGGAGCACTCCAGATAAGCGTGAACAGCACAGATTAATGAGAGATGCTATGGAGAAAAGGTTTATCCGAGTGACTCGCGGTTCCATTGTTGGTGGAGTACGACTTGGAATGTTCACCGCTGAATTCTATGGATTACAAAATCTACTGGCTGAGAAACTAGGGGTGCATGGTATTTATAATGTTGTTGGAGCTGGATCCGCCACTGCTGCAACGTTTGGTTTAATTAGTAATAATTCATATCTCATGCATGAGAATTTTTTTGCCCTGCCTTTTCTTTTCGTGGGATTAGTTCACTAAATTGATTTAAATTTCCTAATGGTTCTGCACAGGGGAAAGAATTTGTGTTTTTCAATTTCAGCTCCTTATGGAGTTTGAATTAGGAGCTACGAGTATTAACACTAATGCTTTTGTGTAACCTTTCTATGTTAGTGCCTGGCTCTCTTCGGTGGCGTGCAAGGAATGTGCTGCTTGGATTATTTATGGGTGCAGCATTCTGTTTTCCTCTTGGTAATCAATCACATCTCAAGTATTTAAATTTTCCCTTGCTAAGTGGTTTTTGTTAAATAAAATGAATTCAATTTAAACGACTGCTGATATGTGTTTACTTGATATGGAATCTTAACTACTTCCTTTCCTCATAAGAAATTGCAATGGAAGAAAAAACCGTCCCAAAATTCTGTAGACTGTTCTTGTAATCTTTGGCCCCTTTATGTAATTGCAACATTATTTGAGCAGGCAGCATTGATGCTCTGAAATGATAACTTGGGGTTAAATTGAAACTAGAAAATGACAAATAAAATTAATTGAGAAGAAGGAAGTTTCTAATGCAAACATTGCATTTTGCAACAGGGTGGATTCATTTGAAGCTTGTAGAGAAAGCAAATGAAGGAAGCTCGGGGGAGAGGGGAGAAGCAAAAAGTGGTGTTGGGGCAACAATTGAGAGGCTTGAAGGAAACTTGAAAAAAAAAATCTGAAGGTTTCTAGATTTCTCATTTCCCATGTAGATTTACAGGAAAGCTTTTGCCGTGTGCCTAGTTCCCTGATCTTGTGGCCACCCTTTAAAATAAAGTAATGCTCAATCACTATGTATATATGAGAGATGTTTGGAGGTCTCTTTTTCGAGATCTTTTTTATTTCGTTTTTTTTTAGGAAATTAGATTGACTTCATTTTTATTTTACTTCTGGACTATCCTTGGATTCTGCTGATATAAATGCATTATCAAAGCTGGAGATTCAAATTTTTTTATGAAGGCACCAAGTAAGTTTCTTGATACCAGTGAATATTTATCGGAATTCTATTTAGTCATCTTTGTTTCAACTCTCTTATATCTTCCTGGAGGAACTCTGCTTGGCTTCAAGAGCAACTAGAGAAATACAGAAGCAACAATATGAAAATAACAAGCGGGTAAGGTGCCTCGAAGAGTCAAGAATACAGAGTTGAATTCTGATAACTCGGTCAAAATAAGAATGAACTTCATTCATCCTTGCTTTTAACTTTTGATTAGAAGTAGTCCATGAAAGAATAAAATGAAAAAAAATAATGTGCCAAATGTTGATCAGAGCTTGTATTTGCCAACTTCTCAGTTCCCACCGAGCTTCTTTGGTGTTGTATTCCCAAATCTTTCCTATTCTTCTGGCATGGTTTTTCCTTCGCTGCTCCTTTAATGCTTGTTAAGAGGATGAAATGAATGGACATTTCAAAATGCTGTAAGATGGCGCTCCTCTCTTTTTTCTCCTCTCCATATGGCTGTCCTAAACTTTCAATAGTGTAGTGTTGTCCCATCCTTCTTTGCCATCCTTTGATTCAGCTGTGATCATCAAATTAATGGTTAATGAGAATGGAAAGATAGACCATTCAGGCAAAAAACTAGATGAGATGAGAGAAAACACTAAGAAATCAGCAACTTTCTACTGGATGCCTTGAAATTATCACTTTGTCTTTCTTTCATGGCGGCAGAGCACCAATCCTTTATTGCAGTGAAGTTGAAGAGATTGTTCAATTCTCTTACTCACAGGAAGTTGTATGTAACCCTAGCTACTGATTTGGAGCCTGATAATGTTGATTAAGCTCTCATATATGCGAAAGAGGTTCTGAAGTGGAAGCGGGAGGAACCTAACTGCCCCAACAATGAGTTACCTTCAATTAACATGGAGGCAAATTCGTCCTCATGATTAACAATTGTTGTAATCTCCAACGAGTTGTTGCTCAATTGCCATTAGGGTTCATAGGCAGATTGGAGAGGATTGCAGTCTGTGATCAACGGCAACACATCATTGGAAGGGAGGAGATCAATGTACTCATGATAAGTTGATCTTGTTGAATCCAAGCATGGCATGCTAGTTTTTCTTGTGCTTATTGATCCTGGAAGCAGCATGGGGGAACACGACTTAGTGCCATCAATAAACCCAAGCACTCCTTGCCCAAGTAGGAGGAGTTTCATCTGGCATCGCCAGAACAATTTCGAAATTGTCGTTGGTAAGTTTGATGGAGAATACATGATAAGCGTTGCTCAATAGAATGAATGGAGAACACAGAACAATCTATTCATACAGACTCAACAGCATTGTCAGGAAGCAAGGAGAGGAAATTCTCAGCCGTAAAAACTGCTCCTGTCCTGTAGATTGCTCGAACACCCATGATTTTACTTGTTATTTTTGAAGTCAAAACAATTTCTAATCAACATGGATGTTTTTGCAGCTTGCTGGAGCAAATGGTACTGCTAGCGAGAACGCTGCTATAGCTTACTGTATGTAAAAAACAGAATAAAATAGTCGAATAAGACACCATGATCGACATATATAGAATTCCAATGCATGTTCTAAATATTGGTGTGATGCTTTGAAAATACAAGAGAAAATTAATAGGAAATGGCAACAATACCTTTAAAGGATTAGATTTGAGGTATAAATGAATGAGGGACATGAGGTAATTGCACAAGAGAATTGATAAATATGGAAGGAAGAGAGAGAGGGATCAGATTTTTAGAGAGAAAGCCGAGAGAGGGAAAGAAAGGAGAAGGAGAAGGAGAAGGGGAGATGATAAGGGAGGGAAGACAAGTTAGAAGAAATTAAGTGTTAAAGTTAAGGTTTAAGTTTCAATGTTTATAATTGTGGTTTTTAATTTTGATTTTGGATTTGTTAAAGTTTAGGTTTTGAAGTTGTTTTTTTAGAGATTAATTGATAAATTTTCTATTTTGTGATGGACTAATTGATTATAGTATGAGTGGTAGGGGTGATCATTTTCGGTTCAATTCGGTTTTTACTCATAAAAATAACCAAATTAAATTATTATTTAAAAAAAAAAACAAAACTGAACCGAAATTGATTTAAACCGACCGGTTTTGGTTTGATTATTTTAGAATAAAAACCGGTTCAAACCGACCGGTTTTCGGTTCGGTTCGGTTATTTTATATTAAAAACCAAAAACTATATTGTTTTTTTGGGTTTTTTTTTTTTTTTTTTTTGCAATTTCCGATGGGTTTGGCTCAGTTTTTTCTGGTTTGACTCGGTTTTTTCAATTTGGCTCGATTCGGTTAAGTTTTTTCGATTTCAAGCTTATTAAACTGATACCAAACTGGTAAGTTTGTTTAATATTCTAATAGGTTTTTTTCATGGTTTAGTTTTTTCAATCATTTTTTTTCCTGGTTTTCTCGATTTAATTAGCTTTTCAGTTTTTTCACTCACCTTTAGTGAGTGGTTGAATTGTTAAAAGTTGATTATGCCATGTTTTTTGAGGTTTTGAGTTGAGATTTGGATATGCCATTTTAGGTGAAATTGGTTTGGAATTCCTGACCAACCGGTCGACTGGTTGGGTTAGGCCGGTTGGGTTGAACCGGTAAACCAGTTGATTATGCAAAAGGGTATACTTATTTCTTTTAGGTTCGTTTAGTTTAGGTTATATTTGGAATTGATCGGGTATAGCCGTTTTGCTTTTATACTTACGTTTTGGATTTGCCATTTTAGATGAAACTAATATAGAATTCCCTACTAATTGGTTGAATTGAACCAGCAGACCAATTGGTTGTTGGATTTTGGTAGACCAATTGAGTTGAACCGAACAACCGGTAGATTGGTTGGATGTGGATTTCATTCTATCGGTTAGGTTGAACTGATAGACCAGCTGATTATGCAACAAGATATAATTATTTTTTTTAAGTTTGATCAATTTAGGTTATGTTTGGAATCAATTGAGTAGATCCGTTTTGCTCTTGTAATTACATTTTGGTTTCTAAATGTACAGGATTATGAGTTAGACTCTAAGCTAAGTGTATTATATATAGACACACACCCATGTTTTTTTCGAGTTGTTTTTTAATGTCTTTTTTATATTGAGATAATTCTGATATTTTACCTATAAGACATCAGTAGGATTTTCTTCTTTATATGCTTTTGTGTTCTTTTTACTTTTGAGTTAGGTGAGTGAATAATATTCCACATGCATGATAAATAATATAAATATTTGAATTGTTAGTATAAAATGAATCATGGTTCTTGATAATATATATATATATATATATATTGATTATTATTATTTGTTATGATAAAACATGATTATTTATTAAATTTAAATTCTAGATATGAGATATATGTGTGTGTTTGGTAGTTTTTTATTTGATTGATATCCAAAATACCCGTGCTAACAACAATTCCTATAACAGCAAGTATAAAAATCGACCGAAGAATCCACAAGAAACTTTGCTTCTTCGAATCACCCTCCCTCCTGTGAACAAAGATCCTCTAGATCACCACACAAACCTGGATTTCCCACAAAGCTACTCCTATACATCTCTTTAGCATAAAGTGGGGGATTCGCCCTGGAGAGTATATTATATGTTTCTCTTTGTTTTATTATTTTATATGTGTATATTAAACACTATTTATTTATTGAATTGTTGAATTTACTTTTTTGTTATTTTTTTAGACGTATAATTTTATTATTTTATATGTTATTTTATTATATCAGTTAGAGCTCCACAATTAGCTATTTATTGTTAATTTATATTAGTAATCGTGGTCTATATTATTAAAGTGCAATATGTGATTTTATTGAGCGAAAAGATTGATGACCAAGTCAAATCGTATCGTAGATCACCCTCACTCACATAAAATCACAAACTACAGATTCCCAGGAATCATCAGCAGAACCGAGAAACCCCGGCCATGCCTTATGTCATGCAAATAAATCATTTCGAGTCCCACCATTATAGTCACAGACAAGCTTGATATCAATGTCTACATGATCATAAAGCAAACCCGGCAAAATCATTCGGTCCAGACAGTATTTATTCACTCCGCAGTCCATAATTAAAGCAAACTAAAGCTAGCAGACCATGAAAAAGGCAGCCGGGCCTCCGCACAAATTCCACCAAAAAGATAACAAATAACCCTTAAACAATACATCACAGAAGATTCCTGGACACTGCATGTGAATAAAGCAACCACCAAGATCACCCCCACAACGTACACCAGACATTTCCTCAGCTATCCAAGCGAAGTATCATTGCTTGATCTCCTTCACCATCCTCCTCCTCCCCCCCACAAGACACCAACCCTCTGTTCTCCTTGTCACGTCTCCTCCTTTCCCTTCTTGAAATATCACCGATCACAAACATGAGCACGCTCTTCTTAATCATCCTTTCAATTCTTTCATCTCTAGTCCCTCTGAGTTTTGCCGGTAATGTGCGCGTCAATAACCCTTGCCGATCTTATTGCGGTAACATAACTATTGACTACCCTTTTGCACTCCAATATGGCTGTGGCCATCCAGGTTTCAGGGACCTCTTATTTTGCATGAATGATGTACTGATGTTTCATATAAGCTCAGGATCATACCGAGTGCTGGAAATAGACTATGCATATCAATCTGTCACAATCCACGAGCCTCACTTGTCAACCTGTGACACCCTTGTGCTAGGTGGCAAGGGTAATGGTTTCGCAGTCGAGCAATGGCGGTCTCCATACTTCAACCCGACCGCTGATAACGTGTTCATGCTAATAGGTTGCTCCGCTCAATCATCACTGTTCCAAGGATTCCCCGGGAAGCACCTGCCTTGTCGAAACGTTTCGGGTATGGGCTGCGAAGAGTACTACGGGTGCCCAGCATGGAGTCTAGCGGGCCGTGGACAAATGGGCTCGATGTTCGGGTCAGGTCCACCGGAATGTTGTGCGGTGGCATTTGAGGCTATTAGGGCTATAAATCTTAGTAAACTTGATTGTGAAGGTTATAGTAGTGCTTATAGCCTTGCACCATTAAGGGTTGACGGGCCTAGTGAATGGTCTTTTGGGATCCGAGTGAAGTATTCCGTTCAAGGGAACGAGGAGTTCTGTAGAGCCTGTGAGGCAACCGGTGGAACATGCGGGTATGGCTCTAATGGGATCAGGCAGCTGTGTATGTGTGGAGACATGAATTCCACGTCAAATTGTGACTCAGGTAAGGACATAACTCTGCAAGTCTTCCTATTTTACCATTCAATTCAAGCAACGCGTACAAGCTGGTAATGCCCCACATCGGCACTTTCCCCCCTCCATCACCATCTTTAGAACTCATCGCTTGCATTGCATGGTTGATGATACCATTTTATCTTTGTGATGCTGCACTCTCTGTCTAAGCAAGTAATGGACATTTAAACTTGCAGTTACCTCGGCGACAGATAGAAGAAGAGGGCACGGGTTGGTGACAGTACTAACAGGTACCCATTTCAACTCCATTGTTAATGTCTTTTTTCACCTACTCGGTGTTTTGACACTGGCGAGCCTCCATGGGGAGTTGGCCACCACTGGTTCTGACTTCTGAGCCTACATGGGCTAGATACTTCTTTAGAGTTTCATGTACATGTAGCCCCTCAAGCTTTAAAAGAGTTTCTTATACAGCCTTTTTTTTCCTTTTTGAATCTCTTTGTGCGAATGAGACTTGGCTCTCTCGGCCATCCTAAAAGATCTTACTATTATCCGCCACTGGTTCTGACTTCTGAGTCCTCGTGCTTTAAGCACGAGTCTCGAGTATAGAAAAGATATTCAATTATTGATATATATAGAGTAAAAATGCCAGTAAGTTCTTCCTCTTCCCAGCATCAAAGTCTCGTTCGTACCTACCTCCACCCAATTAATGATTAAAAACAGAAAAGATATTCGATTATTGATATAGATTACTATAGAGCGGTAGCTAGTATTTCTCTCAATCATAGGAAAAAAAAGTGAAGTTCATGCATTTTCTTAAGCCAGAAGTAATAATTCTTGACTACAGTTCAAAACTTCAAATCAGGAGTCTATTAATTGTCCACTAGCTCACCTCAAGAACAGGGAAAAAGTTCCCATGATCAGTTCCCGTATAATATCGATGCCATGACAATGGTAGCGCAAGCTTATTTGATTTCTTTATCGGCACAGTGGTGCTTAAGAACACTCCTAATCTCTTTATTCAATTCGAAAGCATTCCATGGCCCAAGAAAACATACAAGAATGGCCATGATGCATTTTCTTTGAGGAGAGTATGCCAATTTACTCACTTTACTGTTGTTTCTTAATCATCTGCAGCAATTTCTTTCAGTATATTAGCATGGATATGATGACTGACAACCACAGTTGAAGGGATCGACGTGCGATCCCACGCCAATATCTGAAGCGTTTGTAAATGACGTGATCACCATACATGAATGCATTGAGAGAAGGAGAGGGATGGAGCTAGCTACCTCATTTTTAATATTGGTTGATCTTTGCATTACCAACACGTCATTTTTTTTTTGGTTTTGCTGTAAAGAGGGAAATGTAAGCATTAATCTAGAAGTCTATGTGCTTACGTTGCCAACAGTACTTTCATTTTGGAGGTTTTCTTCTTTGCGTTGTTATGAATGCTAGATTTTATTTTACTTTTTATTTTTTTTGTAGCCAAACCCTCCACTTTTTTTTTTTTTATTCAAAGGAAATTTAGATTTATTAGTATGGATTAATGTGTAATTCTTGAACCTGTATCTTGTGTGCTTCTAATGGTTTTTTTGTTTGGTTTTTTCTAGTATCGGACTGCTCTTGTATTTTTGTGGTTAGGGTTATTTGTAAAACAAAAACTTAAGCTTAAATTAATTTGAGGTTTTTTTGGTTAAAATATAAGTAGGGGTGAGAAAAAAAATTTAAAATTCGACTAAATTAAAAAAACTAAAAAATAAATAATTTATAAAATTAAATTGTGAAAAAAGCATGTTAGAATTTTTAAAAAATCAATTGATTTAGTTTGATTTTATAAGTTTAAAACTTAAAAAGCTAAACCAAATACAAATAAAAAAAATAAAAAAAAGGTTTAAAAAAGTAGTTTGAATCGGTTTTTATTTTAAAATAACCGAATTAAAACCTGTCAATTTAAACTAATTTTATTTTAAAAAAATTAATTTGATTATTTTTTTATAATAAAAATTAAAAAAAAAAACCACTTCTGTACAAAAGATTTTCTCTGAAAAAAAGAAGAAGATGATTTGTGTTTTCTTCTTTGGTCCCACCCCCTCACTGGTCCTTGACTTTATATATATATATATATATATATATAAACTAGTTATATAAATTATTTTTATTTTTCCAATGAGAAAAGCCGGACATGGGGTGGGGGTGGCACAAGTATTCATGTGGGAAAGATTATAGTGAAATAATAACAGATGAGTTTTATTGGTTTAGAGGGTGGAACTTGATTATCCAATAAAATTATTCTTGCTTGCTTATTTCGAAAAAAATTAAAAACTTTTATTTTTTTATTATTTTAAATTAATATATTTTTAATATTTTTAGATCATTTTAATGCATTTATATCTAAATAATTTTAAAAAAATAAAAAAATTATTATTTTAATGAATTTTCAAGTAAAAATCACTTTAAAAAATAACCGCAATCACATTTTCACCAAATATTTTATAAATATTTTTTGTTATATATAAAATTCAATCATAATTTTTATCAAATATGTATCTAAATTTAATTAATTATAGTTAACTACACTTTTTTTATTTTATTTTTTTAAAATTACAATCCTAAAAGATACTCTATTGGTGATTCATATTTGGATGTTTACACTTTATATGGATACACACGCAACAACATAAAATAAACATATATTGAAAAATTATACTGATTACCGTGTAGTTTAGTTAATTTTTTATTTATTTTTATTTTTTAAAATTATAGTTTATATCTTAGATTAAAGCAAATTTTTAATTCGGATAAAAAGATTAAACTGCTATCATGTATAATATATATATATATATATATATATATATATATGAAAAATAACTGTTCTTTTTATAACATTACTATTCCTTTTAGCTAAATCTGGATTTTCTTTTTTCTGTTTTCTTTATGTTAGCCCGTTCAAACCCGAAAAAAAGTTACATGTAAAATAAAAAGCAATAGGCACAACTCGTTCTTTGAAAGCTTTTTCTCTAACACTTTATCATATAAAAAGAAATAACCCAATTTGTGCATATAATAAGGTCTAGATCTGTGATTGTTGGGGCGGTTGTGTTATCGACAAAATAAAAATTAAAAAAAAAAAAGGAGATCATGGGGTGGTTGTCGGGGTTGCTGTGTTGATCGAGGCTGCTGGTGGAGGTGGGGGCTGCAAAAAATTATGCTCAGTAGCTATGTCAGGAATTCAAGAATTGTTTTAAAAATTTCTGTGGAAAGAAACCCCATGGGCACTTTACTCCACAAACCTTGAGGATTATTTATGAGATGCCAACACTACACAGCCAGAAGAGCCCTGTTGAAATACTCCATTTCTTTAAAACCCATGGCCCCCCACAAACTTTGATTTTGAGAGATATAAATGGAAAATATACATATACTTTTATTATGTTTTTTAATATATTTTGAGCTTATTTGATATTATTAAAAGTTATTTTATGGGTTTGTAGGTTCTAAAAGATAAAAAATTCTATATTTTATGTCACGGACCTTTGTTTGTTATTTTAGGTATTTTTTACAAAGTTGGAGTTCTAGAATAGAAAATTAGGATTCATGAAAATTAAAGTAGATATATCAAGCTTTCCGGAATAATATTGTGAGAAAAAATCTAAGTTCTCTTGGATTTTTAAATGGAGTTGTAAAATCAAATCTAAATATTATTTGTGACAAGATTCTCTGTTCACACAGTATATCTTGAGTTTCAGTATTGAAATCAGACTATTCAAAAATCATAATTCATCTACGGGCTACAACTTTATGAGGGGATTAACGCCAAAAAAGATCTTTTTCAATACGGTAACCCTGATGCAAGCTAGAGGGTGAGTTTTTTTCCTAATCAGATGGGAAATTGACAAAATTGAGAATCTTACCATTATGAAGAAATCTGATGGTATTGAAGAGATTTTCTCTACATCATTTAATCTCCTAATTTTTAGCCTTGATATCTCATCACTAAGGCTACCTTTTTTCATAAAAAGACGAGATCATTCTGTTTCCTTGTGTTTTTCTTTTCATGTGGAAATTCCTTGATATCTCATCACTAAAGCTTTGGCATGAAGAGAGCATTGGTTGTTCATTCAGAGGGCTTGGATGAAATGAGTCCCCTTGGTAAGATTTCTTCCCTAAAGTAAATACCATTATGCCAGAAAGGAAGATATAGCTGGATTTAGCTTTCTCTAGCTGTTATCTTTTGGTTATCCTACATTTGCATGTTTAGATCTCATCTTCTGACAATGATCGGAATACAGGACCTGGAGTAGTGTGTGAAGTCAACCCCGAAAAGATATCAAAATTTTCATTCGATCCACGTGAGCTCATCACACACTTGTATTTTGTTCTTTCTCTTATACTGGAAGTGACTACGTCTTTGTTACTTATCAATGAGTTTCCTCAGATGTCTATGATTACTTGAATCGCTGATACGAAGTGCATTTGATAGTGGACTTTGGCATTCCACGCTGTACATTACATGACTTGCAAGGCGGAGGCCCTGATTATAATGCAGAAAGTTTAAGACGTGTAGTGTCAGGTGAGAAAGGTGCCATTGCTGATGCCATTGCGAGTTTCTTTGACAGAGCTTTTATTTCATGTGACAGTTCCTTAGTTCTTTGCATATGCGACTGTGTGTAGAAAGAACCAGTACTTGTGAACAGAGTTCTAATGCAGGAATAATCTTTCAGATCCTAAATGCAGCAGCTGCACTCTTTGTCAGTGAACGTACAAATAGTGTAGCAGAGGGAGTGGTTTTTGCTCGAGAGACGCAATTATCAGGGAAAGCTCTTGTCACGCTTAATTTATGGATAGAGACTTCTAATGTAAGTAGGACTTAGTTTTAAATTGGTGGGAATTTTAGAATTTTTGAAGATTCTGTTGCTAAGGTCGCCTGAAATTTTTACCGGAGCTTAAACATTTTGAAAAAAAAAAAAAAAAAAAACCTTGATACAGGCACACAACAGGCAATTCTACAGTGAACAAAAGAAATATCTTTGTGATTCCCCTCCGTGCAAAAGTTTTTACACAGCCAAATTTTAGATGGCTCGTTACTATGTGTTGTATTACAGCACAAGGAAAATTCAAACGTACTGAGATTATACTCCATCAATTTAAATGATAGCTTTTGTTTTTTCTATTCTTTTGGAAATTGTCAAAGAGTTCCTGTATGACTTGAATTAGTCAGATAACTGAATCCATTTGTTGGTCAATGTGTTTATTTATTTTGGCAAGTTGTTTCTGAACATTAATGGCAGGGTTGTCTGGTTTCATGACAAAGTTCTCATGAATTTTCATCGAAATTTCTTTGAATGGTACGTTTTTGTTTGATGCTACCATCCATAGCACACATCCAAAAGGTAGGTTTCGGACCAAGAGCAACTACAAACTCAGGAGCTGGAGAAATCAAAATATAGCAAGAAAGAAAAAAAAAGCATCACAACAGATAAAAATACCAACATTATTGATGTTAACACCTCATTTAGTTTGGTGCACGATTGGAATTCAGGTACATTGGTGATACGGGAAACATTTTTCCAACTTTTAGTACAAGATTCATCAAGTCTTCGATGTATAATCAAAGCTGGGCAGAGGTTTTAGCTGTGGCAGCAGCATCTTGGAGAAGAGGCAAGAGTTCGTTGCGTTGGTGCTTCTCCACAACGGCTGCAGCAACAAAAGTGGACGTACATTGAAAAAGATGTAATCGTTGATAAATTTTTATGTCATATCAACAGGGGCCATGAAAATTAGAGAAGCAAGCAATAAAAAGAAGATGACGGAACTTACTGTCGCAACCACCAATTTGTTTCCCTCCGATGAACACATTAGGCACTGTCCCTCGCCCAGTCCAGTGCGCTAGTGCTGATTGAAGTTGAGATCCATCACCTTCAAAACATTGAAAGACTCTTTTTTTAAATTCTGTAAATCGATATGAAAACTAACAATTTCATCAAAACACAAATACTAACTGGAACCAAGGATCAACCAAGAAAGGTATAGTAATCTTACTTAGCTCATCCAGCTCAACGACCTTGTAAGATGCTCCTACCTGTGTCAGCAGCTGCTTCACCCTATTGCAATAGCCGCAGTAGGTTTTGCTGCGTGAAGAAAAATAAAACTCAAGACTTGAATCTAGTCTCCCAAATCATAATACAAAAACAAACAAACCCAGAAAGATGAATACATAACTGAAACAATAATAACAACAGTATCTTATAAATTACAGCTTAATTGGGGATATTAATCGTAAAGAAATATAAACAAAGAACCCTGTAATTGTAGATTTTGAGGGTAATAAAACCTGAAAACAACGACAGGAGCAGAGGAGGCGAGTTCCTTAGCCTTTTTTAGCGCAGCATCAAGTTCTTGCTTGCTCATCTTGATTGAAGAACTTAACAACGAACCCATTTTCTGTATTGGTGATCTGGTTTTGTTATATAGGAGAAAGCAAAGAGAAAACGGCAACAAGCAACCGAGAAGAGAACAGGTGTGATTGGCAAACGACAAACACAGCTCACAGGTGCCTTGAGCTCGTCTTAACTACACCTTTGCTTATCGTCATATTCAGAGCCCGTTTTGTATATTAATATTTATATTGGTTTTTTAAAGTTTATTTTTATTTAAAAATATATTAAAATAATTTTTTTTATGTTTAAAATTTTATTTTTAACTTTAACATATCAAAATAATTTAAAAATATAAAAAATATTTAAAATAAAAAAATTTAATTATAAATGTAATAAAAATTAATTTTTAAATGAATTTTTATTTTGAAAAATATTAAAATAATATTTTTTATTTTAAAAAATTTATTTTTGATATTATTTTATTAAAATAAATTAAAAAAATAATAAAAAAAAATAACAGTTTTACCAAAAATACCAAATAATATCTTACAATCAAAGCACTTAGAGAGATAGGGGTAAGAGAGATTAATCAATCAAGCTTTTGCTTGTATTGATTCTCTCTTAGAAAAAAAAAAAGTCAACCAAGAAAGTAGTTTCAGAATAAAGATAAGAAAATGAATAATGCTACGGATTGAATTAAATGAAAAAATTTAACCTATACTCTTTATTTAATCTTGATTTGAAATTTAATCTCGCAAAAATTATTTTAATATAAATTAATTAATTTAATAAGTCTAAAAATAATATAAACTATTAATAACAAACACAATTTAATTTTATATATTTTTTAATATTTTAATATATTAAATCAGTTAAACCTCACAGCTTACTTCACCAAACTCATAAAAGCTCATAACCAAAATGATAGATTTATTATATTTAATAATTTTATTTTTTAAAATTATTTTTTATTTAATAATATAATAAAAAAACTCACCTTTAATATTATTATTATTATTATTATTATTATTTCATTTTATAATTAAATTTTTAAAAATACACTTTACAACCTGAAATTTAATAGACAAATAACCCATTATATTTTCAGCCATTTCTTTTCAAAACTAAACACCATATTAAAAAAAGAAAAATATCAGAAAACCTCAAACCCCCATTATTTCCATCTTCTTCCCCTCTCTCTTCTACACAGTCGCCAGCCCCTCTGGCCCAGCTCTCCTCCCGACAACAAGCCCTTCGTCTTTCTCTCTTAATTGACAACCATCAAGCTTTAGCTGAGACCCAGAACATCATCTCCGTCACCATCCAAACAAAACCAAGATCTGTAGTTCTAAAACTTGATAGCTTTTGCACATCAACCCAGAACAGCAACAATTAGTCCCCTTCCTTGGACTATTACCTCTTTTTTAACATGGAACATCATGTTACAATGATATTGTAATGTGTAGCACTAAATTCTTTAGCTTTTGCTAACAAATCATACCACTTCCTTTCTTCGACCCCGCACCGCCCCTTGTTTTTTTTAATGGAAGAACAAGAGCTCTAGATGGATTTCACAATGGAAGCCAGAGGAGAAGATCACCAAAAAGATACCTAAATCTAAAAAAGAATCCAAATTTCACCAATAAGAGAAAGACACTCCATCTTGAAGGGACTAGACCAAGAGAGACCTACTCGATCTTAAAGATCTTGAGTGAAAATTCAATATTTAAAGTATTTTATTTTTAATATCTAAATAATATTATTAGACTGCTAAAACCTCTTTCTTTAAAATTATAAAATGATTGGTGACCAATATTGCAGTATTTGTTTTGTTTATTGAATGAAATGTAAAAATTAAAAGTCATAATCCATTATAAATTATGTGAATAATGAAAAACAAAATTCAACAGTATTTTGAATATATACTTAAAAAACAAATTTAAATACTGCGAAAAGAACAGGCAAGCATTCAGTATACCACCAAACTATTACGGTATTTATTAATTTTATATTCAAATTATTTCTTGTATCAATTTACTACTAAAATTATTTTGATGTCTCAATCAAAGGCTTTCCCTGGTGCTGCTCAGTTTTGAAAATGTGCAAAAAAAACTCCTTTGTGATTGAAAGGACAAGGAAGGATACTTCAAATGTGGTTGATGTTGATCTTAATTCTGGTTTTGTGTTTTTTGGCTTGGAGAAGAAGAAGACGAATCATCTGAATTATTTAACCTATTCAAACTCTTTTTTTAACCTAAATCAAATAAAGAATTCTCCTCTAGCATGAAAAAAAGGGGGTAAAGAAACAGTTAAGATCATTGTTCCACCCATTTTGCAGAGAATGACTTCATTAAAAAAAAAAAAAAATCTTTGAGTAATCCAATTTTGCAAGTTCTAAGCTTTACATTCAATAAAACTAGCTTCATCAGAACTTCAACCATCAACACTTTGAGTAATCCAATTTTAAGGGTATGCACAATCACCCATGTGAAGATTCTCAAAAGCTAGTGTCAAGGATACATCGATGCTTTAATCTCATTTTGATGCAAAAATTTCTTCTAAATCTTCGTACAACCACTTTGTTTTGGACTTGGAATCCGAAGAGGTCTTTTGAGATGAGCTCCCGCTCCTTTTGTTTGTCCAAAATCCACTCCACTTAGTTCGACTGGTCGAAGGATCATTCCGTGATCCACTTCTTTCTTTGGTAAAGCTAGCCCTTGCTAATTCTCTCAGCTGTTTCTGCCATGGTTTATCTGGCGTGCCAGGGCTCCCTGAGCTTTTGTTCCTGTCAACAGAAGAACCAGCCCCTCCCCCAGTTTCTCCATCGCTTCTTCGTTGAGCTGGTAATTTGCTTTCCAGGTCTTGGCTCAGTCTTTTTGAAATGAAAAACAAGAGAAATCCAATGGATGCGGTTTTCAGACCTGTCAAGAAATACTTCTCGGAGGGATCCAGCCGCAGTATCTGTCTATACAATGCAAACCATTCATTGACCATCTGCGCGACGAATCCGATTAAGAACAGTGCAATCATGAAGATTCCAACCTTGGTTTCTTCTCCAGTTGATAATTCCTTCTCCAAGAGAATGAAACAAGTAGCAAAAATGCCTACTTGGCAGGAAATAGAGATGATCTCTACCAGTTGGACCTTTTTCTTAATAAAAGGCTTCTTGAGGACAAGGAAGAAGAGCTGAAAGCAAGTGATGGACAATAACACGACTGTTGGAGTTTTAGAGGACCAGCTATCTAAGTAGACACCAGCCAGAATGCCCAAAGAAACTCTCTTGACTGCCTCAAGCAGCGTGTAGTATATTCTAAGAACTCCAAACAGCTTCTGAATAAATGGTGCTTCTGCATCTTCTGTTTCATCATCAGAGGCAATGATACGATCCCCTTGGTTGCGGGGAACCCCAGCAATTTGCGAGAGCATGTATTTAGGGGGGCCTCGTAGATCTTCAAATAAAGCACCTAACCTGATTAGATAAACAGACTTCTGTTGATCCTTCCACGTCCACTGGCCTCTCTTGCCAGGACCTAAAGTTACTCGGATAATATCTTGATACCAGTGAAAAATCTGTCCTTCTTGATGGACTTCCTTGTACTGAAGTAGCTTTCCAAATGTGATTCCAATAGACAGAATCAGGAACAAGGCCAGCAGTAAAAACCCCACCACACCAAGCAGCAAAATGCCAACTATAATCCCTGATGTTGTTCCTCCTTGAACCATAAAAATAAACATCAATTAAATGTAACGAGTTGTATACTTTCGAGTTAACAGGTATGGCAAGAGTGTAATGCAGTTAGATGCTGTGACAGATATACATATCAATCGATGCGGTGGATCAACACCATCTCCGACAATGAATGGAAGTTTACAACACGGATTCTCAACCTCGTACGTAACTAGTATACAGCAGTATATGCAGCGGTGGTTAAGTGCATGATCATGATATAAACGATTTGCTTGGAAAGATAACAAGAGCGGAGCTGGAAGCTTATATTGCTTCAAGTGGAATGCATAGACAAGGTGATATATTAAAGGAAGAAAAATGAAATTGAAGGGTACCTCTAACTAGAGAAGCAGAGGCCACACAAATACAAGGCAAAGCAAGAAACGCGAGAAATATCTCAAATCTTGGGAGGGTCAGTGCCCCATAGTCCCTCTGCTTTTCAGTGTTTCCCTTCCTCAATTTTAGAATAAATAAAAGTATGGCATGGAGCAGTATCATACTGCCACCAATTACAGCTAACCAGAACATGCTTCTGTCAAAATCCCTCCACCTACAAGAGAATGAAAAACAAAAGCATCAAGCAATCACATTAAATGTTTTGATAATGAACACCATTTTGCAATAATGCAAGATAATTAACAAAAAAAAATCGGTAGCACCAATGCAAAATGATTGAATAAATTAGCATTTAATATGATATGTTCTAGGATTCTTTTTTGTTAAACATGAACTTTCATCATGTCTCTGGCATGAAAAGGCTGAAGGGCATATTGGAGGGGAAAAAAAGAAGCAAAACCTCACCCATTCGAATGTTGTGGATCCAAAATATGTTCTGCTTCGGGTTTAAAACTTTGGCTCTGCAGATGAATAATGGAACCTGTCATATATAAGAAGTATTTGAAGTTGAAAACAAGTATCTGGAAAATGGTTACTGACCTCAAAAAATGATAAGTACTCCATTGGAGAAAGGGGCAATCCATACACCGGTGAAGACTTGTTCACGATCTTCCCTTTCAGTTGCATGCTCAGGGATATATCGTGAGTTTTAGATATATAGGAATGTGCACCAGAAGAGGAATTTGATTTCACCATGATTGGTTGAATATCCCCAGTTTCCCATGGGAGACTGAAGTAAGGAATACTCCACTGTAAATTTCTTGCAAACTCATAATATTCGACAGGCAGCGTAACAGCCAACCATCTAGACATTGCAAAAACCTGAATATGGCATGCAGTTCTCTGTATATAAAACAAAGATATAAATTTCTCTTAATTTTCATGATGATGGAAATATAAAGTTTACGATTACACTTCATAATTTTCACTCAACTAATTTCAACACCAATTCATCTCTTGCAAGTTAGAATTAAGAACTGCACTCTTGTGCATATGAAAGACAATTGGGAGTATATTGAAACACGTCTACAGTATCTTAAGATCATTTGAATTTGAGGTACAGACTGGTTGGATTTTAATCATCAGGAAGTGCAGAAAATAAATTTTAGAACAGCAGAAAACCTTTCCGGCCCAAATGTAGAACTGTTAGAAACTGTAAAATGTCATGAAATAACCACGTGAAGGAGATAACTTTTCTTTAGGGTAGTATCATACAAAAATATTCCTTGTAGGTTCAGCTGTCAGCAAAGACGAAGGTCTTGAAAATGCCCCAGCAGACAGAAGGCTTGCAGTTGACAAAGTGAGCAGCCCAGCAGCAAGCGATGTAGCCAGGAAACAAGCAGTAGCAAAAGCAGAGATTACAGAAGATATCGTGGGCACAGAATCTGAAAATATATTTCAAGAACATATATCAGCGAAACACCCAAAAAAACCCAAGGAAATCACCTGCAAGACTTGGACACTGTACATCAATAGAACACAGAACGAATAGTTGAAGAAAAATGAATATCTTACAATGTCTCACTTGTAAAATATTAGATGCTAGATTTTTATTTCCAGCAACATCTCCAATTACATTTTGAGGAATGCTGACAGATAAGATATCATCATCTGCTTTTATCTCTGCAATGTATTTGCTCCTACTTATTTCATGAAAGCTGGATTGCATTAAAACAAAAGAGTAAATTGTTTTGCAAAACTATTCAGCAGATTTTGGTCAGCTATTTTACTGTTTTTGTGGTGTGTGTGAGGGTGTGTGTACGTGCGATCACTTTCGTGTAAGTAGGTAATTGTAACATACAAGTGGGTGAAAATTGGCTTACCCCTGCAAATGACCCCCTGAGATTGATAGAAAAGAGGAGTTGAAACCAAATACTGGCTTCCCGAACTTAATTGATATTGGAATGCTATGTTCCTTCGTCCTTGTATTAGAAGATGTACTCAGTCTCACAGCTGGCCTTTGAGAATCTGAAACTTGCATTAATAGCCATGTCAGAAGAGTTTAATGATATCTCAAATACCTCATATGAACATATTTATCCCAATTACTTGTAAAGGGAACAGAAACTTATCAATCTGAAAGTATTCAATTTCAACAAGGGAGAGTATGAAACCTAAATGTTTTAGCATTTTTTTTCCTTTTTTATAACCTCCTATAACTGTGGTATATTGTACCGTAAAGGAAAGTAACTGGGGCAATCGGAGAAACTGAAGTCCCTGGCCTGCTTATTATTGAATTTGAAAGAAGGCCAATTGTAACAACTGCAATGCTGGATAAATTTGCAACCTGAAAGAAGACAGCACAAATGCAGTAAGCATCAAAACATAAGAGCAAAAAATGGTTCAAAGACCGAGACATGGCATCCAGACAAAAAATTGAACTGCACACACAAACTGACCTGAAAGCCAAATCTTCGGTTCCCAAGGTTTTCTCCACTTATAGGAAGAAGAACTCCCTGACTTGTGTTGAGAGAATTTAGAATTTCTGCAGATGAATTCAAAATAGGTTCTGAAAAGTACATGTAAAACTTCAAGTTATCATCATTATTAGTTGCCTTAACCGTTCTGATTTCATTATTAAGTTGGAGTAGCTTCTCTGGAATGTGAATCCTCAGGTCAACAAACACAGTTCTTCTATCTGTAGAATAAACCAAATGAACAGGGCAAGATAAGAAAACTTCGATAGAAACAGGAAAAAAAAATCAAACAGAAAGCTGCAAGATGATGCTTAATTAAAGTCTTCCAGTAAGTTCAATTCTTAAATGAGAATTACAGAAACTACCTGCTTCTATATAGCGATGAATAAAGTCTTACAAGGCAAGAACACAATATAAAAGGCACGCAAAATTTGAACAGTTTAATATTTGTTAAGCTTCTTATTGAGCTCGAAGTAATTAAAAAAAAAAAAAAAAAGTCTTCAATGAAAAGTGCTGCACGCAATGGTTCTATAAAAAAAAAAATGAGGAATGATAAACAAAACTCACCAAAATGCACAAAGAAACTTGAATTAGCAGCTCTTGTAAATCTGTTTCCAGCAGTGTCAGTGCAGAAGTTCTTATCCATTACCAGTATCACACGTCCATACAGAACACTAGGAGACAAACCCACCAGAAGAGTATATTTCAGATTTGGTTCCAGAACAGTGAGCGAGGATGGTATTACTTGGCCAGCACCATAGACTAACAGCTGTATATTGATGCATAGAAATCTATAAGCACTAATTTCAGTCAATACTTCACACGAACAAAAAGTATGTAACAGCTTATTTAATCTTCTTCGTAGACCTAGGAATACTATTAACTGTCAATTGATCTAAGCAACAACAACCACGTCTCAGTTCCAAACTAGTTGGGGTCGCTATATGTATCATTTTGAACCATTCCATGCAATCATATACCAAATCCGCCTCGATATTGGGATATTTTAAAATCTATTGATCTAGGAGAACCAAAATACTCATGTTAAGTCTGAAAATCATAAGAAACTTCAGTGTAAACGCATCAACAAATGAGCACGCAGCATTTTCGACAGTGCTTATCTACTTATGTTTGTTTATTTCTTGCTGTAGAGTAGTCACTGGAGAAATTGCAATCCTTTGAAAGAGATGACTCACAATCAATATTATTTGGGATTTTCTGGAATCTATATTCAAGACACCCATGTGAATCAAACAAAACTGTTTTTCAACAGTGGGAAAGATCGAAGGTAGTTTGTATCATAATGTTTCACAATTATAAATGACAATAGCTAACATATACCGATAACATTGAGTTCGCACATGAAAGAAAAAAAGGAGTTTAATATATTTTCATTGAAGCTACTCACGTTGCACGCATTCACAGACGAACATCCAAAACCTCCTCCAGTGCAGGGTTCAGTGAAAGAAATATTTACAGAGACATTCAAAGCATTCGTGAATAATTTTGATGCAGTTATATATGCTGTTGGGGGGATGGTATCTGCACAAAGTATAACTGATATTAGAAAAAAATTCAAAGTCCCTATAATTGTTTCCAAGTGCTAAAATCCCAACTGTAAATTTACAAGGAATTGCATGCTCAGTTTCAGTTTTGCAACTTCATGAACCTAGCCTTCTTTATAGACAGCATTTGTTTATAAGCTAGAACTCATTCAGTATTTGTGTTTTGTGAATTTGAGCTGTGATTAAGCTTTCCCAGAGCGCAAATCAGCCAAAACATTTATACAATTACGAAGAAAATAAAAGAATTTCACAATGTTTACTCAAAAAGAATGAAGGAAGGTTTCTTAACCAACAGTCCAGTTATAGGTAGCACAGCCAACTCTTTGAGACCCATTGATGCAAACCTCAAACGTATGATTTCCATCCTGCAAGCCCTGGTACGAAATCTTACTAGCTCCACAATCAGATTCAGGGCCACTATCCAGCTGCACGCATGTTATTCAGTTACAAGGAATAAGCAACCAGCTAAAAGGAAAAGGAAATGGCCAATTGAATGAACCAGCAGTGCCATTAAACCAGAAAATTAAAAACAAATCTTCTAATATTTTCTTCAGATTCCTTTTCTGGATGAGTTTTCTTCAAATGATTGATGAGAAAGTCTTAGTTTTTCTGTCATAAGAAGTGCATTTACAGGTATGGTGCTTGCTCAGCACTTGTGAAGACCCAACAGCATATCAGCAAACCCCCGAAGCAGATTAACCACAGAAAATCAATAACTTGCCCATCTTTGACAGAATATAATGCATATGATAATAATTCAACTATATGAAAGAAAAGGAGAATAAAGAAGCACCGAAAACTATTAATCAAAAAAGGAAAAAAAGGGAGCACCCAAAATAAAGTACAGCAAAAGCAGCAACAAGTGTAAGTTGAGAGATGAACTAACCTTGCAACTGATGCTACAGTTTGTGCAGGAGTTCACATGGCCACCCACCAGAACTTGAAACTCAAATGTGGCTGTGTTCAAGTGTGAAAATGCACGAGGAGCCTTCAAGAAGTTCACAGACGCCTCTGCATCATCACCGAGAGCTCTAAAGCACGGAAATGAAAGAACCCAACAAAGCACAACCAACCATGAAAGCTTGGGCCAACCCATTTCCGAATAGACTCTAAATTGATGACTGAACCATATAGAGGCTAAAATCTACAAGACAATGAGAGACATTTGTGGGGTTTGGTACAGTGTTAAGCTACAGAGAGAAGGGCATTGCATGGTAAGAAGACTGAAAAAGTGTGGTAAAGAAAGACAGAGAAGAGTTAATGGAAGTAAGAGAGTGGATTAGAATAAAATGTTATTGGTTGATGAAGGTTGTGCTTCAAGGATAGTGCACATGAGACTGACACTGCTGGACGAGACTGTTTTAGCAAAAGATAAGGGGGGGAGAGAGAGAGAGAGAGAGAGAGAGAGAGTAGTTGAAAGAAGACAGGCTAGGCAATTATAAGGAAGCATCCTTTCTGATTTTGCCATAAAATCTTGTCAGAGACTGAAAAGCTTCAAGATTGGCCAGTAGCTCTCTGTTGAAATTTGGCTCCTCCATGATTCATAACGTCATCTGCACTCACGACAACGACAACAAAAAAATGTAAGGCCCGTAGTAGATTAGCCTTCCATTGAAAGAAGATTATATTGAATTAATTTCAGCCATTAAATCTTATTAACTCCTCTGCAATTATATTCCAAATACCAGCAACTATTTTCATATTTCTTACAATAACCTTTTGTTTATTAGAAGGATTTATTCGTACATCAATGAAACTTACACCGGGATATATATTTCATTTAAAAAATAAAAAAATAAAAAGGGACAAGGCACATTCTTTCAGATTTCAATGTCTCATAAAGCATGTGTTCCCAGTCGACCAATCAATGTTTTATATATATATATATATATATATATGAAAATTCATTGGCTAGTAGAGGATAGATTGATTTTCTTCCTTCCATCACAAAGAAAGAAAGAAAGAAAGAAAGAAAACAGTTCCACGTGCATGGACGACCTTCCATGGACAGAGACCATGTTATTCTTCCATTGCAGTTAATTCTTTATCATACGTTCCTAACAAACATGTTGTTTGCATTGCTAGCAGATTCGAACTACCAACCCCACCTCTATACCCCCTTTTTTTTTATTTTATGTGACTCAAACCAGCTAGCTTCCTTGTCCAGAATCTTTGCCATTGATCATACTATCAACCATTCATATTTCGCTTGTTTTTGCTATGGCCATTGTTACACTAAAAACTTGCCATGCTGAAGGGTTCTCTTGACCAAGTTTCTGTGATTCCTCCCAAAGAAGGGAGAATCCAAGAAGTCAAGAATCAATTTCTCGACCAACTAGTTAATTTCTCAACTTTTTCAGGGATATAATTATGAACTTCTTGTGAAGTGGATGAAGGGTCTATGTGCAGTTGGAAGCATTTACTATTTACCTCGAAGATAAATGCAAAGCCACAACTATTTCGTCAACCCTCGAAATGTTGTCCTCTGGTTGTTCAGGCCCTACACAGTAGGGGGGAAAAAACCAAAGACAAAACAAATTATGAACTTCTTTACCCATCTCTCTAGCGACATGTGAGCGGCGGCGGTTGTCACTTGGAGATAAACCGTCTTCAAAGCTCAACCTCAAAAACATTATCTCTTTAGTTCAACAATAGCATCATCTGTCTGAGGCCATGGTGTCCAATTCTAACTCTTTCCAAGCAGAATCAAGAAGAAAAAACAAATAAAGAATAAATAGGGAATAGAAAGAATAAAAGAGAGGCCAACCCTCAAGAATGTACTAGTAACCAAAGATAGAATGAGCTAGCTGGCCTCAACAACAGCAACACACCCATGTCTCGACATGGGTATTGGAGGTGCCTGACTTTATTTTTCTGTGGTAAAAAGATATTCTCTTGGACAAAATAAGGGACAGAAACGTTAAATCCCAGTCTAGGACAACACAAGAGTCACAAGACCATGGATGTACAGGACCACAATCCCACTCAAAATGGAGGCGCATGAGTGAAATATCATCCCTAGTTGATGACAAAACATGAACAGAACAGCCCATTAAAGTTGGTTAGGCACGAGACTAGGACAAACCAGGCCTTGATCACGGACAGATCTCCAAAAGCCCGAACGATGCATAGGTAAGGGCCACAGGGAAAGAATAGTACTGCAATGGTGGAACCCAGCCCAGAAGCTCTTCCTACAACTTCCAAGCGTTGAAGTGCACCTTTTGTTCTCTCTATACATGGTCAAAACTCGAACCAAAGTGAACCAATCTAAATGGCCATTGACAGGGTTGGATGATGTAGTAAAGGTTCTTTCTGTTTCCAATACAAGGAAAGCAGCATCCGCCATAGCAATATCAAGTGCAAATATTTTACCACCGGAAATTTCGATCGCTTCAACACCAATGATAGGTCCATGCTTTGCTCTCAAATTCTATTATTAGATGATGATGGAGGTGACTTGATCATAAGAGTTTGTGGAGACCACAAATTATGCCAGAGCTGACATAACATACAGACCAGGAATAAGTGAAGAAAGACCCCCGACCATAAAGAGATCCTAGGAATTAATAACAATTTCAGTGGTTGAATAAGAACAGATGAAAAGCAATGTCTGCTTCTCCCATATGCGTAGACATCATAATGAAAGCATACCAGGACCCTTGTTTTAGGGATGGCTGCCTGAGCACTACTTTGATTAAACAATCACAAATTCTTGAAATTTTTATTCTTAGTTATTATACTAACACGAAGCTGGTCATGAAAGGAACAAGTCAGCTTCATAACTGTTTTGATACAGGTCTCCATCACTTCACCTTTCTCCTCATCAATCTTGACAACTACAAAGCCATTAATGTGCATGCAAGCTCCCAAGACCCGCGCCTGGTACATTTTGGTGGTGCTTGACTGTCTAAACTCCTCCCCCTCAACAAACTGAAGTTTCACTGACTGGTTTTGAAATTGACCTTACATCCCATACTAATCATAACTACCGGTGATTAAGATATTAGAACTCTCTTCGCAATGCAACAGGCACCCATGCATCTTATAGACCTTAGAATCCTAAAATAGCCCTTAGAAAGGACCATCCCTTAAACCCCAAGAAACTAAATTTAAAATCGTCTGAACCAGTACTGTATACCAACTCAAACGAAGCAGCCCATAGCTCAAAATCATGTGCTTTCTACTCTTGAATTATATCTAATAGGACTCCAGAAAGGTGATTACAGACACAGGACCATCTGAAAGCCTCATATTTTTCTAATAGTGTCCATGTTAACGGACACTAACACTTGTAAGATTAACTTTATTAACGCAAGAATTTTTAAAATTGACAAGTGATGGCATGATGCAACACGCAAGAATTTTTATTTTTATTATTATTACTATTAGATTGATTTGATGATAAAAATATTCTTAAATCAGTTTATATGTGTGTTAAATGAGATTAGATTTTTTTTAATAATTTACAAAGTATATCATTCACGTCAGCAGCTTTATGTATTTAAGAAAATTCAATAAATTCTCTCTTGTTTAGCTCTAGAATTTGAATCAAGAAAAAGAAACTTCTTTAATTACGAGGTCAACATTTATGTTAAAATTTAATTAATTTGCATGGCCTTTTCCAATAGTTTCCTCTCTATTCTGACGCGCAGGTAGGGTAGGCTCGGGCTAATATTATGTATCTAATGCCATCTTCACTAGCATTAAGTGTGTGTGTTGAGGGTATATAAAAATGTGGTAATAATTAATTTTTAAAATATATTTTTAAATTTTTAAAAATTATTTTTGATATCAGTATATTAAAATAATATAAAAACATAAAAAAATAAAAAAAATCAATGTTTTTAAAACGTTTCCGAGATACAATACCAAATAACAACATCGATGAAACCATGTTTTTTTTAAAAAAAATTAGATTTTATTATTATTTAAAATTAATTATATTTATATTTATATTTATATTTTTTGATTATTTTATATATTGTCATTAAAAATAATTTTTTTAAAATAAAAATATATTATTTTAATATATTTATAAATAAAAAACACTTTAAAAAATAATTATTATTTTATTTTCAACCACTTATTCATTAAAAAAAAAAAGGTTTTGGTCGACTTTACTATTTATAAAGATGTATACTCAAATCCAATGCCAGCCCTGTCACCACAAATTCTGGCTCAGTAATACTTACATTTTTAAATCCCTTGACATAAGATTAATTATTCATGAATCCATATACTATAAAAACTAATGAAATAATTTATTAATCAATGTTTATCATACTTAATCGAAGGATGCCTTTTTTCTCATAAATATTTTCATATTATCCAATTATTACTTTCCTTTTTTTTTTTATGTAACTTAAAGCAAAAGTTCAAAATAAATTGAAAAGAAAACACGAAAGTTATGGGGGGGGGATTAAATTTTGAATAAATTTAAGAATATGGAGGTTAAAATTTTAAAAACTATAAGAAATAATTAACTAGTTTAATGAAATCGAAGACTATATAAGTTATAATTACCTTCTTGTGGTAGGGTATACTCGTGCTCCATGCATTGTTGAAAACACTAAAACATATAAATATTTAACCTCTCAATTGATATTCAACACTATTATGCACATAATTTAATAAAGAATCTAGTAAATAAAAATCTTAATTAACTAGTTTAACATAAATTCTTTTTATCAAGGATTTTTATTACACTAAAATTTTAACACACACACACACACGCACGCATATATATATATATATATATATATATATATATATATATATATATATATATATATATCTTCTTCTTTTTTCCTGCTCTAAGTGGGCAACTAGTTATAATTAGAGAAAGGGAACATTGGAGTTTGGGCAGATATTCTAAGGTTTGTGGGGAATCGGTTCTATTCTTATTAACATTTAAATATAGTTTAATTTACGTTTGCAGGCCCCAAATTCAGCCATCTGCTTACTAAAAAGTTTAAACTTCCACTGCTACTTTACTGTCGTAAAATAAAGTTCATAAGTATCGCATATTCCTCTCATAAAGGTATGGAAAAAAAAATAAAAAAAGAAAGGAAAGGTTGCCTCCTGTGATTTTCATGCATCAATGGCTACTTTAAACTAAGTTTTTTTAAAAGGGGAAGGAGACTTGATGATAGCTCATTCACTTAATTAAGATAATATCAAATACATAATGCAAAAATTAAGAATAATCTAAAAATACTAAAAAATTATTTTTTAAAAATAAAAAAATAAACAGGCCCAAATATTTCTAATTTTTTGGCAACCGACGGTCTTAACATAGAAGTGATGTTGATATGTTTTTTGATTGTTTGTTTAATGAAAAGTAAGTTCCACTATGTGCATGAAGCAACTATTGTAATGATGCAGGTATTCTTTTCGTCAGCAGCTAATGTAGAGATATATTGTTTGATTTGTAATAAAATAATTTGTGTTTGGAATCTGAAAGTATTGATTTGATTTATAAATAGAATTTAAATCATAAAAAATTGATAAAAATAAATTAAATGAGAGATCTTACCTTCTATTTGCAATTTAATTTTTTAAAAAATTAACATTGAAAATAATATTTTAAAAATACTTATCGCACGCATAATCTTGTTCATCACTGCTAATAAGAGTGATTATTTTTTATTTAGTTTGGTTTTTACCTATAAAAATAATGAAATTAAAATTTTAAAAAATATTTTAAAAAATCAAAATTGGTTCCAACCGGTCAATTTCAATTCAATTTGGTTATTTTATATTAAAAACTGAAAATTATATTTTTTTTGGGTTTTTTGGACATTCTAATGAGTTCTTTTCGGTTCAGTTTTTTTTATTTTAAATTTATAAAACGAAAAACAAACCGAATTTTTTAAAAAATATTCTAATTGATTTAATCAATTTTTTTCATAATTTAATTTTTTAATTTTTTTTTTAAATTTTCTTGATTTAATCAATTAATCAGATTTTTTATTCATCCCTAATAGCTAGCACCGAAGAGTTCAGCTACGTATTTTTCCATTGACTCCCTAAAACTTCTGAGCAACATGAGATTACAGGATCCATCCGAGCATTGAAGAAGATGATCTTGAAGTCTGAGGTTATCATTTTCGTAGCTATGTTCATGTACATAGTTAGAGCTCAGGGGAGAGCAGGGCCATCACTTTTTTTAAATAAATAAAGGGCCGAACACACTACATTTAAATAAATAAAGGACGGAACACGGTAGAAACGAAACCACGCTCTTTTTAATTCTGATTTTTTTTTAATTAAATTTTTATTTTATATTTTTAAATTATTTTAATGTGTAAATATCTAAAATAATTTTAAAAATTTTAAAAATATATTATTTTAATATATTTTTAAATAAAAAAATACTTTAAACTACAACCACTATCATAATTCCAAATGATTTTAAAATTATAATTAAGAGTAATTTATTACTTTCATAATGGTGCATTCGACATACTAAAATTTAAAAGAGGCAATTGTGTATTTTTGTTTTATAATGCAATTGAAAAGACCCTGTTACCATTTTGGATTCAAATTTCTTTAAAGCTTACATTAAAAGATATTTTTATCTTTTTTTTTAATGAACAATTAAATGACTCGCATATTTTTATGTGAGGATTTTTTTGTGCCTTATATTCAAGGCCATTTTCTGTATTTAATTTCAAGTATTTTTGTAACAATTAGGCTGGTTTACGGGCAATTGTGTGACAATCCCAAATTTATTTACACAATATTCAATGTATATGTATTTAATTGTCATTGAAAGTACATGATTTTTATTTTAACTATTATAAATAATAACGGTCGATTATTTTAGTCCATAATCTAACATTTCCCTTACTAGTTGTATCGACCGGTTGAGGCAATAGCAAAATTAACTGCTCAATCCATCAAACAATTGACCGAATCAATTTGTAAAGATAGTCAGTCGATCGGTTTAAATCAAAATCATGTCCACTTTGTTATTATTGATCTGTTTTTTTTTTAGTTTATTATTTAGTTTAACGTAGGTGTCTGGGTCAATTTACGCACACATTGACTAATCCCACGAGCCCTGAAGTTAATGACCATGTAAGTCTCCAGTGGCCATCATATTAGCAACCCAGAGCTCAAACCTAAGACCACAGAAAAAACAAACCTTTTAATTACAAACTCTTATTATTGAACCACCAGTTAGATGGTTGTTATTATTGATCTTTGTTATATACATATCTCAATAAATAAATAATAATGATAAATAAGACAACTTAAACTCAAACTATTACTTAATTAAGCACATTAGACAAATCTCACAAATATATTTTTTTATATAGGTATTGAATTAAGAACTCTTGTAGAGTTTTTGCCGAATCTCACGACCCACCTTAAGCAACAAAAATCCTCTTTGGATTTTCTGTTTTCTGTCTCGGTCCTCGGATAGACAAACCAAGGGAAAGACTCGCAGTCTTCCTTGCAACCTCACACGCACCACCGGTGCAACTGAGACTGGGAGTCATCTTCAACCTCCAGGAATCCTAAGATTCCAGACTTTTGAAACTCTCTGATTTTTTCTTAACTCGGAACGTTTATATTTGACATTATCATAAAATAAATAACTTAAAAAATACTTTTCATTATATCATAAAAATTAATTTTTTTTTCAAGTTTAGTAGAAAAATAAAAATAGAAATTAATAAATGAGAAAGTTGAAAAATAATAAAATTAAAAAAAATCTAATTTCATAAATTATTATAAATAAAATAAATAATAATTAAAATAATAAAAACCAAATCTAACATATAAAAAAAATTGAAAGAGAATAAAAAAATTAATTTTATAAATTATTTCAAATAAAATAAATATTAGTAAAAAAATAAAAAACAAAATTCTATAAATAAAAAATTTTAATTAAAAAAATAAATAAAATAATAATCATAAAATATATTTTTTTTAATTAAAAAATATTTTTTATTGATTAAATTTTCTATAAATTTATAGAAAATCTTTGAACACATTACAACAGCAATAATAGACTTAAGACGTGATTTGAGAAAGAAAAAAAAAACCGACATAATTAAGGAGCGTCTTAAGTTAATGGGCTTTGTCCAAACATGAAGACGCGAGCCCAACACGGGCTACGATTCGGGTCTCTATGACTAGGGTTGGAGTTGATCGGCTAGAGAGAGTTGTTCGGGTTGGAGCCCAGAGCAAAAGATAGATGGTCCCATCCACTATTTGTCTAGAGGATCCCAAGTGCTGCTACAGAAGAGCTTATTACCGTGTATTCGTCATCTACCACCACCATGCAGGCGGCAGGTTTTTTTTTCTTGCCAAAAGTGATATGCTGTAATGGGGAAGTCACTAGCAAGTCTCTTCGGCAAGTTAGGGCAACGCGCGCCATAATGGCGTGGAGGTTTATGCAAACTGTAGCCCTGGGCCTGGAGGGAGGGGAAAGAAGCAACTGAGGCTCGAGGGTCCACCATGCCTCAGGAGCTTCCTCGTTTTTGTACGCTAAAATCACAATTTAAGACCACTTTACCCGCTTTTTGAAAACTCACTTCTCTCTTTCGCTGTCTTGTTCTGATCATCATCGTCGTCGTCAGTTTAGAGTTCTTCTCCGTTAATTTAATTAATTTCAAGCACCTGAGACTGAAAGTTATAACCCATTAACCCGGTCCTTGTTTTTATTACGTGCTGTAACTACAGTCTCCTCTCCTCTCCTCTCACTAGCTCATCCACTACAAAACCACACTTCTTTCTCTATTTCAATACAGTTGTACCCAATTTTTTTTTTAATCTCTGTTTCAAGTATCCACGACCACTGCTACTGCTAACCAGCAGAAAACCCAGTTTGCTAAACCTGATTCTTTCTCTCTCAATGATGGAGCAACTGCACGGTCTTCAATCCACTAGCACTGGTTACTCTTTGCAGGTGCCATCAGAGAACGCGGGTGCTCCAGTAGTGGCTAATTACTACCATCATATGGGGTTCCCATCCGCAGTTGGGGGGGCATCATTTCCTTTCTTTGGATCGGAGCAGTTGTTTTGTGGTTCTTCAGTATCTGATGCTGCTTCAATGGTGGTGGAGTTGCATCAGCAGCAGCAGAGAGCTGGTTGTGTTGGTGATAATAGTATTAGTAATAATTCACAGGAGGAGGCTTCTTGTGCAATTAGGGCTAAAATTGCTTCTCACCCTCTTTATCCTAAGTTACTCGAAGCTTATATTGATTGCCAGAAGGTATATACACCAATCTTTTTGGTAACCAAATAATTTGGATTTTGAACTACTTGTAATGCTCTTTAAAATCAAGCAAACTCGAACAGTTAGGCCAAGTGACAGACGGAACTTGAAGTTTTCGAGACTCTTTTCTAAATGAGCCAAACTCAGTGTGAAGTTCTTGAAAAAAAAACTAAGAAGTTTTGGGACTCTTGATTTCCATCATTTGAGTGGTCTTGATTTGAAGGATGTATAAGAGCCTCAATTTGATCTATGAAATGTATTGTGCGACGATTTCTGAACGTATTTTATTGCTATATCGTTGCAATTACATGCGTGTTCTCCTGTAAATTTCTTCTTTGATGCCCAATATATTAAATCGATCATCAATTTCTTTGACATTTTTGTTATTATGTAAAGCACCACTCTTATGCAATACAAACTTCTGTTATCAGCTAGCCTAAGAAAATAGGTAAGCTGTGTAGACCATATATGCTGTTAGACTTTTGAAAGTCTTGGAAATTGGAAAGTTCCAATATTTATTGGTTAGTGCTCCATAAAGGGTATCGAGAAGTCTACTGTAGACTGTTGGTTTATTTGTTTTCTTACTAATTTCTTTTGATTTCTGTGTTTTCAGGTGGGAGCACCGCCGGAGATGGCTTATTTGTTAGATGAAATCCGGGAAGAGAACGATGTTTCCAAGAGGTCCGATAATATTGTCGCCGCTTGCTTGGGCGCAGATCCCGAGCTTGACGAGTTCATGGTCTCTTTTTTTTCTCTTAGTACTTCCTCTCTTCTTGAAGGATCCAAAACCCTAATAAGCTATTTCCGCATCTCTCTCATCTTCTTCTAACTTTCACAGTTTCCATATTTGATGGCCTTATTTAGTTACTTATTTAGACAAGGAAATAAAGTCCATACTCTCCTTTTCGGGACTCCTTTGTTTGATTTCTTGATTTCAAGTGAAATATTTCCTTTTTCTTTCTAGGTTTTCTTCTTCAAAATGGATTTTATCCTTTTCTCCCCCCCCCCCTCTCGTTTCTTGACTGCATTACATGATGTTTTTTTCTCTTTGTAGGAAACTTACTGCGACATTCTGATGAAGTATAAGGCGGATCTCTCTGGGCCTTTTGATGAAGCTACCGCTTTCTTGAATGATATTGAGGCTCAGTTTAATACACTCTGCAATGGTGCTTCCAGAAGTCAAGTTCATGGTCTCAATCTCTCTCTCTCTCTCTCTCTTTTACTACTCAGTATGTTAACTAGTTTGTTGATGTTTGTGCAGTAGATTTTATTTATTATAGTATAATCTTCTGTGTTATGGGAACATGTGATAGCAATCACATAATATGAAAGAGAGTGAGGCGTACGCTAGCATAAAACCTAGTGCATTTTAGCAGAACAGCCTGATCACATGAGGAATAGTGGGAGTGGCATGTTCTTGCTGTAAAAACCAAGGTTTCAGATTTAGAAATGTAAAAAAAAAAAAAAAAAAACCGAGAAAAGAAAGATCCTTTTGGCGGTGATGAATCTGAATGAGTACTGCAACATGGGAGAACATGTAGAAAAGTTATCCATTTTAGGGTTGGGGGCATTAGGCTTTCATTTCTACTTTCCCTTTCCTTTCGTTTCCATCTTAAGGGAGTATTCAAGAATCAGAATTATTAGCTTTAAAGGTAGAATCCATGGAGGCAATAGCTTTTGTCATGGATTGCATCGAAGGATAAAAACCAACAGAAGCTTTTCTTTTCAACCAATATTAGATGCTTTCATTTGGTCAAATTATAATCTTAGTTTCAAACCACCTTGACGCTCCAAGTTCAGATTGTAGCTAGGAGTTATTGCTGATCCTAATACTTACTGATTCCGTAGCTACTTGTAAGCACTCCCTTTTTCCTTCTTATTTTAGCATGGGAGAAAGGGAATGACAACACCTAAATATTGGAAAATGTTCTAGAAAAGGAATTATACCAAGTCACTTCTTTTTCTTGGGAAACTAATAAATAAGAGCCTATGAGTTGTGAGTTGTTCAAGTGACTCATGAATTAAACTCGCTTTGTTCCTCATAATTGTCCTTGGACAAGGTTGAGGCAATACTGAATTGTGTTTGATTAAATGTTAAACGTTTCTGGTGAGTGTTTGGATGCTAATCCTTAGTGGCGTGGAAGCAAATGGGATTTGGTAATTCCCTTTCAATCAACTGGCTGTCAACTTTATTTGTATTGTGATTAGAGATTTAAGTTTCAATAAAGCACGAGTTGTAGGGCATGCCGCTGGTGGGAATTAAAAACTATTCCTTAGGAAAGAAGGTCAGAGGATTGGATTGGTTCTGGCATCCATAGAGTGAAAGCCTTGGAACCGCTGTCTTAGCATATTAAGAATTCTTTGGGAAGAGTTGCAGGGTGTTGGAAATATATAAAATATAGCCCGAACTGAAAGCAAACCCCTTTTCTGCTTGATCATACACATTACTAAATATATTATATTACCAACTGGATCTCCCAATGAACTAGAGATATCATGGTAGGCTTAAGTACAAGGGAGTTTGGTTTTCAAGATATCATGTTTGCTTTATGGCAAGTGAAGTAGAGAAGCACCTGCTGCTCGTGTTAGGATGTTCCTCTTGTCTTCCATTGTCATCCATTCCTCCCTTTTAATGTACCAGATCACTGTTGATCTCCTGCTTTTGAGGCTTAATGTAATTCAATAATAGTTGAAACTACTGGCTTTTTTTCTTTTTTTTTACTCTGTACAGAATACAGATGGTCTGTGTCGCCAAAATTGTTATTTTAGTAGCATTTCTCTGTGGTCAAGGCTACAAGCTCACACATATAGTATAGTTGCATGCTATTTTTAGAATCATTTTGAAAAAAGCTGCATTTCGTACACTGGAGTTTATGTATTTTGTCTGGGAATAAGAGCTTTAGATATGGATCGGTTGAATTATTATATTTCTGCATTCGTGAAGCTAAAGTTCCGATTTTAATAGAGTGCATGAAGATCCTATAGTGGGGCTTCACACCCTTTATAGTTAATTGCCTACCTGTACAGTGCGGATTTGCATTTTCCTTAGTGTCATTTTTATGCTTTTTTGTATGCCCTGATTAGAGACTTTGTGGTATCAAAAGGGATTCTTAATGCTGGGCACTGAATAAGAAATGACTTCCCTTTTAAGCTGTTAGTCTGGGGATATCTTCGAGTATCTTTTGGTGCGTAGACTAGCTGGGTTGATGACTTATGTTTTCACGGTGTTATGTTCCATATGAGATTTCCTCTCTTTTTGTATTATTATTGGCTTAGTTTGCTAGAGGATGAAATCTTGGTCGGTCTCATGTTTACTCCATGATTCTATGACTTGATATGCATTAACTTCTTGTGAGAGGCTCCTCTATTTCCCATCGGTTTATTGTAGATCCTTCATATGAATTAGCTTTTGTATTTATTGAGCTATTTTTCTGCTCTTTATTCATGACCACAGCGCAGTCTCATGGCTTGATGCATCATCGTGTCATTGGGACATTAGGATACAAGCAATTTGAAAATAAGCTCTCCTTATTCTTAGCACCTTCGAACATGGTTGCATCATCGTGGCTGGAATGCTTTCGTGCAGCTTGCTATCAGTTTATATTCATGAGTTTTGTTATAGATTAGAAGAGCATAGGCTTGAGCCTGTATTCCTTGTGCACATCAAAAAATGATTTTGCTGTCCATAAAGAGCTCGAGTATGTGCCAGAGCCCTAAACATGGGATAAGAAGAGTGCGATAATCTTATCTTAGTGTCTCCTGCATCTGCATGCTAATATCTGGTCGTTCCTAATGCTCTAGCCATATTATTTTCCTTCTATTCCATCAACTCAAGTGTTTTCCCTTTTATCTCAACAATCGACACTCTTTTTCTGAGTGTTGAAAGAGGTAAGTATAGCCTGGTTATGACTTGTGTGCTTCATATTTTATTGAACAACATTGCTGGCTATATGATAGGCCTTCACACACAAATCAATCAAGATTTCATGCTCAAAATGGAATGGGATTTGAGCTGTGGCCTTATCGTGTGAATGCTGTGAGTGATCATGAAGTTGTATTTTCGAGACTTGCTAATCTTGTTTTTCGAATGTTCATAGCATTGTAAATCACTGGATTGAGTCCCTCCGTCCCCTAGTCTCTGTCTGCCTGGGATTTCACTTTCTGATGGGCTCATAACGGTGTGACTTTTGCGTTCTTCTCCCTTTGCCTTTCTTTTTCTCTTTTGTTTGTTAATTTTCTTTTGATATAAAAGGAGTTCAAATTAACTTTAATTTTATAGGGATTTAGGATGGCAACATGCATGCTCTTTTCCTGTAATGGCCCAATTCTTTGCTACCAAGGAAGCGATTTGGGAATGTTGTCCAAACTCATATCGGCAAAATCTTGATTTTTTTTTTAAAAAAAAAAATTTATTTTTTAAATTATTTTGATTTGCTTATATTAAAAATATTATTTTAATATATTTCTAGTAAATAATATTTTAAAATAAACTGCCCGACGAAATAAATCTTTATATTTTTACAACCTTATAGCCATGGTGTTTGGGTTTTATGAGGGGTGGATTATGAATTTTAGGGTTTGATTCTTAGCCTGGAATGCTATTATTTTCAAGAAGGGGCATTTTTGGGATAGGGTTCGGACATGGAGGGGCATAAAAGGGATTTGGTTGGAAGAAGTTGCAAGCCGCTTTGGACGCCCGCTTGAAGCGCTGCAAGATCAGGTTCTATCTAATAATATTATGAAACGCTCACTCAAACTTTCGGTGGCTCTGTCTAGTCTACAGTATCTTTCTAGTCTCCCTTCCACTTCACTTCCCAAGGCTAGGTATGTTCCTTTCTGCTGCCCTGATTCTGCTCGACTCATTGCAAAAATATTAAATGCTGAACTGCAATTCTTCCCTCTCGTTACAATACAGAGTCAGTCCTTGTGATTTCTTCTTTTTTTAAAAAAAAAATATATATATTGTAAATTCCCCACCACTTCCTCTGTGTTTTTTTCTTTTTTTATTGTAAATTTTGGGGTTTTTCCAAGGTCGAGGGAAGGCACTGTGACTGCACTTGTTAGAGGGTGAGGTCATGGAAATGGAAGTATCGTAAGGAGAGGAGGGAGTGTAGTCTAGTCTAGGGCAGTGCGTGCGCGCGTGCCAGGCGCGTTGCCTCCTTTTTTAAGGAACCGTACTCTTTTAAAGGCGCCACCTCCTCTCTGACTGCGATACGACACAACGAACCTCTCAATCTTTACCTTCTTCCTCACACATTCCCACTTTTACCGCGCGCTCTGTGTATACTATTCTTTTCTATCCAAATTTCTTCGTGGGTCCCGAATTCATAGTACGGCATGCCATGGTGTTAAATCACATCCATGGAGACATGGGATCATGCCTCCCAAGTGTTCATTATCCTGTGCCCCACTTCCCACTTCCCTCTTCTTTTTTCTTGTTTCTTTTCTGTTGATTTTCTGTAGACCCTTCAAGTTGATTTTGATCACCCCCGTGATGGTTTGTTGGGTATGTTAGTCCAAACGTCACACTTTAGGACTAGGACATGTCCATCTTTCTTCTCAAGAAGCCTAGCTAGCTATTGGATTCCTCTGGAAATGTAAGGAAAAAGAAAGGCGGTTTAGTTGTATGGTTAAAATTAAAGTCGCCTAGTAAGGACCGTCTGTACCTTGTGGTAATGATAATACCAGAGCGCATATGTGCTGTGTTTTGAAAAAAATTTCCTCCATCTTGTATTAGGATACTGTTGCTATTAATATGTTATCTATGGACTATGGTGTCTAGCCATGTAAAAACAAGATGGTTCTGGAGGCAACTGGTTTGGCGTAAATTGGTTCAGATAGGCAGTGTTGCTGCTCAAAAGCGGTGGTGGTTTTGGCAGAAACTTCCATGCAATTTGTAAAATTGTGAACAGTGACAGTGAATAATTTGACATTGTAAAGTGAAGTCTTTCTTATGCACCTGCTCATGCATTTGTTTGTCCTAGGTAGCTGTTTATCACTGGCTCCTCATTGAACACACGCACATGGATTCTCTTTAAACAGTGACGATGAGGTTGGTTGTATGTTTGTTGGCATCCTATTAATTCATTCTCCTGCCAGATGAAGCTGTTGGTTCATCTGATGAAGATGCCAGTGGAGGAGAGGCGGAGGTGGCGGTGCAAGATTGTACCCGAGCAAACGAGGATCGAGAGCTTAAGGACAAACTGCTATGTAAATATAGTGGTTACATAAGCACCTTAAAGCGCGAGTTTTCGAAGAAGAAGAAGAAAGGAAAACTACCGAAAGAAGCAAGGGAAGTCCTACTTAACTGGTGGACCGTTCATTACAAATGGCCCTACCCAACGGTAATCATTTCTTCGAAGCAAATCTCGTCGCCAGCTGAAAACCCTAATCTATCTCTCGCTCTAATGCATAGCATTTTGTTGGAAAATCTGGATGCTTGGTCAAGCCCTTTGATCGCATTTTATTGTTTTTGATATTTCAGGAAGCTGATAAGGTTGCCTTGGCTGAATCAACTGGCCTGGAACAGAAACAGATAAACAACTGGTTCATCAACCAAAGGAAACGCCACTGGAAACCGTCGGAGAGCATGCAGTTTGCTGTTGTGGATAGTCTTTACGGCCCGTTTTTCATGAATGGTTAAGGTGGGGTTTTCACTTTCCCCTCACTTTGCTTCTGTACATTCTTGGGCAAGGCCTCAAGCTGATGCACCCGATCAAATGCTTACCGCTTCAATTATCTTACCACTTTCCGATTCAATTTTGTTTGCTTCCTCATTGCTGAAGTGTTCTTAGCTGGTTGTAAGATTGTGGGAACTGAATGTGACTTCATCAGAATTATCACAAATATAAATAACCATTAAAACGATATGCTCGAAGGTCATGGGGTCTTGCAAGGCATGCGCAACCCTCTTAAGGTCCTGCAAGGCATGTGCACTGTTGAAAAGAACTTGAGAGAGTGAATTGCGCTCCCGTGCACGTTTAATAATATATATACATTGTTTGCTATCTTGTTTCCCTATTGAAGTTAATGGAAAAGAGAGGGAAAAAAATGAGTCAAAGCAAGAGAAAGAAGATTAAGTAGTCTTCGGCAAAATTAATCAATAATTAACAAAAACCATAAGAAGGTCAGATAAACATTATAGATGAAGACCAACACAAAATAGCATGGATTAGAACAATGTTTTAACCTTCTTAAGAAAAAACCAAATGGTCTCGCCGATGGGTTAATATGGTTTTTCTTAATGACATGTTGGTCATTGTATATCTTTTTTTAAGTATTTTTAAAGCACGTTAAAATGACTAGATTGGTTTTAAAAGCAAGGTTTTTTTAAAATCGACATCTAAGGTTATTTTAGGCATTTTATTTTTTTAGTAAAATGATTGAATTATTTTTATAAGCAAAAATCATTTAACTAGAATTTAGGGTTTTTTTAGTATTTTTATTGTGATTTATATATATATATATATATATATATATATATATATATATATATATATATATATATAATAATCAATTTAATTGGGAGATATTTTAGTAATTTAATAAATATAAATTTTATTTTCAAAAGTTGGCTAACATGCGCATTGATTGTGTAAGCACGTGGATTGTTGTCGTGTCATTTGAGCAGTGTGGGTTTTATAGCTAAATGATGGCTTCCAGGAGTGACGTTCGAATCGTTTTGGTGACCTCTTCATTTCTCGATACAATGTGTAGTCAATGGATTTCTGGTTTGGCATCAATAATTTTTTTTTCTCTTATTTTCTCTCTTTAATCTTCATAAATACCCTTAAAATTTTCAAAGCAACCCTCTAATTATTTTTTTCTTTCACATTTGGTTCATGTCATTTTAATCACTATTTATTTCATTTGAAGTAATTTATACAAATTTATTTTTTAAAATTTCATCCTTCAATTTTTTTATCTATCAAATTTTATTCTTATTTTTTTTATTGTTATTTATTTTATTCTGGATGATTTTTAAAATTAATTTTTTTTTATGATTTTATCCTCCTTCAATTTTATATCATATCAAATTTGATTTTTATTCTTTGATTGATATTTTTTTAATTTTTAAAATTGATATTATTTCTCGAATTCATCATTTAACATTAAATTAGTTGGGCAATGAGTTTCTTGATTGAGTCTAGACCTTGGATTTTATGGGTTGTAAGTTTGGGAGATTAACTTAGGTTTAAAAAATTCATCTAAATATGCTTGTTTTTTTTTTAAGCTCATATTTTTCAGTTTCATCATTCAACATTTATTTAATTGGAGATTGAGCTCTTTTTTTTTACTTGCCTTCTATAAGATATTTCATTAATTTTAAAAATAATTTGGGTTATCTTGTTCTTCAATATTGGGTTGTTTGATAATTAAGTTTTATAATTTTATTTAATTTATTTTCGATGGGATTACTCTAATATCACAACCAGATCGTAGATTTTTTATGTTGACACACATGTGGACTTGGGTTGGGTTTTTTTGAATTTTTTTGGATTATATTTTTTTCTTTAATTTTGTTTTTCGATACTTTATTTGCTAAAAACCAAGCTTTGAATTTTTTTCATTTTGCTCTATATAGTTATCACATTCTGATTTAATTGTTTCTTCATCATTAGATAAGATCCTTAAACATTTGATTTTTCATTTCAATTTTATCTTTTAGTATTTAATTTTCTTGAGAATTGGTCTTCATACCTTTTTTTTTATATAAAATTATCTCAATCTCATGTCCATGATTATATGGTTAGTAGATTAACTTGGCTTGATCCAAGTTTTTTTTTAGTTTTACCCTTCAATATTGAGTTGTTTGATAATTAAGTTTTATAATTTTGTACAATTTATTTTTGATGAGGTTATCTTAATGTCATAACCAAGTCATATATTTGACATGCTAACCTGGATAGGCTTGGGTTAAGTTTTTTTAATATATATTTTTTCATTGTTATTTCTTCTTCGTTCATATATTATTATTGTGTTTTTTTATATTAAATTAATTGAGTTTATTAAATTTAATAGAGTTAATAATTCAAGTTTAATTTTTTTATTTTTTAAAAAATATTTACATCATCTTAATATTATTTTTTTATGCCGAAAGAAAATTAGATACTCCGCGGAAAACTATCTAATATTATCCATAACTAGGAAAGTGGGGGTTGAAAACTAACTGTTGTGGTGTGCATTGATTCCTGCCCGCCACGTACTTGAGAAATTCAAGATCGTAGGCTTCCACTAGGGAATAATTGGAAGTAAATGTCAAGTATAATATCTTATACATTCCATTTCATAGAATTCATTCGAAAAACATATAATGCATCGGAAAAATCAACTTTAATTTGCTGAGATTCCTTTCATGGTTTTGAAGATACTCAAGTGAGTATTTTTCTCTACAAACTTTGACATTCCAATTCTTGACTTTTTAACATTAGAGGAAGTCTATATTAATGGTATCAATTTTGTACCAATTTTTCTAATAACATGTTACGCGTTTTACCTCATAAATTAAGAAAAAAAATTAAAAAATTGAAAGGGGCTCTTGCATGGTTTATGTAGGAACTAAAATTTTGAAGAAGATTAAAAACAAAATTCATCAATTTTATTCACGAGTGAAAAAAAATTTGGAGTTTGATTATGCTTTTGTGTTGGGTGGGTTCAACTTTGGCGTGAAAAATTTATTGATGCTTTTGTCAATGGTAGCATTCCAAGCATATATATATATATATATATATATATATATATATATATATAGAGAAGAAATATATTCTTTTATGACATTTTTTGTTGTTGCATTTTAGAATATAACAATATTATTAGACTAATAGGATAAAGAATGTATTTATATAAAAATTATGTGCAGTGACATAGTAACCTTTAGTTGTTCACATATTTGAAATGATTTTTTTTTATTAACATGGGTATTTGGATCAGTTTATTTATATCTCGATTAATCTTATGAACTTTAAAGTTAATGATAATATAACCCTTAAGTGATCATTATATTAACAATTATAAAACTCGAATATAAGATCAAAATATATTCGAAATGATTTTAAATAATCATACATCAAATTTATTAGCTTCAATTATTATTTATTATTTAGTCTCATGGGTTGTGAGAGCTTGAAATGCTTTTAATTTAATTATATATTGCCTACAACACAGAGCTTGAAGTTTTTTCAATGAGCTTTTTAAGCCTATGAACATTAACATGATGGTTGTAAATTATATATATATATATATATATATATATATATATATATATATATGTTATTTTACATGATAACATTAAACTTGAGTAAATATTCGGGCACTAACTAGCAACCCAAAGTTCCATAGTTATTTGCATGATGACATTATTTTTATTTTTAAATTTGGCAATATTCCATGCAGCTTTGCTATACCACTAGTCAATAATGTCTTTTTCCCCAAATAAAAAAAAAACAAGAAGCTTACAGGAGCCAAAATTATATTTGCTGTTGTTTTTTTTAAAAAATTTTACTAAAAAATATATCAAAATAATATTTTTTTTAATTTTTTAAAAAATTATTTTTGATATTAACAAATTAAAATGATCTAAAAACACTAAAAAAAAATATTAATTTGAAGTAAAAAAAATAAAAAAATTTAATTTTTTTTAAAATATTTTTAAAATACAAAAAAAATATAATTTTAAATCAACAAACTCATAAAAAAAAATCTCCAAAACTAGAATTATCTAGGACAATAACCATTAACCCCCATCATTATGCTTTGAGTTTTTCAAATAATACAGATAAAGGGACAACCTCTTCAACTGGCAATATCCTCTTTTTTTTTTTTCTTTTAATATGAAAAGCTCCAAAAAGTTTAATATGAAAAATTTTATGGTGCTAAAAAAATTCTATTAGTTAATTTTTTTTAGTATACTTTAAAAAATATATATAATTTGAAGAAAAAAAATCTTAAATGAAGATATTTTTATTATTTTTAGTGTGTTAAGAGTATTATCTTCTCTTCTCTTTTTATATATATTTTTTAAATGAACTGATGAAATAATTAATAAAATATTATTAATTACTTTCATAAAATTTTCTGTTGTATTCTCTCTTCAACTTGTAATTTCTTTTGATGTATTTTCTGGTCCACATTAACTAAGCATCGTCCGATTAGTATTATGATTGGGGTTGAGAAGATATTTTCTGCTTTATTCGCTTTTAATCTAAAATACCAACATATGCATCATCCGTTGATGCTCTCAATGTGATCCGATCAAATCGTGTGGAGAATTTTATGCACTTGTCGACTATGTGATTTGATTTGAATTTTGTCTTAGAAAAAATCATTAATTATATGCTGTCTAAATAATTGAAGTTTAAAAATTAATTAATCTCTCTAAAAAATAAAGATAAAAAGTTTATGGTGATTCAATATTAGTATAATAGTGAAGCACCTCAATTTTTTTTTTAATTCTACATTCTAAATTTTTTTCTTCTAGTTTTATCTTTAAACATTTAATTACTTTTAAATTTGTCATCATAATTTATTTTAGTTTATTTTTTATGAGGTTATTATAATTTTAAACAAATATCCCGATATTTAGTTGGTATTCAATTTTTAAAAGCATCTTTTTTTGTACTTTTTACTAAAAAAAAATAAAAAAATTATTGTACTTCATTGTTTATATGAAAAATAAAGTAGCTCAAATTTTATTTTTTTTTTAAAAATGCCAATTCAGGTCAAACCATGAACTAGGTTATGGGTTGTGCGAGTCAAACCATACAATTCAGGTCAATTCATTATATTGTTGTTTCAATAATAATAAAAATATTATCTTGAAATTTTTTTAAAGTCAAATCATATTTTTACATGTCATCTGTGTTGTTTTTTAGCTCACTAAATCAACTGGGTTATACAAATTCAACTCCCATGCAGGTTGATTTTAAACTAGGACTAGGCGAGGAATTGAGTCATAAACTTTCAAGGTTAATCCACTAAGTCGGGCTTAATAACAATGTAAAATAGTTTTTTTCTTTCTTTAAATTCCATCTTCCAAATTTGTTTTCTTTCTATTGAATCATATATATATATATATATATCACATAATTCAATATTTGACTAATTTTATATTGATCTTCATAATTTATTTTAGTTTATTTCTTATAAGATTATCATAATTTTAAATAAAATATCAATATTTGGTTTATACTCAATTTTACAAACATTTATTTTTATAATATATCATTAAGTAAAAAATAACTTTTTAAAAAAACAAAGTTGTTAAACTTTGTAGAGTCTATAATATAGTTTGTGGGTTTCCTGTGTGAAATCACGAAACTTGAGTCGGTCTATTATGTTGTCGAAGGGGACAAATGATATAACTTACTTCATAGCCCATTAAATATAGATTGATGAAATTCGGTAAAAAAAACCTAAAAAAAAGACTCGAGTTAACCTAATTTAACATGAAAAACCTTTGACCAAGGTAATCAAGTTCGAGCCTACCTGAATTATTATGCTAAACTCGTGATTTAGATTATGAGATTGTGATAACTCGATAAAAAATAAAATAAAAAAAATCACAAAACTATTTTTTTAAAAAAAATAAACTAATATCGAATGATAAAAATTGAAAAGAAAATAAATAAAAAATAATATTAACCTGTATTAATTTTTCAAACTCGTGATTAATTCTATCTGGAAAATTTACTAGTAGAACTCTTAACTAATTAAAATATTAAGAATAAAATTAAATATATAAAAAGATAAGATGGTAATTCATGCAAGAAAAAAGAACAGAAAACATTCTGTTACACAAAACCACACACCATAACATAATCATAATGGGATCTGATTCTCTCCCCCACTCTCTCAATTTCCATCTAGGACTCTTTCACGTCCATGTCCTCTCTTTTCCTTCATTTTTCAATAATATTACATCAAAACGAAGGAGAAGAGAGACAAACAGAGCAACCCCATTTGGATTCAATGCAATTATCATTCACATTATCCCCTCAAAACCCCATACGGTTGTTTGCAATATTTCTATTAATTCTCTCTTCCTTTTCATCATACGCCACTCGCAGCTCCAACAGCAGCCTTCTCTGCAGCTCTTCTAAGCACGTTGACAACTGCTTCACTCCAAACATTGTGAAAGTCATGGATTCTCTCCAAAGACAAGTTGCCTTTCGGAGCTGGGGAAACGATTCTATCTCCTCCCCATTGCCCAAGGTGCATGCATCAGCCCAATGTCTCGATGATCTTTCTAGTCTCGATTGCAGAATCTGTTTTTGCCAAGCTAGAGTCAAGGTCCCACATTGTCTCCCTGCCAATTCTGCTCGTATATAGGAGTTTTAGTTTTGGTGTTACATTTTGCTTGCATATTGTTTTCTTTAAAAGCACACAGGCCATCGATTTCCTTATCCTGCGTAATCCATGTTGTAATGGAAGGGCAACTAAGTTTCAAAGTAACAAAATCAACTCAGAATTGGCATCTCAATTAATGTAACATGTCGGTACCATCATTTGTTGCAGGGGATATATGGCTCCTGAGTATCTTGTTCGAGAGCAGCTAACAGAGAAAGCTGATGTTTATGGTTTTGGGGTTCTAGTTCTTGAGACTGCAACTGGTAGAAAGAACAGTGTGTTCTCACTTGTATCGAGTTCAATTCTTCTTTCTGTAAGATTCTTATTCCTTTGCAGCAAAAATGTTCTTATTGAATATTATTTACATTCGATCATTGAGACCTTTATTAGCATCGTACTGTTTTACTTGAAAACTTCTTGTTTTAGATCATACAAAGTAAAAGGGGTTTTGCTTATTAAAGAAAAAAAGACAACAGATTAAACAAGAGAATCGATTATTTCCAAGAAATTTATACGGATTCAAGATGTGTTTGGCTTGACAATTAATCTCAAGTGTGATTTGTAATTTGGAGTGTTTTACCACTGGTAAGAACGTGTTACATGCCTGTTGACATAGTTTTTCTTCGTTCTGACATCAGGTCTGGAAGCATTACAAGGTAAAGACAATTACAGACATGATTGATCCTGGCTTAAAAGATAGTTTTCCAGAGAAACAGGCAGAAACTTTGCTTCAAATAGGACTTCTATGCACGCAAGCTTCTCCAAGACTAAGACCGTTCATGAATGAAGTAGTTAGCATGCTCGCCAAAGCCAAAAGTGAAATTCCCTCTCCAAAGCAACCTCCATTCTTGAATGCTAGCGTTCTTAGTCCAGATGGCAGCACAGAAAGTTGCATTACAGAAGTATCTTTTACATGGAATTCAGTCATAGATCAGCAAACAAAGGCTCAAGATTCCATTAGGGTCCTGATTATAATTTTCTTCGTTAAACTCCCTGATATGAGCAAGTAAATTGAGGAGAGATTTTACGTTAAAGCCATGGAAGTTGCAAAATTTTCTTGCACATGAAACGTATAGACAATATTGAATTGGTAGGGTTTTTTTTTTTTGTGCATTTTTGAAGTTCTAAATGGAGAAGAGGATTCAGATAGATTTTTATGAGGATTCAGATAGTTTTTTATTAGCTGAAACCAAATTAAGCAACTGAAGTCTTGACTGAATTATGATCAGCTTTCTGGACGTTCCAAGCGATAACCAAGAAGATGGAGGCAACAAACTCACAGCATTTTATGGCAAGGCGAACAAAGACGGTCTGTTTTAGACATATCAAGGGCCCAATAATTCAAGGCAAAACTGAGAGCGAAGACATACTTGATAAGCGAAGCTCGAAACTTAAAACAATATTGCAAACTTAAATTCGTAATTCGTAATTTATTATTTTGAAATAAAAGCTAATAGTATATGTCTTCTAGAGAGGATTACAATATTATTTTATAGGCTAGAAACCAACATCATCATAATCCTAAACCGTAAAAGAAAATAACATGAAATCCAGAAAAATTAAGGCAAATTAGCAAAATAGGATCTTAATAGCCTGATTTTAGGAAATCCATTAGCGAACTAGGTCTCATGAAGCTTTTATAAAAATTTAAATTTGATACAATAATTAAATAAAAAGTTATAACATTTTAAAGTTGTTATGCTAGTATAATCTGACTAGACTTACTCTTACACTTAGCTATTTCCTACTAGTTCATAAAAATATTTGTTATGATATTTAAAGCAAATCCACACCAAGCAGTGACAAATCTCTATATAATTACTCAAAACCTTTGATCACTGCAGGTTACAAAACCAAAAATGTTGACGATTGGTGTTTGGTTTGGCTCTGACAAGCCATTGTTCTTTTCTTTTTTTCTTTCTTTTCCCTCTCCCTTCACCTTGATTTACATGCCTCTCAAAAAATAATATTGGGCTGTTAAACTTTATTTTATATCAAATTTTATTTTTATTTTTTTATTATTGTTTTTATTTAAAAAAATTCTAATTCTATCCTTTAATATTCAATTCGTTAAGAATTAGATCTTATTTTTTTAATTTATTTTTCATAAGATAATTATAATCTCATTATTCAAATTATGGATTTAAAATATTCATTTGTATTTGCTATTTTGGCCTCACAATAACAATTAAAGGACATGTCTCTTCTAGTGTGTACAAACAACTCCAACTTAAGGAAGAAGCAAGCCAAACAAATGTGTAAAAAGAAGAGTGAAGCATAACCAACACGTACCCTACACAAATTGTTTTTATTGTCATAAAGAGCGTTCTCCGAGTGGGCACTCTAAATGTGGCAAAAGGAAATCCAAAAGATGGGTTTTTTTTGGGCAGTCCAAATAGGAAAAGGTCTCAAAAGGAAGTCAAGTCCATGATAATACACGATAAAGATATAGAATATATGATCGGTAACAAGTAAGTGTTTTTGGTTGGCTAAACATGTACTGGACTCTAGTCTCTTAAGATACTATTAAAAAATTAGTAAATAAAAATAAAAATACAAGTAAAAAATATTTTATCAGTACTTTGTGATATAAATAGTGATGAAGATTTTCCATCCTTAATTGCTGATAAAAATTACAATGGAATTTGTTCCATCAGTAATTTCTAGCAAGATAGAAAAAATAAAAAATAATAAAAATCACATTGATAATTCCATCTGAAATATAACATGTCAATATTTTTTTTATGAACATTCCACCAGAAAAATTAATTGAAATACAACCCAACAGTTTCTCTCCTGTCTTCTTGTTCATCTTCCTACCTAAAAAATAGCAGTCCCCTCCCTTTAATTTCTCATAAATTTGGTCTATCTTCCTCATAAATTCAGCCATCTCGAATTGCCAGCATCAACCTAACTCTATCAATGGTATCAGCATCCACCTTTTGGTTCAATTTTTATAATTAGTTATCCATTATAAAAATCAAACCTAAAAGTCATTTTCAAGTTGAAGTTGTTGGAGATTTTAATGATGAAGTAATTAAAAGAGATGATATATTTCAAATAGATAAACTAATTAAATCATATCAAGTTACTCCATTTACAAAATTAAAAAATTCAAATTTTAATTTCACTGAAAATATTTATATTAATGTTTATGAGTTAAATATAATATTAAGTACCAGTGAATATATAAAGGTAAATAAAGATAATAAGATAAATCTTGAGCTTACTAAAAAATAAAAAAGATGTTGAACATGATAATGAAGATAATAAAGAAGATGATTATTGTCAAAGAATTATCTCAATCCAAAAGTTTAAGCTGTTAGATGAAGTCCCAGAATATGATTTATATTATTCTCTAACACACCCCCTCAAGTGAAAGCCTTTTAGGCTTGAAACTTGCACATGTTCACTTTACCTTATGCTTAATGTTTATCAAATAAATGGCGATGGTGAGATTTGAACTCGTGACCGCTTGGTCATCAAGGCTGATACCATATCAAAAAACTATCTTAACCCAATAGCTTAAACTGTTAGGTGAGGCCTCAAGATATAGTTTATATTATTCTCTAACACAACCCCTCAAGTGAAAGTCATTTGAGCTTAAAACTTGCATAGGTCCATATTATCTTGGTCATCAAGACTCTGATACCATGTCAAAGAACCATCTCAACCCAAAAACTTAAACTGTTAGGTGAAGTACCAGGATATAACTTATATTATTTTCTAACAATTATAATTAAAAGATATTTAATTAATTTAGATGTGATGTTTCATTATATAATAAAATTAAAATTGTGTAAGATAATTATCGATACTTTATAATATATTATGGTTAATTTGGTAAGAAGATTGTAACAACTAACCGATGAATCTAATATTTGTTTTCAAACAGTGTAAATGTATTATTAGCAATAATAAATTCAGTATCAGATTTACAAGTGGTTAAAGACTTATCGTTCAAACACACAATTACTCTCGGGTAAAAGTTTAGTTAGATTTAATAAATACATATATTATAAGCGTATTTGGCAGTGTGGTAGCGGTTGCTTTTCAAATAACTTTTTGTACCTAAATGCATGTCAATGATATTTTTTTTATTTTTAAAAAATTATTTTTGACATTAGCATATCAAAATGATCTAAAAAGTACAAACCGTATTAAATTTTAATAAAAAAAACTTTTAAATTTTTTGAGAACACAGGTTAAATCGCGTTTACAAACTGCTTATATTTACATGAAAAGCTTAAAGTACATGAACGTTAAATATTAATTAAGTATTTTTAATTATGCAAATAGTAATACAAAAGTGGTACTTGCATCAACGTGATAAAAAATTTTAGCTGCAAAAATATAATTATAATAACTATGACAATACACAACTAGATTGTGAAATATAATCAAATCACTTAAATAATTAATAATATACGAATAATCGAAATAATTCAGCCCCTTCACACATGAGCAAACGACTTTATGCATAATGAACTTTTTTTTTTAAAAAAAGTAAAATCATGTAGTAATAATATTGTTTTGCGTGAACAAGTTATGGTAATCATTAAAGTTGTCAAAAATATTTATTTGACAAAACACAAAAAAAAATTAATATAAATTTAGATAGTAAATTTGAATCACAAAATATCAATAATATTTTTTAACTAATTATATAATTCTAGTTAAGAAATTAATTTATATTAAAATATAATAAAATAAATCGATAATATTATAATCAATGAGTAATTTAAATAAAATAAGAGAGATAAATAACATGAATCAATAAATTAATAACATGAAAAAATAAAAAGTTTCATAACAAAATTTTTCAATACGGGAAAATCACTAAAAGGTAGGAAGCACACATAAATCTAGTGACAACTTAGTTATTCCCATCATAATAAGTCTTCATAAATCTCTTTTAAGTTGCAAGCTAATGAGTTTAAATTAGTAATTAACTAACATAAATTCAATAATAAAATAAACCCCTAAACAATGTCTAATATGCTAGAAAAATATCAAATTAAAAACAAATATTTAAAATAAATAAATAAATAGAATAGAATAATAAAAAAGTCTTCATGTTAAAATTCCTCTACGTAGCCTGAATCTTCAATTTTTGCATGTTATTGGCAGATTTGAGTCTTGATTTCAAACATGTCATTCTCTCTCAATTTCAAGCATGTCATTTTCTCTTGTTTGAATCAATTATTGGGCCTACGATATATAGTTGGAAAGTTTCAAATATTTAGTTTCTATTTCAACTTTAACCGAAGCAAAATTTTATTTGTAACTTTAGATATGTTTCAAACAGTACATGAAGATTTTGTTTGACATGTTTGACAATATTAGTATACTAACTTTGACCTTCATAAATATTATATTACCTATCTCCATTTACCCTGAAAATTTACCATAATATATTTTTATGTATTAAATATTTCCTTGTAAAATTTCAAATTTATCCAACATACTATTTAAAAGATATGTTTAATCTTGAAAAACAAGTCAGTATATATCTTAAAGTTAAATTTAAATCTAATTTAATTTATATCACAAATTTAATGTGCTCCTAGCATCAATCAAGTTTACTAATTTTACATGAGGTAAATGTAATTTTATTAATTTTTAATTTTTAATCTGATGTAAAAAAATTTAATAATTAACTCGCAATTCATCACTACCAGCCAAGTGAATAAGCAAAACCCAAGTAGCCTTGTGTCCAACGTAACAGAACAAACACATAAAATAATAATAATAATAATAATAATTCCGGGAAATCCGAAAGGATAATAAAAAGAAAGCTGAGGTCAGCAAGCATGTCAGAATCAGAATCTCTCGTCCTAGAACTTCGTTGCAACCAAAAAAACATAAAAATTGAAGTGTTCAGCCGCGGCAGCTGAGGAAGAAAACATGAGTTCCAGCTCTAGAGACTCCTTTTCTACTCTTACTCCTCCTCATCCACTAGACTGGAAGTTCTCTCAAGTCTTCGGTGAAACAACTCCCGGTGAAGACCTTCAAGATGGTTAGCTCTTACCCATTTCCTTTTAATTTTCTGACTCTGATGTCTCTGTTCTGTTCAACGCTTAATTCTTTCTTGTCTTGCAGTTGATGTTGTATCTTCCATTGGATTCGAGAAGAGCGGTGATTACCTAGCTGTTGGAGATCGGGGTGGTCGTGTTGTAATTTTCCAAGCAAAACATGGCAAACATGTCAGGATTTTTTTTTTCTTAGTAAATAAATGTGTTCAGTAAAACCAGCTAGATAGATGATTTTGGCTTTTCTATTTTTTCTTCTTTTTGTTTAGGATGGATAAAAAAATTGGGCTGAATCTGATCATCGTTTTACCCTTAATTAGACTCCGAATTCTTTCCTTAACCGAAACGAGCTGGAGCGGTTGGATTGCGCCTTTACAACACATCCAGAATATCAGTACAAGACAGAGTTTCAGAGCCATGAACCCGAGGTATTGACATCCTATGATTTAGTTGTATGCCTTCTTTTTTTTTGGTTATTTGTTGCATGCATTTATGCTCTTATAAGTTCGTTATAAATGCTGATCGTGTTGTGTCTGTGTTTCGTTAGTTTGATTACTTGAAGAGTATGGAAATTGAGGAGAAGATTAATAGAGTAAAATGGTGTTCCACTTCCAATGGATCACTGTTTATCCTTTCAACCAATGATAAGACAATTAAATTATGGAAGGTATGAATACTCTCTTCTTACTCATGATCACTAGTAGTCAATTTTACGCTAAGATTAGATCAAATGATTGTTCATTGTTGTCATTGAAAGAATTTACCGCCTGGAGTCGCTTAAGTTTTCTATGGTTGGTGATGTACCTGTTGAAATTTATAATGAATTACTGCTGCTTGTGTGATCACTGATGGTTGTTTGGTCACTTGGTAGATTTTTTTTTTCAGTCATAATGATGTAGGAAAAAAATTTGGGGTAGAGCATTTTATGTTACCAGTTTGTGAGGCTTGAAATTGAGGGAAAATGAAGGGCTATGAAATTCCTTCGCTTTGACACAACAGGACTGTATGAGGAAAAATCATTTGCAACAAATTGACTGTTTATTATGGAGACGTGTGGTGGTGGATTTTTGCAGTGTCACATGCTGCATACGTCAAGTCATGGTGGAAAGTTTTTGTTTCTTCATACTAAAATTTTCTTTGATGATAGTTGTCATTAGTCAAGTTCTTTTGGATCATATATTGCATCAGTCCCTGTAATGGAGATCTGATGGTGACCAGCCAAAGTACTAGGAAAGTTGACTATAGCTGCCAAGTCATTGCAAATTTGGAATATACCAGCAATCTCTGGGTTGAATCAAGATATGAATGGAGAGACAAAAAAATTCTTTCACAGAGAGAAGGAAGGATATGTAATTGTCTGTTGCAGAGAAATATCTCAACTTGTTTGCTGGGTAGGCAGAAAGATCTTTGTCCTGGTAGAAAGATCTTCAGCTTGTTTGGTGTTGTATTCTTCTTGTTTTTGTTCTTTTGACATTTCTGAGTAGTGAGTCCACATCAAACTTTTCTTCCACTGGAAAGTGTGGATTGTCATTTTAGGGAAACCTTAACGATTGGGTGCTCTGATCTTGTTTGAATATCTATGAACCTGATACTTACAGCACGAGGGTTGATGAAACATAATGGAGGAAGATGATTTTAATGGTTTTGATTATTTCTCCTCTACATCATACAATGGAAGGGTATCTTCCTTGAAAGGTCTCACACTTCTGAAGTTGCTTTCTTTATGTGTTTATGTTGTTAGATTTTTACATGACAATTGATTCCAAAGTATGGAAAAATGGGGGATGTCTTACCAATGTTCCTGTCTAAAGGCCTGGTGGACTACTATTTGTTTTGGGATCTGCACATTCCCTCAATTGTAGAATATTTTGTTGACCTTCTCTTTGTATACTTGGAGGCTTTTTTCTGCTTGTCTCTTTCTTAATAGGTGATGGTATTTTAATTTAATTTGGTTAAAGTTTGGAGACAATTATTTGGAAACTATTTTTGTCGGTCATGCATGGGCATTTTTTGGAAACTATTAGGATTTTTTGCATTAAGGCAGTTACTAATGATCATTGGCATTTCATTCTTGCACCAATTAAACGGCCTAGTTACCCAGATGTTTTGCACGAATCCTTCATTTTGCAATATGTGGCAGTCTCCTGTTTGAAAGGTTCCATACATCACCTTTTCTTTTTTCCTAAGAGGTCCTTAGAGGAAGATCAAATTGCTCTGGTCCTAGACTTTCATTCTTGTGTACCCTATATAATTGGTTGGGTTATTTATCATTCAACATTTCATTTTTAGTTTGTGTTTGCTGAGAGATGGGAGATGAATTTGCAGCCGTGTTCATTTTTCTTGCCTCCTTGATTGGTAATTCTTGGAGAAGAGGCGAATGCAATTAGATTTGTGTTGCTGAACCAAGTGCCTTAAAATGAAATTGCATGTTGCCTCTTTCATTTTGCTCAAAATTTTGAATGGCAATCACTATTAATGGAATCGTAGATTCTCTCTACATTTTTATATGCATTTGACACTCTGATACAGTATTCTGGCGAGGTTTACAGTTAACTTGTGTGATTCTTGAGTCTAGGTTAGGGAAAAAAAAGTGAAAAAGGTAAGAGAAATGGAGCATCATTCAGTTGTGTGCTCAGAAAATGATCTTTTGGGTGAAGGAAGTTTCATGAGTGAGCTAGATAAACCACCTACCACTAATGGTTATAATCTCGACTGGGAAGAGAAGATAGCTAAGGACACTTTGTCATCTCAAGAAGTGCAAACCAAGGTATGCATATGTGGCTAACATTAAAATATCATGATACTGTTTTTGTTCGCTGCATGAATTTGCCAAGGATGTGGGATTGTTTACTTGTTTGTTGGGTAAATTAGATCACTCATACTGAAGAAGCCACTCATGCAAATTGTCGGAAGGTGTATGCTCATGCTCATGATTTTAATATCAACTCGATCTCAAATAATAGGTAAAGTTTTAAAGGGCATCCTTGTCTTGTATACAACATGTGATGTGATACCTTCTACATTCTTCATAATGCACAGGTTTTCTGCTTCTTTTATGATGTTCATGATCTCTGTACAGTGATGGTGAGACATTTATTTCCTCAGACGACCTTCGCATAAACTTGTGGAACCTTGAGATCAGTGACCAGTGTTTCAATATCATTGACATGAAACCATCAAACATGGAGGATCTAACCGGTAAACTTTCTGAATCATTTATATAATGTAGTCAAATTGTCACCTTGTAGGCTCGTACATTTCTAATGCAGTGAAAGAAAAATTTTCATCATTCTATTTTTTTAATTTTGTGATTTATCATAATGTAAAAATTATCTATTTGGCATTTTTTTGTTTCATCAGTATTCTTTTGCCTGTTTTTATTAGGACTTAGGGTTTCTCGGTGCCTATATAAAGCACCTCTTGTGGATTTCAAGGACTCTGCCTGGTGAAATTTAGATTTTCCATCTTTCCCGTTATTTGCCTACCTATTCTCATTAGTTTCTCCGGCATATTACCTGAAGTTACATTACATCGACTTCACAATGAATTTTGATGAGAAATGATAGTGATTTCTGTAAGATGTATCAGAGAAACTTTCTAACTGGAAATACGTAGTTGAATTAGCTAATATCACTTGTTGCAACCAATCAACAACAATATTGAAATATGCTGCTTAGGCTCTGCAGTTCGAGACTTATTCCATGGAATTTTCCCTGCTTGACTACCACTTAATTTATAAAGGGAAAAAACTACAAGATCATTTTAGGCCCATTCTGCTACTTTATTCAAGTCCCAATCATCTCCATTAATGACCTTTCCTAATTGAAGTGTTAAAAATTTTGTTCAGAGGTCATTACAGTGGCTGAATTCCACCCAATTCATTGTAATCTGCTAGCATACAGCAGCTCAAGAGGATTTACTCGTCTAGTTGACATGCGTCAGTCAGCAATATGTGATCATAGTGCAAGAATGTGAGTTTAGTTCATTTATTAGTAAATCTGGTATAAATTTGAAAAACATTCTGTGATGTCATGTGGATTTTTACTATGCAGATTACAAGATTCAGAATGTCGTGGGTCAAAATCATTCTTTACAGAGCTCATTGCATCTATCTCTGACATGAAGTTCACTTACGACGGGCAGCACATCTTAACTCGCGATTACATGAATTTAAAGGTTTTCCGCACAAGATTTTTTGAACTCTTAAACTCATTTGATTCAGTTATATTTCTTTATATTGATTCTCCCATCCACTAATTAGGGAGGACACAATGATTAAAAGCTTTTATATGCCATAACTTAGTTTATGGTGGCATATAAAGAAGTAGTGATGTGACCATGGCTTTAAGCATAGGTATTATGCAATTAACTCTGTAGCTACTGTCATTTGGAAATTCAGGAAGCAATCACTGAAAACATCTTATATTTATCTGACAAGCAAAAGGCATGTCTCAGTGTCTTTACTAGTTGAATAATTTATGTCCTTTTGTATGGGTTTTGGGCCACATAAGTTTGTCATTTTCTGGTATGAAATCGTTAGTGTTTAGTTTAGTTTTGTGCTATTTAGTTGTTTTAGTTTATTGGATGAAAAAACTCATACTTAACTCTCATCTGGCATTAAAGTGTATTTCAATTTGATAGTGGTGCATATATCTCTGTTTCTCTGTAGCAACTGATGCGTTCATTTTTTTCTATAGCTGTGGGATATGCGTATGGATTCATCACCAGTTGCTGTATTCAAGATCCATGAGCACCTGCGCCCTAAGGTAAGATCATTCACTATTAACTCCCTTGTTGAGGAACATAGCTCTATGGATATTTATATTCAATAATGTAGATCATTTTTCTTTATTCTTTACCTTTACAGTGGTGTTTGCATCAATAATAGAGAGCCTAGTATTTGTGGAACTGATTAATCACTTTAAACAGTTTATATTCATACCCTTCCAATAGATTATCAACCGCATTATCTGGCCAAAGATTAGTGAACTGGTGTCACTGTTTTTTGCTTATCATGAGCTCAAATGAAGGACAGCTCTTTTTTATTCCAGTTTTCTGCTTAAAAGAAATATTTTTATTGTATTTCCTCTTTATTTTAAAAGATCACTTGCTTGCACTGTAAGAACAGAAAAGATTTTACTCAAATTTCGACCTTAGCTCAGTGGCGAGAGCAGAGGGCTGATTCCTCTAGGTCGCTGGTTCGATTCCGGCAGGTCGAGTGGTTATTACCATGATCATCTTGTCTCTTTTGGTTCAGTAATTATTATCTTAACAAAATTATGGCCTTTTAATTTATGAGCCTTTAATACGTTCAAAAGTAGTTCTACAGTCTCTCCTCAATCTGTTAATTTTACATGCTGCTGTTATAAACAGATTACATGAAGCTATATATGGATGTATGATATTCAATTAAATAAAAACCATGTACTAGTGCATGTTATGCTTCCCTTTTTAAATGGTCTTTGAGTCATTAAATGGAAAATTTATCCAATTTATGTTCTTCTGGTTTAGGTCAGCGATGTAAAAGCAGCTTGTTATATTGAAGTAGAATGATACTTCATCCATAAGAATGATATGTGAAAGGCTTCTGAAAAGTTATTTCTCCATCAAATGATTGATTAAAGAGCCAATTCTGCATAAAGAGAATAGGCTCCTCTGGATTTCTTTAACAGTGAAAAAGTAGACTGTTTAGTAATGTAGAAAAATAGGTGAAAGTCTTTTGAAATGATTATGTATCTTTAAAGATTCAGGGGAATAGGCAAGAGCTTCTTTTGGCTTACTTTTAATTGATAGGACAAAGTGGTCCAACTGAAATACAGAGCAGAAAGCTTCTCAATGCTTAAGTTCTCATAATCTTTAATTGATGATAGTTCTTGATGCTTTTGAAAGAAGGGTTGTTGGTGTCCGCTTGACTTTCAAAGTGGAAGAAATAAGTGATTTGTCATTAAATCCAGCTATAGGTTATATTGTATTTGCTAGTATCCTGTGTAAAATGCTTTACACAAATTGGGATGTCAACTTATAGCTGATTGGCTTCGTGTCTTGCAGTTAAGTGATTTATATAATGATGACTCCATATTCGATAAATTTGAGTGCTGCATCAGTGGAGATGGACTTCATTTTGCAACTGGATCTTACAGGTTTGCCCAAGACCTCATACTCCAGTAACATGTTTAAGTCTTGGCCTTACTTAACACATGTGCATTGCACTTTAAGTGACAGATCTTGTGTGTTTTCTTAGCAATAATTTACGTATATTTTCACATGGTGTTGGAAATGAAGAAGGGATTACAATAGAAGCTAGCAAAAATCCAAACAGGTTGGTTCTTGTCTCTTCTCTTCTTGAAAAAATAAACTGTTGGACTAATGTTTGAAATCTGCTGAAAATTTTCTTAAATGGTTTATTTGAACTCTTGGCCAAGTTACCTGAAAGGAGCAGCACATGTTACCCTACTAATACATAGTATTATGGGGGCAGATTTGGTTTGCATACTATGTGTGTAGAGAATTAAGTGATGAAAGAGTTGAGAAGATAGTTTGTTTTCACAATTAATACATTCCATTTTGATCAATTTGAATTCTTGTATAATCTTTCTGTTGCTCACATGTCCTTAAGTTTTCTAGAAATAAATTGCTAGATTCTAGTAAATGTGACCGTGAACACTGGACAGAATTTTGAGATCGACTTTTGGGAATTCAATGTATGAGCCATTAATTGTATCTAGATGACTGATTGCAGTAAAAAGAAAGGTGGGGGGGGGGGGGGTCATAGGCTTCTTTTAATTGCTAGATAGTCCTCAGGAATCTACTCTTGGATTTGATTAGTCAAAGTTCCCTGATTATGAAAGTCCCCTAGAATAATTGCTCTCTCCAGTCTGTATTAGTGTACAGTGCACCATTAAGGTATGGGATGGTATTTCATTTAAACATGAAACTCGTCATACAAACAATGTCTTCAGTTAAATGCCAGTGTCTGTAGTGATTATCATTGCAGCGCTAGAGTTTCTTGTTTCCTGTAAATGCTTGCTTTTGCTGATGGCTTGACAACTGGGAGTACCAGAGAGCATGCAGAAGATTTTACCTTTTTCTTTTCTAAAAAAATCCACAACAGGAGATCAATACTCCATTCTACTTCAAGGCCAAGGAGATCATCCTTAAGCAACATGGCACGTGGATTTTACCGGCAAGGTTGTCATTATCTCTATTTTTAAGCTTTTTGCTCTCGTTGGATTCATGCATGTCTAATCTTTCAGTTGACTATGTAGGACATGAAAATTACCGCTCAGGCAGCAATGAATTTTCCTGTAACTTAAGCTCCAAGCTGCTTCATCTGGCATGGCATCCAACAACAAACTTCATTGCCTGTGCTTCAGGAAATAGCTTGCTCATGTACCATGCCTAGTGTATATTCGCTCCTCAAAAGAATCATAATGCCACAGATTTTACCTGCTGCTGTCCATGCAATTGTAAAGGAAAAAGATTTCAAGAATGTGCACAAACTTCTCATCATGGATAAAGAACCCAGACAAAGCTGGAAATCAAATGGCTTGACTACACTTCTCCATGTCAGCTAGAGAAGTTCCCACTCTCATCTAAGGTAGTGCTTTAGTCTTTAGATGGAAACTTCGACTTGTCAAATATGAGGCTGCACTCGTTGCCCATTGTATGTATTTTGTGCCATAATATCGAAGACTGCTGCTCCTTTTCTTTTCTTTTTTCTTACCTTGAAAAGTAGATTGTGGCAACTCATATGTGCATGGTGGTTTTTGGAGAACATGTTAATCTTTTCTTTTGTGAGTTTGGGGAGGAGGAAAGATGGCAAAACTCCGGCGTCTGCTGCTATAGAGAGCCAAGCCTGTTCCGATGGGGTTGGAAGTAGCGTGGCATGCAGCTATACGCCAGTTATTGGGAGATCAGTTGAGCTATTGTCTTTTAGTTCTGACGAGGAAATCGTATTCTAGATACAGGGAGTCTCTTGGTAAGCACTAGATTGGTGATACGCTATGCCGTGGTCCGTGCCAAATATTCAGTCACTATTAGCATATTGTTTATAAGGAAAAAAAAGCTGCTGTTCGAGTTAGAGTTATATATTTGACTGAGTTCAATAAGTTAATAAATATACCGAAGTAAAATCATGATGACATGCATAAAATCAATGCCTGCCAATATTCTGAAATGATTTCTAAAATCTTGCTTGATAACAAAATTAAAATTAAATGCAATTCAATAAGATAGCATAAAAAAAACATCTTTAATATATACACACCAATCAATAAAATATCAAAAAATTAAATTAAATTAAAAAATATTTAATTTTTTTTTTTTAAAAAATCCTCAAGTAAACATTGGTCAACTATCAATATATGTGTTTCAGTTCATGAGATCATAATATTCATATAGAAACTAAATAAAAAAGAATTATAATATTTAATTTTTAATCAATTTAATGTTGAATAAAATTAAAAACAAATCAATTAAAAAAATAAAAAAAATTATCTCGAATTACCTCAGGTTAGCTTATTAAACACGCAACTCAAGTCGTGAGACCAAGATGACTTAATAGACAACAAGAAAAAAATTTATGAAATCTAATTTATAAATAATTCAATGAAGAATGATAAAATTAAAAAAAATCAATTAATAAAAAAAAAAAAAATCCTCATTACTTGGTCATGAGATAGGGATGACATCATAAAAAGTAAACCAAAAAAATTACAAAATCCAATTCCAACTCAATGTTGAAGGAAGTAATTGAAAAAAAAATCCATTTAAAAAATAACCTTAAAAAAAGATCATAGTCAACTTGGACTAATTTTCCATGAGATGGAGATTACCTCATAGAAGATAAATTCAAAAAATTATAAAGCTAAATTCTCAATTAATCAAATATTGAGAGATGAAATTGAAAAAAATCAATAAAAAAATAAATAAAAAAACAAAACAAATAATAACCAAAAGAATAATGACCAAATTTAACATAAAAATTAATTAATCCAGATATCGAGGGTTGAAATTAAAAAAAAAATCAATTAAGAAAATGATACAAAACAAATAGCAATTAAAAGAATAAAAATCAAATTTGATATAAAAACTAAATGAAATTAAATGTTGAGGAATGAAATTAAAAAATAAAATCGATTTAAAAAAAGATTCAAAACAAAACAAATAGCTATTGAAATAGTGAGAACCAAATTTGATACAAAAATAAAATGACAAGACACCTTTCAAAGTTGACATGAATCCCGAGGATATGAAAGAGAAAAGAGGGGAGAGAAGAAAAAAATCGATAGAGGCTTATCGCCGTTCCTCCGTCAACATGCACTGGACCAACAGGAAGAGCTCAGCTTGCCACTTTCCAACACCACCTTGGAAGCTAGCATTTGGCCGTGAGGAAAGTCGCACAAGCCACCAGAGTACAATAGGCTTCCCCCACCCTCTAGGGCATGTGCTGCACACACCAGCTGTTTTGCCCTGCCAATTTACCTTATTTTCCATATTTGTTTTAGTTTTAATTTTGATCCCTTAGCACTTGATTGTTATAAATTAGTCAAATTTTGTTATATTCGGCAAAATCAAGCATCGAGAAATTCCCTTGCCAAATAAAAAGTTGAGCGAACGAAATAAAAAAAGACATGAAATTCTTTTATAATTGTGCAAATCAATCCCTAATGTTTGCATAAAAAAAAAGATTATAAATTTTTTACGCTTGAAATTGAGTCCTTGAAACTCTATTTATTTCAAGTTATTCAATTCAAATTTTGTTTTACTAAACTGAGCTTTAATCAAGTAATGAAATATTTTCTCGATACCTTGAGATCCCTATATACAAGCATGACAAACAACTCGCCAAGACCAATTGCAAATCAAAGCAATATTAAGGTCATGTCTGTTTTTTCGGAAAGTGGTTTTCTGGAAACCACTTTCCAAACTTTCTTGTGTTTGTTTGTCATTAGAAAAGTTGGTCAACAGAAAATACTTTTCAGTCAAAGTAAAATTTAGCTTGGTTTCAGGAAAGTATTTTCCTGAAAAATTTAGACGGAAAACACTTTTTAAAAGTTGTGAAAAATTTAGAAATGTCATATTATTTGCTGATTATATCAAATTTGATCCTCAAACTTTTGATTGCTATATATATTTTGTTTTGAATATTTATTTTTCAATTTCATCTCTTAAAATTTATTTTTTATATTAATTTTGGTCCTCATTTTTATAATAATTATTTGCTTTTTCCTTGTCATTTTTTTATTGAAAATTTTTATTTATCAAATTTGGTCCTTATTCTTTTGATTGTTACTTATTTTATTTGAAATAATTTATGAATGTTAATTATTATTATTTTAATTTCTTCATCTTTTATTATTTTTTAGATTTGATATCTATTATTTTGATTATTATTTATTTTATTTGAGATAATTTATGAAATTATATTTTTTTTCAATTTCATTCTTATTCAACCTTTTAATTTATCAGATTTGTTTCTTATTATTTTAATAATCTTGAAAAAAATAAAATATTAATAAGTTATTTTTCAACTCATTTTCCATAACATAACCAAACACTAAATATTATTTTTTAATTTATTTTTCATGACACTATCAAACATCAAAAAATAATTTGTTTTAAAAAAAAATTACTTTTTAACAAATAAACAAGGCTAAGAACCGCATAAAAAAAAATAAAAATGGAAGAATCAAAACATACAAAAATCACAGGGACAGAAGGAACATTTTTCTATTGAATAACATTTGTTCTCCTGGGTTACCGTGAAAGGTTGAGCACTCTTAATTATTATTCTTTTAAATAATAATAATAATAACAATAACAATAATTGTTAGGATTCTAGCGAAGGCTCATGAGTGATTTGAATCATGCAAGGGGGGAAGGAACAGTTGATGTTGCTGTTTTGGCGCAGACGTTCCAGTCGATAATATTTTAGTTTCAAACTCCTCCTTTCTTCTGCAAAGATGTTTTTGGGTGATCACACCTCAAATCTCCTCTTTCTTTTTTTTCTTTTTTTTTAATGCTAAATTTAGATCTTGTTTATTTTTGTATTTTAAAAATATTTTTAAATTTTTTTTTTACTTCAAATTAATATTTTTTTTAGTATTTTTATATCATTTTAATGTGTTGATATCAAAAATAATTTTTAAAAAATAAAAAATAATTTTAATATATTTTTAAATAAAAAATATTTTAAAAAACAACTGTAACTATACTCTCAAAATAATTAGAGCGGGGTTTTATCTTTTATGGTTGTGTTTAGTAATAAAAAAATGTTTTCCATTTTAAAATCTCACTTTTCTACTCTATTTTTAATTTATATTTTCTAATAGAAAATAAAAAAAATCAATTTCAATAGCTTCTGAATATTTAAATTAGTTGTTTTCAATCTTTTATCATAGGGATTAAGTTGAACGCATCTAAATCTTCAATATTTATTTGTAAATAGGTTGTGTTTCACCTCCCAAACAGCATGCTAGAACAAGAGAAATCAATGGGTATTAATATTAATATTAATAATTATAAAGATGTTAATTAAATTATATAGTCTTTATAATTTAAAAGAAGAAAAGTATAAATAAGTTCATTTTTTAAACATAAATGACCGATAAATTCTATGTTATTTTGCTAGACCAATAAGTTCAGTTTTCAAAATTTTCTTTCAAATAAGTTTATTTCTTTTTATATTTTCCTATAAAATACCTAACTTTTTTTCTTGAAAATATTTTACAGCAAGTTTATCATGTGAGCTTTTAATTTATACTTTTTGGATTCTTTTCTAACATTTTTTAGATTTTTTTAAACTTTAGATTTATTATCATATAATTGTATTCTTGTTAATTGCTATAATTCCTATAAATTTTTTGATTCAAATATAATTAAAATTTACAATAATGGCAATATAAAAATAAATTAGAATTATAAATTATTTTACAAGTGAGAGAAATTGGACATTAAAAAAAATATCATGAAAGGGTTTTTTTAAAGAAAATAAGGAAAAATAGATTTATTGGTAATTTTTTAAGCATATGAAAAGGGTAATATCGGTAGTACAATTAGATATAAGCTATTTTGAAAGTTAAATTACAAAAGTGCGCTGATTGGTTCTAAAAGACTAGCATAGTTATTTGACTTCTATGTACCTTTTTTTTTCAAAAAATTAAAAAAAGATATTGTATTAACTTTTGTTTTTCTTTCTTTCTTATATTTTTTAAACAACTTTGTTTGATCAATGAAACAACCCATTAAATTGTACAATATAATGAATACCCATTATATTGGCCCAGAAAGTCTATCAAAATCTGAGCATGCCTAGACCTAAAAAACCTAACCTAAGTGGAGGAGGTGAGAAGTGGCGAGGAAAGGAAGAAGAAAATTGATTTTCTCTCTCTTTTAAGTCGCTACTGCCGAAAAGGTAAAGAGCTTACATTCTATTACACTTGTCATTTCTATTTTTTTTCCTGATTTTTCTTTGATACCTTTGTGTTTGTGTGTTTGTTTGAGGTTATTGTTTCATGGGGCATTTGAGCTGTTCTGTTTACACTCACTGGAAAGCTTCCAATAGGGATACCATGTTAGTTTTTATCTTTTTTTCTCACTAAACTCTTGCCAAATTTTAGTTGCTGGATCATTTTTTTTTCCACTTAAATCCACACCATATTTGGCCTATCTCTATTCTCATATTCTTGAACGTGAACTGGATGATGTTGGCACCCTCAAGTCTGTGTGTCGGATATGACCAAATCATCTCAAACAGCCCTAGTCCTCGAGAAGTGCCACCTCCACCTTCCGTCCAATGCAGTCCTTTTTTACTTATTTTTCCTTGTGTTTCCTACTACCATCTGAACATTCTAATCTTTCCTATGCTTATATTTTGAACTTGTAGGCTGTAGCTTCTCATCTCTCAATTCTCACTAGCTGAGTTGCAGTTTTGTAAGATTTAGTCTTCACCCTGCTGAGAATTTTTTGTATTTGCTTGACGTCTGCTAATGTTAATATGCCAGAAAGGTTTCAGAGGAGCTGCAAGGGTTTGGATGTCTCTTTTATCTGGATTCTAGGATGGAATTTGGATTTGTGCCTGTAGTTTTCTTCTTTCTTTCAGTATTGTACATTTTGTACCAAATGGCAAGAAGATATAAAAAGCCCCGGAACCCTATTTAGTCTTAGTTGAGCCATGCAGAAGAAGACATGAAAATCGAAAAGTGCTACACTAAAACTCGCACATGACAGATACTCCTCAGCACCCGCAAATGCCCCAAAACCTGGTTTTTGGTTTTTCTCACTCTAAATGCAACTTGTTTTAAACCCCTAAGCCTTACCTTGAAATTTATTTTCATTACTGTAGAAGATGTTTGATTATTATTCCTATGGTGTCTTTTCCCAAAACAAGTAAAATGACGTAGTGGTTTGAGCTATAAGGAACTGATTTTAAAAGACTAAAAAAATAAAGAAAAAAAGAGAGGTCATCGGTACAGTTACTCTTGAATTTTATACTCCCCATTGTGTATTAAAATTTTTGTATCTTGCCGATGCAATATGTTTTTTGTTTTGGTATGCCAATGTTTCTACCTTTATCTGTTCAGAATGCTTACTCCTCTTGCATAATCCATCCTATCTATTATTTGTTTGAGATGGATTTTACTAGCATTCATTTTTTTCGTGACAGTGGGCTTCGAAAACATGGTTATGAAAGCTACTGAATTGGATAAAGATGTTGGGGATGGAGTGCAAGGGAACAACTGCCTTAGAGGCCAACTAGCTCAGCATCAGAAGTCTGTGAACCATTCCAGAAGACAAGAATCTAAAGAAAATAAAAGCTCAAATGCCTTAAGTAGTGGTCAAAGTAATTCAAATGTATTAGAGCAGGGACGATCTCCAGTAGATGAAAGTGGCACTTATTCTGAATTTATAAAATTTCCAGCACCACCTTGTCGTCAATTTTGGAAAGCTGGGGACTATGATGATGGGCTCAGTTCCAAGCTCACACTTCAACGTATGCAGCTATCGATTCTTAATTATAATTTTATGATCTTCCCTGCTCGCTGAAAAGCAGCTCTACTTACTATGCATTCTATTATAGATTTTCTGGTGCTACCTTCCTCCTTGTTTTTCCTTATAAGTTGGATGATAAAACCTTGTATGATTTGTCGAAGTATCTATTGTCCATGCTCTGTTCATACTTGACCAGTCATGCTCTGATTTTTTTAATCCTTTTCTTTTTGGGATTACAGATGGGAAAAATTATCTCCATGTCCACCCGATCTTTCTTCATTCAAATGCCACTTCACATAAGTGGGTTTTTGGTGGTATGTCCAGCTTATACAGAGTTCTATTCCATTTGCATTTTGTTGATGATAAATTTAATTGAGTACAGTTCTTTTCTTGTTTGCAGCCATAGCAGAACTGGTCGACAATGCAGTTGATGAGGTGATTTATAACGGAATTTTATTTAAGTAATCAATTTTCCTTTTATCTGGCATGTAGGAGCCTGATTATCAGGCATTGTAGTGTTGCAAAGCTTGAGTGTATAGAATTTTTGAGATCAAAGTGGGCCTGTTTGCCTATATATTTTTGACATGCCAAACTGACAACTACTTGTTTATTCCTGATGGACAAAACAATTTACAAAAGTGGCCAAGATCAATGAGATAATCTGCATATCAGGGGACTGGTGGGACACCAGTCCAGGTGATCTCCTAAAACTGGAGGTCATAAAACTTTCTTGTTTTTTGATAATATAGTATGCTACACTTTTTTTTTCCTAATAATTATTTCTAATGCAACCAGAGATTAGATCCCCTATCCCCACAAAAACACATTCACATGACAATGAAACTAGCAACAAGAAATCTGAACAACTGCTCAATGTATAGTGGATATGAAACCAGTATTTATGGAACCTAATACATCACATGTAAGTTTTTTTATTTCTTCTACATGGTTTTCTTAAACTTCTAATTTTAAAGGACCTCATATTTATTATTCAATGTGTGAATATATGTAACCTGAATTTAATCATTATTTTATACATGGACATCCAAATATTTATTTTTAAATATATGAATTGGTGTGATGTCATGGCTTTACCCTGTTACTTAGTCTCTTATCTAAATCAATGAATGGGCTTTCTTAAGGCATCTAGCATTTTAATTTGACAAATTGAGTCTCAATATATGTTTTTTTTTTCTTTCTTCTTTATGAAGTCTAGATTCGATCACATTAACAGCCTTTCTTATGTCTGTTTCTCTCTAATATATACTAATTTTGCTGGTCTTTCAATGTTTTGGGATGTTTTGCACCATTTATTTCTGGCTATCATTTTGCTACATCTTCAAGCTTCAAATTTTACTTTTCATTCCCTTTCCCTTTTTTACTTTATAGATCCAAAATGGGGCCTCTTTTGTCATTGTAGATAAAATCTCAAATCCAAGAGATGGAAGTCCTGCACTGTTAATTCAAGGTGCTTGAACTTATCAATCATAAAGAATTGTTCTTAATGTTGTTTTGTAGTCTGTTGATGTAACACATCTTAAAAGGAATGAATTCTGCCTGACAATGGTTTTGTAAAACTTGTACTCTGACTAGATGATGGCGGTGGAATGGATCCCGAAGCAATCCGGCGATGCATGAGCTTTGGGTTTTCAGATAAAAAATCCAAATCAGCAATTGGACAATGTATGCAAGTTGTGTATCCACAAGGAAAATTCTATAATAATTTTATCTCATAGTTGTTGCTTGAATGGTCTTTCAGATGGTAATGGCTTCAAGACCAGCACTATGAGACTTGGGGCAGACGCTATTATCTTCAGCCGCCATGCAGATGATGGGTATAGGTGTGATTCTGTAGTTTTATACCGACTTGCTCATTTGATATTAAATGTTTACAATTGTCATGCAAAGCAAGTGAAGTGATTGTCATGGGTGGCCATACGATATATATGGTCTTATGGCAAACAAACCAGCTCCATTACTCTCAAGTTTGTTTATTAATTCTATAAATCTCTAACCCATGCCCTCTATTCTCCCTCCATTTCAATTGTTTTTTCCCTTGTTTTGATGGTTGGTTCGCTGAACTGTTGAAATGGTCATTACATGCCAGCCAAAATAGGCATGCTTTGATTCCATAAATGAACAAACTTCAGTTCAAGGGAAAAAAAAGATAAAGATTGAGGTTTTTTTTAGTTTTGTTTCTAATGTGATATGTATTGTAGTTATAAATTCTAGCTTGTTTCCTTATCAATTTATATAATGAGCAGGGTATTGACTCAAAGCATTGGTCTCCTCTCTTTCACATTTTTGACACAAACAGGACATGACAGAATAGTAGTGCCAATGGTGGGTTTGACTTCCCTACTCAAATATGTTAGTCAAAGTTCTTTCTGAATCTAGCCTATTTAATTTTGGCAGAGTTCTGCAAAAGTTAACAATTATAAATTCATACACATCATTCCTACATCGTATCTAGCATGTGCATATAGTGGTACCTCATGCATCCAAAAACAGCTTGGAGCTGAGGTTTGGCCCTTTTCTTTTCAATCGTTGCTTTATTTGATTATGCAACATTACCATGTGAAGTGATGAGAAGACCACAGGAAAAACTAAAGAGGGTTTAAAGAGATGAGGTTAGAGGTTTGCACATGTTAGGATCCCGGGCTTGTGACAGTGACGGAAACTAGCACACTTAAGTTTTAAATCTTTTTAATGAATAGCTGAATTAGTTGTTGACTTTTTGGTCTCGTGGATGGGTAAACAGCTGCATCGGGATTTACTCACTTTTTCCATTTTTGTTATTCTGGAGCCCATTTCAAGAGCTTGTCCTTATGCAGGTGGATTATGAGCTTAACACAGCTGGTAATTTGGAAATTCTAGATCGATATGGGAAAGAATACTTTATGTCTAACCTTTCCTTACTGTTGCAATGGTCTCCATATTCAACAGAAGCAGAGCTACTGAAACAAGTAAGCACCTTTTGATATGTTCTCCCTAGTGCTATCATTTTTTGCATTGTATGTTGCTCCTCATTCAGATATTTTGTCGAACATGGATAGGTTTCAACAAGTTAATCTAGTTAATTAAGAGTAGTGTTCTTCTCATTTAATAATTACTTCCCATTGGCCTCTTTTACTCCCGGACAAGTTTTTGAGCAATTTAACACATGCAGACATATATGCACGAAAAATACAACTGCTACTCCCTGAGATTGTGGTTGCCTTTCATTAGAGTTGGATTTCTTAAAAGATGTTATATGCTTTAAATGATCAATCATGTTAAACTGTTATGTGAAATGATGTATTCCATTTTCAAGAGATATTACACTAATATTTTGGAAAGAACATGATGTTCAGATAAGATTTTAGGTATAAGTTTACTGTGGTTGATGGTGAATTGTAGGATTATGGATTGATGTGAGTGGATTAGACACTCATTTTCAGCTGTCAATGTGGTAAAATTGGAATCTAAAAACTGTTCACGTAGCTATTGGAGTGAGATTGCATAGTAGAACTAGTAGTAAAATAGATATTGAGAACGAAGGATTAAGATGAAATAGAATAGAAGAATGAGGAAAAAAATCCTATGTACAAGCAATAACACTTAATCTTATCAAAAAGTTTGGTGGGACTTTGTATTTTTAATGAGTGAGGACTAAATGGAAAATTTCCTGGCTAGACTATAATTCTTGAAAAGAATAACATTGGTAAATGCTCTGTTGATCACCTAATTATTCCTCTCTTCCAAGCTCATTTCCCTATGCATCTAATTTGGTTGCAGTTTGAAGACATTGGATTGCATGGTACTAAAGTGATTGTTTATAATTTGTGGTTCAATGATGATGGGAATGTGGAGCTAGACTTCGATACAGATCCTGAGGTTGAAACTTCTTTCTGTCTCTTCATGCTTGCCTTTTCTTTTAATTCTTTGTTATATGTTGACAATCTGTCCTTGGGACAGACATTTAGCAAAGGCTGTCTCTGTTTGATTTCGAAATCTTTCTCATTCCCCTCTTCAACAGGAAATAAAAATCTTTGTTATATGCCACTATCATTCTCAATTAGGTGCTTTCTTGTGGAATGAGGTTGCAGGATATTCGTATTAACGGGGATATAAAAGAAGTGCAGACACGCCCTGCTTGGAGGACAGTAAATGAAGAACACATTTCCAACCGACTAAGATATTCTTTGAGGGCAAGTGTTTTTTTTTTTCTCTCTCCATGTAAGTTCATATTATTTTCATATTCTAGCCCGTGCAATTTTTTCATGACAAGTCTCCTTGTCTAAGTTAATCATAGAGACATAATAGCTAACTCATACTAGCTCATCTAAGAATTATAAGAATTTAAATCTTGCTGATGCTGGTATCTTATGCGCCACAGGCTTATTTATCCATTTTATACCTGCGAATACCTGAAAGTTTCACAATAGTATTGCGAGGGAAATTTGTCAAGCATCACAATCTTGCCCTTGATCTCAAATTTCAAGAATTTATTGTATATAGACCCCAAAGCAGTGGATGTATAAAGGTATTGCTTCGTGCACACTCTCCAAAATATATTGAGTTACTTGTTGTCTTATTTTGCAAGTGGCACCTGATTTTAATTACCTGAATACATTAATGTTATTCTCTGTAGCAAGAACTCCTATTCACCTTTTTTTGTTATTATGAGGTTTAAAAACTGTATGTTCAACTGATAGGGTGTATAAAGCGAACTCGGTTTATTAATGGTATTATTAAACATTGCAACTGCCATCTTTGAGCTCTAGCATGTCCAAGTGATGCTTATGTTGTGAAATAGACATGATTCTTTATGTAATTACACTTATCCTCTTCTTGTTTAATAATTCAGGGTGAACTGTTAACTACCATTGGGTTTTTAAAAGAAGCTCCACAAGTTACTGTTCATGGTTTTAACATCTACCACAAGAACCGTCTTATACTAGTGAGTATCCTCAAATTAATTTAATTAGTCTTACCTCTGCATTATTAGATAATTGAAAGGACCATTGACCTACTGATTCTTTTTTGATCCAGTCCTCCAGTCCTCTGTGTGCAGTTTTTATGAATGCTGTAATTGCTAACCGTGTTAGATTTGGTTGATGTCAGATTTGGGAGTGTAGTTGGAGTGTATATGCATTATATGCTGTTAGTCACTGTTGATAGATCTGCTAGATATGGCATTTTTATGTCTAACAGTGAAATTTGCCTTTTTATGGAGTACAAGGTGTGTACGATGTGCTTCCGCCTGACATAGGAAGAGAAGGATGTGCAAGTATATATGCTCATGTGCACGTGTACTATTTATGATTTGAGCTGTTAGGGAGCAAAACCTTAACAGATTGGTTTGAATTGCCTGCCTCTCATTTAGATTAGCCTTTCATTCATATAGGGAAAATTGTCTTGTACACAGTAATTACAAAGAGTATTTCTAGGGAGCTATCAATGGTAAGAGAAATTTCCTATGTAGTATTTACAGCCTGCTTGAATTCAGCCTTTCTATTAACCTGTATGCTGCTTGATTTTAGCTGTCTATTGACAAACCTGCCACCAGTAGGTATTGCAAGTGCAAATTTATATGGTAGAAACATCATTGTTCTGGGGTTTGAATCATTTGAGGTGATGAAATCAGTTGAATTATGTCATGCATTTTAGTAGAGTAACTAGTTTTACAAAAGCAGAATGTTGCAACACCGGAACACCAAAAGATGATGAGAAGTGGATGCTCAATGGAACCCAGTTCCAAGAAAAGAAGATCATTCCATGGAATTGATGTATGACTCGTCCCAAGAGAAATGGCAAGGATAACAGGCAAAGCCATACCACTGGTCATACTTAGTATTACATACAAGAACAATTAGATTGTTTGCCTTTACATGAAAATTTTGAATGAAGCAATAGACTATTTCTTTAATTTGGTATCTGAGTAAAATAAAAAGTTTGCAGCAGCCATTCTATCTGTACCCCACCCCCCTCCCCTCACCACCAAAAACAAAAAAAACAAAACAAAACGATGCCCTTTTTATTGTTGAATTCAAATGCAAACTTCTAAAATCTGTTTTCTTTCTCTTCATCGCAGCCATTTTGGCCCATTGTGAACTATGGAAATAACAGTAGAAGTAGAGGAGTGGTTGGTGAGAAACTGCTAAAACTTTTTTGTTTTTACCTGCTATGGCATTGATGTAAATTTTGGTCAGAATTATAATAAATGCTTGACGGTATTCTAGTAATGTTTCCTTAGGTGTTCTGGAAGCAAATTTTGTTGAGCCCACTCATGACAAACAAGATTTTGAGAGAACTTCCTTGTTTCAGAAGCTTGAAGTTCGGTTGAAGGAGATGACATGGGAGTACTGGTAAACATTTCAATTTCCACACAAATAATTCTATTTTCTTAACTTGGCTATTTTCATTCTTGCTCTCTTTTGGGGCTCTTGACTTTTTCCCTGTAATTTATTTCGTAGACCTCTAGAACTATAAGGTTTTTGAGCAAACGTCAAGTATACCTTCCATCAAGTGATCATGTTTCAATTTCATCCCCATACAAATTCAACCAAATTACCTTCCACCTATCCCAATTGTTACATTTTGTTCCCTTTATTGGAACCTGTTCAATTACCATGGCAAACTGCATCTGCCAAGTACATGTTGTGCTTCCCTCCAACATAACTTGCCAAATGATACACAATTCCAATTCCATTTAGCCCCAAAAATCATTGCCCTAAAGTGTACCCTTTATAATCCAACTTCTCTGTTAAACAAAGTTGTCTTTAAAAGTTTGCTTCCATGGAGAGACTTAACTATAAAGGTTCAACCGGTGAAACAATTTGGAGAAAATCTTGTTGTGAAGTTGGACTTTGAAGGTCAAATGGATTATAAAAGGAAAACTTTAGGGCAGTACTTTTTTATTCTAAAAGGAATTGAGTTTGTGTATCTGGTGGGTTGTGCTGGAAAAAGTGATGCATGGTTTAAATAACTCAACTCGGTAATTTAATAGTGTTCTTACAGAGGAAACGAACTGGAACAATTTGGGGGGTGCTGGAACCTGAGCAATTGGTGGAGGGTATATTTGAGGTTTGCCCAAGGTTTTTTTAGGTCTGCTCACTCAATAAAATGATTACTGCACAATCTCAAACTGCCTTTGCTGTTAAATCTGCTTACCTGAATATATGGCAGCTACTAATATAAGTTTTATGCATTTGTTCATATATATGATAACTATGTGATGCAAATTATTTAATTTCAACAGGGATTATCATTGCGGTCTAATTGGTTACCAGGTCACAAAAAAGCTTCGACCAACCGAGCCTCCACCAGATTCACCTCTTGGCATCTCAACTGGCAGTGACACATTGAATCATGGTATGCCAAATGTTGCTAAAGCAAATCTTGCATTGAATCAAAACTACCCCTATCTTGTTAGTGCAAAAGCAGCATCTGCTGCAGCTATGCTGTTTCAATCTGAAGAACTTGTATCCTTGAATAGAAACTAGATAATTATCGTTTCTCATTGTGCTTGAATAAAACTTGATTGTTATCTTTACTATGCTTTTGTTGGAAATAATGCCTCTTGTTGGTGACAGGATTATCTTCAAAGAGGAAGGAACGTAGTGATTTAGACAAACTTGAAGGCATAAAACGGCAGGCAGGGACCGGGGCCAATGCATTTTTGTCGGGGCACGGTTTTGAAACAGAGGTCTGCAGGGAACATGGATCTGAATATCTTATTAAAGCCGAACTGTTGTGTGCATGCACATTTCCCATATTTTCTTAAAGCTTCGACCTTAAATCATCTCTAGCAAATTCTATTTGTTCTTTGCCCCTGTATCATATAATAATGTTGCCAGGCCCATTCTGTCTCATCCTTGCTTTGTGCTTTAGATTTTGATTTCAGTGTCCATAGTGAAGGTAGGAGAACAATGATATGATACCCAAGCAGAAAGTTTTAGTATTGTAGCATCTAAGACAGGAGGCTGCAAAGCACAAATTTAATATAGTCAAACACACTTGCATGGATGCACACGCACAAGCACAGAAGGCAACTTCTTTAGTGTTGATGATGGATCCAGCCCTTTGGCAATATAATAAATTCAATCCCTTTTCATTAATCATTTTTTTTTTTAAATTGATCCCTGCCAAACAAAAGGTATCTCATATTTTTCACCCAAAAGACATTTTCGCATTGTATTTAACCCTTAAAGGGTGTAATGTTTCCTTCCTTCCCCTTTAAAGAAAGACACTTGGTTTGTTATTGAAAACATTTCAATTTGATCCATAAGAAGATAATTTATTCATTTTACTCCCTGAAAAGAAATTCTTTAACAAATATAAATGTTGATCTCTATTATCCTAAATTGCCCCCCTCTCCAACTGGCCTTTAATTGTGGATCCATTATTGTTTAGTTTGGGATTGCTTTCATTACATAGGCTGCTTCATTATGTTATTGTTGCAATTCATTTGCTTCTTCTGATATATTCATTTGTTTGCGCTATCTCATTTTCTTCAAAGAAATCTACCACTAATTTGGTTTGTGAACTTTTGTAGGTTGTCAGTGATATTAAAAACAAGCTGGAAGATCAGGATGTTGTAAACTTGATTCAAGTAAACAAGAATTTCCGTGCAAAGTAAGTATGCATGAAAAATGGTCTTAGAGGGTCAATTGCAGCTTTCATTACGAATTTGCTTGAGTTACTTTTGTGATTGATTGGATTGAGTGTATTGATATTTCATGCCTGGGATAACTTAGTGTCATGAAGTTAATATTAGACTAGCACCAGGTGAACACTAGTATAACATCATAATGCAATAACAGGAGAATTTACTAATGACTATAAACATTTTTCCCCACATTGGAGGATTGTTTTAAGCATGGTCTTTGAAATATTAACTTCTGTTTTACATTTCAGATGCTTGGACTACAAGAAGAGGACGGAAGACCTTGATTTGAAGGTAATTAGTTTTGCACTGTTACCTGCACATTCTATTATTTACTTCTGCTTTTTTTTTTTCCATTACAAATATGTCTATTATTTCTTTAGTTGGGCCATCTTTTTTGTATGCTTACCACACTTGATGTTTAGCATCTTATTGGAGATATCCTGGGAGTTACACCTGATACAAGTCTGTGCTTGTCTTGTATATATATTGGTCAGTGGAGACTAGATCATGAATTTACATTTTGATCCCATCATTCTGATTATCAAAAAAAAATAAAAATGATTACATTGGCATGCTTATGAATAATACAATAGGATGGAATTAAATAGAGGAAATATCAAATTTTAAATCTTTTATCTAGAGTGTTGGGATATTATCAAGAATGACCTGAGAGTTTTTTCATGAATGTCAAGGGATATGGGTAGTAACAAGGAGTCAAGGAGCATTATTCTACTCTTATTGCATTGATTTCCAGGAAAGATATTTCCTTGAAAGTGAGATTTCAGGCCAGTTAGTTTATTACCCTTCAATTTACAGTGCTTCCATCTCTCAATTTTATCAGATGGAGGGGGATAATGGTAATTGTGATTTCCACTCTTTCTATAAAAACCTAATGACACTGAAATTCAGGATATCCTGATCTTGTTACTTTTATCGTTTGTGATTTTTCATCCCAAGAGACATCGGATTTTAGAATCTGAACATTAGATGGGACTGGAACTTGAACATTTTTCTCTGTTATCTTCCACGAGACCCATACACATCCGAAGATCCTTTGGTTCAAACAATTTGGAAAGCTAAGTACCTTCTGAAGTCAAAACTTTCATTTGGATTCCTTAGCAAGATTAACCCTAATGATTTTTTTGCAAATTAGAAGGCCACACAATGCTTATCTCCTAATACATGTTACCTGTCACCAAAATGGAGAATCTCGGGGGAACTTATTTCTTTGTTGCCATATAGCTTGGGATATGTGGCGGAGGGTTTTCATTTGGGAGCGATCTTTGATCATCTTGAGATGGTTTTTGGAAGGGATAAAGATTGTAAGATTTTATGGAGATGTGCTGGTACTTTAATTAGTTGATGCATTTTTTGGAGGATTTCAGGCAATCAAAACAGTTGTTGTGGGATGGGGTTGTCTTCTTGGCTTTTTTTATGGTGTCAAACTGCAGGGGCCTTGGAGGCGCTTCCTAGCTAATTTACAATGGGATGGGAGTGCTTTGTTATTTGAACCTTGATTGTTCTTTCTTTTCATCATGGCTTATTCTCCAATTTTGTACTATTCATTTCCATTTTGTTTTAATAAACTTTTCTCCTTTTATTTTATGAAAAATAAATAAATAAAATAGGTAGTGGTTTTTTTTCCTCTTCCAGAATCACCGAACTCTTGCCTGCATTTTATTTGTTTTGAATGGCACACTAAACTCTCGCTACAAGTCTAACAGCCTCAGTAATCACAGAGTTTATGCAACTTGATTCCCATTTGGTGTCCAAAAAGATGCAACTAGTAATAAATCAAATCTAAATTGAATCTTGTACACATAGCTTGCTTTGGAAATGAAGAGAGTTTCAATTATTCGACGAGCTGACGAGGGTTGCCATTCTTATTGATGCAGGTTACACGGCTAAGAAGTGAACTGGGACAAGTTCGAACGGAGTATGAACAGCTTATGGCTGAATTAACATCATAAGATAAGAGCCGAGAAAGAAAAGTGGGTACTGGGTAGATATGTGGATTTTGTTGCTAACTAGCCTTGGTTTTATCTTGCACAACTTTGAGGAGATTTTTCATGGCTGTGTGTGTGAACTTGTCAAACTGTTAGTGTTTTGCTTGCAGGTCAAATGAGCTTTTATAAAAGACACCAAAATGGAGCGTGACAGTTGTGAATTATGAAGTCAACATGCCCCTGTAGAATAGTTCGACTAGCTACGTTTGACTGTGGGTCAGCAATCTGTGTTTTCGGACCTGATATATGCATCTGCAATTTCGTAGGATTGGAATTTTAAAACTACTGATATGGAGTTATTTTTAAAGTTCAACCAATTTATATGTGCACGTGTAGATGAAAAGCAAAAGATCCTTGTTCCTTGATGCCTCTCTGCCCTTGCATGAGTTCTTGTTTTTAGTGTATCTGGTCCTCTCACTTGCTTTGCGCGTGTAGCCTTCAATTTATTTGATATTAATTAGTTGCTCTTCTGCATTGCGTGTAGCATAAATGAGAAATATAATCACAAATGTAAAAGAGAGTCGCCAAGTATTATTTTTATTATTTGAGTTTTTGTTTGAATCCTACGTATTAGTCTCCGATACATGTCCTTGCATACCAATAAGGTAAGAGAGGAGTATTTTAAAAATACAGAGAAGTTAAGTAATTGAACATTCTTTTATTATTATTATTATTAATATTAATATTAGTGTTTGGGCTAACTTGTGCATACCTTAACTAATTTCATGAGCTCTGAAGTAATCACCATGTGAGCTTCTAGTAGTTCTGAGGTTTATGAAACTCAAATAAGTGATTTTTAGGGAGCAAATCTAGGTTTATGAGGCTCGAATTAGTGATTTTTAAAGAGTAAATTTAAAACCTGACTAGTTGAGTTATATTTTTCATATTAGTAATTTGAAATTCCTACATGATTAAGAAGAGGAAGAAAGGATTTGTGTGAAAATTAAAGATTTGAGTCACATGAAGGAATCTTACCATGAAGATTTTGTTATTATTGTTCTATTTTATTTATTTGTTTATTTTTTAATATATATTTTTTTAAAATTTGGGTTTGTTTTGGCCAATTAAATATTTTTCAGGAGTTTATTTCATTGCTGAACTTATATTATTTGATTACTAGTTTACGTTTATTAGTTTGCAATTTAAAAGGCTTCTATTAGTATAAGTTACAAGAGATTATATTATGTTTTTTGATATGCAATTTAGGCAGCAAGTTGGAGAATAAATATAAATTTTTTTTTATTTGTTTGTGCTTATACAACCTTTCTTTGCATAATAATAATAATAGTATATTGATTTATCAAATATTAAGTGGTTTCATGGCATCATTCACATATTTAGGGTCATAGTTTTAAAACCTTGCTTAACCCGACATGTCGACCCGAGGCTGGAACAAGGTCAGGTTTACAAAAGAATAATAGTTAAAAACATGATGGGTTAACCCTATAAAAAATACGGTTGCAACTCATTGATTATTTTTTATTTTTTTAATAAAAAAAATATTATTTTGATATATATATATATATATATATATAAAAATTAGAGTTGACTTGGTGACCCGGTCAAAACCTATGACCTGAATCTTGGACCGAGTCGATCACTGAGGTAAATTTAAAGACACTGCTTAGAATTATTAGATATAAGATTATTTTTGGATTAAGTTTTTTCTAATACTTTTAATTTTTAGGTATAAATTTTTTGGGTTATTATTTATTTTATTCGGGGTTAATTTAATTATATAATTAAAAAGTTAATATCAATATGGACTAGTTAATTAAACCTTCCAAACTCGAGTATAAGAAGGTTATTAAAACATCTAGATTAGAGTTATTTATTTTCACTTTCAAATTGAAACTTGTTTTCATGCCAAGATGGAAGGGGATAATCTGAATGTACAAAATCACGTACGAACTTGGTGGATATGTTAACTACCATTCATGTAGAAAGCTAGTTGGGGTAATTTCGTTTCACAATAAAAATATTAAAGGTAAAATTGATACAATCAAAGGATTTGAGACTAAATTAATAATATGATCATATATATATATATATATATATAAAAGACAAATTTGAAGTTTCCCTTGATATTTACTATCTTTTATTCCATTCCTTATTTATCCAAACAAGGGAGGGGAAAGGTTTTTTTTTTTTTTTTTTTTTTTATCGCTCCTTCTGTAGTTTTGAAATCTAGCTCGACCTGGCAGATTAATTCGAGACCTGTGACTAGAACTGGGCCGGTTTAAAAAAAAAATAAAAGAAGAAAAAACCTGGTGTAACCTGGTGATCTGGTTAAAAACCTGATTACAATTCGTTAATTTTTTTTTATTAAAATGATATTATTTTAATTTTTTTAAAAAATTAACCCAAGTAATCCAGTCAAAACCTAATAAAATGATCATAACATAAAATCCAGGATTTGCACTAAGCCGGTCTAAAAACTATGGACAAACTTTTAATCTTGACTAGTTGAATGCACGTGTTCTCACCGGCTCTTAACAGAAACAAACGGCAGGGGCCAATTTGTTAATGCTTTGATGATAGGTTGAGCTACTCCTTGAGAAATTCCATCGGCTCAGGACTGACTTATCAAATCCATTGTATATTGTGGACTGATTTGTAGTTATCCCAAAAAGCCATCACCTTTTTTAAAATATTTGATATTTAAAAAAAATTAATTAATTTTTATATTGTGTTAATATATTAATATCAATATATTTTTCAATAATGTTATTTTTTAAAAAATAACTGTTACTGCAGGATTAAACAGGCAATTACAGAGTCACAAACTGTAACTGAAACAGAGGGAAGAAGAGAAAAAAATTGAAGAAGGGGGAACACAGAGGAAGAACTCAAGGAAACTAACCCACTTGTGAAGTCAGTTTTTTATTTTTAATATATTTTTAATGAAATTTAAGTCTGCTGTTCCTTTTCAATTTCATTTTTTGTGCATTATTATTTAATACGCAGGCGGCTCTGCCCTGCGAGAGTGAGAGATGAATTGGGCAAAGCGTTTGCATTTGTTTGCCAAGACTTACAAAACTGAATCGTGGATAAAAAATACCATTGCTTCTCACCGATTTGGACATACTAGTAATGTTACCTCCGATCCTCACTTGAGTAGAAAGTTTCTAGCGCAGCTCTGGGTTGCTGATAGGGAAATGGAAAAATTTTCTAAACGAAAAACAACCCAGAAAAAGATTGTTAAGAGCAAGGCTGCTGCTGCTGCTGTATATGATTCACACCCAGTTGGAAAATGGTTTTCTGATGCAACTGTTACAGAGAACCCTCCTCCCAGTCAATCTCTTTCTGGGTTTTTAGAGCCAGGATTTCCTGAGGAGGTGAGATGATTTTTCTGCTACTTCTTTTATTGCATATCTGATGCTTCTGTGTTGATTTATACTCATAAGCAGATTGATCCTTTCTTAGTTTAGTATTGAAATGAGTATGTAGATGACCAACTCTTTCTTTGTTTCTTAGGCACGGGTAGCACCTCTTCTGGCTAGGTCCAATTTGCTTATTACCAGGGATATAGAGTGGGCAAATCTTGTACTTGGTTTTGAGCAGGTGATTTTTCTCTACATTAGCTTCTTTCCACCTTCTTGCATTAATCTCATACGATTCTGTGGTTCAAGCTTTTAAAATGCCAAGGTATTGTCTTGTGTATTTTTATTATAGAACTTCACAATACTGATCTTTTCTACTTTGATGTATGGGATAATTTGCTGTTTTTTTTTTTTATTATTCAAATATCAGACAACCGTAATTTGATTGGTTGCGTGCAAATTTCTGACCTTTTCCCGATGGTCGGTGATTTCTTATGTTGCACATAGAGCTTTGATGCTGCCTTTATAATATCATCATGTCCTAATGGTAATGTTGCTGTTTCAAATGTCATTGAAGCTATGCATATTGTTATTAAAAAAAATAAGGAATGGTTTTTATTACCGTCATATTTGGAGTATTTGGCTTTGTAGATGCTGACTGTAATTTTATGAGTTAAATGGTTGGTACTTTGCTATTGATTTACTCAGAATCTATATTTATCTATTGGTTCTTATCTTAATGTTTTTTAAGACTATTGTTGGTAACCTGCTTGTTTTTCTGTCCTCTTGCTGCATTGTGATTAATTTTATGAGGTCTTTACCATAATGATTGATGAGTTATGTTTGCATGCTTGTATTTTGGAAATGACTATGAGGTTTGTTTTTGATATAGTTTGTTTTGGCTTTTAATTGTCAATATTGCTAATTGTATTATTTTGATTGCAGGAGAACCGTTATGCAATAGTAGACGTGTGCTACCCGAAGTCAGTAAGTAATCACAATCACAATTCCTTCTATATTTTTTAATATGAAATTTATGTCTAATAAGAAAATATTGTTTTACAATTGAATTCTCATCAAATTTGTAATATACTATGCTTCTTTTGTAGCCTGTAGGTTTTATACGTGAGCAAAGTAATGTAATTGCCAGACAGGTATTCTTCCTTTCCCACTTGTATCCTTCATGAATTTTTTCATGTTCTATCAGAATTCTGAACTTTCTATTGTGGCCCTCATGCTGATTGAATTTGTTTCTCCAAAGCTGCTAGTTTATAGAGGTGCCAATAGGAAAGCTGGTATGTTGCATGAAACCTGCTGCTATCATACTCTGTCATGCATATGATTATATTGAAATACAACAGTGTCTGCATGGTTTGATGAAGTTTCAGTAGATAGAATGTTTAAGTTGATTTTAAAGCTTAATTTAGTTGACTTATTCAGTATATGAAGTTGAAACAGGATAATGAGTTAATAGTCTTGGAATCATGTGTTTCGATCTTCTTAAAAGATTCCATTTAGGTTTACATGCTGCCAATGCTACATTTTTCTGGCTGCATCATCCACTTATGAATTCGGGCATTAGACATACTATTGTATATTCAATGTATTGTATTAGTGGGGTGGCATTTTTTCTTATAACTAAATAGCAGAGAGATTTTGGGTCGTCATTTTTCGCAGTAGCTGATTGGTTGGGAGATGCTGTCTGTGTTTGTTGTATGTTGGGAACATTGACAGAAAAGTAGAAAATTTCCTCCAAGTGCATATGGTGGGCGTTGGGAGAAGAAGTTAATTTAAGAGCCTAAAAATATATGCCATGTTTGATCTGAATTCACTTTTTCAGTGTGGTGTTTGTAGTGAAGTCTAATTTTGGAATTTTTAAGATTCCACTCAAATGTTGTGGGTTAGGATTTTTTTTTAGCCTCTCTTTGGACTATCCTCATTGGTTGTTTAGCAGAGGCTTTTGGGGGGACAATTCAGATGGAGTGGCCAGAATTTCTGATATGATTCCTGTCTTTTCATATTTCCTTTCATCTTGGAGGATGTATTGCTGTCCTTGTTGTATTTATTTCACTTCTTCTGAAAAACATTCCTTTTGTGTGTATGTATGTTGAAGAATGATTGCAGTTTCTTCTTTATTTTGGAATTGAAATACTTGAAATTGTTGCCTTGCTCATTTAGGTTGCTGATGCTTGTTTTTTTATCACAGCTCCTTCGCCTAAGGCGCCCTTTTGTTGCTTACATAACTGATTCTATGGGTAATGAGCTGTTTAGGGTGAGTCCTTTCTACAGATTCTCCTTTGAACCATGTGACAACTTGCCAGGTGCTAGAGTTTTGGATGGGCTGTTGTTTCATCTATAAGGTTTTATTTCATTAAAATTAGGTTCGGAGGCCTTTCTGGTGGTTAACGAGCTCAATTTATGCTGAGATTGATGGTAAGGTGTGTCAATATAACATATCTCTGCTTTGTTAACAATGGGTTATGAAACTGTGAGAATGTAAATTGCATTCCAGTTTTCATTGATCTCAAACATCTGTTCCTTTCTAGGAAATCGGTGTTGTTCACAGACGATGGCACTTGTGGAGAAGGATATATGATTTGTACTTGGGGTAATTTCTGGCATACCATTGCCCATGTCATTTCAATATTATTTATAATTGTAGTGTGCAATTAAGGTTAGTGACCTTGCTGTAGGGAAAATTGGAAAAATTAATTAAAAAGGGATGACAGTAAGTACATTATGAAAACACAGTACTCTCGAGCTAATGAACCTTGCTGTTGACTGCTCAACTTTTACAGAATTACCCCTATAGAAAGCAAAATTTCAGAACTACCCCCTGATAATTTAGATCCCAAATCCTACAATATTAGCTAGGAAAGTATTTTTTTGGGAGCTGGTTCCAGTTTATGTCAAGCCAGCCAAATAGACATGCTTGCTTTAGCATTAGGTTTCTCCCTTGTCTAAAACAATCGAAATCTTTTTTTTTTTTGGTTTCTAGAGTATTTTGGGACTCTAGCATAGTGAAAAAAAAAAACAAAGATATAATAATGTAGTGCAAAAAATATTTAGAAAGATAGCATGGTTTAGAGAGTCGCAGATGACATGTGTTTCGCGAGTCGTAAGTGTCATTTGCAAGTTGCCAGTGTCATCTGCGACTCGAATTGTAAAATTGTTGGACACAGGATTTAATAAAGAGAGAGGAGAGAGAGAAAAAAGGGAAAGAAAGAAATACTTTGGAGGCACACCAAAACTCCTATGATGACACCACTGGTACTGTTAGAAAGATATTGACGAGATGAATCTAACAATACCAAGAAAGGTCATCAACGGTGATCGGAGTGGGTCAAACGAGCAGCCTAAAGGCAAGTGAGCCCCGACACCTTTGGACGGTTCGTGTGGCCCATTCCGTTCATTGTTTATGATCTTCTTTGGTGTTGTTGGATTTGTCTTGTTGAGATTTTTTTATGGTATTGGTGGTGTCATCATCAGGATTTCGGTGTGCCTTCGAGTTGTCAATTTTTTTTAACTTTTTTTTCTCCTCTCTCTTCATAAATTACAAGGAGAGAGGAGAAAGAATAATAAAAAAAAAAGAATAAAAAAACCTTAGAGGCACACTAAAGCTCCAATGACGACACCACTTGTACCTTAAAAAGATTATTGATAAGATGAATCCAACAACACCAAATAAGGTTAATAATGGTGAACGGCGTGAGCCACACGAGCCGTCCAAAGATGTCAGGGCTCACCTACCTTCGGGCCTCTCTTGTGGCCCACTCCGATCACTGTTGGTGACCTTCCTTGGTGTTGTTGGATTCATCTTATTGAGATCTTTTCAACGGTACCGGTGGTGTCATTATCAGAGTTTCGATGTGCCTCTAGGATTTTTTTTTTCCTTTTTTTCTCTTTTTCCTCACTCATCTATTTATTGAATCTTGTGTCCAACAATTTTGCAATTTGAGAGTCGTAGATGACACTTACGACTCGAGAATCGCAAATGTTATTTGTGACTCTTTAAACTATGCTATTTCCCTAAATACTTTTTGCACTGTTATTTTATCAATATTTTTTTTACTATGCTAAAATTAAAAAAACAAAAAAAACAAAAACTCTTGGTTTCTACATCAAAAGCCTTAAACACATCTAACTGCTCTACTGAATTTATGTAAACCACTTCAACTCATTTGCTTTGCACTAAATAGCTAGCAAAATGACAATCTACTTCCATGTGCTTATTTCTTTCATTGAAATTGGATTTGAGGAGACACACGTGGCTGCTTTATTTTCAGAAAACGTCTGCATTGGCTTGTCATATAAGAATCTCTTGTAATATAGAGGATTTTCTACTAGGTTATCTATAAATTAGAAAATAGATTTAGTATTAATCAACTCCTAGGGTTCATTCTTTATTAAGATACATGATTTGATTCTGTTCTTGATTCCCGAGAATACTCTCTTGCAGGAGAGACCTGACCAATATCATTTACATGCTCTATAAGCCATAGCTATATGCTCTCCCTCTGCACTTCAACTTGTCACAACACAATCAGCATAGGAGAATCTTACGTTGTTCAATGGATTATTTCTTGAACAGTAGCCCTTACCCAGGAGCTTGAGAAATTTTAAAATCTGTAAACCTTCCCAATGAGATTGTAGAGGACTTTGCATGAGTTGACTAAGTACTCAAAAATAAATGTTATATCAGGTCTAGTTATTTTCAAGTAAATAAGTTTCCCAATTAACATTCAATAATTCTAGGATTATCAACTCAGCATCTTTTTCCCCAGACTTCACATTGGGATCTATTGGGATTACAGTTGGTTTGGCTCCCTGAAGTACCGTCTCTTATAACAAATTGGCAACATACTTCCATTGAGAAAAGCAATACTTTACTATGGTGTGTGCATGTGTCATTCATCTCAGCGTTAGATTCTTTGTTGTACTTGCGTAACTTGTATAGATTGGATATAGTGTTTCCTTCTATTGTGATTTGTGATTCTATTCAATTACTGCTCTATCTAGTGGTCCATTGCCTTAAACCTTAATTTCTTACGTGAATCCATTTTTCTCCCATTTAGAGAATATATGCTAACAATATTATTCACAGAAATAAGCAGTTTGCAGTAGTTGAAAATCCTGGTTTATGGAACTGGACCTTTACCCTCAAGGACATTAATGGGGAAGTGCTGGCTCAAATAGATCGTGATTGGAGGGGTTTTGGATTTGAGGTTGTCTCCATTTCTTGTAACATGATGTTTCCGACTATCTAGTGGATTCTCATGCATTTTTTGTTCACTCCCATGACTAACATCTACCGTGAAATATGTGCTCAGAACTTGTTTCCTTCAGAGAACTTGAGGTTCATATTTACTTTGGTTCTGTAACATGATAAGGGGGTTATTTTATCTTAATATTAGTTTTGCCAGGGATAAAAGCTGTATGATGACATATCCATGCATATATAGCTTCATGTGCCATAAGTTACATTGTTATGATTCTTATCATTATTGCGATGCAAATTACTTGTTTGGTGAATATGCTTACAATATTGATTGAAGTGCTTTCCTTCTATATGAATTGAACTTTTTTTGATACTTGAGTTTGATTTAATACACTTGCTATCAATAGCAAGGAAAACAGGTTTTCAAAAAATATTCTATAATCATGAGACAATAACAGATCTTATTAATACATGTTCATATTTTTATCACCATACTACTCAGCTATTACTTCCCCATCAAGCATTGTAACCAAAGTAGAGTTTTGCTGCCAAGGTTTTGGCTAGAAAGGCTTTAATTGTTTGCTGCCATCATTTTATGTTGCTTCAGCAGCTGAATGGAAAGTAAATGTTCACATTTTTTGCTGATGCAATGTAGATCTTTACTGATGCTGGTCAGTACGTGATAAGATTCGGGAGTTCAGATCCCAACTCGAAAATTGGCCCTGCTAGAACGGTAAAATAGCAAACTGATCTCACTATACTCATAACATGTTTCTCCAATACCCAATTTTTATTTTATGCTTTATTGTCTGTGCTTGTTTTTCCTTTTCTTCCACAGATTCAAGAGTTGGAAGTAACCCGTCCACTGACTCTGGCAGAGAGAGCTGTAGCTGTTGCTCTTGCTATTTCATTGGATAATGATTACTTTTCAAGACATGGTGGCTTGTAAGCTTGTTTGCTGAATTTTTACAGGGACTCATTTTATATATGTGCATTCTGTTCTCTTCATGACAGCAAGATAATCTGGATTGAATAAATTTCTGGTTTGATTATCTTCAAGTTCAGCTACTCTTTTTTTTTTTTTGGCATTCCTATTGAAATTCAACTTTGTTTTCTTCCTTGATAACGCAATTTTTATTTTGTGACCTTGCTTTGAATATATATTGATGACCCTTTCTTTTTTGGTGTCAGTGGACTTCCTTTTGTTGAAGTTGGCGAGTAGATTCGAGCGTGTTATGATTACTGAAATGTTATGGTTGCTTTCCAATTTATGTAGCATGAGGGTTCATTGACTAAGACCAAGGAACTCGGAAGCTCCTTCAAGGATTTCTAGCAGAGCTCTCCGCTCTTGTTCTCTGTCATTTCAGCGTGTTTATGATTGGAACTACCCACAATAGTGAGTGATCTCTGTAGCCTGTGAGCATATATTTGACTGTTAAGACCTCTAATCTGTTGAAGGAGGACAGTTTTGAGGGTATATTTTCTTGCGGTTTCCCCGCACTGTCCCTCTCTCTCCCTCTTTAATCTCTCTTCTTCTCAAATGATGGATATGTCCATGCATCTTTGCTGTTGATGCTTAACAAATTAGGACTCTGTCTCCCTCGCTTTTTAATTACACCACCCACCATTCTTCCAGTGAATCTTTTCTTGTTGCGTTTGTGCTTACCTTTTTCTCTGTTTTTTTTCTTCTTTTTGATAAAAAAAAGCTGTTATTTTGGTGATGAACTGACGAGGATATAACTGATACCGAGTACCTTGTAACTTTGTTCTTTTATTGTTTTTTCATGGCAATTTAGTTGTAGTTAGAAAATCTGGACAAGTTTTTCCTTGAGTGCACTTCTAGCTGGCCGGCATTCGAAGTAAATTAGCTGAAGCAGGGCTGCATGGGGCATGGCTCTCATTGCATCTAATCATTGCTAAAATGAACTGGCGATCAAAATGGAATTTTAATTAATTAAATTTTATTTTCTTAATATGTAGGATATTTTCCCTATAATTTTTCCTCTTTGTTTAATTTTCTATATTTTTTTTTTTTTGCACAATCTCCCGTATAAGTTTTTAGTCCATTGTTCTCTCTTTCTTCTTATTTCACTCTCGAAACTCCCTTGTTTATTATTATTTATATTACTATCATAATAAAATAATTAAATTCTGAAAATTAAATAATCAGGGGGGTTAAAATGAGCTCTAACATTGTACATGGATATTTGCTATACATAAACTGATTGACATGTAAATAATGTATTGACAACGTATTGTAAAATTTTCATGTTATTATTTTTAGAGATATATTGGACATCATTATCCATGTCAAATTATCATGTAATATTTTTTAGAAAATAAAAAAAAATTAAAATTAAAATGACTGTAAAAGAAGTTAAATGAGGATTTCATAGATTACGAGTTAACCTATCAGATCAAGCATTTTAAGCATTAAATGGTGTATTTTGGTTTTGATTTTTTCAATATTTTTTTATTTGGTCTTCACTCACTTGATTTTTATTTTTATTTTGGATTATTTTGTGAATTTATGGACTTAGAAATTATCAATTTTTTCCTTTAGTTCAATATTTTGACTTAGGCCCTCAATATTTTAATTTTTATTCCTAGTCTTTTTATCAAATTTTAATTTTTTTTTAGCTTTATCATTGGATCTATAATCTTGATTTTTTTCAATTTTATCACCCGAGTTCGCTAGTATTTTGTTTTTATTTTTTTTTGTTTATTGATTTTTTTTTTCTGATTTTATCCTTCATTGTTTTGATTATTTAGAAATGTTGTTAATTATTATTTTTTCAGTTTTTTTTTTATGTAGTCATTAATTTTTTTTTCTTTTTTAAAATACATTTACAATGCTTAAATATAGTCTTATTATGTTTTTTTTTTTTTTAAATAGCTTAAGCCCTTAGTAAAACATAGGCAAACTAGCTAGGGGGTATTTGAAAGTATGGTAGCAGTTATTTTTCAAAGTGTTTTTTGCTTGTAAATACATCAAAATAATATTTTTTTAAAAAAAATATTTTTATATTAGCATATTAAAATAATCTGAAAATACAAAAAAAAAATATTAATTTAAAAAAAGAAAATAAAAAATCATTTTTCACAAGAACAAATAACCAATTATCACTTATATAGTCATTAACTTCAGGATTTTAGGAGATTAGTTAATATACAAATACCTACAATTTAAAAGAAGAAGAAGAAGAAAGGCGTGGGGATAATAAATTTTCAGTATAAGGCTCCATTTGTTTGCTGGAAAGTAGTTTTTTTTTTTAAAGTGAATTCCGGGGAAAGTGAATTCCGATAAAATATTTTTTGATGTTTGGTAGTATAATGGAAAATAAGTTGAAAAATATTTTTCAATGTTTGGTTATGTCATAGAAAATAAGCTGAAAAATAATTTATTAATATTTTATTTTTCTCAATTTTATTAAAATAACAAGAAACAAATCTTACAAATTAAAAAGTTGAATGAGGATGAAATTGAAAAAAATATAATTTTATAAATTATCTCAAATAAAATAAATAATAATCAAAATAATTGAAATCAAATCTAAAAAAAATTTAAAAAAAATAAAAGATGAAGAAATTAAAATAATAATAATCAACATTTCATAAATTATTTTAAATAAAATAAGTAACAATAAAAAGAATAAGGACCAAAATTTATAGATAAAAAATTTCAATAAAAAAATGATAAGGAAAAAGCAAATAGTAATTATAAAAATAAGGATCAAAGTTAATATAAAAATAAAATTTTAAGAGATAAAATTGAAAAATAAATATTCAAAACAAAATATATATAGCAATCAAAAGTTTGAGAATCAAATTTGATATAATCAGCAAATAATGACATTTCTAAATTTTTCATAACTTTCAAAAAGTGTTTTCCTCCCAAATTTTTCAGGAAAACACTTTCCTGAAAACCAAGTCAAATTTTCTTTTTAGGAAAATGTTTTTTGTTGACCAACTTTTTTAATGGCAAATAAACACAAGAAAGTTTGGAAAGTGATTTTCCGGAAACCACTTTCCGGAAAACAAACACAGCTAAAAAGAAAAATATTTTTCTGAAAACCAAGCCAAATTTTTCTTTGACTGAAAAGTATTTTCCGTTGACCGGAAATTATTTTTTATTAAATAAAAAGTAGTTTTTATTAATTAAAAAATATTTTTTATTAATTAACTTTTCTAATAATAAATAAATTTAAAAAAATTTAAAAAGTAATTTTTCAAAAACTACTCTAGAAAAGAATTATGGCCCAAGATGTACAAAAGTCATTTTTAATGGAGTAAAAAGCTTGGAGCTGCTTTGCTCTCAATAAAATGTGAGGGAAGCTTCCCTTGTGACTGCCTCTCTAAGAAGCTTGCGTCAGCTTGAGCTCTTTTTTCAAAACCATTTATCTCCATGACACGTTGTTTTACGTCACGATAAAATCTTGTTTATTTTTATATTTGAAAAATATTTTTTAAAAAATTAAAATTAAAATTTTATTAAAATTTTATTATTATTAGTATTATTAAATTAATATATTTTTAATATTTTTAGATTATTTTAATATATTAATGTTAAAAATAATTTTTAAAAATAAAAAAAATATTATTTTAATTTGATTTTAAACAAAAATAAACTTAAAAAAACGCAATCACACCCTTGGTCACTCCTTTACCTCTCTAGCACGCTTCTGACTTGAGCTCTGTCTTTACACCACCATTTATCTTTAACCTATATCATTTTCAATGAAAAATGCTATTTTAAAAAAATAAATTAATAAAATAATATTTTAAATAATATAAATATAGTTTTTTTTACTATGTATATTTCAATGAAAAAAAACTATTTAAAAAACCAATTCTATTATAGTAGAATAAAGAAGTATTTTAATTTTTTTTAATGATTTTGATGTTATTTTTTTTTCACATGGCTAGATTTAATTGGCTTATTCTTTTGTTGGCCTCACTTGGTTAATTTTGGCTCTTTTGAGAGATATATAGAAATAGTATTTGTAGAAGAGAAAAGGTATTTTAACATTTTATTTGGCTTTTCTTTTAAAGTGTGCAAAAACAAATAAAAAAAAAATCAAAATATTAATTTTTTATTTTTAGCTATCCATTTAGCCTCTAAGACCCCAAGTGGCGCAAGCAAACCAGCAGCTGTTTGCTGCCCCTCGAAAATTGGCCAACAAAGAAATGCAGCTCCACGTCCCAGCATCGAACCTCCTAAGATGGGTGCTTTAACATCTGCTCTTGCGGACTTCAACTTGCTAACATGCCTCAATCCTTGTCTGCAAGAAATTCAGGTGGCATAAATATCGTCGACTCACAGCCATAAATATCAGAACTTGTTATACATAAGAAAGCTATTTTGTTTTCGGTAATTGGCCAGACCCCAAGCCAGTTCTAGCATTTGCTATGGTGTCAGTACGGTGATGGTTCTTTTGAATCAAGCCACCCAGAAGCCTGATTGTTCTTTCTATAGATTTGAACCAGAATAGTTCAGCCAAGTTGGAAAGAGCGTGATTGGTATGTGTTATCAACGGGTTCTCTTTGCCTCGATTTCTTCTTCTTCTCGGCTGTGTGGTGCTGTAGCCCCTGAAACTGCCTAAGCTGCCATTTCACCAGCTTCTGCCCGAGCTTGTTCTCTTGTGAATTTTCTTATGTGATGCATGACAAACAAGTCTCTGATATCACTAACTCTATCAAACGTTATCAGTTCAAAGGATGGAACAAAACATGAAACAAAAACATAGTTTGAGGGCTTGTTTCTCTTGCTCTCATTACCGAAGATTGATCAGAATCAACAATTCAAAACCTATAGAATCATAAGTTGGCAAATACACAGCCAACCACAACGAACGTGGGTAGAAACTAAAGACCACAAATCAGCATGTGGAAGGAAGAAAGCATTTGTATGGTTGCCATCATGCTGGCAACCCGATCACTTGTAGTTTTGTAAACATATCTTAATGGCTAGTAAATTCCAAACACCACCCGGGGGAAAACCTCCGGGAAAAATCCTTGGTTTTAGTTCGCGAAGGATGACAAAATTAAAGGAAAGGGAAAAGGGAAAAAATCATTGCACAAACAGGCAGGGTAAGATTCCTCGGAATTAATATTTTTAATGGTACAGAAAACCTCATGCCTAATCTGTCACATACATCCCAAGAGTTTAAAATGAATGTTAAAAATAAATATGCTTCAAAATTTTGCACTAAATTGTGCAAACAATACAATAACATAACTAACCCCGGAAGCATAATCCAAGGAAAAATAATGAACTTCATGCAGCAGTTTGGGATGCTGCAAGCCTCTTTCTAGCCTCCTCAATGATAGACAACTTAATACCCTTGCCCTTGGGAAGAGAAACCCATGGTTTGGTGCCCTTTCCAATGGTGAACACATTGCCCAATCGGGTGGCGAACTCATGGCCAGTGGCATCTTGAACATGAATTGTCTCAAAGCTTCCCTTATGCTTCTCCCTGTTCTTGATTACTCCAACTCGGCCTCTGTTCCTTCCTCCAGTGACCATTACAACATTTCCCACGTCAAACTTGATGAAGTCTACTATCTTGTAATTCTCTAGGTCCAGCTTGATGGTGTCATTGGCCTTGATAAGTGGGTCTGGGTAGCGGATAGTGCGCCCATCATAGGTGTTCAGGTAAGGGATGCCTTTCTGCCCAAACTGAACAGACCGAACTTTGCAAAGCTTAAACTGCACAAGCATTAAAAAAAAATAACAACGAATTCAGAACCTACCATGATACCATTCTCAGACATGAAACTAAATACAACACATCTACCCATCAAAAAACAAATATTATCAGAATTGCAGCAACAAAACCACAGAGCCAAGAGCATCACAAACCTTGGCCTCATCTTCTCTGAGGGAGTGGAGACGGAAGCGGCCTTTGGTGTCATAGAGGAGTCGGAAGCTCTCGTTTGTGTTTGGGATTGATACAACATCTATCACAGAGATCGAAACTAAATGAACAGCCCATATGAAGATTGCAAAATTCGAGGGAGAAAAACAAAAAAGAAAGGATCTTATAAACAAAAAAGGGCAGAAAGGGATTCTTAAAATCTCATCACACAGTGACCACTTCCAAACAAGTATAACGGAAAGATGGCGGGCAAAGGCTCTTATAACCTATCTAATGTTCACTTGCCAACAAGCATTTTCTGTATTGCATTCTCAGACCACAATTTATTAATCATATCATGCCAACCAACAGATAAAGAACCAGAATAACAGCAAGTTCATCCATTGCTCTAATTGTGATAAAAACTTCTTGCTACCCATCTAGAACTAACACCAAGTCATTGAAAACACAAACTCCAAATACCATTTAGAAGATCCACATAAAAAAATCATAAAAAGTTGTAGGAGTAAGGAGAGAATATTCGCACATACCCATGAAACCAGATGGGTAAGTTTTATCGGTCCTGACCTTGCCATCAACAAAGACATGTCTTTGCATCAAAATAGCAATTACTTCACGGTATGTGAGAGCATACTTTAGCCTGTTTCGCAGAATAAGAATGAGAGGCAAGCATTCTCTGGACTTATGGGGTCCAGAAGATGGTTTGGGTGCCTGCAAAAAACAAGAAATCATCGAGTCACACACAAATACACCACCAAGGAAGAGGGCAGGGCAGAGTTAAGGATTAAAGATTTTGGTAACATACAAATGCACCACCAAGTTTGTCAAGCATCCAATGTTTAGGGGCATTGAGCCTCTTCAAGTGCTTCTTCAATCCTCTAGCCTGTCATGCGTCACAAAACCAAGCACAATCATACCAAAAACACATAGACCAAGACATTGGAAAACACAAACAAGTTCTAGTAGTGTTAAAGCTAACCATTTTGCCTCGCTGAGCTTTGCCGCGGATTCCAACACTCTGGTCTGGACTGGTTTAAAGCGACGCAAAAACCCTATAAATTCTATCAATGGGGTTCTTATTGGATCCCATGTTTATCCGGGTCAGATTATAACTGTTATTGGGCCCATTATTCCTTGGACTCTTGTTTGAGCCCGACTATTTTCCTTTGGCAAGTGTCAAAACAACAAAACAGAAATTCCTTAAATCCCAAAACAGCAATCCTAGAACATTTCTCCTTAATTGCCATATTAAAATTAAATTAAAATAAAAAAAATAAAATAGAAGTCATCAGTAAGTGTAAGTACTCTTCTTGAGCAAAATCATTGAATTTGTAATGGGAGGTAATATTGTTTTCTTCATCAGGATTCGTTTGTTATTATCAAATTGATTTTAAACAAATATATTTTTTTCCAAACACAATATAATTATATTATTTTTAATATAACTTGCATCCAAAGATATTTTTGTGTTTTCATCCATGTTTATATATATATATATATATATATATATATATAAAATAAATTTGATTGAGGACCAATTTAGTATTTTAATAAATATTAAATATAATTTAAAAAAAAGAGTGAAAAGTAAGGCATGTCCTGTAGCCAAACATTAGCTTCTATGACCATATTGGAAGCGTCATGGCGCCTTCTTCCATGTGAGGCTGTGCGTGTAGTAATTTAAAAAATGGTGTATAATTGACGGTTTTTTTTTTCTCTCATCCCCTCAAGATTCATGCTGCCCATTCAAGATTTCAAAATTATCCTTTCAATTACTTTTTATTTAAACTTTAGCTCTTATGTTTTTATATTTTTTTTCCTCCCTTTTATCAAATATAAACTTTTTTATAATTTTATAATTGGATCTGTAATTGCATTTATTATGCTTTAAAATCTGGATCTTGAATCTCATTTTTTTTTATTTTGATTTCTTGTGTAACGTCTGCATCGTTAAGAAAAACACATGCATTTTAATCCCTAAACAAACATCCCTGAAATTAAAAAAAATGGGGTGCTACAGTATGATGGATGTCTATTATGGGTGCTGAGTTATGGATGGTTCGTCGTGTTCTTGAGTTTGGCGATCTCAAGGGTTTGTAGATGCCTTGAGGTCGAGTTAGATACCTCAAGTATTGTTCGATTCATGATCTCTGTGGAACCTAGCCATTATCGTTCTCATTACACCTTGAGAAAGGCATTCAAGGATTTTGAAAAGGATTTAGCTATTGTTTAAGTTTTTATCCTAGCTTTTGTAACAGCAACAATATTAATAATTAATAATTAATAATATAAGATTTCTATCTTACAAATATTTTAAGGTTTCATTCCTGATTTGATTATGAACATATGTGGTGTTCATATGAACATATATATAGTGATTTATCAAGCATATATATAAAGAAGGGGAGAAGTTTTGAAGTTTTTTCGAAAATTATGTGGGATATTGTCGGCTGAATGAGGTCGAGGGAAGATAATGGGAGAATATGAGATTTTTAGGGGAGAGAGCATGTGTTATAATTTAATGTATTTATTTTTATTTTTCATCACATATTTATCAACATCTATATCAATGTGTTGTGAATTTACAAATTTATTATTCACCTTGTTTAATCTTATCATTAAAATATTACAAAAATTTAAATTCTCATTGATAAAAACACCCATATAAATACATATCAAAAGTGTTTGAAAAACCTACAAGCAAGGAAGGTTACAACTGAATCCTATATTTTATAAGTTAAAACTACAGCAAACAACATTTAAATATATTTAAATAATCACAAGCTGATAAGAAATAATACAAGCTGATAAGAAAGAGCTAGCAGATGATAAGGAAACAGTTAATTATCTTTGTTACATCTCTATTAATCATTTATTTTTTTATTTTTTTTTGGGTGAGGAGCAACAGTGTAACTGCAGTTTCATGAAATTTTAATTTTTAAAATATTTTTAGATTGTTTTAATGGTATTGTGAAAAATAAATTTTAAACATTAAAAAAATATTATTTTAATATATTTTCAAGTAAAAAATACTTTAAAAAATTACTACTATTACTATCACAAACACTACATTTATCTAATTTATCTTTAATCAAATTAATAGTAATATGATCCATCAATTTAGCAAAATCTAAACTTATTAATCCTAAATTCAATAACTTGAGTTTCTTTGTATATAAAAATAACTACGAATTATATTTTTTAAAGAAAAAAAATCTAACCACCAGTTAGTTCTGAAAATGAAGATTTTAACGATTGAAATCCAAACCAACATCATGAAGCATGTTAGGAGAGCAATCCATGGTAGGCATTTACGCATACAAATAGAGATTTTAAATTAATTTCTCTTCATTTTCTCGACGATAATAATATATATGAATTAACCTGTTTATTAATTAAGATTAAATATCTTTTCAATATATATATATATATATATATATATATAAAACCAGTGTATTTTTAAAAAAATATTGATCCTAAAATTCATGTTCGAAAACAATAAAACGACGTCAAATCCTTGAGATCTATTTTCTCTTTATTGTCCAGCTCTCCGTCATGCACGCATGCTATCCTTCTGCAAGTCCAGCGACTCCCCCACTTGTCGCTTGCAAGTTGCACCGCAGGAGATAACCACAACGACAACTTGCATGAAATTAATACTTTTTTAACGCAAGAGCAAGCAACCGCCCTGCCCCAACACGTACCTGCTAGGTTTTAATCTGCCCGTTGCCCGAAAACCTTGCACCAGGGTTTGCCCTAGAAGAGCTCAGAGCCTCTGTATAAAACCTCGCTAAGGCCTTCTTCTGAATAGCCTCTCTTCTCCCTCCTCCTAGCCGTCTCTCTTCTCATCCGGTTATGACCGCTTTGGATTTCCTTCCTTCCTGGTCTTTACCATCTTGTTTCTTTAGTAGGAAGTCTTCTCCTCCTCTCTCTGTGTGTGTGATGATCGGTGTCGCTCTTAACTAGCTACACAGCGAGAGGCTTAAATCCTAAATCTCTGAGTTAGATGAGCTATAAGTTAATTGAATGGGTATATATATTAACATGTTTTTCTCTTTTTCTGCATTTAGTGCACATAATCATTCTTGAGTGTTAACGATGAATCTCAGTTATATGTGCAAAATACTTCCATCCGCATGTTACTTATGGTGAGCAAGGCGGCCATCTTTTGCGCACAGTGGAAAAGAAAGCACCACCATTTATGGTGTGCTGTTCGCTGTTCTAAGAGGTTGTGTATTGCAAGGTATACATCAACCTTTTAGATTAGCATACATGTATATATTAACCAAATTATCTTTTTTAATCTCCCTTGTTCTCACTGCTTTTCCATGGTTTTGGTTTGATAACAAGTTATTTTAAATCTGAATATTTAGTTTATTATAGCAAATACTCAAACATAATGGCCATAAATCTGTGTATTTTGACCTCAGATAAAACAAATTTAAATGACATATGGAAGCAGAGTAGTTACCAGGTGGCTTCAACTAAATATGTTATGCAGGGAGCAAAAGGCTTCATTACGCTAATCCCCACTTTAATGGCAGATCTTTCCACTGATTGACAGACAAGATGGCCTTTAATTTGGTAGTATCTTCCCCATGCTTGTTTTGGTAGCGAACTCTTCTTCAAAGCCCCAGCAAACTGGTGATATCTAGATGGAAAACTACTCAACAGGAGATCTGTTATCTTGCCCATCATGTCCCCCTCTGTTCGTCATTCTAAAGCCAAGATGCAGGTGATTGATAAAAGGATCCGACTAGTTAGACTCAAGGGTAACGACATGACTGCATTATGGATTCAGTCGAAGAAACACTAAAGTAAAATCAAATTTAGTAGTAATTATTGTTTCCAAAGCACAGAAAACACTGGGATGGAAGCTCCCCACATGGTTACATTTTGAAGTTAAAAAATGCTTTAATGAGAAGCGCACAAAGGGGACACCAGTATATGAAGACAACCTTTGGACGCTTCAAAATCTCAATCACTCGTTCTGGTAAGAAGATGAGTTCATGTGTATAAATTAGCCAAAATGACTTTTGAAACACATTCTACAGTATGCAAAATCTTGAAGGAAAAGGATCGGTATACAGGTAAATATGCGGCCGATGACGGTAACCGAGTGCTGTCTAGCATCCTGATCGTAAGATCAGAAACTGGGAAAGAACAGTAAATTGCAGAAATCACAGCATTGCAACCAGCATTGCAGCTTTTAGCAACACTTCTCCCCAGTATATGTCTTCATTCAAATAACCCCAGCAGTGCGATTTTCCACCATGCTTGAGTCTTTGATATCCACAAAGCTCCAAATTCTCACCATAGCAGAAGCGTAGCTCAAAGAAGTCAGAAACGTGCATGTATATTAGATTTACCTGAATCAAGCATCACTCTGCAGTCCTGGCAAAGTCAACTGGGGAGTAAAGGTTCTGTCATCATTTACAGCAGATGCTGGTTGCCTCCTTAAATGGGTCTATTAGCAGAAGAAAAGCCACAACACCACAGCAGAAAAAGAGCTTCCATTAAGAACAATAGAAGGAAATCTGCAGATAGATAGTAAAGGGATGATCAAAGAAGAAGCATATACATCTTCCAATTATACCAGAAGCAAGAAGCAAAAACTTAAAGAAATGGCAATGAAACATGGAGGTTTGATGTACAAGCTAATAATCATTCTAACACATTCACAGCCTAATATTCAGAAATGCGAGCTATTTATTCCTCTATTTGCTATCCATTATCTTTAGAGCCACAACATTTTTTCTGTTTTTTTTTTCCGTCTGCATTTTTGGGGGATTGGTGACTTACATCAGTTCTTAAACCTTGCATCAACGTTCTTCATCCATTCAGACTTGCTGTCCTTCCATTTTTTTGCAGATATTCATCTGTACAGTCATCACAGAGGTACATTCACTCTGTCTTCAGCCTCCATCTCGGCTAAATAAAACCTTAAAATACCATTTCTTATTTCTTGAAACAGTAATTGTAATTTAAGTTACACCAGAGACATCACATCCTAGAACTTTGATAGAATCCTCTAACACCATCCTTCATTAATATGTACTTTGAATCTCGTCTTCCAAGTTGTTAACATCAAGTCATCAACTATCACTTCTCCTTTACAGCTGTCTAAAATAAATGTCAACAGCAATCGCTAAGATTGTCCTTGGCTCTTTGCAAAGAAAAACAATTATATGTGACAAGATAAACAGGGAGATCGACAAGACCATACCTGAAAAGAATTCCGTGAAGAAATCTAAAAGCATATGATATGAAATCCAAGTTCCTGTTTTTTTATTTTAATTAATTTTCAATTTTGTTTTTCTTTGTTTTTTTTTTCCTTAGTTTAAAAAGTTTAATTTATTTAATATTTTACTATTCACAAATTCTAAAGTTTTAGTTAAAAATTCTTCTTTTCTATAAAAAAAATTAGAACTATTATAAATAAAAAATATCTAGTTTATTTTTAGAATATTATTTAAATTTAATGAAAATACCAATCAATTTTTCCTAGATTCACTATAGTTAAACTTGTGATTTTAAGATATGAAAACCTTAGTTTTATCTTCGTTATACGTTGCATCAAGAGGTATCAAAGCAAATCAATATTCAAATTGATGGTGAACAATGAAGAGAATCATGGAATAGTTAGTGACAACCATCTACGTGATGGTGATAAAGGGATGCAAGCTATTTGAGATCAACTAGATTGTCATTCAATAATGATATCAGCTTTAGAAGAGAAAGTGCAAATTAAATTTGGCACATCAACACTAGATTTGATGACCTTACATTTTGGTTTGAGGCACTAGGATTGCGTATAAATATGAACTAAGAAAGAAGAAAAGAACATACCGAGAATGAAACTCGTGGCACCTATCCCTAAATCAATTTGTGCAAGTCCTTGTAGTTAATATGACTATGAATATTTATTTGATGAAGAAGATCGAGGTAGGGTTACTAGAAATAATATTTATGATTAAAAATATGTTAAGCTATTAACAAGAAAAACTTTTTCAATAGAAAAAAAAAAGATTTACTTTTAATATTGCTAACGCCAATTATTTTCCTTTTAAGTTGTCTCTAAAAATAACCTTTCCTTTATTAATTTTGATAATGCTTGAGAATAATGAATTATTTTCGGTCATATTTTGAGCAAACACTGTCCAAACACTATTACACATACTCCCTTGATTTCTCATTTTCTCTTTTGAATGCCATAAAGCACATGTTTGCTACATGTTCTTTTTTATCATTTAAGCTTGAATCCAAATCATCACTTCAAATAGCTTTCACTATCTTTTTATGATGACAACTTTTCTTCTTGTTTTCAAAGCTTATTTTCTTAGGTATGAAAGAGAAATTAAAGGTAAAAAAAAGACCCAACAATGATAAATCAGCCATTATACTCTTACACTCACCACTCAAAAAAAAAGAGGATACGATAAAAAATCAAATAAGACAGCGATAGCATATTTTCTTTCACTGGGAGTCACTACACACATCGCCTAAAGTGCATGGAGCCTCCCACGTGTTGGCACGTGCAAAACATGCACCAATATTTTTTTTTGAAATAAAATAATATAAATTTAATATTAACAAAATTACCCTTTTTCAAACTAATATTCACAAAAAAAGAAGGTTATTTTGTTGTAACATTAAATAGAAAAATGTGAGTGAGGCTACAAAGAATTTGCCTTCCCTTTTTGTTGTTTATTATGATTTGTTTCTAAGAGCTCAATGTCGGCTTCATGGGTAAATAAAGACATTTTGCAATGTTTCTCACACATGATTTTACAAACAATTGTTTGGGTTTCCTGTTTATATTAAGACATAAAAAATCAAGTGACTGTAATTGATTATTAAAAAAAAAATAAACTCTTAAAAAAGTGATTGTAAAATTCAAGGAAAGGACAAAAAAATGTTGACTGTGATGTCAAAAAGCAAACAATTTGACATGTGCCGCTTAGAATGGATGAGCAATATGTTTTTGAAGATACTAAATAAACTATTTTTAAATATCAGAGGATGCCATAAGAAAGTGGACCCTCCTATATGCGGGCCCGTGTTTAAACACACCAATTATTTTTTATCCTTTCTTTTACTTTGTTCCTTGATTTTACAAGTACATGTCAATTGAGTCTTGAATCTCATCTCATCTCATGTGTGTTCAAATGATTTTTTTTTTTAATTTAATCCTTAATTATCCAAAAAATTCTTTCTTTTGATCCAAGCCCAAAAATATCTAAACTAAGGAGAGAATAAGGACTGGGAATAAAAATGAGTTGATCAACCGGATAAGTGTATTGTGATTATACCTATAATTCAAGTTGCAATTTTTGTGTTAAACCTAGATTGACTCGGAGGAATTAAAATAGTTAAATCATACTAATTTTTTTTTTAATGCCATCCAATATTTTTATTTGAATTGTCTTTGTCCCATCAAATTGACTTGGTGGTCATGTTGTGAGAACTCTTTGATGCTAAGCCTATATAAATGATCACGTGAAAGTTTGAAGGTTGACCACAATCTTGCTAGTTTTTTTTTCTTTTTTTATCCACACCCAAGAAAACATCGCTCAAAATTTCCTTCTAAGAGACTTTGTTTTTACTCATATTAGACTTCAACCAAGTTAGCTTTGAATGTTATGAGATTATCCCTAATAAGCTAATAGGAACGTCATTGACAGCTCAAAATCCATAGCTGCAGCAAAGCGCTGGCATCAGAACTAGTGTAGTTTAAACCAGCAGGCAACCAAGGAAAATTATCCCATACTACCAATTCTATTTCCTAAAAAAAAAAGATATTGTTGAAAACATACAAATTCTCATTAATAACCGAATAATAGAGTTGAAAAACTTTCATGCTACTATGGAACCTCAAAGAACATAATACAAAAAGGAACAAGATGACGGGAATCTCGTGCAAGAATGCCCTATAAAATTACATGAATCGGAAAAATCAGCTTCTGTTATGATCCTTGACTTGCCTGATGATACTAGAAGCCCAGCTAAAATGGGATTGGCCAGCACTTTTTCAAAAATCTCAACTCTCGAAACATTTCCCAAAGAAACTCCAACCTCGACACTTTGCCCTTTGCCTAAAATTTTAACATTACCAAATCTAAATCAGATTAGCCCTCTTTAGAAACCTGATTGCCCTACAATAGTAGGGCCATATAGATTCCACGTAATCTAGGTACTTCTCCATCAACCACTCTTGCAATTCCATCATCTTTTTTCTTGAAAACTCTTTGCGGTCCAAGTTCTTAAAGCTTTGCAGAGGTTGCAACACACGAGCTTGTATGTCTTCTTTGAGCTTCCCTTGTCTGATATAGCCGGAGGCCACGAGATAGTAGGTAGGTACATTTTTGATAACTTTAATTGTCTGCCTAAAGCTGAAAACATAGAGTGCCCACAAGCCCTGGAGTAACTTGATGTAGAAAGCAACAATAAGGGGACCCAAAATCCACAATGGAGTCAATTCCTTTGACACTCCAGCTCCATACATCACATTGACGGCCAGGAACAACGGAATGCTGAAAACGAAGCAATGCAGTTAGAAGCTGCCAGAAAATTCTCAAGAAAATAACAAATATTAAAAACTAAACCCAGAACTGTATACATAATGTATTCGTTTAGAAATCAAGCATTGGAAGAATTCTTGTATTGTTAGTAGATTATCATATAGCAAGTGTAGCAAAAGGAGCTCAGTTGATAAAGATAATTGAATACTGGTCATGCCAGACAAATAATTCAACAAAACCTCACTGCTTCACAGCAGTTGAGTCAGCTAAATGGTGAATCCTTAATCTTTGAGCTATGTTTGTAGGGATATTTTTCATCAGAAAAAGTAATGACGAAAATTAATTTTTCAATAACCGAGTGGAAGAAGCAATAATACTTACAATGTCAGTATGGGTATCTTTATTGTTGCATCCAGACTCAAGAAGTAATACCAAACTGACTTTACAATATCAACTCTCTCCTTATTTTGGGTGGTATTTTGAGCTTGTTGCAATTCTTCTCTTGGAGGAGGTCCTTCTTCCAGAATCTCATCCGCAACTTGACTTGGAGATTGTGTGCGCAACATGCTGAGCCATTTCTTGAATAATTTATTAATAGCAGGGGATCCTGCAATTCTTTCATTTGCTTCAGAAGTATAGGAAACTGGAATACTATGCACCTTTGAAGAGTCCATCATGGTCTCCCCACTTTCTTTTGGCACATAAGAAAGTTTAACAGAATTTTTTGAAACTTTGGATCCATTAGCTCTGCCTCTTGATTCATCATTTTGTGCACTGCCTTTAAAAGCTGAAACTCTCAAGAGCTTTACTTTGGGTCCATGTGAGAAAGCCCCTGCACTGTGGAAACAATGCAGCTCAATCTATGTGCTTGAAATTCATTAGATATAAACAAAATACAAAAGTGATTTCAAAGGACAAGTCCGTGCGAATCACATAGTCTACTGATAGAGAAGCATAAGAAAAATAAAATTCCAAATTATCATTAACCAAGAAATATTCTTGAATTGCACATCAACAAGTAATCAGCCAGAGCCAGGAAGTTTTGTACCATCCTTCTCAGAACAAAGTAAAACAAATAAAACTGACTGCAAAATCCAATATTAAGCAATTTGGATTTGCAAAGACAAGCAGCTGATCATGAATTCAATTATATAGGAAAATTTTACCTTAAACGAAGACTCTGTTTTACTGAAAAACACATATCTGTTCTCCCTAGCATCTGAAGTTCTGTTACACGTTGCTTCAACTTCACCCCTTTGCTCCAAGATAAAGGCCTCGAAGGAAATGTTGCATAAGAACCCTATGTGCAGCAGACAAAGCAATATGATGTTATAATTACAGTATATAGGAGTGCTAAACAATGGAGATTGCAAAACAAAGTGAAAATATGATGTTACGAACTTGAACTAGCATAGCATGGGTGAGCATATATGTTTAGCTTTTTTCACATGTACCCAAACACTTTCAACAAGGCAAGTACAACTGCTGTGATACAAGCACAAGATACTATCAATTTAACTAAATTTCACGTCTCCAAACATGGAAGGAAAACCAATTAAAACAGTAGAATAAATCATCTCAGCTACCTAGAACATTTTAGCAGAGTAATTCATCCACTACATCATCAATTTAGTAATTCATCCACTGCATCATCAATTTAAGTATATCTTCTATTAACACAGCCGTGTGTACCACACAAATGACTGATTGAACTTCCATAAACCCAACAGGGACATTTATCAACACTCTAACCCTCAAGTTTAAGAGAAAAATAAACGACAACTGATAAAGCCCCCTTAGACCCTTTAATATACACAAAAGTCCGTACAAGCAGAATTGATAAAATGACATGATAATTTGATTGCTATGGATTAAGGCCTGGTTGACTTGAAAATAACTAGGGGGAGAAAACGGTAACACTCTTAGAGCACAAGCTCTACACAGAATTATTTTATAAGTACCTGTATCTGATGGGTCACCAATGCCATTTTCTCCACTTCAAGCACCCACTCATTAACTCAACAGCGCCTTATTCAATTCAAAGCTAAAAAAATAACCAGAAAGATATCAGCGAAGCTGAAAAAAAGATCATTTTTTATTAGTGGCATCACTAGGATGAGGCATCAAAAACACTCGTGATCCATTCAATTGCAAGAAACCGTAGGAAAAAGAAAATACAAAAGTTTGTTTGTTTGTTTGTTTGTTTTTTCTTTTGCACTGAATCACCAACAGTTCTATCGTCATTAGTTTCAATAAAAAAAAGAACAAGTTGAATTATGCCTTCAAATTATCTGAATTAACCTCGCTTTATTATTTTAGCCAAAAACCCAAAAACTTCAAATTCGTCTCCTTTTTATACCTTCAAATTTCTGAGCAGCAACCAAACAGACAAATAAGCTAAACATAGCCACATCATCTCTAACATTCACATAAAAACTAGGCAAATGCAGAAGGTTCAAGCTTTTCCCTGAAATTTTCATAGCAACCAAATAACAGAGAACCCACAAAGCAAAAACCCTAACCAAAGCAAGGTAGAACAGATTGAAGCTAACAAGTGAAGAAAAAGATAGAAATTTGATAGTAACACACTAACCTGTCCACATGAATTCATGAGAATAGCTCTACAGAAAGACAACCTTTACGTGATAATTTGATTGAAAAAGAGAAACCCTTTTGTTATCTGATTGAATTCCTATGGATGGATAGAGAGAAAGAGAGGTATCTCTTCTCTTGTTGGTGAATTTTTATAAAGGGGGCTTCTTTTTTATATTATTATTAACAGACTAACAGTGGTCGTGGATAATCAATTTTGCACCGCACCATAAAAAAGTGAGAGAGGAGGTTTTTGGCTATGGTTCTTTATTTTCCTTTTCCCTTAAATGGGAATACAAGAACTCAAATAAAATTAATATTAAGTGATAGAAAAACTACTGGATGGGCCTTTATCGAACGGCCCAATTAGGCCTGCTCAGGTAACCCGCCCGCATTTTCCCTTCGTTCTTTTGGATTTCTTTTCATGTATTTTATTTATGATACAGATCAAATAAATAAATTAATTAATAATTTAAGTTTTGGGAAAATAAATAAAATAATTATTGATAAATATGTTTCAATAAAAATATTTTCAAAATTCATCATAATAGAAAAACCACTATTTATGAAACTAAATATATTAATAATTAAATTTTGAAAATTACAAATTATTTGTTATTATTCATGACTTGGAAATAGTTGATTCTCAGGAAACTTATGAGATAAAATAAACAATTCGATAAACATAAAGATATTTAATATTTTTATTTATAAAAATAATAGAATTAAATTAAATACTATAAAATGAATTGTTTCTAGCATAAATTAATTATTTTATTTATAAAGAAATAAACATTTTTTTATTTACAAAAGATTGGATTAGGATATTATTCATTGTCTTGATATTATGTTCACCGAATGCTTTTATACTATGATCGGAGGATACTAATAAATTGTTTTGTATTGTGATGATTTTTATTTTTATTTTTTTTCTCAATTATAGAGAAAATATTGTTTAATTAGGCAAATAGCTTCTACTTTTTACATGGTATTTATAATTTCGTTTCAAATATTGATTTTTTAAATGCTAAAATAATATATTTTTTTATTTATTTACATTTAAAAATTTATGTCATAATAATTTTAATTAAACACATATTTTTAAAAGTTTATTTCTTAAAACCTGCAACCAAGTGATTTTTTTTTTAAATTACGTTTTCTAATCCGCAATCACAAAAGCTAGAATAGTGTCAAACAGTTGGTATGCAAAATACAATCGTGGCTCGGAACAATAAAGAGAATAAACAAGATAGTTACTCGTCCAATGCAATAAGCTCCCACTTGTCTAATTCAATCTCGTTTCTTATTAACTAACTGTCTGGAATCAAATTAATTCCACATGAAATTTAAATTTAATTAGTAGCTTTTTCTGTATATATAATCTTAAATTTGATTTGCGAGTGGGTGGCTACTTTCAAGAGTCAAATAATAAGAAAGAGCCTATAAACTCGAGATTCTCAATAATCACATATTTATATGCAGATTATATACACAGTAGAATTCGAATTAGGAATGCTTTCTAATTAATTTTTTACCACTTGACTATTATCAGTTGAATTACTAGCTTAGTTGTTATTTAATTGATAAATTATTATAATTTTGTTGTTTGTAATACTAGAAATTGAATTTATTTTATTTTAACTTTAATTCAAAAATCATATATTTTTGTTAAAAAAACATTTATTTATTTTTATTAATGTAAAAATAGAATCCAGACTTAATTTTTGCAATTTATCATGGAAGTAGGTGTCAACATTATGTGAAATGCATATGGCCACACACACATCTTGATTAACAATCCGAACAAAAAAGGAATAAGGAGCATCTGGTTCGATAGATTGAGAGTTTGCAGCAATTGTATGCATACTTGACCAGGTAACATGAAAGACATAGAATGCATTTGTTTTTTAGATAGTTTTTGTGGTTATGTTTTTAAAAAATAAGTTTTAAAAAAGTGTGGATAGCTGTGATTAGTTAGATTTAAATATGTGTTTGGTAAAAATTATGATTGAAGTTTATATGTAGCAAAAAACATGTATAAAATGTTTGGTAGAAGTATAATTGTGGTTATTTTTCAAAGTGTTTTTTATTAGTAAATATATCAAAATAATATTTTTTATTTTAAAAAAATTATTTTTGATATCAACGCATTAAAATGATATGAAAACACAAAAAATATATTAATTTGAGGCAAAGAAAAAAAATAAAAATAAATTCAAATTTTTTCAAAAGCATTTTTAAAACGCAAAAACAAACAGGATTTTACGAAACTCGGTTAAAAAGACATGTAAAAACAGATGCACAAAAACTACATTTCAAACCCAATTTTTTAGTGAGTCCCGTAGTACAAAACATAGTTTGGTTTGTTACCAAATACTTTTGTTGCGTTTGTTTCACTTAAAATACAAAGCAGTACAAAATATAATTTGGTTTGTTTCATAGGTAGTCAAAACATTCCAAACTCCATGAACAAGAATTTCTATGGTTATTGCTAGCAAAAACACAACAATGATCTAGGGTGATAAAAAAAACAAAAAAACCGATCAAACTGAAAAAACCAAATCAAAAAGAAAATTAAGTTAACCGATCAGAAAACAAAAAAAAAATACGGTTCAGTTTAATTTTAGTTTCAAAAGTCTAAAATCGATTGAATCGAACCGAACTAAACAATTTAGTTCAAAGTTTCAACCCCACTTCAAACCTAGATATAAAAGACTAATTGTTTTACTAAAACCCTATTTTTCTACTTTTATTTTCTTCCACATCCAACTCTCCCCTTCCTATTATCTGCTCATATTTTCCACACGCCCTCCCCTTCTCTCTACTTTCTTAGTTTTGTGTGGTTAGAGATGAAAAAACCCAAGTATTTTTTTCATTGCTTACTCGTATTCATTGAGAAAATAAATCTGGGTTTTAAATGTTTTTTTTAATAGGTTTCTTGAATTGTTTGTGAATAAATAGAAGAATACTCTAAAAAATCTGTTTTGGTTTCCATAACTTGGCTTAATATTGAATTTCTCATTAATTTTGTATCTGAACTTTGAAGGTGTTTATTCACTGGACTCACAAAGGAAGAACAACTTGATTTCTAAGCAGAGAAAGCATTTTCTTGTTATTTTTTGTCCTCTTCTGCTGGTTTTTGTTTTGTTATAATTTGATAATAAACTTTGTTTGAAATTCTCATTTGATTGTTGATAATTACCTAATTAGCAACAACAATTGGTTAGTCAGTCTTGGAAAAAAAAACCAAACCGAAATAATCAGTTTGAACCGATTAGTCAGTTTGATTCAAATTAAAATTTTTTAAAAATATAAATTTCAATTTGATTAATTTTTTTTTAAATCAGACCAAACCAAAAATGATCTTTAAAAAAATGATACCCTCTCATTTTCCTTCATCCCAAAATCACATGTTGGAAGCTTTTGACAGTTATGCTTTCCTACTTCCCAAGTAATTTCTCTAGCTAAAAGCCCAAAGCTTTTGTTGAAGAAAAGAAAGATGGTAAATTCACATCCTGCTCCCTACGGGAGAATCTATAATCTCAAATTAACTTTCGAAATAGTTACAGGCAGAGCACATTCCCTTCATGGGCAACTTTTATTTCTTTTTCTTTTTCTTTTTCTTTTTCTTTCTTTTTTTAATACCGTATCAAGAAGAGACCCTACAAGAGCACAGCAGAGACTAAATGGCACCATCGCAGAGACTAAATGGCACCATCGTAATAAAAACATGAATAAATATAGGGGCACGTCACACGCTAAAGAATGGAAGATTGAGATAAAGTGGGAGAACCAGAAAAGCTCCTCTACTTCATTCTTTCTAGTGTTCATATAAAGGAGAATATTGATCACTAGATACACCGCTCAAAACATATCTAGGGTTCCACAGCAAACACATTGCGACAAAATAACACTGTTCTGATCAAATACATTTGAAAAATAAGAAAATAAATCAACCATATCCGAGTGCCTCCTGCCTGCCTGCCTCTCTATCTTTTCTTTTCTTTTCTTTTTTGCGATGCCAATTTGTTTGCTCCAAGCCCTGCTCAAGTACCATGCAATCAGTTGATGACGATCCAAAATTATTTACAATTGAAAATGACTAATACCCGACTAAAATACCTGAGTGCGAGAGATCATCTCAAAACTTTTATTGGAGGCATGGTTTATGACACACCAGAGCCCGTTCAAGAGTTTCACCCCTAATCATAATTGGCATCTACTCGAGCACCACCAGGTTGCCGCCCATGAGAATTCCCCCCACCACGCCTTAAGTTACTCTGACCTCTCTCCCTGGACCTTGCAACAGAATTATGAGAACCATCTTTTGAAGATTCATAATTGTTAGCTTTGTTATTATACTGAGGCCCTACTGGCTGGTACTCATAATGTGAATTCTGTCTCTGCCTTTCACGGTTATGGTGCTCGTTATCTTTCCCAGAACCACCCCACTCGCCACCACGAGAATCATGCTCCCTGCCGAAGCGGCTGTTTTGGTTTCCATTTTTTCGGAACCCTGAAGACACACGTTGTTGAAAATCCATATTCAAAGGAGATGGTTCAGCCGGATGTCCTTTATGTGATGCTATCTTCCTTTCCTTCTTACCCTCTTGATGCCCAGCGCTAGGATCTTCTTCCAAATTGCTCCTTGCAGACAGAGAGCCATCAGGATGGGACTGGGCCTCTGCAGCAATATCCTTGTCAGGTTGAGGCAGAACTGGCATACCATTTTGAGAAGTGGAATCCTTTTTATTACCCCTAGCTACTTCGGAGCCTGTGTTCTGACCACCACTGGCCCTGCTTCCTGGATGATTAGTTGCTGAAATTGGCTGGGATTTGGGTTGCCAATGAGATGCTGGTCGTTCCCCAACAGCACGATTTTCTTTTGAAGTTGCAGCTGAGTCTGCTTGATGCATCTCTGAACCTAAAGTTTGGACATGAACCTTTTCAGCGTCCCCAGTATTAATTCTCTTCTCATCAGGATCATGGCTACATCCCGTGCCTTTATGTCCCCTGTATGATTGCCGCCTACCTCTGGCTGTTGCACCATGATCTTTTATAGAAGGGACAGTGATGGGCACCTCAGATTTTTCAGGAATGTTCCAACCATCAGAGTCGCTCCATTCATCAGAATGACCCAGTTGCTCTTTCACTGAACTTACATCAGGTTTCTGGACTTGATGCTCAATTGATTTTTGAACACTTTTACTTGTAAAAAACATAGTTGATTCAGATGAACCCCGTTGGCGCCATGATCCATACCTTTTTCCTGACTTATTTTGCCTGCCATCCCCATTCTTAGATTCTAAAATGGATACTACCTTTCCCATACCTGTGGCAGAGCTTTGAGAACTTTCATTGCCCAGAGATCGAGATTCAGGTCTTCCAACAGTCTCATCTGGTGTAATCTGATTGATTAATGGCGCCGCTGAATGGGGACTACTGCCTTGCTGAGCCATTTCTTTGGCTACAGACTTCGGAATGTATCTTTCCATTTCTGCCCGTTTATTTCTTGTATTATTCTGCACTTGCTGATCACTCTTCATGGGTTCACTAATGGCATCAGCCAGAGTCTTCTGACTGGCTTCATCAGTAGCCTCAATTTTATTGTGCGACCGCACAGGCGCCCACATAACAGCATCACCACTTTGGAATTTCTCAGTTGATTTATTAGCTTGTGGATTCCTCGGCATCCTGCGAGAATATTGAGATTTCCACTGATTATTTACTCTGCCTTGAACTTCTTCATTTGGTGATGATGTGCGTTGATCCAAAGACTGATTTCCATCTCTAGAATCAGTCTGGGCGCTTGGATCTGACACAGATTCAGAAGCCTTGGACTTACTACTTTCAACCGAAATGTCTACAGCAGTTATTTCTTTTGATAGGGTTGCCGTTACAACTACTGCCATAGATGATGCCTCCTCCACTTTGTACTTCTTTCCATTTTTGTTCTTTCTTCTACCATGATGTACTGAAGACTCGGTTGTGGCAGTTGGGTTGATGGGCAAAGTCGATTCAGGGCTTGTGGTCATTTCATTTGCACCCTCGATAGAAACAGGAGCATTGGCTGCTACATCAGTAACATTTTTTGGTGCCTCAATTATAGAAGTCATTAACTTATCATTGCAAGTCTTTTCCCAGGGACCATTCAGCTTTTGTCTGTAGCTCACACGCTTCTGCTTAGAAGCTCTATTGTCATAAGTCTCTGGGGCATTATCAGGGTGATCACCATCAGCACGACTAGCTTCCTGTTGCAATGGCTCCAATTGGTCATGTATCACAACAGATTCCTTGTGGGTGGCCTTCGGCATCCCTGGAAGCAGCTCACTTAAACTCTCCGCTGCCTTAGTCCGCTTATTCAACTCTGCCAATTTTGCAAGTGCCTTGGCCTTTTGATCTCTAGCACGTTCCTCCTCTTCCTTCTCGCGTTGTTTAACCCGTTGAATGGCTAGCTCTTTCATCTGAGCACGCTGATTAAAAAAACAATAGCAAATAAAGATGCTGATAGATAAAAAAAGGAATTATAAAAACAACAAAAGGTAAAAAAAATATATATATTACTTGCACCTGGCTATCACTGGGATCAGGGTGAGGTAGCACAGATTCTCCATCATCCTTCCCTTGATGATATGACCCAGACTTTTCAGTTGCCTCTGTAGGGTTATGGTCTTGCCTATGAACATTAGAACTTTCAAAATGAGAAGACGACAATACACTCGGCAAGTCTGCAACATGGGATCTTCTCCGCCACCCTTCAGCCTCTTGGGTACTGAATCTCCCTTTACCATGATGATCAGGTCTCCCATGCATACCATGAGTTGATCTCCTGTGAAATTGTACATTAGTGTTGTCCACCATTGGAATAACAGATTCATTATCAATAAAAGCCTGCAGGAAAACACACGCACGCACACGCACCCACCTGGAGCTTGCTGTTCCGATAGCACCTGTTACCTCATGGCTCTTATCTGCAGAAAAAATGTGGTCTTCATGGGAAGCAGTGTCGCTAATGCCACAGGCATGAGTTCTTTCAAGAGATGCATAACTATTACCAGCTTCATTTGCAGAATGATTAGACCTGGCATTACCACCTTGTAATCTATTCTTATGCTCCTCCCTACCAGAAGCAAATTTAACTTCTTGCCTTCCATCAGCGGCCCTGGCCTTTGCATTTAAACCTTCTATTTTCCTGATTAGACTAGGATCCTTTGGGGCGGTTGAAACTTCTGGAAAACCAGATGCTGCATGTTCCAGTTTCTTAACTGAACTGTCATCAGCTGCCTTCCAATTTCCTACATGTTCAAGAGGTTTCACTTTAACACCTCCTTGGTTGCCTTTGGCCTCGGAAGAAAATTCTTCGCCAATTCTTCTTGTATTCCTCTCTTTATTATTCTTCTCATCTGCACTCCAGCCATTCTCCCATGATGACTTTCTTTGATGGTCTGCCTTCCCAGGATATGATGCATTGGTTGCCATCATATCATCCCACTTCTGTTCTTTGTCTTTTCCCTCTAAACCATCATGCTGCCTCAGAAGAACTTTGCATGGTCCACGAGTATCTTGTGGATGACCAGATTCGAGTTGTTCTGGAACCATTGTGTGACCACTAGGAGGACCATATCCACCTGGCCTTCCATGGGAATTTCCAGGATCAGGAGCATTTTGACCTGAAAATCTGTTATATGGAGCAGGACCCACTGCCATTCCCATAAACTGAATATCTCGATCATTGGAGTTGCAGTAGCCCATGTGAGAAGCGTAATAGCCCTCGTAAGGAACTGGTCCAGGATAAAAGCCTGGACGAAATGGCATGCCTGGACGCATAAAAGCATCATGCATGTGGGGTCTGTACATATCTCCATTTGTTGGATGGGGTCCTCTTGGTCCAGGTCCTGGTGGAGGACCTTGTTGCGGGTTGGCAAGAGCAGTAGGTGGAATCTGCGGACAGTAATAAGGAAATGGCTCCATGGGAAAGCCACCAGGTGCTATTGGCGGCGCAAAAGGTGGACCACCTGGAGGTCCTCTGTACCAAACACCACCTGGAGGGTTATTTACAGGGGGGGCATGCCAAGAATCATAATTCTGTGGGCGAATATTAGAATTAGGATACAGTTGGTGATCAGGGTGCCACTTCTCCATGCTAGGCCTCAACCCATCTTCACCACACATGGGATTCTCTCTTCTCCAAGAATTTGCAGGTTCCATCTTTGCATTTGTGTTTAAAGAAGCATCACCTAGAAATTAGAAGGAAAAAAAAAAAAAAAACAGTATGACTATCATTATTTAGCTAGGCAGTGGCGATTGTCACATGTAAGGCATGCACACAAACATGCAAAATTACATCATGAAAGAGACGGCAGCATCCCTAAAAGAAATAAGTGTCTGGTGCCAAAAATGCAAACCTGCAGAATTTTCAGCACTCTCTTTCCCTGGAGCTACTCCACCCGATGATGAACCAGGACGACTGTAAGAATCATGATCTGCAATTAAATAGTTCATGAAGAAATTAACATCATCATTTATGTATTTGACAGATCATGAATGGGAGACATGTCATTAGAATAGACTACAGCATAAATCTTATGTGTGAACATTATTTGAGAATAAGATTGGCCATCCAAATTTCTTCACTGATGCCAAAGAAAAAGAAAAATTGCCAATTCAATAAGTCTTCCCTCTGATCCTCACTAGAAAATAAAATTTACATGAGCTTTTTAAAATCAAAACAAGTAGCATTACTTTGATAAATATAAGATCTTGGAATATCAGCATGCCATTTAGATAATAATGAATACAATTTGGTGATACCTACCAAGGAAATTGAGCTACATGTGATTAAAAGACTAAAACAATGATATGAAGTTTTCTTGGCACTGTAAGAAGCACTGCAGGTCTAAAAGCAATAAACCAATCATAGAATGAGCACAAATTCTTATTATGATTCAAAAGTATTAAAGGGCAAGGCAATATAAGTATACCTTGGGACTCCGTGTTTTTTCCAGAGTTTTCTTTCTCTGAACCAAGTGTTGGAAAATCTCCAGAAGTCAAAGAAAACCCCTCGTTCTTAGAGGATGTCCCTCCCTGCACGTATAGCAGTTATAACACTGAGAAGGCAAGTCAAATTAATAAAAGAAAAGTGCAAAAGCAAACCCAAGAAACCCAGATAAAATTTAGTTTGGCCTTGGCTTGGGTTGTTGAGAAGGGTCAAGCACATAGAATGTGAGTTACATGAATAATTCTGCCAAATGGCCCAACCCAATGTTTTTAATCAGTAAACCAAATCTAACCTCCTTGGACAATCTTTCAAGATATCAACTACTATTCCTTCAAGATATCATAATAATAACCACGATTTCTAATGTAAATGACTAAGACTTTCTTCATCGAACAAAATAAGAAAAGTCATACACAAATATGACACAGCACACTCAATTATGAATCCAATTATGCTCTATTCCCCATCTTTTTAAAGTGTTTGCCCTTGAACCCTAAAATTACCATGTTGCAACGCCTATCATTCTATAGTTTATATAGAAATAATGCTTTACATCCTCCAAAAAGAGTGTTCATTAACAAATTGGTTAAAGGATCTTATCATTACATAAATACAATCAATGACTAAAAAAAAGGTTTACAATAACAAGCAGCCCTTTGCAGACATGTATGGGAAAAAAAACTGGTAATTACAGAGAGTAGATAAATGTATTGGCATTAGATCAATAACAATTTGAAAATTTATAGCTCTCCAATGGGTAGGGAAGCCATAACCTTGTTGTGTGGATAACTTGATCAATATGGATTTCTACTGTGAAAACATGGGGATTTCTAGCTACAACAATTACAATCTAGCATGCGGATGCCCATCTAAGGATTTTGAGTTCATTGATTGGAATTGTAATTTAAGAGATCACATGAGGAAGCTACAACATGCATTCATAACACAAGAAGAAAGCACTCAACAAATGTATTAAAGAAGAAGCTTGATAAGAGAGGTTTTAGGGAGTACGGCTACAAATTGTAATTCAAACCAACAATGAACTTCACATGCATTCAATTATAATACCTTTTGATGAATGTAATCCTCCATATGACTTAGAAGGTCCTATTATAATCAATTCCAGTGAGCTGTTGCAAGGTTTACCAACAGAAAAACTCTACAATTTTCATTAATATCTCATGGCTACCATTCTAGATATTACTAGCTATATAATCAACTAATTTAAGAATCTGTTGCCTACTACACTCGAACAAGCACCATTTAGCAGCAAGTTCCTCAAGCAATTCAGAAACCTATTGCCTGATTGATGCTATTTTCCCTTTCACTACATTGGTTTCAGGATTTGTTTGAAAGGTTGGGTTCGGTAGAAACTGCCCACTTGTACAAGGAACTGCAATACCAGAGAAAGTGCCAAAAATGAAATGCACAAACTTCACCAGCAAACATTACATAAACAAAAATATATTCCATATGTTGATGATAATTATCCGAGCAAATTCTTGATGACATGAGCAAAAAAATTTCATTTCAAAGTGATTAGTATGAGATGATATAAAAGGTGATCTTTAAGAAAACCATACCAACTTTTCTGCTGTTCCAGTTGCAACCCAAGGCGCTGAATTATCAGATAAGGGCTCAGCGAAACGGGATAACTGCGAGCTGCCAGGTCTTGTTTCTGCACTGCAAGGACGCAATGATGTAAATGATGTTTGATTCGATGTCAAAGCTCCTGATGCTGAAGATGGCCTAGAATTTGTACCCCATGCACTAGCAATGGGATCGTGGGTTCTATCACTGCTTGCAGTTGATGGTCGAGTGCCACTTCCACCAGATGAGGGGCGACCGCTCAGATGGCTTGGTGAACCACTACCACCATCAGTATTTGGAGACAGCGTTGAAGAACCCCAGGCATTAGGAGTGGAAGAAGATGATCTAGTGCCCCAGCTATGGGTACCCCTGTGAAGTTTAGGAAGCAATTAAGGATCAAGTCAAGCTATATACATCCATTCATACTGAAGAAAAAAAGTAATGGCACAAAGGCATTTCATAAGGAAAAACAAGAATAATGGCAGAGAACCAGAAAAGGGCATCAAAAAACCAGAAGGTAGATAAATTACTCACTTGGGCACAATTTCAACATTCGGGTCCAGACCATGATTTTCTAACCTTGAAACATCAGAGAGGAAACATAAAGATTTATTGGAGGTAAACCAAGAGCCTCATCATACAGAACCACAATTTATTCAGCAGAAACCTAATACCTTTGGCTGGGTAGGTTTATTGGTTTGGGAACAGCAATTTTCCCCAAACTTGTCATGCCACCTCTTCTTGCAGGAGCATATCTGCAGACACTCATTTTTAGATAACAATTCATAAATTTGTTGGTTAAACACAATAATTTCAAGATCAAAACCATTCAGACATAGAGGTTGGAAGCTGCCAATAGGCACAAACGTAAAACATAAATAAAGATGCCCACACTGCCAAATCCAAACCACAGCACTTTTAAATGTGAGCATGTCAAATGCAATATAAAATATGCATGGATTCTATGAAGTATGGTGCGCCTAACAGTCTTGATAAAATGGTAATGCCCCTGTAAGCCAATATCGCACAAGTTTAAGAGGGGTAATATCAATACCATGAGAAAAAACCGTTTGTCCTCCCACTGGCCCATGCAAAACCAAACACATGCTTAAAGATGATAGTTTATTTTGAAGGACATGAAAACACATATAAACCCCATACCTGCGATCTCCGGTCAATGTACTTGATGTCATAATTCAGTAGTCTTAGCAAGGTCATCCAAAAGACTTTGACACAATCTAGGAAGATAAAGAAAAAGATAAACTACATCAAAATGATGCATCACCATAAAGACCATGGTAAAAGGATGGTAAGCATTTTATGTGCAGTGAATAATGACATACATGATTTTGTCTTCAATAAGAGGGGAAAGGGGGGGGCTACCAAAGCATGCACAAAAAAAGACTGAATCGATTCTGAAATCTAAATCCATACAAAACAAATTTCTGGAATCTTAGTCCGCACAAAACAAAACCCAATAAACACACACTCATTGCTCCCTCTTTGACATCCAAATTATAATTTTCATGTTAAAGTTTCTCTTTAACTACTATCGATAGACCATTAGGATCTTCCTTGAATCCTAAATTTCCACTAAAGCCACTAAACACTTCTTCCCTCACTCATTCAAAATTTTAATCAAACAAAACCAAGAAAATGCACAAACAAAACAGCATAAATGTCTGGAATACTATTCCATATGAATAAAAAAAGATGACTAAAATTGAATCAATTGGGCATCAAAAACTAGTGGTTAACTACTAATCATAAATTTTGATTGCTATAGGTCGAAAAGAACTCATGCAGGCAACCTGGTATAGTTTGGTGGGGAACAGAATTAGCAGAGTTGAGTGTTCTATAGAGGACAATAACACATGCGACACTTCCTTGATAATGCATTACAGAAAAACTTGCTAAATCCAAATAGTTAACTAACCATGCATAACCTCTTCGCAACATTTCCAGCTTGATCAATTAACGGAATTTAGATTTCTCAACATTCTAAACCCTAAAATCATGCCCTATCTTATATTCACTTTTGATATTCTGAACCCAAAATGCAAAAAGGTTCCTCTCTTATCACCAAGATATAATTCCAATCTACAGTTTCGCTTTAACTACAATCCATTGAAAATTTAAAAATAAGCCAAAAAAATATACTATTAATTTATTTATTTATTTATTAGAGCTAAGAGAAATTAGAAGATCAAGTCACATATTCTACAGAAAAATCTAGGAGCCTCGCCCGAATAAACAACGAATCGGATCAATCGTAATTATAAAGCAAACAGAAACTAAAAAGCACACAAGCTAAGTACAATTTTTATTAAAAATAATAAAAACCATTCTATTTTCCTTCCTTTTTCCGGCAATTTCTCGGCAGGCAAACAGACACGTTTATTAATAACCAACAATAAAATAGAGAACTCCTTGCCTGAGATTTGATTCCTTTCGTTCTATTTTTGCTTGATTAGTTTTTTGTTTTTTTGGAAACCCTAGCGGAGAGTATAAAGCGGGGAGAGAGAGAGGAAAGAAATTTCTCTCAAGGGCCTCGTATGAGATCGGGAAGGAAAAGAGATCGGTGCAGGGAGAAAGCAACGATTGAAAAGAGTGAGAGCTCGCTTTATTTATTTATGTTTTTATATTTTTCATTTAGATCCGCTAGAGAGGAGAAAAGGAGAGAAAACTAAAGAAGGGAAAGAGGAAGACCAAGCGAGGAAGGTTTGATGGTTGTGGCCCTGATTTTTGACATGGAACCTTTTTCTCTCTCTCTCTCTTTCTAACTCGAAAAAATAAATAAATAAATAAATACAATGGATTTGGATTATTTTGATGGTGAATAAATGAGTGTTAATGTTTGGTAATTACAGATAATGATGATAATCGAAGTTAGCTCGCTGGAGAACAAATAAAGCCGGAGGGAGGAAAATTAATCGGGCTAAGAAAACAATTAAAAAAGAAAAACAATATATTTATATACATATATATATATATATATAGAGAGAGAGAGAGAGAGAGGTGGGGGGTAAAACTACGAACCAACAGAGTACACGTGTCGGGTATAAATTTCATGAGGAAATTAAATCGGATTGGTGTCTACATAGCACGTATTCTAATTTGTACTCGTATATAGAGCATTACCGAGACGAGTTCTACACGTACATTATCCAGTATGATATCTAATTTTAACACGAGAGACAAAAATTTGATTAACATTTTATTGATAATTATGTTTATGCGGCGGTCAGATTAAACTTTTACTAAATATAAAAATAATATTTAAATATTGTTAATTTATTTTTTAGTAGAAAAAATTAAAAGGATGGTTAAAAAATATATAGTTTGTTTGATCGGAATTTTACTTTTCCTCTATATTTTCATAAATTATATTTTATATTATTAATCAAATAAAAAATTCAAATAAAATGCATTGTTAAAGATGTAGATTGTTATTAAACATATAAATTATAGGATGTAAAGTAATTAATGAAAGTCTAAAGGGAAATTAAAAATTCAAATCAAATTATACGAGGGGTTTTGTAAGTATTCTAAAATTAAATTATGTATAGATTAACTTGATATGACACAGTCGACCTTACAAGTTCAAAGATAACTTGAACAATAAATTAAAATATGGTTTGATAAAAAAAATCAAGATGATATTTAAAAAAAAAAATTAAAACGATAATATATTAGATCTACTTAAATCAACTTGGATTACTTGAATCAGTCTAGATTAACATATCAAATCTTCAACTCAGGTCAAAGACCCTGATAATCTAATATAAAAAAATAAAAATTGCTATTAAACTCAATTTCCAATCGACCTTATTAAATGATCAGATTGAAAATAAAATTTAATTAGAAAAATTAGTCGAATCAACCAAGGTTAATTTATCAAACCTGAGTCATGAGATACGGATAACCACATAAAAAAATTTGAAACAAATTATAAACTTAATTTTCAACCAATCTAATATTAAAAAATAAAATAAAAAAGATAATTAAAATAAAAAATAAAAAAATATCTCAAGTCAATTCGAGTCAACCAACTAAACTCGTGACTCGAGTTATAAGGCTTTGATAACTTTATAAAAAACAAACTGAAATAAATTATAAAGTCTAGTCTCTAATCAACCCATTATTAAATATTAAAATTATAAATTATAAATTGCATAAAGCTTATAAAAAAATCATATACATGGGGCTATACATGGTATTCAATTGCTAGATAATTTATTTATAGTATTATAAGAATTGGGTTTCACATAAGCTATAAATCATAGTCTTGTACAAATTTTCTATGATAGATAAATATTTTACAATGTGAATCCTAATACAGTTTATATCTTATATTTGCGCATCTCTTCCTAGCAATTATATGTATTAAAACTTTAATTATACTGCAACATTCAACAATGTGAACCGCAAAGAATTATGTTTTAAATATAACTTGATTGTCAATTAATAACTTGTATTTGTATTTTTTTGATCAATAATCAGTCTTAACTATTTTTATTGGTTTGCTAAAAATTATAAAGTGAAAAACTACTACTCTTAATCAAACAAAAATATTAAAGAATATCTTTTTTTAACCAGAAGATAAGTAAAATGTAATATAAAAAAGTATTTTTTTTCTCACAATATATTTCAATAAATTACAATATCTTTTTAATCTAAGTGATTTTAAGTGTCATTAAAAATATGGGCAAAGTCAATATTAAAAATATAAATTCTAAATGATATATGTAATAGTTGGTTTTCTCCCTTCCTTTATTTCTCGAGTTTAAACTTCTATGCAAACATTTAGGGAAATTTATTCCCTTAAATACACCAGGTTAATATGAAGATGGTATGAAAAAATAGATTTAATTTTAGTTGATACATAAACTAGTCCAATAATATCTGCCTAACTGGTAAAATGACCTTTGAATTATTGGTTAAATTCAACTTAACCCTGAACCTTTTGATTTTATAATTTGGTCCCTCAAACTATTAAGTCAAAATAATACAGTTTCTATGTTAGATACTAAAAACAATCCATTTTATTGGCAAATAATATGCTTTCACACGTCTCTATTTATTATTTTCTTGGGAGGAAACCTAACAAAAGCGATGGATTGCTTTGACTTGACGGTTTGATAGATTAAAATCAGAAAATCCAAAGATGAGGGGTTAAGTTATATTTGACTAATAGTTCAGGGATCATTTTGCCAATCAACCACCCTTCCCTTATCATTGAAAAAAAGAAGATATTTTCAAATACAGGGACTGAAAAAAAAAGGTCATTACATGTGCTAATGGTAACAGTAAATAATTCAACGTAGTCCATTAAATTTGATAAATTCCGTATAAGGGCCTGTAAAGAATAATAAGGGTAGATTGGTTGATTTTCCTTAAAATGAAAGCCAAAAGAAAAATTCTAGGTAACAATCCAGAGTAGACCATGGTGATTGTCAAGCAAACTTAACGACCTTCACTTTCAGAGACAGGACATCGCAAAAACAGAAGCCAGATTCTTTCAATTACAGTGTAAAAGAGGTAAAAAGTGATCTGATCTCATTTCTAGTTAAATCTGAACAAAATCTATTTCATAAAAATTATGTCAGATTGAATTTGCATGCTTCAAATCAATGCTACTGCGTAGTTACGATGCTATTAATGAAAATGAGAATGAGGGTTTGTTAGGATTTGGAATATTGAGAATTCAGCTATGGAATCCAAATCACCTTCCAAACTTTATCTCTCTATCACGGGTTTTTCTCATTATAAATGGATTTTGAAAATATGTGGAGTTTGTCTAGTGATTTTATTGTTGTTGCTTGGTGTTTATTTTGCATCTAATAAAGCTGGGAAAGCTGTAGTGAAGAGTGGTTTTTATCATTATACGGTTGTTGTGGATTGTGGAAGCACTGGGACGCGAGTTAATGTGTATAAATGGTGGAAACCAGCAAGTTTAAGTAATTGGGATTTGCCAATTTTAGTGCATTCTTATCCTGACAATTCAACTCAGAGTCTGTCTAGGGGAAGTTCTTGCAAGTATCATTGTGTGCAAACAGAGCCAGGTTTAGATAAGTTTGTTGGTAACTCCACGGGAGTGAGGCTGTCGTTAGAACCATTGATCCTATGGGCAGAACAGTGGGTGCCTCGTGAAAGACATGGAGACACTCCCATTTTTGTCTTGGCTACTGCTGGACTGAGGAGGTTGCTAATTGAGGATGCTAGGCAGGTTTTGGATGACGTGGAGGATGTTGTTAAGGAACACTCATTTGTTTCTAAGAAAAGTTGGATAAGGGTCTTGAGTGGGAAGGAAGAAGCGTATTATGGTTGGGTGGCTTTGAACTATAAAATGGGGAGTCTAGGGAATTCCTCAATGGGGCCTACATTAGGACTTCTTGATCTGGGAGGTTCATCGTTGCAAGTTGTAATGGAAGTACATGGTGGTGGAAGAAATGATGCTAATTTGATAAGGTCAAAGATTGGATTGGTTGAACATTATATTTTAGCATTCTCATTATCATCATTTGGTTTGAATGAGGCATTTGACAGGACAGTTGCCATGCTTAGTCAGGTCCAGCCAGATGGAGGAGGTAATAATGAAAGATATGAAGTTAGGCATCCTTGTCTTGGTTTTGGTTTTCAGCGAAATTATTCTTGCTATGTCTGTGATGGGATGAATGCCCCTTATCAAAAGAATTTGAGCATTCAAACGCATAAAAGTGAATTTAGTAATACTCACCTGGTTGGAGACCCAGATTGGGAGATATGCAAAGGGATTGCAAGGGCTGCTGCTCTCAACTTAAGCAGTTTGGATTGGTCACAGCCAACTGATCTCAATAATTGCAAAACTGGCCTGTCTTCATTTGGTAAGTTCAAAACTTTATTTCAGTTCCCACTATTCGTTGTTTAAAATAAGTTTTTGACACTTAAATGCTGGTGAATATGCTGCTTTGGTTCTCAATTTTCACGTGATGATGTCTTGAATCATTACCATCTCTTTCAGTATTGTATTTATGTATGAAAAATAATTACATCTCGGTGCTCTTCATAGTAATAGTCCTATATAGTTTTCTAAATTTGGTTTCTTATGGTCAAGGATGTGGTGTTTATATTGTTGAAATGGGGAAGCCTTGTTATCTAGCACCCATGGCCCCTCAATTACATGGCAAAGAAAACGAACTAAGTGACGCTTGAAAACTTGAAGAAACTTTTTCCTGGATTAAAAAAAAAAAGAGGAATTCTCTGCACAATTTTGCTTGCATTAGAGCTATTTATTCATCTGGAGAATATTTGGGTTTGAATTGTAACATGCATCTGCTAATATAACATAACCCTTACATCTGATAAAAACACATTTACAGTTTAGGCTTGCTATTTTGCATGTCTAGAAGAAGCATCACAGAAGCATGATTAATGCATATTATGTATCGGGCTGACTACAATTTTACTTGACTGGATTTTGTCAATTGTTTCTCAGAAGCTCAAGTAAAACTTGCTCATTAAAGAAATTTTGTTCTTAAATTGGTCTTTTTCAACAAGAGGTTTCATGCAGTATGCTTCTTTAACAATGCTTGCCATCTCTGATTGAAGTAAACTTAGAGATATACATGCAAAAAACTGTCTCTGTAACTTCCATTTGTATTTTGCAGGTAGTGACACTCTAAATTTTATAGCTGGAACCCACCCCTCGAAACGATTTCATGCTTTATCTGGATTTTTTGCTGTTTACAACATGTTAGATCTGGCTCCAATAGCTAATTTGACTAAGATTTGGGAGAAGGGTCAGCAGATGTGTTCAATGTGTTCAAAATCATGGTCTGACTCGAGCAACACTTCTGGAAACCAAAACAACATTGGCAAATATTGTTTCCGGGTGCCTTATATGACATCGCTCATTGAGGATGCTTTGTGTCTTGGTGATAAAGAAATAGTGTTTGGTCCTGGAGATCTATCTTGGACTTTAGGAGCTTCACTAGTTGAAGTGGAGAAACCATGGCCAAGCTCTACCGAAACAACCATTTTATCCCTGAAAAGTAAGGAGGTTCTATATTCCTCCGTCCTTTTGTTCCTTCTACTTCTGTTTATTTCATTTATTGTTTACTATAATCAAATCAAGTTGCCTATGCCGGGCAAGAAGATTCCTGCTGTCAGACTATCTTTGCCATCTTATGTTCATCCTAAACGCCGTCCAAACTAATGTTTGGTCACAACAACATTAGGCAACAGAATTGTCAGTGGGATTTGTGGTTCAAGAATGACTGCAGAATGCTAGCTTTCTAAGGTGAAGCGTGTCTTGAGTGGAAAATGACTGTGATAGGCAATGATGCTATTAAGTGTAGCTGCACGAAAGAAAAATTAAAAGAAGTAGATTAGCCTATGAAACAAAATATTGTTAAATAGGAGAATATCAGCATGCAACAAGATATTTCAAACAATCACTTGAAGTGCTAATCTGCTTTTCATGTTGCTTGCAATCGTGTGAATGTCCTGCTGTGTTGTAGTATGCATTCGGAAATGTCTCCTGTTTTCCTTTTAATTTAATTTCTTTTGTTACTTCCCTTGTCTGGAATTCTGTACTGCATTCTGAACTCAAGTAAAAAAGTTTGTGAATGATTCTTTAAACTCAGGTGGAGAGGTTAGTGAATGGATTTTTATGGGAAGTTGGTCTGTGTGTTTGTGTTGTGTGATCTTTAACCCTTTTTTATTTGCTCTTTTTGGCGGTTGTTGCCATCCCAGCCACTCACGGGTTAGCCAATGCATTTTAGCAGTCCACTATTCAAACTAGCAACCACAGGACAAAATTCTCAGAAACTCTCACTGTTAACTGCAAGATTACGTGCTCGAAATTTTGGGCTGAGGATTACGTAATGACTTATATAATACAAATGATCCTAAGTGATATTCATTATCCAATGGTTAAAAGCCATTTCTAGCTGTTCTTTTTGCAGAAATTAGGTCTATTTTTGTTACCGAGACTGCATCTGTTGAAAATGTTCACCTGGAAATTGCTCTATTTCAAAATTATCCTTGAAATTGGCAATTTGCAAGCTGGTACAATAAATCTAGAAGTCTTTGCAGTGACGTAAAACACCCTTCTGATGCTGATCAAACACAAAAAGAAGCTCGATTCTCTCAGCAATGCTTTATTGAATGAAGTTCACCGTCCACAAACCAATATATTTAACAAAGAAAGATGCTACTAAAAGATAAAAATATCACACAGCCATTAAGTTTATATGGTATCGACATACAAGCTGAACTGGAAAACGTTGGACAGCATGTTTTACATAGAACTTGATAACATATTTACAAGGATAAGGAAAGTACTACAGTACATCTTTTGTATTTGATCCTTTAGGCAAGAGAGAAACAGGTCCAATCTACAATTCCTCAGTATGAGGCTATTCCACTGGATTGGCAACCATTTGCTCCGGGTGCTTTTATATCTGCCCATACTTCATTGGTACGATGGATAAACTGGAATGGAGAATCGTACTGAGCAATCGAATAGGAGCCATTGCTGTCAGTAGAGGTTGCGTTGACCCATGGAGACGTGCTCAAGCTGACAGCGAGTCTTTTTGCTTCTCTTGCAACATTCTCATCCTTCGCATATCCAGAAAACGTCCTCACAGCAACACAACGACTGTTCCATGTGTATGGTTTTAGGTGCAGTTCATCAAGGGGGACTGGTGGGTCAGCTTGGAATTTCACAGGCAAGTAAAATCGAACGTTGTAGGCTGATGATCGAAAGGGCCCGGCTCCTGGGACTATGCTAGTCACAACGGGAGCTGTCATCGCAATCCTCGAACAATTTAGATTGGCACCTTGGATGTATTGAAACAACCTGATAAAAGAACAACAGGATAATATCAAGAAAATGAATTAGACTTCCAAAGGAAGATCAGAAATTACAAAAATATAGAAAAAGAGGCACAACCAATCCCAAATAAACCTTTACCATTCTGCTTTAAGGAAGCAGCTATCATGTTTTTTTATATTGTTCCTAAATGCTGCTATTTCCACCCTGTCCTCCTAAAACTACATTACTATTTGCTGTGGTCTGTGGCTCCAAAACAGGGAGAGAAGTGGCTTTGTGCAAGCAAGCTTGCTAAGATTGCAGATTCATCCCCATCGTCAAGCCAACTTACCTGTTTTTACAAAAAGCTTACTTGGTTGAATGAAAAAGATGAATGTTTATTTTAAGAATTACATGTTGGCGCATATTGTTCACTGTATTCACAGAAAGCCATTGAACATCTGAACTGCAATATTACAATCTTTAAACCGATCAAATTACATATCTACTATCTAGATCAATTTGGTGTAACCTGTAGTTATGCTTAGTCATTCTTTACCACTTTAGCCTCCTCATTCCTAATTCTTCCATTAAGGTTATAGTAGAAGCAGAAACATCAAAACTAATGACTTCAGTTACATAAAAGATGATAAGAGATCAAGGAAAATACAAATTCAAATAAAAAAAGAGTTCCAACATGGAGGGTCAATTAGCTTATTGCCATCACTACTTTCTATTTTTTTTCAGTCAGAAGAACATAGTCAAGAAATGGTAGCTCCATGAGCCTGGAAGAAAATTGCTACCTATACCCAACTATTCTAACTAGTTAAATTATTATAAAATCATGTGCTAACATTTACCTCTCAAGTCACAGATGATTAAAATCACAAAATCGAGATTTGAAATTCTATCTTCGCCATCCTAATCATCAAAAATCAAAAGTAACAGATTCCCAAAATCTGTCTCAAAACACACAATACCTGGAAAAAAACAAAACCCCATGACTCAAAATCCCGACTTTATTCATTTTCCCACTTTCTGCGCAACCAAACATAGTTCTTTCAACAATCTTATTCTCTACAATCACGAAACAAGTGAGCAACCAAAAAAATATCTGTTGTGAAAGTTAATACCAACCATACCAAAGTCTTAAAAGAATCAAACTTTTCTCTAAGCAATCAAAGCATCAAACTAGATATGCATATAAAACTCATGGAGTTCTTGAGAATAGGAGTGACCTGTGAAAGCCAAACAAAGTGGCTTTCTCAAAGGAGAGTTCATTAACTGGAGCAGACATCCATGTGGAATTCACATATAATCTGACCTCAAAATCTGATTCCGCGTGCACCACTGCATACTGTGGCGATTCGATTGCCTTGCAAAGACAAACCAAATCCAACAGTAAAATACCAGGTAACAGAAACAACCACCACCTTGGTTTCTCCATCGCTCTTTCACTCTCTGTCTGTCTGACTAAAGGAATCAACTGGAAGTCTACGTCTGTTTCAATACTAAACTATGTCTGGAAAACGAATTTACAACTTTGTCCCTAGTGCTGCCTGTTCTGCTTGACTTTTGCTATCCGGGAAATGAGCACACAGAATTAAAATAAAAGCAAAATGTTTCGGTGAAATAAGATATTTTTAAAAATAATGTTTTAAAATAGCGATATTAATTATATTAATTATTGGAAATTATGATATCATAATTCATAATCATAATATATATTAATTTTTTTATGAAATATACAAAATTATAGCATAAAATAACGGGTAATTACTCCATTTTCAGCCCTCTGAGTCCTTGATTCTAGTTTTGGAGTACAAGCTATTTTTTTTATTTACATGTTAAAAATTATGATATGAATTAAAATTATATCATGATTATCATGGTTAGAAATCAAGATATCTAATTAAATATAGTATTTTCTAACCATAATATTAAAAAATATATTATTTTCTTAAAAAAATTATTTTAATTTTATTTATTAGTTATTTTAATTTTATATGCTAATTTTTCAATTCGTCCCATTTTGTTACCATACGGCTAAACTAGGTTGCGTAGTGTCTAATGTGATAATGAAATGTACAGCAATGATGTTTTTCTGCTTCATTTGTGCTTACATGCATGGGAACAATGATGGAAGATCCACCAGTTTTTTTAAGCTTTCCTGGTTCTCGTTTGAAAAGAGCTCCAATCACTTTTTATTTTTATATTTTAAAAATATTTTTTTAAAAAAATTAAAATTTATTTATTTATTTTAAATTAATATTTTTTTAATTTTTTTAAATTATTTTGATAAACTATATAAAAAAATAAAACAATATTATTTTAATATATTTTTAAATAAAAAATATTTTAAAAAATAACCACAACCATATATTTAAACTAACTTTCTCTAATGTAATGCCATTTAATTGCACATTGTTTTATTAAAAATATAATTTTTAAAATATTTTAATATATTTATATTAAAAATAATAAAAAATATATTATGAAATATATTTTCAAACAAAAAGTATTTTAAAAAATAATCTCTACTACTATTTCAAACACCTTTTAAAAAAATATTTAAAATTATAATAAAAATTATTTTTCAGAATTTTTTTATTTAAAACTACATTAAAATAATATTTTAAAAAATAATTTTTATTTAAATTTTTTTTTACTGTAAACACGTCAAAACAATAAAAAAAAATCTAAAATAATATTTAATTTTTTAAAAGAACACAAATCCAAGCTAAAACACAAATACTGCCTAAAAAACAGTTCTGTTTTCTCTCTCTCTTTTTTTATTCTTTCCGCAGGACATCAACTGGCCGCTTCGAAAATTCAATGCAAGAATGGAACTACTCATCACAATGACATTAATAAGAAAGTAACTGTAATTGCTTAAGTTTACAAACTCATTTCTGTTCTGTTGGGAATGCCTGTGATGTGAGAAAAGTCACAGCATTGCAGACGCAAGAATCCCTTCATACTTGATGCAGACATTACATTATATCCCTCTGTTCTATCTATTTATCATTTAAAAGAATCATGAATAAGATCAGATTGGTTCAAGGAAGTTTCTCTTGTCAAAACGTGTACGGTCAGCACCGTTCAGTAAATACAACTCCATGCCCCAAGCCGTATGGAAGTTCAGTGACTCAGAGTGTCTTTTCTCTAAAGCTTGCCGGCAAAGTTTCTTCTGTAAAGTATTCCTTCCTCACCGTCTCCACAGGACAAAATCTCACCTTCAGAAAAAAGCAAATAACTGAAATCAATAACAGCACGCAGAAGGCAGGAGCCACAATAGTACCAAACACGGCGACAGCTGCGGAACCCTTTCATCTAAACTAGGTTGAATTACAAAGCACTATACTAATCCATATTTGATGATGAAACTCACCTTACATACATCAGATATTCCGCTAGTTCACTACCAAATACACGAGAGACTGTTCATTGATAGAACTTAAATTTCTCATTAATGAAACACTATTTTTGTTTTAAGTATGTACATCAGAGCTTTGTGACTTCAAAACTAAACCGACATGATGTTGAATACGTAATACTTGTGCATAAGTTAGGGAAGAAGAAAGTTTTAAGCTGATATTCATACTACGAGTGCCAATAAAAACAGTTCGCTTCGAGTCCAAAGATCGATTGCTTTATTGTTCTACTGTAATTGGTATTCAATAATCATTACTTGTATATTCAAACACTAGGAAAATTCAAATACACATACACACACCTTTATTTATTTGATTATGTATCTGCAACGCATAACTTCCTTCTTTTTTTAAACATCATATCTGTACAGTATCACAACCGTATTCTGTAGCTATACCCATGTTTTCTAGGTTTAATATCAAGTTATTATCTATCAATTTGATATTCAAACTTTACTGGAGAACAATGAGAAAATAGGAATGACATACCAGAGAAGTATATGATCTTAACAACGGCTTGGCTACTTGCCATATAGGCTTAAATATAAAAGGGGCTTCCACAAAGAGGACTTGGCCCAACCGCTTCGGATAATAGTAGTAAAATACATCAAACTGCCAAAAGTTAGAGTAACCAGTTAATCCATGTCATCAACAATATAATTGCTACGCAGTTGCTGCAATCATATTTCAACAAGGTGATAAGGAAAGAGAAATTAATATTCATACAGGAAAGTAGGAAACATAAAAATATAATTTCAGACAACATTAAATGAGAAAGATCCTGAAAACTTTTACTTTAGATATCTTTCATAACAGAACCAGGATCTCTTTAGCAGCAACGATATTAACATTGAAGAATACAAAACCAAACACGGAAGCACGGGCTGGATACAGTTGAAATATGCAAACCAACTGATGTAGAACCAATACGAACAAGATCACAAATAAGAGAGCTGATTCAGACCAAAAACCAAAATTCCACCAGCAAGAGAGACACATTCATCTTTCTGAAAATCAACATAAGAGAGACACTCAATTTTGGAGAATATTCAAAATCTTTATTTCAATCAATAATAATATGTTCTAAATAACTAATGTCTAGGTGCTTATTTATATGCACCAAACCAAATAAAATTAAAAAACCTAATAAGTCTTAATTTTAGAAGGGAACTAAAATCCTAATTTAAATACTAGATAATAAAATCTAGAATAGTCTTAAAATATTAAAACTCCTAAATAAATAAGTTTTAATTTTCATTGTTGCCTTCACCCTCCATCATTCTTCCATGGGTGGTAAAAACTCAACTAAGTGTCGAATTAATAAAAAATCCAGAAACTTGCATGCACTCCATAGCTTGAAGAATATTTTTTTTTGCCACGGATACTTATCATTCTTCTTCAATTTTGTCAACAAGATAGTCTTCTCAGCTACAAGATTGAATTCAGAAGGAATTACAAATTCCTTTAAATTGTGACACTGAAATCTTCTTGTTCAAGATCCATTGTTTTAACAACTTCATCCTCAAAGTCATGCAATCTTGAGTTTGCACGATCACAATTTCCTCTAACAAGTTTTCTTCCATGTCATCTTCAATGCAATCATCAACTTTGACAACAACTTCTTGATCCTCTAACTTGAACTCGGATTGGTCATGTTTGATCTCCTCACATTCAGTCAGATTGTCACTTTACTCCAAAGGCTTGGATTGTACATAGATGTCAGCGACAACTTTATTATAGTGGCCAACAAGAAAGCCTAATTGTTGCACTGCTTTATTCACGTAAAGAGTAAGCTCTGAAATGCAATTGACAAAAACACTCTCAACTAGCACTAATGAGACAACTTGGTTATACAATCTCATATTGTCCAAAAGATGAAAGACTAGTTCCATTGGAATTTGATGATTTTCCTAGAAAATCTCAAACATCATATACTTCATGTGAAAGAACATGCCTTTGGAATAGTTGTCTGTGAAACTTTCCACAAAACACCTGAGCATATCCATAACCAGAGAGTCACATTTGAGATCCAGCGTCACAAGATAAAGTTTGATCCTAACAATAATTTCAAATATCCAAGTGCACTTATGAGCCACTCGATTTGAAATATTAGAGGTATAAGGATCATTTGAGGTAGCTATTCCCATTAAAAGTTCCTTAGCCACTAATGCCTTTGTAGTAGGACTTAATGCCCTTCTCATGGAACTAGATAGAAATTGGTCCACTTTCACTAACCCATTCACAAGTCGATCAAGCCAATAAAGCAAGTCCATAAAAGATGGAAACCTATGAAGTGTATAACCAGCCACATATGTATCTTCCTTTAACTCTCTATCATTCAAAGACATTTTGTTTAGCCACACTAAACTGCCATTAGTTTCAATTGAAAGTGCAGAAGAACTTCCCTGCAAACCCAAGAGTAAAGAAATCCACATGGAAATTGAATTTGCTGCAAGTTGTTGAAGAAAGCTCACTACTGGATTCTTGTCTGCTGCTGAATGTTTATTGTCCTAAATTCCCTTTGCACACCAACCCACAACAGTAGCAATCAGTTCCCTTCCTTCAACTCTTACTTTATTTTCTTTTATATATGATATACCTCACCACATGGTGGTGCCAATTGATGCAGAACCAATACAAACAAGATCACCAAATAAGAGAGCTAATTCAGATTAAAAACTGAAACTCACCGACAAGAGAGACCCACTTGATCTTGGGGATTCGTCACGAGAGAGACACAATCAATCTTGGATAATATTCAAAGTTTTTATTTCAATAAATATTAATACGTTCTAAATAACTAAGTCTAGGTGCTTATTTATAAGCACCAAACCAAACAAAATAGAAAAATCTAGTAAGTTTTAATTTAAGAAGGAAATCAAAATCCTAATTTAAGTACTAAATAATAAATACTATTATTCCTAAATAATAAAATCTAAGATAATCATAAAATATTAAAATTCCTAAATAAAAAAGTTTCAATTTTCATCGTTGCCCTTCATCCTCCATCACCAACCCATAAAATTGCCAGGACTCTGCTGGTTTTTCTTTAGGAAAAAGAAGGGGGAAAGAGCATTTTTCTCTAAATGTTTGGAAGGTAGACAAATTTGTAAACCGTTACCTACTTACATATTTGTTGCCAGCATAATAAAAGCACTAGTTTAATGGCCAAAGCAGAACAAATAATCACACCTGAGAAATTCCAAGTTTCTAACTAGTCATCAAAAATCACCAGCTGATTGTGAAAATTACCAGAAAGGTCAAGAACTTGAGATCTGCGTTCCTAGTACTAAATCCCCGGAGATCAATAATTCCTAATATTTGTTCTTTCCCAGCTGTGAGCTTTCTCAATGCCTTCTCAATTAGAAAAACACACAGTTTCTCATCCTCAACGGGATCATGCACCTGCCATCAGTAATAAAAACAATGACAAAAGACAACAAATAACAGCAGATCCAAATCAATCTTTGTTAGAGTTAAAAAGATAGCATTAACAAGACATGGTTAACATAAAGCCTTCATCAAACCATGAAAACTCTATGATCACCTGAGAACATAATTAGAAGATCAACAGTAATTCACAGAGTATGATAATGTTTCAAGGGAGGGGCATGAGCTCCTAAGTTGATCAAAGAAGAAGCAAACAAATCTTATCAAAACTCATTCAACCACTGATAATCAGAAGATTATCTGAGATCCTTTTGAAATTCATTGTTGGCCTTGGGATTCTAATACGAACTTAGAAAATAGAAGATCTACTGTAATATGCACGAGTGATGATCATTAACATAAGGGGTGGGAAGAGCTGGCCCTGTCCAGGAATCTGCAAATATATCCTAAAAAAATTCAGTCATAGAAATGTTCTCTGTAGTCTAACATTTTCCAAACTTAATTCTCACTCATGAGGTTCGTATTTTGGCTAATGGCCTCTAAAACTAAATGGGGGGGGGGGGGGGGGGGTATCCAAGGCATTCTTGATTTAGCAACACTTCACATATATGCAACGCAATCACAACTTATTGTTTCTTTCAGTGACCGTAGGGATGATTAACTAGCATTGTTTATCATGTGAAAACTAATTAAATTTGTAAAATATGAAATGTTTGCTGAACTTGAGAACTTACAGCAGGAAGGTGCTTGGATGCCACTACTATAAGCACTGGCTTTCCATAAACATCAAGAGAATCATGCACGTAGGCTTTTCCAGTGTCTGCTATACTTTTCACTGACTCCTCAGACAGTTCCGACACTTTAAATTCCTCACGCCATTTCTAGTAAGTGTAGAAGGAAAACTGCACTTCAGTACAGCAAATACAGCTTCGTGGCTGTTAACTTGGCAACTTGATACTTTCACTTCCACATTTCCACTTATCAAACCATTCAATATCAGAGGATTCAAAAACTTCAAAGATACAGTAAACTTTTGACCATTGAAAAAGAAAAGAGAGCAACATTTTAGGATACAATGGCTTTGGTCAATTTTGAAACAGCTTCATCCACAGAAAATTTCCGGTCTTTCAGAAACCAAAGGATCATTTCTTCATCATCTCTTCCATTTTTCCCTACTGGTAGACTATGGTAATCTCTTCCAAGCTTCTCCTTTACTTCCACAACCAGTTGCTAAATCCTCCCAAAAAATCCACCGAATTAGAAACTACTCATAAAAGATTGCAAATACAAGTAAAAAAATATTTATTTAAAAAGGAAATGAATTTAAGCTTTCAAAACAATAAAAGAACTTCATGAAACAAAACAATTTCTTGGACTATTAAAAGCAGGATTCTCTTTCAATATTTTTTTAATATAATTTCTAAGAAAACAAACAAAACCCATAAAAGAAATATAAAGAAACCAGGAATGGAAGTGGAGAATTTTTATTAATTACCTTTTGGGATTGATTAGAACTTAAACTGCAACTCTGAACTGAGAATTTGCAGTTTCGAGAGGGACTTTTAGTCAAAGTGACAGGAGCAATTTGTGGACGGCCAAGATTGAGACACGTGCGAATAGCCATCTCTTAAAGAGTTCAGTGCTTTCTTTTTCTCTAGTTTCTATTGTTATATGGATTCCAGGTTGTGGTGCCAGCGATAATAGCGTTTCTTTCAATTCTGTTTGTTTCCTGGGAAAATGACCTGAAAAACGACAGCAAGCAGGGATAATGGGCTTTAGTGCAGGCCCATGTTCTGTGGTCTTTGAGTTTCGGTGTCTCTTTACAATCTGATCCAGGGCATTACCCAGGCCCACATATTTGTAATCCTCTTGAGAGTCTATGGCCACATTAGCCCAGGCCGTCTAGGAAAAACCAATTTCAAAACCCTAAAACAGTTGATGATCAATCATGATGATGGTTGTATAGAATGATGATGTATTAGGAGAAGAAGTGGATACAATTTTAATATTTTTCTTGAACAATGTTGTACTTTTCATTATTTTTTTCATATATATATTCATATATAAAACAAGAAAAACTTGAAATGCAAAAACTTACCAAATTAATTTTAATTGGTCAGGTTCTAGGTTTGCTTTTTATAGATTACTTATTCGAGTTCTAAAAATTTCAGGATCACTAGAGGCTTATATAATCATTCACTTCAGGGTTTGTGAGATTAGTCGAGGTGTACGCAAGCAAACTTGAACATCCATGTAAATATGGATTGATGTATTATATATTTTTTAATTGTTATATAAATATCAGATTTGTATTAGAAAGTAATATAAAATTATTATTGAAATCTCACCCCACTTGTTAATTTTTTTATATATAATATTAATTTTTTATTAATTAAAAAATAACAAATTTGGATTGGTGAACATAATAACAAAACTTTGTTAATTAAACAATTATAAATTTGAATCTTATTAATCTATTTTAAAAAAAACTAAAATTAAATAATAATATGATGTAAATCCTTTTAAGTTTCAAGCTTGGAAAATAATATAAAATTATTTTTGAGTCATCAACTTAAAATCTGTAAATTTAAATGCTTATTTGACAGAAAAACCATACTCATTGAACCTAAGATGATCATATTAGCAAACTATAGCCATTCATTTCTTGGGAGCCAATTCTTTACATTTTAAAATATTTAATTGTTTTTATAGTATTTTTTTATTTGAAAATATATTAAAATAATATATTTTTAAAAAATTAATTTTTAATATGAGTATATTAGTGGTATGTTTGAGAATGCGGTTGCGGTTACTTTTTAAATATATTAAAATGATATATATATTTTTTTAAAAAAATTATTTTTAAAATTAGTAATTAAAACTATTTAAAATATATTAAAAAATTATTTTTTAAAAATAAATTTGTTAGAAACATGTTGACCCATGCTTCCAAAAACAATAATAATTTGATATTGAAAGCACATCTTCATTAATTTTACATGAAAGTGACACAACATCATCGACCAAGAGGACCATACCCATGCTGTACATAACCACCGTATACAGTGACACTTTTCGTTGGACCATCTCTTTGCAAGCTATATTTTGAATATTATTCTCTCTGTTTTTTTTTTTATCCGGCCCTCAGAAATTCGCATGTTTATGTTGTTTTCCAATGTAATTAATGCCGCGCCAACAGTACATATTTGGTAGCTTCTTTGATTTCTCTGGAGGGTTTCTTTATTGTTATTTTAATTACCCAATAATGATTAGAATTTTAAATTAATTTCCAATATAAAAAAAGAATGCTCGGGTATAAATGCATTTGAAAATATATAATCTCATGATGCAAGGTATCTATTCAAGTCTTTTCTTTTTATCTTAATTATATGACAATAGAAAAATATAACAATAACAAACTTAAGAAATATTATATAAAAAATAAAAAATAGATATTTCATATGCATACTAGGTTGATATATAATCATTTAGAAAACAATTGTTAGTGTTACTATAAAAGATATTATTATTATTATTTAAAAATAATAGCATGAGGATAGTTATTTAAACATCATTTAAATAAATTTATTTAAAACAAATCTAATCATAAAACATTAAAAGAGAAAAAAAAAATTCCAAAACAAAAAAATAAAAAGCCATGCGTTGGAAGAATGGGCCTTCACATTTGCTTCGTATTAAAACCCAAGCACACCTTGATTATTTTTTCTTAGAAGGCATGCAATCTATTTTTTTATAAAAAAACCTGGACAGACAATTCACTGTCCATATGTAATTTTTTATGGTTTTTGGAGGCGGTTAGAAATCAAGATTCAAGTTTTTAGACCTATAAACCTAGATTTCAACTATTTTTTCGCTTAAAAATATAAAAATAACATCTCATGAATCTCTATAACATTGTTTTTAACAATAAAATACATTCTAATTAATCAAAAAATTTAAAATCAAACCAAATAATTCAAGAGCTTCAATTTACTTTTTCCAACATAATTGAAAGTAAAATCCATCTATATTAAATTCCCTTCTGAAAACTGAATCCATGAAAGAAAGAACTAAAGCATGTGGTGTTTTTATTATAGCGTTAAAATACTATAAATTGTCTCACAATTCACTATAGATTGAAGTTTTTGGCCATCAAAGTTTTTATCTTTTCAATTTGATTTTTTTATTGAAAACTTTATTGCCAAATGCTTCTAATTTGTTAAGGAAGGAAATAACTCAAAGATAGTGGATCAAAGTTAAAAATTAGCATGAAAAAACTAACTTCAATCGATCCTCCTACTTCACCATGGATACGTCTTTGCATCATTTTTATATTTAGAAAAAAAATGATCCAACATGTTATGTGTTATGTAGTGTGAGCCAAGAATCTATAAGACACTATAATTGAAGTTAATGGTGCCAAAATATATTCACCCAAGATCTTTCTCTCTCTTTAGAATTCTTGGCAACATTATGATCTTTCAAGATTTAGATGATAAAATGTAAAAGAAAATAAAATTTAGGATCAAAACAAAAAAAATTAAAAAAATAGAAGGGACGAAATATTATAGATATCTAAAATTGAGGGACTAAAGTATAAATAAATTCAACATTAAAATAGAAAAACGGAAAGGTAATTATAACTTATTATTAAATTTCTTATTTTGGCAACGGTAATAGCTCATTCTATATGGAAAAGGAATTAAAATACGTATTAAAACTCGTATATTTGATAATTTAATAATAAATAAAGTACAATAAAAGCATTTAGAGAATGCTTAGGGTGCACGTTAGCTTTTGCCAAGGAGAACAACCGAAAGGGCATTGATTTAATATTGAATTTCTTATTTGGAGATCGGTGACGGTGACGGTGACAATCAATAAAATACAAGGGTATAAGCTATATTCTGGTGATACAGACTCCATCTTCTTAATCAAGTTAAGAGCTTGGTGATCACTGCACATCACTCAATGCCTGAGGAGAAAGAAAACGATAAGGGAATAAAATACATGTCGGTGTGAAGTTACTGTGCTCCAAATCCTAACCTGTTGACTTAATTGCGCCATCGAATTCATCATTTAGACAAAAGTAAGGTGGTAGAGGAGATTTTATGCGTCTCAAGATGAACATCCTGCGAGCAGAATGTCAAGATTATGATTGCAAGTTAGATCTCGATCATAACTTGACTTTCAAGACAAGTATTTTTCTGTTCATGCCACTTTCTTTTATTCTGTTCATATTTGACAGATGAATCATGTTATGTATCCATATATATATTCTCAATTTGGGACCTTTTGTGAAGTTAATTTATTCTCTCCCAATGGCTGTAGAGGAGATATCTAGCAACTACCCACTAAGCAATTCCTTTCACTTTCCAATGATCGTATTCTTTCACTTTTTCCAAGTAGGTTCAAGAAGAATTCAGCCCTTTTAATCTAAGTTTCCACCATGGAAATCATGTCTTGGAAATATGCTTCCAGAGAAATTTGATCCAGATGTCATTAGTTTGCGTTGTAGTCAAATCCAGTCTTCATGCCCTTGATTTGCTATTTGGTTCACACTGTTGGAAGGCAAAATCCTGACTTTTAATTACGCTGACTGGTGGGCAGATAAAGTTAGCTTTAAAAAATAATATATATTATATTTTAAGATTTTATTTAATAGATTAAACTATTATATTAAAATAATTTTTTAATATGGTATTAGAATTTTGATAACTAAGCAGTTAAAAATTTAAATTTTATTATTTTATTTATTTAATAAAAATTAAGAATAAAATAATGTAAACATGTATAAAAAGGATATATGTTAGAGAATAATATAAATTATATCTTGAAATCTTATTTAACAATCTGAATTATTAGGTTGAGATGATTGTTTGACAGCTAGGAAATAAAAATAACAGATTTTATGATATAAACAAGCTTCTGCTATTTAGATAAGATTCTACTACGACATGAATGCAGTGATATCTCCTCACCATGTCAGATTCATATCTTTGAAGGAAGCATAAGGTTTATAGGATATGAACTTCCTTCCACGTTCCAGTCTTGTTCATGATGTCTAACATGAACAAACAAAAAACAACAACAGTTTATTGTGGAAGTTCTTAATAATTGTAGCTGTCTAGCTTCAGTAAACATCATGGACTGTTGAACATTGCCGCCAAGTTCTATACAAAATGTGGTTTAGGACCTACCGTTGCTATTGAAATTCACTCCTGGAAAACTTTTCTCCATAAAGACAGTAATTTCTTGTAATCAACTACTATTGTTGTACTTCATTATGATGTCATTTAGGACCAAATCGCAGTGGACCTCAGCTTAGAAGAGGTTTATTGGTCAATCATGAAAATGATCCAATATCTGATTTTTTTTGTTGGTAATTAGCAAGTCGCATCATTGAGATGGAATTGTCATAAAGACATCATGACATATATGAAATCCTGAGTAAATTTCCTTGATTTGTTTCGACACATGTAGTGTCAAAGAAGCTCCAGGAAAAGGGTTGCTTTAGGGTGGAGGCCAGCATCTTTCAGAGTTATTCCCATCTGATCAACACTGTAGACCCTTCGAGGAAAGCTTGAGATTAATCTGTAGTTGCCAACACCTGGTAGCCCTAATGAATCGATGTATCTGTAAACCGACTGGATCTTATCTGAGCAGGAAAAGCTCTGCTCTTTTCTTTCACCATTTGGAAACCTTATCAGAATCTGAAAAATCATCGAGTTTTTGAATCATTAAACACAGATAATCAAATACTGAACAAGATTGTTTAACCAAAATAGAAGATGTTAATACCTGTGTTGCTTGAGAATCTTTGGACCCGTTAGCTGTTTCTCTAACAGTAGAAGCTTCTTTTGATTTACCAGACTGTTTCTGACTTGCATTCTGCCTTAGCTTTTCATAATTTGCTTTATTTGAAGAATCAGCTGGTTTCTGAAATTTCCTCTCTGGAAGCAGGCTGTTGAGTTTTTCCTTTTCCTATAATGGAGAAAATTATGGTTCATTTTCAATTCAATTTTAGCCTTAAAAGTTCAACTTAATGTCATATAGGCACACACCTTATCTATCTTTAGAGCTGCAAGATATGCTGCGTCTTGTTCTTCTCTTAGTTGACGATCTGCTCTCATCTTCTCTTCCTCTTTGGCCCTCGCTCGTTTTCTCTCTTCCTCTATGGCCTTTGCTCTTGTTGTCTCCTCTTCCTTTGCTCTTGAATTTCCAAATGCCAACCCTTGCTCCTCCACTGTCCTCTGCAGAATCTCAACCAGCTCTGCCGGGGAAATCGGCCCTTCCATCTAAAACAAAATCAATTCAGTCCTAAACCATCGCTAGTAGTGGATCACAAATATGCAATTTATGAAAAAGTACCAATAAAACTGTGGAATTTTCGTACTAGTAGCTATATATTTCATCTAATACTTAGGATATCAATTATATATATATATATATATATATATATATATTTTCTTTTTTCAATAACTCTATATTCCTATGAGAAGATATAAAGAGGATGCACCTAAATTTGAATAATCTAGTAAAGTTCTCAGGGCATAAATTTAACTTCAAATTCCAACCAACCTGTTGCAGCACTGCTATGCTATTGCCAGCAGCAGGAGCTATTACTGCACAACATGGAAAGCTTGCGGGCTGCAATGTTACAGCCATTTGCAAACCCTCTCCTCTGTCAGCAAGTGCTCCCCAACAAACAAAGTTAGCATTAAGAAACTGGACCACCAACTCTGAACATAGAGTCTCCCAACAGAATGAGGGAGTGAAAGGGTGCTGAGGAGAGTGAAGATACATGAACATAAACTTGTGCTCATCTTCTGCTGTCTTTAAGGCTTCCATGAATTGGCAAGCATAAAAGAAAGGATGTGTAGATCCATATTGCTGCTCAAAAACGGATAGAAAGGTCCACTCTTCTGGTGCAATGAGGGGCTCTTGAGGAGGTTGCAATGGGAAGTTTGGTATTGGATTTTGATCTCTTCTACCTCCTATTCCCATGCGACCTATGCCATGACCCATAACTCTACAAAACCCCCCTGCAATACTCCTAGGGAGGTTCACCATACGTCGGACAATTCCATTGAAAGAAACTTCTCTCGTTGCTCTCGAACTTTCCCTCATTGACCATGACATTCTGCTTTATCTACCAGTATTCCTCAAAGAACAAAAATTAACGAATAGGAAGGAACAAGAGAGGGAAATTTAGACTCTACTTGATTCTCTTTAATTTTCCAAGGCTAATTCCATGTGGAGTTCTGAAACTGTATCTTTGAAATTTGTAAGATCACTTGCTAAAGATATTAATGGAATGTCAAGTTCTTGACGAATGTTCAGGCATTTATCTTGCTGACAAGAGAATACATTGCTTTCAGACATTCGGCTACACAAATACCTACACAATTCCTTTCTTTTTTTGAGCTTTAATCAAAGTAGCATAAAGAACATCGCTAAAGAATGTGAAGATGCTTCCAATTCTTCAATTCCACAAAGCTTGAACAAGATACCTTGCTTGTGATGAAATCCACCGTTGGTTTTAGAAGAGATTCCCATTATTATTGACCGTAATTAAAAAGGATTCAAAGATAGATAGAGACCATGGTGGATGAAGAATCAAATTCTTGCTCTTGCTACTTTTCTTTTTTATCATTCCAAATTTCAGGATTGTTCTATGCATCGACATCAAGACTTCTATGAGATACCCTTGCATAAGCAAGAGGCGTGAGGTCTCAAGTTTGAGCCCCACCTTTGACAATTCAACTCTAATAAAATCGGACCACATCCATCCAAAACAAACAAACAAATGGAGAGTGAAATCGCATATTTTTGTCAAATTTTTAGTCTGAGTTTAATTTGGAAATCCAAGTAAATTAAGAACCTGCAGAATTGTTATGAACCATTTAAGTTATAGAAAGTGAACTCCTACCTAACAAATATAACCAAGTACAGTTGAGCTGTAAAAAGGCATCAACTTGTTGAGCTCATCCTGATCTAACTTGTGATTCTAAATAATAGTGGCTAGTTTTGCAGCCCAAATTAATGGCTATATCTAACGGATTGCTGGTGCTGAGAGTGGAGATTATTGTCCTCATCACTAGATTGGTGCCTTGACTATCAAGGCCTAGACCTCAACTGTGCATTAATTTCTCCTCTTGGTTCTTTCTATTCGCAAGACAGTCTTATCTCAAAACATTTTCTAAGTGAAATGAAATGACTTCCCATCCATGATTGAGCAATTGGACAGAACTTGTCGAATACCTTCATAATAAAAGCCATGAATTCCTTCAATTACCCTAAGCATCATTGCTGCCTCATTTAAATTGTCAAATATGGTGGCCAAAGTTATTGAAATTAATGACTACTTTGGTTGATTGAGCAGATTGTTTCTGAAATTTCCAAGTAGAGTTACTTTGTTATCCATTTCATTTGAGATAATGTTATCACAAAAACTTTTTGACCCACATAGCCATATTGTAAAAGTGTAACAATAAACAATACCAGGGCTGTAACCATCATGGATGATATATATCGATATAGGCATATAGCCATGTGATACTCTCCCAAAGCTTATGTCCATTCTTGCTAGAAAGGATTTCTAGCTTACCTTTTAGAAAGCTACAATATTTTCAGCTAATTCTTCCCCCAAAACAGTGAAAAGAGTTGTATATTTTATGTCACTGAGAAAACAACACATGGTCTCCATAACCGCAACAGATGACCCATTTCTTCAACTTCATCCATCAAAAGTAGGCTCTAAAGATGTGGTGCTCTTGCTCAATTCGCACATTACTTTTTGCTGAGGCAAACATTTCTGTACTAGGACCACATTGCAGTTGTGCTACCAAAATAAGTGATTGTGGCCTAAAAAACACAGAACTAAATAGCTTATTGCTGTATCTAGAACCCTCATCACTACCCAATTATGTGTTCATTATTGGTTTTTTTTTTTTTTTAATACTTGGAGCCTATTTGGGGACTAGCACAGGAATGAAAAAAGAAATCGAAACGAGAGCTTAAAAAAAGGTATTACACTGCAAGCTCCCACTTCAGCCTTCAGTATATTGAGAGTAGCAGTTTTTGAGGCATGAAGTCACCATTTCATGTCTTACTTTCATGTGAGCTTTGAATTTCTATTTATTTATTTATTTATTATTCTTCTCCTTTCAAAAAATCATGGCGTTGGCAGCCTTACTATGTAGTAGCAATAATCAATAGACATCATAAAATACCTTTCCCTTTTATGGATGTCTCCAACACAAGTTTTAAGAAGATGATGTATCCACACAATACATGTTATAGCTCCATTCAATTTTATTTTATTTTAAGAAAAAAAGAAGTCCTGTGCACATTCTTTCTGGATTGTGGGGATGGAATCTATTCTCTTAGATCAACTTTACAAAGGAGCATGCTCCCACTCAAATACCTTAATAATCTCACCGCCAGTTGTTTCTTATGAGAGTGACCATCGGTGGACCAGTATCCTTCACCAGTTTTTCTTTTCTTTTATTTCTTGCAGAGGTGGGTGAGACTGTGGGTGGATGGATGCGTGTGTACGTGAAAAGAAGAGAGAAATAAAGTATAGGATAGTAAGCAATTAAAGCAAAGTATTTGAAAGTGGGAAGCACCATACCCCAGAACTCTATAAAGAGAACCAGGCTCAGGGCCCATGCTTTGATGCTCCTATACACCATGTCAAGGCTGTAAAATAATCAAATTCTGCTCACTTTACTTCAAGTTGCATGCCTACATTACATTATCTTAATTACAGAGCACTTCGACCCCACTATCGTGTGATACCCTCTAGCCAGTATCAATCCTTGTTTCACCTTCAACAGGGATTTGAAGTTAATCACAGTCTGCCATGGTTAATTGACCATGACATCACATGACATATATGGCGATGCCATTGCCATCAAGGGGACTGGCCTGGCGATTAAAGAGATAGGTCCCCCATGCATGCAACATCCGAAATTCTTTCACCTAACTATAATGTGTGTCATATACACATATATTCCAGGTTCAATGGTACTTTTCATACCAGAAATCGGTCTTGCAAACCGGATGATGGGTGGAGTAGCTTCTGCTTGGACATTTTACCATGACTGGTGCACTCCTGCAGAGCAAGGGTGGTCGAAGGTCAGAGTTTTGAACACTAATAAGCAGAGATGTGTCTGTAGAAGTAGCTGAGAAGGGTAGGAGAGTGAAGCTAATTAACTTGGCTTTTATATATGGTTCTGTAAAGTTATAGTAGCTGGTCGGGTCTACCATGAAATCATCGCAAGGACCTCTTTCATTGTCCACAATTTGATATCAAGTCAAAAGGGATTACTCGTTATGAACCATATAATCCATCATCATGAGTTCTCTAACATTTGGCCCACCAAATCACAAAAGATGTGTTGTGAATGTTTTTCCCGCTTGGTGAACCGAAGGATTATCATGGTTCAAATAATTCGGCTTGGATAAAAAAACCTAATTAAATTGATTTTTTTTTTTTAATTTTGAACTGAATTGAATAACTGAATTGGCCGATGTTTTTTTTTAAAATCAAATTAGCTACATGGAGTTAGACTGTTCTTTACAGGTTTTAGTTTGTTGAGTCCTTAGTTTTTAGTGATTTTTTTCAGCTTTGATTCAGTTTAGTTGGATTTTTTAGTTTTGATTTCTATAGTTGAAATTAAACCGAACCGAGTTTTATTTTAAATTCTCTTAATTGAAATTATATAAAAAATTTTCATAAACCATGATTGTATTAATTTTCCCACGCCTAATGTTAACAGTACAATGAGTAATTCCTTTTTGAGTCAGTCCAATGGTTGAATCCCCACCTTTCATATTCCAAAAAAGAAAATAGTATATATGATCAGAAATCTACTGGGACAATGCTAAGCGATCATACCAGCTACTTGCAGACATTTGAAGCCGCCTGGAAGTGGAATGATCCACTAAGAACATTTCATCAGGGTTAGAAAAAAAAGGGAGACAGAGTTAGAAAAACAGAATGAAGTGTGATGCCCACTTTTGACATAATTGGAAACCTTTGCTTAACCTGGTAAGAAAAGGATAGGAGGAGGAAAACAAAAAAGAAGGTCCAAGATTGAAACCAAAGGTGATGTGTGATTCTCTTTTCTTTCCCTCCTCGGAATCACACCAGGGAATAACACGCTGCTAGATTCATCTTTGCTCTCATGAGATTTACTGCTAGTTTGATACTACAACAGTAATTATTTTTCAAAATATTTTTTCTTGAAAATGCATGGATATTCTCTACATGTATACACCAATTCTTGGCTTGGTAATAAAAAAGTTTGATAGTTGTTTACTTTGACCACAGCCTGCTATAGTTAAAACTTTTACTGAAGTACAAGTCTGCCCACCTAACTAGGTGGTCTATTTTAATAAGCTCAAGCCTGCCTGAAGTTTATTGTGTGTCAGACAGTCCACACAAAACCAAGACAATAGAATCTGAGATAGAGGAGAGAAAGTGGGTGTGGGTTTATATTTATATATATATATTGGAAAATGGTGAACTAGTGAACAAACCAGCTGCAGTTTTCTTACTTTGAAGAGTGATTATATTTTGTTGACATGAAGTTAGATTCATTTCCTTGGACAAAACTCAAGAATTTTGAGCCATTTTGTATTCTTCACACAACAAGACAACCTCAATGTATACAAACAGTAGTTGTTTCTGCAATAAAAACAACAACAATACAGAGCCAACAACGACACAGACATTCCAAGAAAATGGCTGCTTCTACTTCTCTTAACACTAACCCAATGATACCTATTTTTGTTGCCTTCCTCCTTGTTTTTGCTTCTTCTGTTTCTCCTGCCTTGTCGTTACCAGCTCTTGTGTCGGATTCCGGTAGCCGGCTACTAGCCAATCAAACTTTCAGGCCAAGTAAAGAGGTATTGAGACTTAGGAGAGCCAATGCTTATCTCAAGAAGATCAACAAGCCTGCGGTCAAGACAATTCAGGTGCTACTTCCATTTGACTTTTCAGTTTTTTCTTTCCCTGGAATGTTAGTTGAGTTTCCCTGGTTTTGTTGTTCAAGCTTTTTACTGATCTGGCTCCTTGTTTTTGTGCTTTAGAGCCCTGATGGGGACGTAATACATTGTGTTTTATCTCATCTTCAACCAGCATTTGACCATCCAGAACTTAAGGGAAAGAAACCCCTGGTAATTTTTCTGCTTTCCAGATTTTTTTTCTCTTCTTGATGTTTTGTTTGTATTTGAAAATTTAATGATTCTGATCTCTGTGATCTATTTACATTGATTCAGGATCCGCCAGAGAGACCAAGAAGCAACGAAACAAGAGAGACAGTGGCAGAGAGCTACCAGCTATGGACAGATTCAGGTGAATCATGCCCTGAAGGTACTGTTCCAATAAGAAGAACCACAGTAAAAGATGTTTTAAGAGCAAGTTCTGTTAACAGATTTGGCAGAAAATTAAGAAGACATGTAAGACGAGACTCAACAGGGAATGGTCATGAGGTTAGTTAGTGTTGGCAACAAGAAATTGCATATTCTTAAAGCAATATCATTAGTGGAACTGTTCAACAGAAAAGAATGATGAGCTCGTCATTCGATGAACATCTTCCTGGGTCATTTTTTTTTTCTTTTTCTGTGGATTTGTTGAGCCATAATCTTGGTACTCGCTGGAAAATCTATCATTTCTAGTTATTCTCCACCAAAAAAGACGACTTCTTTTCTTTTTTTGTTTAAAAGGGCTAATTTCATTTTCATTCATTTTCCTCCCAAATTAAACAGTAAATAATGACTTGGCGAACAAAAAAAAACAAAATAAAAGAGTGGCAGGACATTAAATGTTGAATTACAGAGCACTCTGCCATATGTCACAAACATTTATTTATTGCACCGAAAAAGGACAAAAAAGTAATGGACCTTGAAAAATGCTCTACATGTGCTTATAGAATTATCCTAGTATTGATATTGATAATGTTTTGTGTTACTACAGCACGCAGTTGTTTTTGTTAATGGAGATCAGTATTTTGGAGCAAAGGCAAGCATAAATGTTTGGTCACCGCAAGTAACCAGTGAATATGAATTCAGCTTGTCACAAATTTGGGTCATCTCTGGTTCTTTCGGCAATGATCTTAATACCATAGAAGCCGGTTGGCAGGCAAGAATTTTCTTCATACTCTAGAACATGTTCAAAAAATGGTATCAATCATAGGGTGTCTAAGAAATTGATATCTTCATGTATCTTCAGGTTAGTCCAGATTTATATGGAGACGGTTATCCCAGATTCTTCACGTACTGGACAGTAAGTCTGTTATTTGGCTTTAACCCTCAGATTCCTTACATGGTTTAAGGAAATGCGAACTAGTGCCTAACTGGAATTGATGGTTTCGCAGACCGATGCTTACCAAGCTACTGGATGTTATAACTTGCTGTGTTCTGGATTTGTCCAAACCAACAACAAGATTGCCATTGGAGCTGCAATATCTCCAAGGTCATCTTACAATGGCAGGCAATTTGATATTGGCTTGACGGTTTGGAAGGTGAGCTTTCTTGGTCGCTGAATGGTTGTTGAGAATCGCCTACAGTAGTGCATTATTTTAGTTGATTCTACAGCATGAAACTTTCAGCTTGAAGGTAGTTCTTACAGTTAACTTGGTAAACTTTATACTTTGCTTCCTTGTAATGAGAAACAAAACAACATCATCAGGCACAGTAACTATTGATTATTAAATTGTAATGATCTCTTCTTTTATTTTGAATTGTCAAAGGGTTTTTACCAAGACGGGGGGGTCAACTTTTCTTTGATATCTTTTTTATTAGTGTCATTAATAGCTCGACCCCAGCTGGCTTTAGGGTCTTTAGAGGGTAAAGCCACAGGGTTTCTTCTTCTCTTGTGTTTCATCTGCATTTTCTGTCTTACTGTTGTGTTTACTGTATACAAATTTCTACTTGTGTGCAATTAACGCTGCATGATAGGACAATTTGGCTAACAAGGAAAGTTCATCGTGTTGGCCAAGTATGTGATCAATCACATTGTGAGATATATAGAGAGAGAGGTCTTGAGGTGATGATAAACACAAATCATTTACAGTACTAAGTACTAACATGGACAAATATATATTGATGTAGGACCCGAAGCATGGAAATTGGTGGCTGGAATATGGATCAGGACTCCTGGTGGGATATTGGCCAGCATTTTTGTTCAGTCACTTGAGAAGTCATGCAAGCATGGTACAATTCGGAGGGGAAATTGTGAACTCGAGATCAGCGGGGTACCACACATCAACACAGATGGGCAGTGGTCATTTTGCAGACGAAGGATTTGGAAAAGCATCCTACTTTAGAAACTTGCAAGTTGTGGATTGGGATAATAATTTGCTGCCTCTAGCAAATCTTCATCTCTTGGCTGATCATCCAAGTTGTTATAATATAAGGCAAGGCAGAAACAATGTTTGGGGGACTTACTTCTACTATGGAGGTCCTGGGAGGAATGTAAGGTGTCCATGAAGATAATGAGATAGGATAGAGAGTAAAAGCTATTAATTTTGGGTTTTTTTTAGTAATTAGTTGTATTTCAGGCGTAAGTTTGGGGTAATTTTACACTCTTTTTTTCTAAAAAAAAACTATATATGTGCCCAATTTTGGGGATTTTTCTTTTCTTTTTATCTTTCTTCCCTAACAGGAGAATCCCACTTCTGGGAATTATGTATATTTTAGGGAACTACAATTTGTCAATAACAATAGGTTGTGTGCTATCCGTTGACTCTTGCACTCTCTCTTTTTAATACCTACAAAGTATTTTAAAAATCATAGGTAAAAGCAGGAAAGAGGCTTGGAGCCCCCCTCAAATGCCAGGGACTCCCCTAACTACCTTGCAAGAGGCAACTGGCTCGCTAATGGCCATCTGCCCCCAAGGCATTGCCGCTAGCAATTTGAAAGCCCGCACTGTATCAAGGAAACTTCGATGCACTTTCCTTTTTATAGGCAATACATCCATCCTTTCTTCAGGGCATTGCATGTGGGAGCATTAATAAAGAAAGCAACGTTTAGGCCAAACGGACTTCTCTTTGTACTACAATATCCTAACGTGCAATTCATCTTTTGGGGAATGGAATAAAATACAACTACGTATATGATTTAACCGAGTAGCCATTAAAAAATTAGTCAAAGACAGCACCGTTAACTGCAGCTTGTCCTCTTCTCCAGCCATGGATTTGAGCTAACATTGATTAAATACTATATTATAAGATTTTTCTACAGCGTCTTCTGTCCCTTATCATTTTAGAAAGACCTCTTGCCCTAGCCCTTCCTAGACAGATGTCCTTCCTCTAGAAAGTCAAGCTAGCAACCCCTTTATCTAGTTCTCTCTCTGCCGTTCCTCCACTGTAACAATCTAATGCACTTTCTTTATTTACAATTATCAGAGGTGATGAAGAATTTGGCAAAACAGGCGTTGGCTAGAAATAGGATGCTTTGTTAAGATTGTAATGACAAGGCTCTGGAAATGTATGAAAAGCAAAGAAACCAGCGTTTTGTGGGGGCTAAACCAAGTAAAGCAGGTGGTGGACAAAAGCTGGTCTCTCACGTGCCTGCCTTTCTTCCATTACAAGACAACGCACTATTTACCACTGAGAAAAGGAAATTATGAGATAAAAGTAAAGAGAAAAACATCGAGTTCTTTCACTTTCTGCTTCCCACTAAGACGTACTACAGCAAACTTTGATTAATTCGAGCTGTGGTGTTGACAGGTTAAACATTACAAAAAACGTATATATTACAGGGATGCAAAGAAGAAAAACTGAAAAAGAATAAATATTTTCCCCTGACATCCAAGTATTGATGACCGTGAGTGATAACCAGCTTTGGCTTTTGAGTTCCCCATCTTAGCTACGTTGTATCGAGATACGTATATTCATCCCAGTTCTTCGTTTACAAATTGGGCTATCACGATCTCGTCTTCATCTCCTAATTTTGCAAGAAAGAATTTCCACTTCCTACTGGTCTTTCATATTGGCATGCAGCATAGGGTCAATACGGACCTCTCTCAATAGGTCTTTAAGAACCAATAGTTAGCTTTGGTTTCCCAGAGGAGAAAATTGTCAGGCCTGATCATTGATCTTCAAAGAGCGGCCAGTTGTTCAATCCAGACAGCAAATGTTTTTCCTCACAGAAAGTAGCACCGAGTTTTGCTACAGAATAGTCAATGAACTTAACAAAATCTTCAGGATTGCGTATACGAGAGCTGTAGTCTAAAAACTCAACCATCCAAGCTTTCTTTGTATCACAACTACAATTCTGTTGCTCGTGTATTTTCCCATATGCTCTGCCCACATCAATGAACAGTTTAAGAAAATTGGGATCATCTAACGTTTCCATCAGATCCAAGAAAAAGCCATGATTTCCAGCCACAACATCCATGCCCGTCAATTTCAATGCAATCCTCCGTATAGATGCTAAATTAAAAACTAAATGCTTAGCCATTTTAGACGAACTCCAGACTGAAATTCCATCTTCTCTAAGTTGACAGTAGAGTTGTAGGATATTGGCCGAGAAGAAGCGAGATAGGAAGATAAAAAAATCAGAAAAATTCATTCCTGTTAGAAACAACCATTAGTAAACAGTGTAACATTTAGATAACCTCACCAAGCATCTTCTACAGCTACAATTGGCATTATCACATGCAATGGACATAATAAAAGTTTGAATCTTGCATCCAAAAAATATGTCCCACTAGATATCTTGCCATTTATTTCCAATCAAATCAATAATAGTAGTAGACATTCGCTCGGCAATGTTTCTTTTAAGTCATTGCTGCAGCAAGAAATTCATCTTCTACTCCAATTAATATTTTGAGCCAGATTAAGCATTGGATAGATGAATAATCTCATACCATGCTTTGAGCATGCCATGTTTCTTGATTCCCACTTACCGAACCTGGGGATAGAGTATATTTCAAGTTATACAGGAGCTGGCAACACTTGGACACTTGATGACTTGCACCATGTAAAATACCCCATAATGCAGGTCTTATTTCATGCCAATAGAAAAGAAAATAAAGTTTGGATCCAGCAGCAAAGACAACGAAGGAGCTTTTTCTTGGAAGCCAACATTTCCACGCTATGATGAAATACTAACCTACTTCCCTGTTTTGAGAAGCACTATAGGAATTTCATTCCAGCCCTATTTTCTTCAACCATCTTCATCGTAAAATCAGATCACAACTAAGATGGTGGAATCATTGTTACTTGCTAATTATTGTTGTAGGCCTACTTGGCCAAAACCTTTTTTATTTCTCACAGGAGTACTTTACTATTGCTTTTTAAGTGAACTGAATCAATAATTTCCTCTGGCCCATTGCAACTTTGACAGAATTTCTGTGCCTACCAAAGGTAGTTTAGCATAGTTCACAAGTTGCTAATACCAAATTGATTTTCAATGGAGAGTAGCAGCTAGTCACATTGGCAGATTAGATATAAACCTGATAACATTTTGCAAAAAAAAAAAAAAAAAAGCTAATAGCACAGGTGATCTGACCATTGAATTGGAAGAAAGGCTGTTATAAAAGTCAAAAGGACTCCAACAAGCATGTACTAATATGTATCTTCTTACAAATAGTTTACCTGTGTTAGCAGCAAGATTGCGTTGGCATAGACCTTCAAAATCATCACAGATATCACGGATGTCTTCTATGTACTCCTTAGCTTCCTTGTAGTCTTTCGAAAGCAAATCCAACTAAAGGAATGAGGAAATTAATGGGACAAGGTTGGCTTCCCTAATTTTATTCAAAGTTATTTTTTCCTAAATGAATAATTTGGCTTTACTGCTGTACTTACCACCCATGGAAGATTATACGCATTGAACCAGTTGTGATTTATTGATATTGTATCTTCCTGAAATCATTTTTTGTAAATATTTTTCAATAAAGAAAACAATTAATAAACTCATAAATAAACAATAGTCCTATGTTAAAATGCAGTGTCCATCAAATCTGAATGATTAAGTCACATTTGACATCCATTGAAGACTAAATAAACAAGACATTAACCAGTCATGGCTGTACTGAAGTGTCCTCGGGGGATTTGGAGGCAGTCCCACCTTTCTGAAATTGTCAAAAAGTGTTGTTATAGACGTAAACATGCAGCCTTGTGGTTGCAAGCCCACGACTCATAACATTACAGCAAGCAAGTTTCACACTGCTCCAGCCTAACTTGCTATGGTGTAAAAATAAGGCAAAAATGCAAATAGAAACGTGCTGGAGTTGTGCTCACAAGCCATATGATTTGGATCAAGAAGCAGTCCGATGTTTCTAGAATATCAAAAGGTTTTTTCTGTGAGAAGGGAATTAAGCATGAAGAAATCATGTTTATATATCCATATCATCAATAATAAGCTGAAACATAAAAGAGAAAGTAAGGTACCATATTATGAACTTGATGATACCATCCACTAGGTACAAAGATAATTTCATTCTGTTCTTGAGAGCACTCCAACCAGATAGCCTACACCCATGACATGAACACACAGGCAACATAAGTACAGAGTGTCTTTTAGGGAGCTAACAATCTGAAGATTGAGACCAGCAACTTACTTTTTTAAAACCTGGAAAGTTTGTTTCACTAACATCATCAAAAATATTATAAACACAGCTTTTAGAGCCCCTGAATCAAAATACGAACGGAGGTTCAAGAGAAAAGAAGTTATGAAACAAAACAGGTAGAAATTAAAAGTTCCTTGTAATCTTTCACATATACATACAATATATGCATACTTAGATGCTCTGTTATATAGTGTTAAGCTGTAGGGCTCTATAAATAAAAAAGAGTTTCCCAGATAAGAAATTGTTAGAAAAGATCATACAAGCCAGATAGTTGCCACTTGCAATTAGCTTTGGCACACGTGTATAATTGCTAAGGTCAATGTTATTGTTTACTCTAGGCTACAGCCTACATGTGGACAAGAACCAATCCATCAAGCATTGAAGCCCCATATAACTAAAGAAGAAAGATGCTGTTGTTGTGTTTTAATTTCATCTAGTACCGGAACTGACAGTTCCATTTCAAAAGACAGTATTTGAAAGACAGAGGTCCTAATTCCAATCTACAACCAGAGCTAAGCATGGTGTGCTCTTTTAATAGCATGTTTTTCAAATCCATAAATAGGATGTCTATGCATACCTGTCAAAAACAAGATGACATTGAGAAGGAGGTAGAAAAAGCCATTTCTTCTTCCCACACACATTCGCTGACCAACTATATGACCTGAAAACATCAGCATGAAGAGGAGTCCAGGATCCTGAAAAGATGAAAAGGAAAGTAAATGTATGTGCTGACCAGAGATAAAAACATGTTTACAATGATATTTAATCTAACAAGAAAAGGTTGAGGATTCATAACATCAATTAATGACCTTTTGCTCCCATATAAACAAACCGATAATCAGAGCAACTTATTCCATCATTCTCTTGACAAGTATCAGAATCATTATGCATGCGATAATGGTCGAGATACAGATTGAGCCAATCATCGCAAAAAAACAGAGGAGTTCTGTATGCAACATATTCTGGGTACTCCTGAGAATCAACAGCAAAGACGAGCAGAGAACAAATGAGATATTCACACTACTAATGCTTCAATATATGCACCTTGGAGTAACTCTTGACATAGAAAGTTGACATGATGTACAATTATTTGCCTTGCTAAGCAAAAGAAAAACTTTAAACCATGAATAGAGATGGGGAGAGCCAAGTAAACTTGGAGTTGGAAATGGCGAAATACTCACCCAAATACATGCATTGAGTTTTTTGTAGTATATATAATGACTACTATATTCCTTTAAGTTATTATTTTTTCACCACTAACCAATTGGTTCCACGTTCCTTGATTGGTCGGTTCTATATTTGATAGTAGTCTGATTGACAAGGAAAAAAAAAATTGTCATATTCTAGAACAAGACAGTTACCAATGTGATAGATGCCCAAAATGATTGCTCCTTACAACCCTATAATACCCCATGAGTCAATCTGACAACAGACTATCTTCTGAAGCTTCCTTAGCCTTCAAACAACTAAGCAAGTGCCACAAACAGGCTAATCTTTACGGTCATTGCTGACTTATCCATTCTCTGTAGAGTCTCCCATTTTAGAAGTTGCTTCTGTGCTATGAAGCCTACTGGAGGCTTCAAAACTTTCACTCATTATTAAAATGTATGTGTCAATCATAGAATCAAAAATGGTCATTCGCAAGAGCAATCACAAAGGGTTTGTGGCTTATTGATGCTAATAATACACGTTAAGAATTCACTAAAACATTCATCTATGCCTCTACTCATAGACATTCATGCATTTGACACTCAGAATCCTTGCAGACATGGTAACTCGGTCAAGTACATAATAAACACTAAAATCTCAAATGCAAATAAATAAATAAACAAATAGAGAAACTAAACTTAAGAACTTGTACCGTTACAAAATGCCAGTCCTTTAAATATAGCACTAACTTGTCATTACCCTCTTGAAATGAATTTGATGCTCCACCACACTCTTTGGCATCAATCCAATGGTCAATAAACTCAGAAACAGTTATTTCTACTCGCTTCTGATCCGTAAATTCTCTAGTACCACAATCAGCAACCTAAGAACAATAACAAAACCAATATAGCACTTTTTAGCAGAATCAAGCAAAAAAAAAACCATTAAAAGAATAGCTTCAACATTCCCATTACATTAACATATCAAATAAAAAGCCCAAAGAAACCAACCCAATAAAACATACAAAACAAAACCAATAAAAAATGAAACTTCAAAAATTCACAGAATTCTTATTCCAGTATGATAACAGCATATGTAAAAGAATAAGTGAAATTTGAGAAGGTAAATTACCTGAACTTTGGAATTGCCAAAGTGAGTCGAGAAGAACTTCAAATTGGGTTTTCCACTATCAAAGACCCAATCTTTGCAAGCCTTCCAATCATCCATTAAACCTGTTAAAACAACTGGTTGGTTCTTCGCTAAATATCTCTCCACAAACTCATAATAACTTATTTCTTTCCCATTCACCTTCTCTATTGACCCTCCAATTTCGATACCCATTTCTTTAATTTTCCTTTCTCTTTCTGTTTGGCCCCAGAGTTTCACACCCTGTGTTTCATTGATTCAGAGCCCCAAAACCCTGAACTGCATTCTTGTATTGCTTAATTAAACCAAAAATTAGACCACGACTAGATTCTAAAGGTTTTAAAACCATGGGTAAAGTGCATTTTAAACCCTTATAGTATTAAGAGTATTTCATTTAGATCCCAGTCTCAGTTGTTACTTTCACCATCGATAGCATGTTCTTTTGAAGAACGTGTTATTGTTTCAATTCCAATTATATTGTCTAATAAATTCATTCTCCATGCATATGAATTTAAAGTACTTTTTAAACCTTTTTTTTTTTTTTTAATTTGTAAACCATTATCCTTCTTGGTTATCACTATTTGTTGGACTCTCTTTTTTTAATTAATTTTTAAACCATAATTTTGAATGCAAAGTTGTAAAAAACCTTGCCATCATCTATTCTTTCAAAAAATGGGTAACTTAACTTAGATTTTGTACTCATCATGAAAAACCTGATTTTGTTCTACAAGAATTTTGTAGTGGAAAATTAATAATTCCCAATTTCCCAAAGAAAAAAACCAAATACAGAAAAGGGTACAAAACAGGTTCAAATAAACATTTTTAAATTTACTTTTTAATTAATAGTTTAATTTAACCTTTTAATTTTTTTATTTACCAAAGAAATTTGGACTTGCCCTCACGCGCAAGACATGTCTATTTGACGTGGAGGAATATGATAGGTTTCATGACTAGATGGTCGAATGTGATTGGATTTCCGAAACACTGTCCACCTCCAACACTGCAAATATATAATATAAATATTCACACCCCCAGGAGAGAACAATACAGGCAAATCGAACATTTAAATTTAGACGATCGCTCTCAATTTCATTAACCCTAGCAAAATCTCAAAATCAATGGAGGATCCAAGCTCTAGCCAGCCCTCCTCTTCCTCTGACCCGTATGTTTCATCTACCTTTTTCTTTTGCTTATGATGTAATTGTTAGTTTGTTTATAAGTAATCAGAAAAAACCCCTAACTTTTGTAATATATGAGGTTTTTTGTTTCTTTTTTCGAAGAATGATTGTTGTGGCTTGTTTGGTTTATTCTTATGTGCTTATTTGCCTTGACTGTGTTTTGAAAGAATCGAGAATGAATTCGTTGCACTAGATGATCATTGAGTTTTTGGTTACTGGGTTTTGATTTAGTGTCTTTACTGTGCGGTAACCAAACTTGTTTATGCGTAAATAATTATAGGAAAAGTGGTAAGAAAGATTTTTCAACAGCGATTTTAGAGCGAAAGAAGTCTCCCAATCGTCTTGTTGTTGACGAGGCGATCAATGATGATAACTCTGTGGTTGCTATGCATCCTGCTACAATGGAGAAGCTTCAGTTTTTTCGTGGTGACACTGTGCTAATTAAGGTAACTTTGGCTTTCAGTGGGTTTATAAGGTATTGTGTTTTACTCTCGAGAATTTGTGAAATATGTTTGTTGTAATGTAGGGAAAGAAGCGTAGAGACACTGTTTGCATTGTTCTTGCTGAGGAACAATGTGAGGAACCAAAAATCAGAATGAACAAAGTTGTCAGGGCTAATCTTAGAGTCCGTCTTGGTGATGTTGTGTCTGTCCATCAATGTCCTGATGTGAAGTATGGGAAGCGGGTTCATATCCTTCCTATTGATGACACTATTGAGGGTGTTACTGGCAATCTTTTTGATGCATATTTGAAGCGTAAGTTTGCACCCTTTTTTCCCCTCGCAATCACCCCATCTTGTGTTGCAGGTGATTCTACAATGTTATGTTTTATTCTAATGATCTTTTCTCTCTCCCTGTGTCTCAACAGCATATTTCTTGGAATCTTACCGCCCTGTTAGGAAAGATGACCTTTTCCTTGTCAGGGGTGGAATGCGCAGTGTTGAGTTCAAAGTAATTGAGACAGACCCTGGTGAATACTGTGTTGTGGCACCAGACACCGAGATCTTTTGTGAGGGAGAGCCCATCAAACGCGAGGATGAAGAGAGATTGAATGAAGTGGGCTATGATGATGTTGGTGGTGTTAGGAAACAAATGGCTCAGATTCGTGAGCTAGTTGAACTTCCTCTTAGACACCCACAGCTTTTCAAATCAATTGGTGTGAAACCACCAAAAGGTATATTGCTGTATGGACCACCTGGGTCTGGTAAAACTCTGATTGCAAGAGCTGTTGCTAATGAGACAGGGGCATTCTTCTTTTTGATTAATGGTCCTGAGATAATGTCAAAGCTGGCTGGTGAGAGTGAAAGCAACTTGAGGAAGGCGTTTGAGGAAGCTGAAAAGAATGCACCATCCATAATTTTTATCGATGAGATAGATTCTATTGCTCCTAAGAGGGAAAAGACTCACGGTGAAGTGGAGAGGCGTATAGTTTCACAACTTTTGACTTTAATGGATGGCCTTAAGTCACGGGCACATGTGATTGTTATGGGGGCTACCAATAGGCCCAATAGCATTGACCCAGCTTTGAGGAGATTTGGGAGATTTGATCGAGAGATTGACATTGGTGTGCCAGATGAAGTTGGACGGTTGGAGGTCCTCAGAATTCATACCAAAAATATGAAACTTGCTGAAGAGGTGAGTCTCTTAACTACTGCTTCTCGTGTACTAAACTCTATTCTGCATAACAATGTGAACTCATGGTTTTGTGGAATTAATGTTTAATTCCAGGTTGATCTTGAAAAAGTTGCAAAGGATACCCATGGTTATGTTGGTGCAGATCTTGCAGCTCTTTGTACTGAGGCTGCTCTTCAGTGTATTAGGGAGAAAATGGATGTTATTGATTTGGAGGATGACACAATTGATGCCGAGGTGTTAAACTCAATGGCTGTGACTAATGAGCACTTCCAAACTGCTTTGGGAACTTCAAATCCATCAGCCTTGCGTGAAACAGTGAGTCTCTTACAATACAATTTTTCAGTCTGGTTTTCTAATCCGGCGATTATTGCGGTTTGGTTTCCTACTATGTGTTTTGTCTCTTAAGAGATTTTTTCTGAACAATGCTTCCACACATTCTACATGTTTATTTTTTTTTTTAAATGCACAACTTCCATTTAAAAGTAAAAAACAAGAGGTTATAGCCCTCCCATGCAGCCTTTGAAGTGGTCCCTTAGCCCAATTGTGAACAAATCAAGCTTTTAAACATGCTAATTATCAATTGTTTTGAGAAAATTTGAATGAAATAATTGAATGCTTTGACCAGAATAGTGGTGGAGCATGTGGATGCCCTAGCTGTAATTTTATTTATTTTGGTTTCCGCTCAATCCTTACTGGAAAATTCTTCTTGTATTTTCTTAGATTACTGATGTTTGTCATAAATTGCTGAGAATGACAAACACGTATGTGTGTGTGTGATGGGTTTTCTATATGTTTCCTGGGAATGACATAAATACGTTCCTGGCTGATAGGTTGTGGAGGTTCCTAATGTCTCATGGGAGGATATTGGTGGATTGGAGAATGTTAAAAGAGAGCTTCAAGAGGTTTGCCATCTTCTCTTGATTTAATATTTTGCACGTGAAATATATTTTAGATGTACTTCAGTTTTTCATCTTCCTTTTTTCTTGGGTTTTATTTATATAAATTCTTGTTGCTGGCTGATGGCAGACTGTCCAATATCCAGTGGAGCATCCTGAGAAGTTTGAGAAATTTGGCATGTCACCTTCTAAAGGCGTTCTCTTTTATGGACCTCCTGGCTGTGGTAAAACCCTACTTGCAAAGGCAATTGCTAATGAATGCCAGGCCAACTTCATTAGTGTCAAGGGTCCTGAGCTTCTAACCATGTGGTTTGGAGAAAGTGAAGCAAATGTGCGGGAGATATTCGACAAAGCACGGCAGTCAGCCCCTTGTGTACTTTTCTTTGACGAACTTGATTCCATTGCTACTCAGGTATGCATGCTTTAAACCTTCAGTGAAAAATGCTCCTACGTGTACTTAGAAACTTATAGACTTGTAAAAATATTCTCCTACTTCCTTCACAAGTGCCTCCTTTTGTCCAGTACACTATCTGTTTCTTATTAATTTATTTTCCTCTTCTTCCTGCTTACAGCGTGGCAGCTCTGTAGGAGATGCTGGGGGTGCTGCTGATAGAGTCTTGAATCAGCTTCTGACAGAAATGGATGGCATGACAGCAAAGAAAACAGTTTTTATCATTGGAGCAACAAACAGGCCAGATATTATAGACCCAGCATTGCTCAGGCCTGGCCGTCTGGATCAGTTGATTTATATACCTCTTCCTGACGAGGCTTCCCGTCTTCAGATATTTAAAGCATGTTTGCGGAAGTCACCTGTTTCTAAGGATGTTGACCTGACAGCTCTTGCAAAATATACTAATGGTTTTAGTGGTGCTGATATCACTGAAATTTGTCAACGTGCCTGCAAATATGCCATTAGAGAAAATATTGAGAAGGTAAGAGTCTCATTTGAATTCTTATTTTTCATCCTTAAGTTGAACGAGCACACCTGCATTGAAGTTCTGTTCTTATTTTATCTAATCGATTTGTGAGCATGTACTGCACTCAGGCGTGTGAGAACTGGTGTCTGAAGTTGAGTCTATTTATATGTTTTAATCATTATGGCTTTTTAAACAATTTGTTTCTCATTTTGTTTGGCCTTCCCTAAATTTTGCTTTTATTTCGTTAAAAAATGTTTGTGATGAGTATTTTTGTTAGTGGGCCTGATTGTTCATAACTAACCTGAAAAATGGGAAGATAGTCAATGAAAAAGGCTTTGACAAAGACTTGTATTCGCTACTTGTATTTTTGTTCTTAATGAACCTTTTGGGGATGGCAGGATATTGAGAAGGAGAAAAGGAAGCAAGAGAATCCTGAAGCAATGGAAGAAGATGATGTTGATGAGGTCCCAGAAATAAAGGCAGCACATTTTGAGGAGTCAATGAAATATGCACGACGAAGCGTCAGTGATGCAGACATCAGGAAGTACCAATCTTTTGCTCAGACCTTACAGCAATCTCGTGGATTTGGTACCGAGTTCCGGTTTCCAGACCATCCTGAGAATGCTGCAGCTGGAGGAGCTACAGATCCTTTTGCTTCAGCAACTACTGCTGCCGATGAGGACGATCTATACAGCTGAACTGAAACCAGTGCAAGTTCTTGGTCTTTTCGCTTGTGTAACATCTAACACAGCACGGCAATACATATTGCCATATCAATTTGCTTTTTATTTGCAAAGGAATTGAAGCTTTATGTTTCGTGCACCCTGCGGATTATGTCAGAATTTGATGATAATCAGCCCGTTACGGGTTGGATCCTCACATGAGGTGGAAAAAAAGGGACCCTCTGCTTTCTGCTTAATTTCTTCCTTGTTTTTTGCTCAAGTTTTTGCGAACTAGGGAGTTCCTCCCCCCCCTCCCCGAGAATTGTAAGAGACGTGCTCAGCATTCTCCCCCTTTTATTACAAGATGCAGTTAACCCTTGGGATTGACAATTTTGATTCCAAAACGCTTGCCAATTCCTGACAAAACCCATTCAGAACGGTGTCTGGGTATATTATCTTTTCTTTCCTTCTTTTGCTCCAGTGCCAATAACATTATTCAGATCATCTTTGCTTGATGACTAGCTCTTCTTTGGCTGCCTGACGTCGTGTGGATGAAAAATGGATGATTTTCTTTTACTTTTTTATTAAAGCATGTTTTTCGTTTTTACAAAGACTTTTTTTTATTAGCATTATGTTTAAAGAAAAAACTATCATTAAATAAATAATCATAAAAATCTCAATTATTCCAATGAATAAGGAAAAATGTATCTCTTTAATTGAAATTATTTTTTCTTACCATGACAAAATTGAATAATATTTTAAATATTTTTTTTATTTATAATTAATTTGATTAATAAAATAATATAAAATGAGGCCAAGTGCTAAGCCCATGAAAATTATTTTTCAGTGCACATGACTAGCCAGGAAAAAAAGAAAAGGACTAGGCGCTCCTAGCCCAAAATAGAAGCCCAAGCGCATTTAGACATGTAATGCCTGATTCTTTATATTTTTCTTAAATGTGTCATTTGCCTAATTTATTTGTTTTTGAAAACTTAATGGACATCATGTCATTTGCCTGGAGAGATTGCATGTTGTCACTTGGTTCAAATTTGCCTGGAGAGATTTCGTGTCACTGGTTCAAATTCTGACAATCTCTGATAGCTGAAATTTTAAATTTTGGATTATAAAATCTTGTTTTTACCTAAAAAATTATAAAAACCCATGTAAGTCTATTTGCAATCCTTAAACACCATAAAATCTACACACACACACGATTCACAAAATATTTTCCAAGTTTGGATCTATTTTTTTTTTATAAGATGAAAATTCTGAATTGCTTCCATGAACTTCATTTTCTCAAGATGAACTTATAACATAAAGATCATTTTTTTTTTTTGAAATATGAACAACAACTGAATATTTTCTCTTTCTCCTTGTCATTTTTCCGACAACTTATCTCTCCTCTCTTTATACATGAACTGAAACATAAAATAATTAATTATAATAATAAAGGTTAGAATCTAAAAACATAAAATCCTCACATAATAATAGGAGCTATGTATATATATAAACTTCAATGACTAAATTATAGTTTTTTGCACCCCTTGAACATTAAAAATGAAATATTTATTTTTTGTTTCTCAATTTTTGTCCCTGTTTTTTTTTTCTTAGTAACAATATTTTTTTCTTGCATAAAACCGATGATTAATTAAAATAGTGTTTAATATTATGGTAATTATTAGTTTTTAAAATGTTTTTTACTTGAAAATATATTAAAATAATATATATTTTTTATTTTTAAAATTTTATTTTTAATATCAACATATCATAATAATCAAATAACATCCAAAAATTTTTAATTAAAATAAATTTATTTTTTAAAAAAACATAACATATCTGCAAAGACAAACATATTCTAATTAATAAAGAAAACTTCCACGAACATTTTTAAAGACCTAACACATACGAGATAATGCAAACATCAAGTATAATGATGAAGATAACAATTTAACAAAGATATAAAGTTTGAGGAGGGAAAGAAAAGCATTATAGAATGAATAGTGTCATGCACAACATATATGGTTTTTTTTAAAAAAAATAGTATAGTAGGAATAAAATATTGAATAAATAGAACAATTGAAAATTTAATTTAAAAAATAACACAGTTTATAAAATCACATATCAAAAAATAAAAAAAAAAACTCCAGTATACGAAGACAAATTCATGAGTAAAAGCAGATTCTGTTATAGTTTTTTTTTAAAAAAAATTAATTAATTTAAAGGGTGTTCAAGTAAGATTCTGTTATAGTTTTTTTTTTTAAAAAAAAATTAATTAATTTAAAGGGTGTTCAAGTGTTCTCTTTTCGGTCTGCAGAGCAATTATTGAGATTTAACTTATCAGAGTTTGGACCAGTCCGAATTTTTTAGTCGAATTAAATTCCAAGTAGAGGATTTTCCTTCCTCCGAATTCAAGCAGAAGGTGCCGATTCCAAATTCATCATCATCTCTTTACGTAGCCAAAACCGAGCGTCGAAATGGCAAAGCGTATTGAGAGTGATCATTATCACCGACCATTATTTTAAAAACCAGAGTGTCTTGTGGGATCCCCCAATGCATGTGGATGGACCTTGCAGCCTTACAAAAATATTAGTCTCATCATCTCCTTCGGGAATCTTACATAACAAAAAAATAAAAAAAAGGAGACGAAAAGTTCAGCAAATTTGAAAGAAGCCTCTGTTAATGGGTTTCAAGCTTTCTGTATTTTGTGTCAACTTGCATGTGCGCTTGTGAGCACAGAGAAAAACACAACCGCAGTTGTATCTTTCCTCGGCAGAACCCACCTTTGTGGCGTTACATTGTTGGTTTGTGGTGGAAACACCGTCACTCCTCCTGCCAATGGCTTCCTTGCCTGGAATTCTCTCTGAAAAACACAGAGGGACGGGGAGATTTCTGAAGACATCTTGCTTCGCCCCACCTAAGGAAACCAGACGAGAAGAGGTCAAGTACTTACCACTCCCTACCAGTTTCTTACAATAGATTCAGTAAAAAAAATTATTTTCACGAGGCAGGCAGCCACCTTGGTGTTGGTTGATACCGAGGACTCCTACTTTTTATGCCTTGTCTCTGTATGCCCAGGTAGTACTTTCCTATAATTCTATTGTATCATCTTCACGTGGTAGGGACCTTGACAGATGCATGAAACCAAGGAAGAAGCTCTCTTATCCTCGATGGTCGACAGAGAGAGAGAGAGGCTACTTCAATTCGAGATGACAGCCTCAATGATTACCCCACATTTCCCTATGCCCACACATACACGTATCTGTCTCTGTAATTCGCATCCCTAAAGCAAAATCATCCTCGAAAACGCTTTAAAAACCTCACGGAAACAACACCACACCACACCACACACATATTAATCAATACATCCACATCCTCCTCCCCACAGAAATTATGGAAAATGACTTCACATTGAAGCAAGATATATAGCTTGTACCCCCCCCCCCCCCCTCCTCTCTCCCTGTCACTTCTTTGTCAATGCTTGCTTGTATCTTTCATTGTTTAAAATATTGTCTATATAACAGGTTAATCACAATAATTAACGCCATTTACTAGAGAGTGGAGACAATGAATGCAAATTTCTATGTACTCAAGTTTATCATCTTGGTACCTGGTTCCTGATCAATGCAATAACACCCTTGTGGTGCTAACACCTTATGCATTTCCCTATTCTAAAACAATACTGATGCTAGAATAAATCTCGATACTACACAAGGAGTTTGTTATTGATTAGCGCTTGACGCGATACTAGGTGATGAAGATGAGTAAGCGAGCGAGCAACGAGAAGACCCTTGTTGAAGCATCAACAATTGAGCTGGGGTCACCGAGGATGATGAATACGATGGATTGCTTCCCATCATATTCGATGATTTGTTGGTCGGCTTGTGGGCGTCGCTTCCTACAGTCGGTTCTTGTCGAATCTCCCTTAATAATACTGCCACATCTTTCATTGTCGGCCGATCTTCAGCTCGATTGCTTGTGCAAAGAAGAGAGATTCCAAGAGCTTGAAGCATTTCCTGTATCTGTGTGTCTGGGTGGCCTTGCAGTTTAGGATCAAGTATTTCAACTGGGTCCTTCTTGCACTTCAGGTGGTCTCTGGCCCATTGGACAACATGTTGGCCATCGGGGAATGACGGATCCACCGGCTGTTTCCCCGTTATTATCTCTAAAAGGACTACTCCATAGCTATACACATCACTCTTTTCAGTGATTTTAAGCATGCAAGCGTACTCTGCAATTGAAGCATTGAAAGACAGATTATCGTGTCTGCAAGATTAACAGAAGTGCGCAATGGAAACAGGGCAATACTGCAGCAATGGAAACAGGTATTGATGCAGGGTGAAGGGCATTGCACTCGAAGCAGAAACTTTTTGCTAAAAGTAGTATTCTTTGTGCATGCAAACCTTTTGCCGGTTGCCTATGAAAATAACAAGTCACGAACAAAACAAATTAAACAGCTTGGTGGCATGCCTGATGTGATTTTGCTACCTAATTACAACCAAGGCCTTGTGATGCTTACACATGCTAAACCCATCTCCTAACCTTGCTTTAAGTCTCCATCATCACTAATCCCAAACTGGCTTCTCTCATAATCGAAGATTTGTCTCATCCTATTCCAATTAACTGTCCAATAATCACTCAAGAGAACTTAAAAAAAAATGCCAATTATCACAATCGAGTGAGAGTGAAAAATGAAAACTCACCTGGTGCAATGTATCCATAGGACCCTGCAAATTGTGGACTTGCAGAGAATGATCCATGCTCGTCTTCAACCACCCTAGCGAGCCCGAAATCGGCTAAACATGCCTCATACCGGTCCCCAAGCAAGATATTATGAGATTTCACATCTCGGTGCAAAATCGGTGGCACGCAATCATGGTGCAAATAAGCTAGCCCCTCTGCCACCCCCAATGCGATCTTGATCCTCATCTCCCACTCCACCAATCCAACATCATTCCCTTCATGTAACAATGTCCCTAACGTGCCATTAGCCATGTAATCATAAAACAACAGCTTTGTTTTTTGGTTTGCTCCCCACCCGAGTAACCGGACGATATTCCGGTGCCGAATTATCGCCAACGTAGCAATCTCGGATGAAAATGATGCTGCTGAAATCTTCTCTGTTGACTTAAACCTCTTAACTGCCACCATCAGTCCTGACGGGATGGCAACCTTATACACCACCCCGGACCGGCCTCGCCCGATCACATTGCCAGCTGTCAACGATCGTGCCACATCAGCAATTGACAAGTCTAGTTTCTGGTATAAAGTCACTTCCCAAGGCGGACTCATCTCCAAGTCATCATCACGATCGCACTCTTGGGCCTCACGGCCATGCCTTTTGCTTCCTAGGATATTGTAGAGCGCTGCTAAAAGAAGAGCACACGCCGTGCACAGCAGCACCACCATTGCCACACGTGCTGCCGTCCGTCGCTTCACGCGCTTGTCATCGCCATCACACTGGCTATCGGAGAAGCAAAGAGCGGGATTACCGGTAAGAACACTGAGAGGAAGCTTGGAGAAGAAGGGCGTGTCAGGCACGTGACCCGAGAAATTATTGTGCGAGACATTAAGCACGACGAGATTTGGCAATGCTGCGAGATGTTGAAGATCGCCAGATAGATGATTATAAGAAAAATCCAAAATGGCAAGCTTGGTTAGCCCAGTGAACTCTGACGGAATCTCTCCGTTAAGTTGATTCAAGCTGAGATTCAGAGCGATTTCCAGTGACGGAATCTTTCCAACACTCGACGGAATGTTCCCTGATAACTGATTTCCACTCAGGTCCAACAACTGTAACTTGGAGCAGGAACCGAGTTGATTCGGAATGGAACCTGAGAGCTTGTTCTTAGCAAGAACGAGCTTGGTGAGTGAACTCAACGAACCAAGACTTGCACTCAAAGTTCCTTCTATCAAATTATTGGAGAAATCAACAAACTGGAGTGAAACAAGCTTGTTAAAACTCTGTGGCAAGTTCCCAGATATAGCATTTGAATGCAAATCCAAAAATGTGAGATTCTGACAGCCCGAGATTTCTTCCGGGATGTCTCCGGCAATCCGGTTCGATCCGAGATCCAAGAAGTTCAAATTCTTCAAATTTCCAATCTGGGGTGGAATTGTTCCGGAAACCTTGTTTTTATTAGCTCGAAAACGAATCAAAGACGAGCAGTTTCCAATCTCGGGTGGTATTTCACCAGAGAGATTGTTGGAAAGAAGCAAGAGCTTGTTGAGTTTCTTCAGCTGAAAAACTCCTTTTGGAATACGTCCCACCAGGCCATTTTGGGATAAATCTATGGCTTCTAGATTTCGACAGTTGGAAATGGAAGGCGGTATGTTGCCTTCCAGTCTGTTCTGCCATAAGTAAAAGAGTGTGAGGTTTGATAAGTTACCTATTTCAGGTGGGATTGAGCCACTGATTTGATTGTTGTCGAGTTCGATGTGAGTGAGCTTCTGGCAATTTCCCAGTTGCGCAGGGATTACTCCGGAGATTTGGTTGAGGCTAAGTTGGAATTCTTGAAGTTCAGTTAGATTGCCAAATGATTGTGGAATGCTTCCGGTTAAGGAATTCATTGATATGTCAACGACCAACATCTGGTTGCAGTTTCCGAGCTCTGGAGGGATGATACCAACCAAGTTGTTTTGCCAGAGCAGTAGGTTTTTAAGGTTTTGGAGTTGGCCTAATGTTTTCGGGATTGATCCAGTGAGTGAGTTTTCATAAAGGTATATGTCCTGGAGCTCGGTGCAATCACCAAGTTCTGGAGGGATTTGGCCGGAAAGGAGGGCAGTGTAAATGGCAATGGTTTGGAGTTTTTTAAGGAGGCCGAGACTTGGTGGGAGAAAACCTGAGATGCTTGTCTCTGCCAGGCCCAGTATCAACAAGTTGCTGCAGTTGCCAATTTCTTGAGGTAACGAGCCTTCGAGATTCTTGTTTCCACCAGCTCTAATCACTTCGAGATACCTCAACTTGCCTATGGTTTTGGGCATGGAACCACTAAGTTGATTGTCATAGAGGATTAGCCTTTTCAAGCTAGTGAGGTTTCCGATTTCGATCGGAATGGAGCCCTCTAGTTGATTTGAGTTCAGAAGGAGTTCTTCAAGCGTGATCAAGACACAAAGCTCACTTGGGATTTCGCCGGTTAAGGCATTGTCACTCAAGTCTAAGTGAGTCAACTGAGGAAGGGCAGTGCCAGTCTCTTTTGGGATTGAACCAGTGAGATTGGTTCCAGACAGAATAAGCTTGTTTAAGGAAAACAGTGAGGTAAAATTGGAGGGTGGTTTTCCAAACAAATCAACATACCTCAACTCCAACGATACAACTTCATTGTTGAGATTGCAAGTGATTCCAAACCATCCACATGGAGTTTCATTGCTTGAATCCCAACTATCCAACCCCTCAGGTGATCCATTCAAGCTTCTCTTCCATGAAAGAAGAGATTCTCCTTGTTGGTTGAGAGCAGAAGCTGTAAAAGGAAAGAGAAGTGCAAGGGTAGAGGAGAGGAATAAGAAGGAAAAGAGGGTCCATGGATTTACAGGCATTACAGCTGCAGAAAGGAAGAGGGTTTGAGCCTAGGGAGGAGGGACAATGGGAGGAACCATATCATGTCCTGCGGGCTAATGTTCTTTTGTTAGAAGATTAGTAAAAACAGCAGTAGACGTGTAATAGCATTAAACAAATTGAAAGAAACCCAGACCAGAATCTCCGGATCCAAGAAACAGCTAGGCCACTATGTTTTCTGCACAAGGAAATGGAATTTAGATGGGTTTCTTTAGTATTTCTTTTTTCTTTACAGCAGAGTTAGAGAATAGGTTGGGGGGAAGAGAAGACATAACTGTTTTTTAATTTCAATGGGTGGTGGGTTAACTGACTTTGTCTTGCACCTTTTTTAGTGTAACCCTTTTCATCTTCCCTTCCACAGATTTATTGGCAACGGCAGCTTATTTGGAGTATTATGGTAATAGTTGCATTTTAAATTATTTTTATGCTTTGAAATGATTTTATTTTTTTTAACATTAATGCATTAAAATAATTTTAAAAAATTAAAACAAAGAAAAAAAAGAAAAAAAACGTCAGTATTTTCTGCAGATGACACACTCAACTCTTGCATTTTCTGCAGATGACTTGTAGCTTGAATGTGAAAAGAAGATCATTACCCAAGTAGGCGCAAAATATTGGGATGAAAATGATTGACAGACCTCTTCGAGCTGGTTGCTCGAAGTGGGATCATCTGTTAGTTGAACTTATAACTATACACCACTAATATTCTTAGAATTTTGATTATTTTTTTCTCTTTTCATCATGAATTCAAACATTTTATCTGCAAAAGCCCCTCTTTTCCCCAGATTCTCACTGTAAAGCCCATTTAAAAGCTGCAGGGAAAAAAATAAAAAGCTCCATATAAAAATACTCTGGTGAAGGTTAAATTGCAGTGCTGCAGAGAGAGAGAGAGAGAGAGATTGGGTTTTGAACAGTAACGCATATTATTAACAATAAGAACAGAAAGAGATGAGATTCAGATCTAAACCAGAGTTAGAGAAATATATTGGCAGAAAAAGGGATCGATCTGTGACATGATCCATCATAGAAAACAGTTTTATTCAAAAGCGTGCTCGTATAAAAAATCAAATCCATATATTATTAACAAAATGACACTGCAACCACCAACAAAATCAGATCCCGTTTCGAAAAACAATTCCCATTAAGGTTTCTAGCATGAAAAATAAATCCATCACGAGACGTCTTGTGACATGGAAGACCAAACTGCAACAACCATGGCTCGGCCAAGTCAGAGGGCAATATATATATATATATATATATTATAATCCACTGACACACAAACACATATTGCTTGCCTCGTGACCATGTTCTGGATTGATATTATTTTACTCCAAAATCATCTTACAATACAAGCGTGAATGCCTGATTACAATTAAAATAATCTATTTTCAAGGGATTTATTATACATTACAAGATTTGTAATTGATTGGGGATACCATGCCCCCTTTTTAAACCACAGTGGAATGCCTTTGTTGGACTCAAAAGCCAAAAAAAATAAAATAAAAATCGTATAGCTTTCTATTAAGGTTATTTTTTGTCTTTACAATATTTTCTGCACAGTAAAATTAAGTTGATACATTAAAAAAAAAAAAACATTAAACTTGCATAAATAAGCATTTTTGTCTTTTCATTTGTTTTAAAACAATAAAGTGATCAAACTACTCTTAAAATAAAATAAAGTTTAAGGTTGCTTCTAAGTTTTTTTTTTTTTAATCTTATTTTTATATCTTTTTTTTGTTATTTTGAGATTTACTTAGAGATTATCTGATAATTTTAAAAAATTAAATTTTATTAAAAAATTTATTGACGTGTATAATGCACATGTGGAGCCATCCGGTAACCAAATTTGTTAATCTAAGGTTGGTTCCAAGTATCTTTATTATTTTGAATTTTTTTTCAGGTCCTTTATTCTAAATTGATTTCTCATTTCATTTTCATCATTCAATTAATATAAAGTTTATTTTATATTTTAATTTTGATTGTTATTTTTTAAAACTTTTTTAATCCTTTTGTATAGTCGAAATTCTTTTTGCTTTTTAATTTTACCCTTCAATATTTAATTGATTGAAAATTAATCTTTACAACTACCCTAAATTATATTCTTCACTTAATTAATCAATCTAGGTGTCTAAGGGCATGTAAACCTTTTAGCTTCAGTGTAATGGTTTGGGTCATGGGTTTGAAAAAGTTAACACAAATTAATATTTTTTTTTATATAAAAAATAGGCTTTGAGATTTTTCAATATATTTTTTCTATCAAGTTATTTCAATCTCATGATCTTGATCGCGCATTTAATGGAATAACTCGAGCTTGTTCGACCTTGATTAGTGGGGTTATAGGTTTGTTATGCTAACCCTTTTAATTGGGGATGATTTTTACAAGTTCTTTTTCCTATATCTCATTTTATTCTTCTGTATTTAATATATTGAGAATTGAACTTCATCATTTGTTTTTTTTTTTAAATTATTTTTTCCTCAAATTATTAGAATCACTTGTTTTAAAAACTTGGTCCATCTGCTGTTTTCATCTATTTTTTATTGTTAAAAATAAAATTAACTTGTTTAATCTAGCTAAATCTATAAAAAAAAACATTTATAACTTCAATATTATTTTTTATGTGAAAAATAGTTTGGCCCCGCAACATAATAGCAAGTTTCCATGCATAATCTATTCTTACATGTTTACAAGTGCACTGAGCTAAAATATTATAACCAAATATTTGTATATGTACGTGCTTTAGTAATATTTTTTGTATAGGAAATATGGTTGATGCCATGACTCAATAATAATGACATTTTGTTATTGTAGTGTTTCAATCAATCAGAATCTCAATTATTTTCTTATGGATATTTTCTAAATTCTAAATCTCGAAATATATGATTCTATACACTTTATATATTTGGAAAGTAAACCTTCGAATTTTAATTTGATTGCTATAAGAGAGTATATGAAAGTATATATTTAAAACGAGAGCTATAAATATATATGTCGAATTTATTGCTCTCTTTCAGTTTGGAAAAGAGTAGAAATTCACTTCTCAAATATAATATTCATTATCCAAAAATCTGTACACACTCACAGGGGCTATTTTTAAAAGTTTTTTTTTTTTAAAAAAAAATAGCTTCAATTTTTTTTTTTTGCAAGCTAGCTTAACCCAAAAAAATATTTGAAAAAAAAACAGCAAATGACTATGTATTACGTTGTTGAGAACAATTCGACTTGTATAATTTTTTTGAGGTTATGCTATTGGAAATAATAAAATTTTGAAGGTTAAAAATGAATGTCCAAAAGTTGGGCAACAGCCTTTGATTTGAAGTTGTTGATGGCTACCAAAATTTAATACCCGGGCCTATTTGTTTATAAGTTTGAAAAATATTTTTAAAAAAATTTAATTTTTTTATTTTTTTATTAACTTCAAATTAATATATTTTTAGTGTTTTTAAATTATTTTAATTAATGTGATGATGTATTAAAAAAATTTAAAAAAATAAAAAAATATTATTAATATATATTTTAATATAAAAATTATTTAAAAAATAACTGTATAATACTGCCAAATAAGCTTCAAGCTTTCATATTTCAAATTAATGATGTTATTATATTTAGTTATGGTGGACGTCCACCTAAACAGAGCTTTGAGAGGGTTTCGATAGACAAAACAACTGTGAGCTAAAATGCCATTATTGGTTATCACAATTTGGATAACTTTAGGTGGAATTTTTTTATATTTATATTTTATCTATTATTTATTAATAAAAAATTTAAATCTTTACAAACTATTTATCATGTTTCGGGTATTCCATGGATATTTTTTTATCTACTATTATTTATTAATCAATAAAAATTAATATATATATATATATATATATATGTTTTATGTTAATATTAATATATATATATATATATATATCATAATGTATTAAAATAATCTAAATATTCTATAAATATATTTATATAATATAAATATATATTTCAGGTTAGCTTCGAGTGAATTTCAAGTTAGTTTTGATAATATATATATTTTATTTATTATCCATCAAATTCAAATAATTTTTATCCATTTAGATTAGATACACTCAGGTTGATATCCATCAAATTCATCTTCAGTTACAACATTATAAGAGTTTCTATGGGGGACAAAATTGAAGGGTAGTAAGGATGATGATTATGACATTTTAACTCTCGATATACATGCCATGCCATGTCTAGCTACTTTGTCTTAAGATTTCTTTCTTAATACGCACCTTGTCTTAATATATTATTTCTAACCTTTTCAAATTTCAAGCAGCTTTCATCGAGAAAACCAGTACCCCCACCACTAAATTCCTAAATACATACATACATGTATCCAAATGAGAAGTGTTTTTTTAATCAGCCAAAAAAAGTTTAAGATCCTAGAGACATGTAAAATTAATTCAAATATATACAAATTAATTCAAATATTTATATTAATAAAAATATTAGGGCTTGATAATATACAAAATTTCATATCATCCAAATAAAAAAAAAGTTATTAAATATGTTTAGGGTTTGATTCGCCTTACTGTTTTTTGTTTTTTGTTTTTTTTAGCGTAAAAAAACATCAAATTTATGTTCAACTACTCTAAATTTATGTCTTTTAATGATTTTATATCTTCATATTAAAACCATTCAAAACGACTTAAAAATTATCATTAAATTAAAAAAAAAAAAAAAAACAATGAATACCCATTACCAACAGATCGAAACCTCCTATATATGTTGAAGGGGGCATTGACCATGCGCAGCATCTCCTCCCTTGTCCTTGTAGAAGGACAAAAACCTCTTGTCTCATTTAACAACTTCTTCTTCTTCTTCTTCTTGGTTTTTTCCCGGCCCCCCGAATTTCTCGTAGCTTGCTCCACTACTGATTGCATGCCCAGAGCTATAAAAAAAAAAAAGAAAAAAAAAAAAAGAAGGATAACAGGTTGTGCCCGTAATCAATGTTTCTTTTATTTTTCCTCTTTTAAATATCGATTTTTTTTTCTTTCTTACAATATGATCATTCCTTTTTGTTGTTGGTTTAATTTATCGATGCTTGCCAGTGGGACGGGTAGCAGTCAAATTCAAGATTAATTATGTGCTTTGATCCCGGTCAACAATCTCTCAAAAGAGAGCATTATCTAAGCAAAGAAATTCATGTGCATGTTAATTTTAAAATATGAAAGTGAACAAGAACAGGGGAAAAATTGTAAATATATATTATTAATTCATTAAAAAAATAAAAAAATCATAAACAACATGGATCCATATCAATGATCATCACATTTGGAATTCTTTATAGGTCATTAATTCGAGTCTCATAAAAATTAGGGTAATTAGAGATTTATATGGTCGTTAACTTCAGGATCTGTAAGATTAGTCGAAGTATATGCGCGCAACCTAACTTGGACACCAACGTTAATAAAAAATAATAATTCTAAAGGCAAATCAAGAGCAACATGCAAGATGATCGTGCATTCATGCTGTTTAATTATATCCAAATCATTAGCCATTGTTGCTATTTAATCTTATCCCTGTTTTGTTTTCTTAAGTTTTTGGTCCATTTCTGCATGATCACTTGATTTATTTATTTATATATTTAATCAAGATATTAATATGCACCAGACCTTTAGCGGTCAAACTCAATTTCGACGACTTGAACTAACATTTAAAGCATAATTAATACTAAATTCATGGATCATAATTGGACATTAAATACAAAGCGTATTTATACCTAGCATCAAGTTAAAAAGAACAAAAAAGAAACTTGATTATTAAACTTTAACGGTGTAAGATTTATGCACCGACAGCTTAATTTACTGTGGAATTCCAAATCCTATGCTAATTATAATAGCATCTCAATTATATTAGCCAGCCAGGTGAAGAATTTTGAGTTCAGGTAAGCTCCAGATTGCACTAATTAATTCATTTATTAGAAAATAGTAACTGTCTTAATTTATTTCAAGATTTTCTACGTTGTTTGTGAGTTTTTTTAATAAGCTGAAGACATCATTTGGATCGAAGTTCCTGAAAGAGGAAGGAGCACTAACGTTGAGTCACGGCATAATTAATAATTTCTTGGCTTTTCCTGAGAAGTACTGTTTGTTATCGTGGATGTGTTATTTATTTATTTTATATTTTAGAATTGTTTTGATTTATGGATATATTTTTTTAAAAAAAATAATTTAAAAAATAATCATTATTATAATACCAAGCAAATCTAAAAATCAAATTCAGTAATACCTTTTGTTCTCAATTCAAACATACTTTAATTTGGGATCAAAAGAAAAATATTTTGAGGTAGCATTTGATCATCTTTTAGCAATGTCCTGAATATTAATATTTTTTAAGATTTTGAGATTAAAACATTTTTTTTTTATGATTTTAAATTTGAGTCATGTAATTACTAAAATGATAGTTATTAAAAGTTTATATTATTATTAATTTTAAAATTAATAAGGTTAGTTAAGATGTTTATAAGTTGTTTTTATAAAAAAAAAGAAAAAAAAAAAGAAAAAAAGTGTAGTTGTTGGCTTACTTTTGAGCAATAATTGCATGGATATACGAAAGCATCCCTATGAAAAGAAGGTTCTGTAAATCATCAATGGCTAGTCAACTATGAGATCATTTAGACGAAGAAACATTTTTTAAGCATGGCCCTCTTTCTTCCACAACACGGGCCATAGCCACAATACTGGACACACAGCACGTAAATTTAATGAAAATAAATGAACTTTTTTGCTCTTGTTTTTTAAGCACTTCAATTATTCTTTGCTTGATGACGGAAAACTGGAAATTATACTTTATTTTGGTTTCATATTGGATCACCATCAGACTACCATTTTATAGTACCACTTGTTTCTATCTTGGAATGCTCTTCCCTTCTTTTAAGCTTAATGGCCTCAATGGCTTTTCTTCTTTCGGCTCTAAAGAGAGATATTAATTAATTTTTATGACACGAAAGACAGCTTATAGTAATGGTTTTTTTTTTTCTCTCGTTTTTTTTTCCTTTTTTTTTTAGAACTGTCATGCAAAAGGTCCTTGTGCCAATCAATTTTGGTAATTCATGCTAGATGTGATAATTTTTTGTTTGATTTGATTTTTATTAAAAAAATAATAAAATTAATTTTTTTAAAATAAATTAAAAGCGAATCGAAACCGGTTCAAACTGACCAGTTTTGGTTCGTTTTTTTTTTAAAAAACCAGTATAAACTAATTTGACTCGGTTTTTTTTGTTTGACTTCAGTGTTTCAGTTTAGCTCAATTTTTTTCGGTTTGGATTTTTCTTTTTCAAATTTATAAAATCAAAACCGAACCAAACAATATTTAACCAACAAGCAACACCACACGAGTCACTTAGAGGGTATAGGGGTTGCTATGTGTTTGACGCGTGCTTGCACATATTATTAACCTTTTTTTATATAATTTTATCTGGTTAATTGAAGTAAAATTTTTGTGGGATTTGTGAAATATTCAAAATTTAACTTGGAGATGACATGGGTCAACTAAAAAAATACAAATGACATAATAATAAATAATTATAAATAAAGTTTTAAGAATAAAAATGCTTATGATTGATATATTAAAAGTGGACCGAGATAGGGTATCTAATTAAACAAAAGGTCTATGAACTAAACATAAAAGCATTATTGTAAATACATAAACTTCGAACTATAAAAACATGTTCTTTCTTCTCTTTATGGCCGGCACCATTGTTCATGGGAGAAAAAAGGGTTTATTTTATTTTATTTTGTTTCACTAGATTCATTAGAAAAACACCAAAAAAAAAGATAAATTAAGGAGAGTAAGGGAGTTTTTGTGAACTAAAAAAAAAAATTCAGTCTTTTGATGGTTTTGACGCTAAAAAAAGAGAAAGTGGAAGCTAAATAGAGGAAGAGAAGATGTAAAGAAAACTTTGATTTTCCTTACAAATTTCTTCTTAAATTCGTGTTACTAGAAGATAAGAATCACTCCTACATCGAATGATTGTAATTCTAATGTGTTTTAAAACTTGATATGTTGGAATTTAGTTATAAAAAGTCGAGTTGAATGTGTTATGAAGTTTTAATTGATGGTTTTGCTTTGGAAATAAATTCTTGAGTATAATAAAAAATTGGATCATGTGGAATTGATATAATTTTTTTTAAAAAATATCATGCCTCCTTTTTGCATGGGAATTTCGGCTACCATGGAATTGGAGGGTTTGAGTTTACTAGTTTAAACTATAGTGAGATTGTGTTACATGGAGGAATGTGTATGGAAGAAAAATTACATAAAAACCTAAGAAAAGAAATTAGTGTTCTTAGAGGGATACGGCCGACCACTTTAATAAAAGAATGATTAATGATGGAAACCGAAGTAATTGTTTGTTTATTTTTATGTTTAGTATTGTGATTAAATAAGTATATATTGTTGAGAATTTGAAATATGTAGGGATAATGAAATTAATTTTTTATGGTAAATGGATGGTAAATAATATATTGTTTTTGTTGATACCTAAAAGGTCATAGGATCTAATATATTGTTTTTGTTGGTACCTAGAAGGTCATAGGATCTACTCAATAGCAAGGAACTATTTCATGCACTCAGATATTGGATAGGTATTCAACATTATACATCTAAAATATTATTTACATTGTAATTTATAATTTTCTTAAAATATATTTTGATTTTATTTGAAAAATAATAAATTATTAAATAAACTAGTTTCCTGATTAATAAAATTAGTATTCTTGTTATCAGACAGTTAGAGAAACTAACCTTTTAGTTAATTTAACTAGTGACCTGATTTTTTTAAGAACTGTCTTACCAAAGGTTTCTTATGCTAGTCTGTTTTCGTTTTGTGATTCATGCAACGTATTTTCATGCAGAGCTTAAAAAAAAATGCTTGAATTATTAGAAGATGCATGTCTAATTATTTCTAGTATTTTCTCCTACGAAACATGCGGAGCAATTATAACTTTAATTTTTAAATTCAGTCTAACAAATCAACTCACAACTGTAAATTTAGCTCTGTTTAAAATTAATTTTTTTTAAATAATAATTTGAAGTTGATTCAGATGACAAATAAGACAACTAAAAACCCAATTGACGAGTTAAAACCAAATATGACTATTTTTCTTAAAATAAAATCGTTTTAATTTTTAATAAATTAAAATAATATCTTAATTTATATAAGTTAACTTGTTAGTAATTCAGATTTTTGAGTTATTAAAAATTAGATATAGTTTAATAACTTTATCAGAAGTTGAAGTCGAGTTTAAAATTAATCCTTTCGAGAAAAATGTCTTGCAATGTCATCTTTTTGGCCTTTTCATATCTATTAGTGGATGGGTTCAGCTGTAGTAGTTTCCAGTGATTTTACAAGTCAGTGTATGATTGATTTTTTTTTTATTTTTTTACATGTTTTCATTTTCAAAAAGAAAAGAAAAAACCATCCTTCAATTGCTACGGAACTAGCCCAGTGGACATATACTCAGGGCCCAATAACCACCTCGTAGAGTGTAAGCTCCAGCCCCTAATTTGCCCAAAAGGAAATAGATTACAAACCCTTGAAGGCATGTTGACGACGGCCGGCAATGAGGATTGAACCAGTAGAATAGCCTCAGGCAGTCCAGTATCGGTTCCCAGAAAAGTCCGTAAGCCCATAACACAAAAACACCCGTTCCCGGCCTGCGGAAAGGGCAAAGAAGTAAACGCAAAAAGATAAAAGAAAAAAAAAAAGAAAAGGAAAACGACAGTGTGATTTGCTAAATCAAATTGGGCCGCCTATTTCATTTAATTCAAAAGTGTTCGATAAAAGTAAAATTTAAATTAAAACACACACACTCTCTCTCCCCCTCCCCCTCTCGCATAGCGCAAAGGAAATGGAATGGAAAGGGACGGAAACTGTACAAGCAAAAATGGAGTCCCTGCGGTTGATTTGCGACAGAGATGCCCAAATCCAACTGCAGAAAATGGACTCCTTCACGGCCTCGTTTTCCATCTCTATGGATTCAGTCAAGGCCAGAGCAGAAGAAACTGTGCAGAATCAAGGTCAGAAGGCTTGCATTTTCACTTTTCTCCAACTTGCTTAAATAGAAGCTAGGGTTTGTAGTGTAGTTAGTTTGGGAAGTTAACTGTTCTACTTGCGGATGAAATTAGAACGGTTAGTGCTTTGGAAATTGTGTGATTTTTGTTTTGTTTGCAGGGAAATTAGGGAGTTTGAAATCTAGCTTGAAAGAAGCTGATGGTGAATTTGTTAAAGTTCTGGCAGGTTTCTCTCTCTCTCTGTTTTCTTCTTACCTGTATTTGGAGGTGAAAATCCTCAGTGAATTTATGCTGGCAATTTTTTTGTGTTGTAAAATCCTTTAATTTATTAGATCCTTTGAAGTGGCTGGTTCATAATTTGGATGTGAAATCTGAATTCAGGTGTTTCGGGCATTTAAAATGCGAGTAGTAATTAATTAATTGATGGCGAATGTGCATATTGCAAGTGATTCACTGACTGAACACTGGTAAATGCTACTACGATTTTAAGTTCGTAACTAAACAATCTAATATTGATTGCCTTATAACGAGCGATCGTCATTACCATTTTTGATTGAAACTTTAGGTTTTGGAAGGGCTGTATTGTTTGCTTGCAATTACAGCTAATGTGTTTTTCTAGTTATTTTGATTGCTTTTAGCATTAATCTGTAATGGAAGACAGAACATATTGATTTGCTTGTTGAGAATTAATGTTTTTGAGTAAATCTTAACCAGGATTTGCATTTTCTTTCTATTAATTTTTATTTGCTTCTACACGCTTAAAATTTCAAAGAAATAACTTCCTCCCGGTTCCAAATGTGAAGGTGGAGTTTAACTTTCACCAATCATCAATTATGATGTTTTGTTTTATTTACCATTTGTATGCTTGAGTTGATGGATTGCCACGCTATTTTGGAAACCCTTAACTAAATAAATGATCTACTAGTGGCACAGAATGTTAGGAGAGACAAAGATATGCTATTTCGGAGAGTAAAGAAATGTTATAGCTTCCAAAATTGGTCTGCTACAAAATTAGCTGAAGAAAGAGCAGCAGAGACTTGTATTTGAATTGAGACTTTTTGGTGTCTTAATAAGAATGCTGGAAGTGAGTAAAGATTGATAAGGGAAAATGTGTGTCTTTTCTTCTCTAAACAAATCCACTCTCTGCTTCAATTTTTATTTATGTTTCGTGTGATAAAATGCTTTAAAACTGATTTCCATTAGCTTTCAGATTTATTTGTTCATTATTTTTTAATTTGTGTTCTCGTATAGTTAAGACTCAGAAAGAGGCCAAGCAGCTGGTAACAAGGGACTCAATATCTGCTACAAGAGCTAGAATACAAAAACTTCAAAAGAGTGTTCAAGTTCAAAGGGCCAGGAGGGATGAGCATGCAGCAATCATGTCCCAGCAATCTCTAGGTAATATTTTTTCCTGTTATTAGCTAATTGTTAATTGTTCGATTGTTAATTGTTCGTATCCTTTACTCCATTGCCATACTTACTCTCGTGAAAAATTGAATAGTGCATTTTCCTTAAATATTGTTTCATTAACTAACTTGATTAAGATGAGATTTCTGTCAGTTTGGGTTATGCCTGTGAAATTGATGGTTATATCGTGGTTCTAAACATGACTAGGGTTAGATCTTGGTTCTGATTGAGTTGGAAACGAAGGTTGGAAAGGTTGAGATTTGTAGGATGTGTTTTCACATTTTCCTGACATGTTAGGGCACTATGGGAACTTATGCAAACATCCATTAGGATGGGATCTGAACTGTACAATTCAACTATTGGTGGTTAGTTTGAATGCAATACCTGGACTGACTACATAACCATGGCTCATCTTTGATTGGAAGAGGAATCACCAAGTCTGAATTCATATTGTTGATGAATTTTGAGTTTGTACACCCTCAATTCTAGTATGCTGTGATATTTCTTATGTTTGTTTCTTTGTCAGTTGCCTTCGAAACCATATTTTAGTTTTGCTTATTGTTCTGTGCTCTCTGCCCTTTTCGCTTTGGCATTGTTTACAGCTTTGGCAACATCCAAAGAAACAGAACACCAAGACATCGACCATAAAAGGGAAATTCAAGAGGCAATGTTATGGTACAATATGGTTCTTGGCTTCAAAATTGAAGGTGGCAGGGGTAATCTATGCAATTGCATTTTTGAATAATCATTCTCTTTTATTCCTTTATGTAAATTCCGTACTTACAAATTCTTGATATGTTTAGGGGTAAAATTCACATTCAACAACATCAATTTGAAAAATCCATACGAGGAGTACTCTTTCACCATTCGCTATGAAAATGATATGTACACATGTAAGTAATGGATGCATTTGGATTTTAAATTAATTTCAAACCTCAACTCTACTGAGTCTTTGTCCGTTCCATTTCTGATATGGGCTAAACTTTTCATCATCTGTTGTTTGAATATATTCTTATTATATTTAAAGTTTTTTCTGCCTAATTTGCAGTGTTGGCTTGTGATCCACAATTGAATGACACCAAACAGTTGATCCATGAGTTGAATAAAACCAATGGCTTGTTCAAATTTGTCAGAAAATTGAGAGAGAAGTTTCAAGAAGCGGCACCACTTGGTAGAGTTTTACTTGTGTTCCTTTAACCTGTGTGCTTGGGATACTTTCTGGATAATGGGCACTTGCTTTCTCTATTGTGCATTATTTTCCATGGAATGGTTCATTATTTCGGCAAACATAAATGTTGGTTCCAGACATGGCTTGAATGTGACATGCTAGTTCCTCTTCTGGGACAACCACTAAAATGTGGAGAAGTTTGATGAATAGGCTTTCAGCTCGGCTGTTTACAAGCAATTTCAGTACCCCTAAACTAAACTATTGTATATTCAACCTTAATGCATTAGGATTCTTGCCTCAGTCCACAACTCTTCATCAAGAGACTACAATATCTGTGTCTGCTCCAGTTTTTAGTGACGTAAGTGAATCTCCATCAACGACAAGCCAAACTTCAGATGAACTAAAAAGAAATTCCAAGAGAAGTAAGCATGTAAGAGGAGGGAGACAGGGAATCATGTCTCCTGTATCTGTTCGCCGGTCCCCACGCTTTAAGGTAACTTGATTTTGATTGCATAGGAAGTTCAATGTATTTTTACCACCTCCAAATACCAACTGGATAATGCTTGTTTTTTTCTTGCAATTTAACTCTAGGCAATTAGTGGTGGATGATAATTGAAAAAAAAGAGGCTATAAATTGAATTTGAAATATGTAGACAACATGATGTAGCTAGTATTCCTCCTAGCATGTCGAGTTTGTCACTATCATTCCTTGAACTTTCTGCATTCTGAGATTACCAAGCAAGGCCTATAGGTTCTGTGTGGCAACTGTGTTATGGTTGTTCTCCAACATTCTTATCATGCTCTTGTGAAGCCTTTCTCTCTCCTTTTCATTCTCAAATAAAAGCATTCTTGCTCATTATGTATTTATTACAATTCCCCTTTTAGTTCTTTGATATTTGTGCTATACAACTTCCACTGATGTGGATTTTCTTGATCTGAAATTTATGTCAGGGTAAGAAATGAAGAAATGGAGGCAGTTTTTGTCACCTTCAGTTTGGTATGATTGCGTGCCCTTTTAACTTGCTTGTGTGAAGCTAGTCATTGTTTGTGACTAGGTTGCTTTCTTGCTTGATAGTCGATATGTGAATCAGGCCAATTTATCACATTAGTGGAAAATTAACTGAAAGGGAATGAAGACTCTCCAACAGAACGATTACTATTCATCTGACACGATGACCTCAACAAGGAGCCCAATTTAGCTGCTTTAGTGTATTATGTTGTACTTGTGATCTTACTCGATGACCGATGTAAAGGGCCAAACATGATTGTCCCTTTTGTTGATGTCTAATCTATGGATTTCGACCTATTAGAAGCACACTGTGTTTAGTTTTAGATATCATTTAATTCAATGTGATGCGCTGATGTTCTCTACAAACTCAGTATTCATAAGTTTTCGCATTTTATGCTTTTCCTGAACTGGTTTTCATAGCTATGATCTTATGATTGATCCCTTGCTCTCCTTCCCCTTCCCTAGACACAAAGTCTCATATACGAGAGGAGGGCAATCCAGCCGGTTAGAGGCTTTTCTCCCCATCTGGCTTGCCCGTTCAAGTCATCTCTTGTCCCTCCATTGAGATTTTTTTTTTTTTGCTTAAGGTAATAAGAACAAAATAGCTCACTTGTAAACTTATGCGAAGGAAATAATCCCTTTTATTAATGTCATAAATTGAACTAAATCTCATATCCTCTCCTCTATTATACAATGATGTGCCATCACTATCTCGTTATTTAAATATGTCAACTTTGAATTATCCTTTACTCTTTTTTTATTAGCTCCTACTCTTATAAAATCCCTTTCTTAAGTATATGTACATCCGATAGAATTTATAACTTGTAAATATACATGACTCCTAAATATGTACTCTCATCACTAGGAAGAGCATGCTATGCTGCTGGTAGATACAGATATCTCTGCATCAGTGCATGGGTTTGCATCCACAGTTTCTGTGCTTCAGATTCATCATTTGCCAGAGTAGAACATTTACTTTCATTACAGTCTGCGAAGTATTTGCCACTCACACCTTCTATTTGCTGACTCAAAGCAACATAACATGTGGTTGATGCACCCTGCATATCATAAAAGCACACTCGCTCACCTAACTTGAAGTCTCTGTGCCTGTCTGTATGTACATGAATCTTTTTGACAGGGGAAATGACAAGGGAGCGTTGACAAACCTGAGATGTTGATTTTAGTAACTTGGACGCAATGAAGTAAAGGGAATCTGCAGATAAGATTTTTATTACTTATATCAGATTGTTTTTCCTTTTCTTCCATGAAAATATTCTGGGAGGAAGATAAATGAAGCTACCTGTGAGAAAGCCCTTATAACTAGCTCTCAATATTCCAGTCTTCACAATGCCTGGATGTACCGCGTTGATAGTTACTCTTGCATTCCTTGCCTGCCAAAAAAATCAAAATTTACCTTGAGCTTTGGTGTCTAAAAGGGAAGAGAGAAGAAGTAAAGGGGCTGATCATGGGTGGCGTTTTACCCTGAGCTGTCTGGCTATTTCCTTGACATGCAATATATTAGCCAATTTGGATTGAGAATATGCACGTGTCCCATCATAGCTGCAAAATGAGAAAACCAAATCTCAGCCTTGATTTTTTCTTACATAGCAATAATTCCCTTCATAATCATGATTACTCCATTTGGGATTTTCCTTCAACTTGCTAATGACTGTTTAATCGATGCTGATTAGATTCTTGGTGGTTGTTATGTTATCATTAGTATCTCTTTTAGTCTAATCACGTATCATTTGGGAGGATGTAATTTTAGCATTTTCTTCATGTTACTGAAATTAAGGGAAGGAGAGGGATCTTACTTCTTCGGGCTTAGCATTTTCTGGAGGCAAAAGGCATCCCTCTTCACCCAGCTGTGAATTACAGACGAGAGATTTATTATTCTTCCTTGGATGCCTGTCTGCTCTGCTGTTTCTATCATTTTCTCTAACAGCAACTCTGTCATCAAATAATGCCCTGCAAAAGGTCTCAAGATCGGTCGGTCGGTCGGTAAAATTGGTAGTAAAAACTTGATTTTCCCACCACCTTGCTACATCTTTTTGATGTTTTAGGGCCCCAAATCATCATCTTAGAACTTCATAATTTCTTTTTTGTTTTCTATTATTGATAATCTCAAATCCGTTAGTATGCTAATCAAGATGAAATCCCTTCTAATTAACAATCTTGATTCTTGACTCTTAACAACTAGCTATGAGTGTAGAAATGGGGCCCCAAATAAAAAATACTACCACACTCGAACACTGTTAGGGCCTATAGAGAGGAAGGCCCATTGTCTACATCTTCCTCTAAACATCTTGATAACACTAATTAGACCCGCAATCAAGGTTGACAAACCACTTTTACTTTTTTTTTGGTTATTAATTACTATTATTTTATTATTTAGTGGCCTAACAAGGAGGTATTATCATAACCATAAAGTTAAGCATAATAGTTAGCCGTGTCTTTTCTGCTTTTTCATTATTTCAAAGTAATCATGATTTTCCCCATTTTTATTTTTGATTCTCATGATTTTCCCCACAACACTTGAGATTGTCAGATAAGTTTGGATATGTTTTTTTTTGTTTTTAAAAAGAAAGATACCTGCAATATCATAATTATAGAAAGAAGAAGAACCAGTAAGAGATTCAGTGTTTACCCAAGTAATTCGTAGCAAATGTCATTTCGATTTTGTCCTCAGAGAACTCCAATTTCTGAGAGTATATGCCAGCATTATTTCTGCAATTAAAGTGATCATACTCTTAGCAACTATTTTCCAAGATTTCGTGCGTGTTCATGAAAATACTGCTGGTCACAAAAACACAAGAGAAAGAATATTTAATTGACACACACACACACACTCACATGAGGATGTTAAGGGGTAGTCCAAGAGCAAGAAAACCAGAACAAAATCTCTTTACAGAAACAAACGAACTCATATCAGTCTCAAATATTATTATCTCTGCATTTGGACTCTCTTTTTGTATCACTTCCTTTACTCCAGCTGCCTTTTTCAAGTCCCTTGCAGGAATCACTATTCTCATACCCTTTTTAGCTAGTGCTCTTGCTGTTTCCACTCCAATACCTGATGTAGCCCCTTTAATGAAAAAATGAAAAACAAAAAAAATACTCAGCAAACGAGTGGTATAAATTCAAAAATACTTGGTGAAGTCAAAACATTACAGATAATTAATTAGAGCGGGAATAATATATAGAAGAATGTTTTTAATCTTAATATAGTGCTATTTACTAGGGTATTTTAAAATTTATTTGTGTAATAAAAAAACGTATCACAAGATTCACAACATTCTTCTATATATTATCACACATATATATAAATTTGTGCAAGTTGAGAATAAATAATAAATGCATGGGGATTCATGGATATGCTTTTTGAATAAGATCGAAGGAAGATCAGTTTAATAAAAAAAAGCAGGTGAAGAACGATGAAAGTATATAAAACAAGGGCATGATTCATGGCTGAGAAAGAAGTGAACAAGTATGAACCAATCAGAGAATATATAGATAAAAATCACTCAAAAGAGCCAAAACCCTATCTCGCAATAGCCAGAAAGGGGCACTGGTTAAATAACCTTTGTAGAATATACTGATTGTTGGGAGGATAATACAAAAACTATACGCTCTTAACTTCAGATCAACTACTCATTTTCTGCAGCACACACAAAAAGGGATATGAAAACCATTGCCAGAAACTATAGGAAAATACGGAAGAGATCAATATGTTGAAGGAAAAGAAAACGAAATGGTAGCTGATGGCGCGAGACATGGAGTGATGAACCATTTGGTCAAATCTTAATTTGGAAGTAGAGAACGTGGGAGAAAAGAATTGAAGGTAAAATTAACCCTTGTAACTCACTGCACTCTGAAATAGGAAAAAAAAAAAGGAGAAAAAGGAAGCAAAGAAGTTGATAATGTCTTGAGGAAGAAGGGAAAGGGTAGCAAGGAAGATGAAGGAGGAGGAAATCTCACAATCTCAAAGGCTAAAACTCCTCGAAGAAAATGAAAAGTAAAAGGGAACAAACCTTTTTCATCCATGCTTATTCAGGAAAAAGGTGGTGAAAAGATGAAATATAATTCCCCATATCAAAACAAATTAATAAACTTGTGTATATATCTTGGTGCTTAAAGATAAAACCCGGAAACTAACCAGTGATGATGGCAGTTAAACGGGGAGGGACAAAGCAAGCAGAATCTTGAATAACTTGCTCAGCAGTTGAATTTGAGCCATAACCACTTGGGCCTGCAATGCCCGCTAGATATCTCCATGTTTCCTTCATGGGGCTGGTGCCTTTGAATCTTGGAGAGCAAGAGAAGCAGTTTAGCCTAGAGACCACACAACTCTCTCTCTCTCCCTATATATATATATATAGAAAGACGACTCTTGCTAAAGATACGCAAGAAGAAGGGATTTTCTGGTGATCAAAGGATTATTTCAAGCTGGTGGTCATGTCCAAGCAACACCTGACATGTGTCACAATGGCAGAACTCTACTGCACTACATCATTGAAATAATTGGTTGAGACAGGCTACAAAGGATGGTCAATGGGGTAGGAGATGTTTTAAGCTTTGTGGATGCAGTACCATTATTTTGTCCCTTTCTTCTTCCTCATAATTAATGGAGAAGCATTGTGCTTGTCGAAATGTACCATTATCATGTGTCTTGTTATTGTTATTTCCATTCTCACTACTGTCTTTCCTTGCCGCTGGGTGCTTCCGCCATCTATTATTTCCCTACAGGATTTCTAATGTCAATTTATGAGGACATTTGTTACATCAGAGCATGAAAATTCACTCAAACTGGTGAAAATTGACTTCCTTGGAAACAGTTTTGGAGTACTGTACGTTTCGCTTGCTTTAATTTTGTTGGTTGGATCTGACACAGCTCACAATTAGTCTATCATACATGACTTTTTTGTTAAGAAATTAATCATGTCTTGATCAGACATTAGCGTACCTTAATTCCCATATCAAGGGACAAGACATGTTGCTTGATGCAAGGAAAATTGACAGTCAAAAAAATTAATGATGGTAAACATTGTGAAAGATTTATGAAGGCACAGTTCCAAGTACATATTGGATTAAAAAAGTTGCGTTTAATCTAGGTTTCTTGCAAATGATTCCCCCCCCCCCCTCTCTCGTTACATTTTACCAATGATTAATTAGTCATGAAGGTCTAAAAAAACCTGCAACGTAGGATTCAGAATTTGTTCTGCTTCCATAGAATTCAGATTTCTCTTCCTTCGCTTAAGCTACTTGCTTTCCGAAAGCAGCAAATCGACCCGCCACCTAGTGAGAGAGACGCTGCTGGGACTGGCCACCGATCGTTCTAGCAGCAGTGACTGGTACTTGTATAAAATTTATTCACTGAGAGATCAAATGGCAAATATTCCATGGAGAGATAGGCTGTGCTACCGCGCATTCCATCATATTACTTTCAAATCAATTCAAACTTGTATTATTACTTACCCAACAAAATCGATGTGCATGTAGTATTCACACGTGTGCATCTGGAAAATGAAAACCGAGTGATAATTGCATGCAATATTGAGAAATATATTGGGTTTTATCTGGTGAGAAAAGGGCTAAGGATTTCAGACAAGACTGCTTTTTCCTGTGCAAGGCCGTGTCATTCACTTTTCCTTTTGGTCTCCACGGCCAATTTTTTCAATCCATCACTCTGAGAGAATGATAGCCGTTGTTGGAGGATTGATGGACTAAAAGAGAGCATTGAGGTTGACTCCTCAACAATGGAGTTGTGAACTTGCTATGCACTGGGGACCCAGTGGTTCCCCAAGCTGCTTACACCTCTCATCAAATTGCAACAACATAGTGAAGCACTTCTGTTGTAGTTTCACATGTGATCTTGCCTCCCTTTGGGTTCATTCTCTCATTCATGGCATGCTCACAAAAAAGTGTAAAGTAATAAAGGTTTGATTGGAAGGCCCTTTTACTAGCCATAAATGCTTGTTGGAAACAAAAGGGAATTTCCCATTATTCAAAAGCTAAAGAGGGTAGCTTCTTGTGCCAAAAATCTAGGGCAAAGATTATGCATTTAAACAACCTTTTTTTCCCTTTTCTTTTCTTGAAGTTTTGCTTGCTCCTACATATTAAGAGTGAAGTGTCCCATGAATGAATAAGACTTGAATTCCTTTTCTAGTAACTTCAAAATTAATCCTACATCAAATTCACGAGACAAAAGGGGAGTTTGGTGATGGATATCATTGTTCAGAGGCACGCAGAGGAGGTTTATATCCTCTCCTAAAAGAAATTTAAATTCGAAACTCTCCTTTACAGAAAAAAAAAAAAAACCCATTTCCGTGTACTTCCAAATAAAGTGTCTGGGCATAAGATCCGAGCATTTAATAACACTTATGGAAGGATATGGAAGGAAGGAGAAGTCAACTGAGCAAAAATAAATTAAATAAAAAGTGAGAATATCCGAGAAAACATTCTCATTGAAAAATTGAATCAAACAACCGGACCAAATTCTCAACCCACCGCTTTCTTATCGTATCTGCTTTTATCAGTTGAAAAATAGTTTTAGTCTTGATGAACGCTATCAAATCTCCAACAACTCCACCGAATCGCCATTTGAGAACCCAAGCAAGTCCATTAGCCACCTAACCAAAGATCTCCCATTTCTTTTCTATCGATATATATGATCCCAAGAACACCTTTTTAGTTTTTAATTCTCTGCCAAGCACTAATATTAAATTAAAAGAAGAAAGAACGTTGTATCTACTATATACCACAAGTTATCTAGGGCTAAAATTAACAATATTGCGAGAAAATCTCCCCCAAATTAAAGAATTTATAAGGGACCAATCGTTGCCTCCATGTATAAAAGTTTCCTACCTGAATTGATGCACCTCAACAATGCAAATTAAGCATAAACCATTGCCGACAAACCCTAAGAATCTCTCACATCACTTTGCCAACCCACCTTTTGTCATCCATGTAGATCAAGTTTACTTGAAAGAAAATCATGTATCATTTCCTATGAGTGCTAGCCACACGTATGTGCCATAAGCCAATCATGGGATGCCATATGGCCCCATGGAGGCGCGCCATAAGCCTTAAGATGGAGCCAATCATGGGATGACATATGGCCCCATGGAGGTGCGCCTTAAGCCTTAAGATGGAGCCAATCACGGGAGCGAGTGGGACATGGCCACATCTAGTGTTTGCCTTTTGTTATACCTAAAGCATAGATTACTGGATTAGCTAGCCATATATTATTGACATGATGATCGATGCCAAGTACTAAATAACAATAGATCGTCTTGTTCTTGCTTGCTTTAGTTCCTTGTATGAGAAGATTTGCAGAAAAGGTTGTTTGTCTTCATCTTGGTAACTATATCTAACCTAAAAGACACGAGCGGCTTGCCAGATTTTATATCAAAGTTGGGAAAAAAAACGAATATTGAATTGGAAATCGAGATTTGACTAAGAATACGCACGCATATGTGTGTGTGTGTCTGTATTTTAATCTCTAAAAAAATCCTTCGTAATTAAGTGATGATTAAATATTTGAACTAGTTAAGAGAAATCCATGTGACGGAAAAGGAATATAAGCAAAAAAATTTATTCAGACAGTATAATGTGTTTGCCATTCTAGGTGAGTGGATGACAATATGGGCTGAGCATAGTCTTCTTGGTTGAATATAGAGCTTTAAATCATAGTTTTCAAAGCTGAAATGATGAATTATTTGCTCCAAAGTTTCACATTTGGATCTTAATCGATCTTGAGATATGATCAGATGACAAAATTAATTATACTTGATTGATCAGAAGTCTCTTCCTTTTAAAAGAAAGTCTCGGCCTTCTATATGCTCCAAGTCTAGAATGGTCCTTTCTTGTCCTAAATCTAACAGCATGCGTACTTTTTTGACATTTGGATTTCGGGGCTTCACAACTTTCATTTACAAAGAAATTATCAGAAGAAACACTGAATTATCGTGTTTGAGACAAAAGAAACACTAGATTATGAGCATGATCCATTGTTAAATCAGGAGTTGACATTCGATTAATTAAAAAAAAACAATGTCAAGCAATGCCAATGATACTGAGGAATATTAGAATGATCCATTGTTGAAATCCGTTTTGATTATGCTTTTTGATAAGCAATACATAGTGGCCAAAGGAGGCTGAGAGTCCAAAAGGTAGTTTACATAGCCAGAGCAGCAACAGCCATATAAGCAATACAACCTGCAACAATATTAATGAGCAGAAACTTCCAAGGTCAGCCATGGAGTTAGCTTCCCGGAGGGTGTGGGAGAAGGAGACATTGCCCAGACCTGAAGAAGACCTGGAAACCAGAACAACAAACTCATGAAACTTCCAAGGTCTGGAGCGGGGATTGTTCAACCAACTCACCACAGAAGCAGAGTCTGATTCTACCAAGAAATCGAGCCCCACAAAATCCTTGTTTGATGAAGACAGTTCCATTGCTTTGACGACTGCCAGTAGCTCAGCTTCATTCGAGTCCTTGTTACCCACTGAACAAGAGAAGATACCTCTTAACAATCCCTAGATGATCCCTTAACACACCACCAATACCTGCAGGCCCTGGTTTTCTCTTAGAAGAACCATCAACATTCCATTTCAGTGTTTGCTCGTCAGGGGGGTTCCATATATAACAATGGAGCTCGATTGTTTTTGCCATTCGTCCAATGCACAAGACCTTAATATGATAGCCATAAATCTGATGCAGAGTGAGAGAAATCTGAGTATATCGCTCTCAACCATGAACATAGCCTTGTCAATATCAACAAGAAAATAGTATCATAGTCAGGAAACATTTGAAATTTGCATTTTGTGTACCATAATCCATAATAATCAAAGCTCTGGTTTGTTGGTTTACTTGGTTCAAACTTCAAAACCTTTCCGAAAGAAAGTGGATCAAATTGTTGCTGTCAATTAGAAGCCTGTCTCTTCCTTTCAAAGTAGCTGATTGAGACTTTCCAATGCACCGATGCTATAAAATAAATTTGAAACGTTTTTTTTTTTTTGGATAAGATCTGAATTGCCTGTAAGAGAAAATAAAAAAGTGGCATGCGTGCTTATTTTTTGTTGTAAATCCAATTATTGGCTTTGTGTGTGTGTCGAAATGCTTGTTTGCCCTTTACTCCTTTTATCCACAAGATTCTATGTTTTTGTATTCACAGCCCATTGGTTTTTCAGGCATGCTTTCATTGAAAAGATCTTGCGGACAAGATAGCAGCAAAGTTGCAGGACACTTTGTTTATAGGAGCCGAGTTGCAAGGAAAGAGAAAGAAAGGCGATCTCTGCCCTTGCAAGATATGAAAAGCTACTGTTAAGACCAACCGAGTTGTTTCCCCCATTGAAATTGCAGGACACTTTGTTTATGTCATTTTGCTGAATAGTCTGGAATCATTTTATTTGTTTCTGTTTTGCATAATCATATATGATCAAAGGAAGCTCATTGCATTTTTTTTTAAAAAATTGAAAATTAATACGAAAATTTCATGAGCAATTATGTTGGCAATTTCTAATGTGTCAAATTGCTAATAGAATTTGTCATGACCTGAATCCTGATCCACAACCGTCAATGTAAGAGCGGTGAGTTTTGCCATATTACAATTCACAAGTTTCAATTTTTTTTCTTTATGCAATCAAAATTAGAATCAAACAATCACACAAATCAACACCAATATTTTTACGTGAAAAACCTGATGTGAGAAAAATTACGGGACCATAATCTACCTAAAAACTTCCACTATCAACAAATAATGGGTTCACAATTGTTCTTTCTCAGATTTAATTAAGGGCTACAACATACATATTATCAAGAATAATCTATTCTTGGAATACAACAAGATTAAGGGAGAAATATTTGAGAAAAACTCACAATACTGACAGCCCCGATTTTTGACAAAACGACTAGCTTATACGCCACCAATCTTCGATCCAACCGTTATTAATGAAGAGTAATGTGTGTAGAAGCTGCTGTCAAAATCTCAACCCGATCTAATGGTTAACAGGCTAGAAAACAAAGAATGAAGACATAACATTCAGCTTCCTCCTTTTCTCTTCTTTCTCTCATGTTCTCTGTTCTGTATTGTTCTAATTAATTGTTGCCACTACAGCGGCATGCCTATTTTAATTTTAAAGAGGCAAGCCATGTTGTCTCTTGACAATTAATGTGGACCCCTTTATTATATGGTGCGGGACCACATACAATAATAAGGACATCTTATCTACACTAAATCTCAGAACGAATATATCAAAAGAATAAGTTATTTAAAAATACTCAATATTTCATAATCTTTCAAAATATTATATTATTCAAAACAAATGAAACGAAATAATAGTTCAAAACTTCTAATTAGTAATTAAAATAAAAAAAATCATAATACTTATTATATTGTCAAAATCCAAACTTAATTAAAACATGATAATAGTAAAGCGTTTAAAACATTGAATCAAACTTAAAAAAAAAATCTCGCGAAACAAGTAAGGCATACCAACCAAAACACAATATAAAAAAAAGTCAAGTTTTGTAAATGCAACATTTATATATTGTTATGTTTTTTAATTTTGATTTTTTATATATTACATTTTAGATTACAAGTACAAACTCTGCTATTTTACTAATATGTTTTTGCGGATATGTTATGATGTCAAAATTTTAATTTTTCTATGCTAATAGCCCAAAATAGTAAAATATGATGCATTGTACGAATTGAATTAAGCCATTGATTCGAAATCGATTTCATCTTAAGAAGATTATTGATCTTCCAACCAATGAAGATAAGATATATGGAAAAGAAGATTCCATCAACATTTCAAGAAAGAAGTTAAAAAAATATATAGCATCAAACAGATGGTGAACCCTCCAAAATACTCCCAGCATGAACAACAGCCATGCACAAAGCTGCTAAAACTGTTGTTTCTAAGCCCCCAAATCCGGCTTACGGAGACGAGCGTTCCTTTGCGGCTGTGCTTCCGATGACTCACAAAATTATATCAGTGACTTATGCGCCATCATCACACGACAGAAAGTGGCTGGTTCGCAGTCTTATTGGAACAACTAATGAGGGGTAGACCACGCAAACACTGGGCAATTTATCTTAACATCAATGGAAGGCGTGGTTGGTTTTCGTTTCTTGGGCGCCACGAAAGCAATCATCACTTTCAACAGCCACGACATCATGCAGAAAGGGATAGAAGCATGAATCACGCCATGGAAATCTATTTTCAGTGACATTAAACCCTAGGTTAGAGAGGATAAAGCAGACGATAGGTTTGCATGGGTTATCATTCTTGGAGTCCTACTAATATGGCCTGGAACAATGAGAATGTATTAAAAATATCTTAGCTCGTCAAGGCAGGATTCTTGATTTCGCTTCACTGAGATCTGGTTTGGGTTACTATGCTGGGATTCAAGTTCTTATTGGAACCACAAATTTAGAGCAAATAAATGAATCTGTTAATTAAACTCTTTATAGGTAACTATTGTGCCGTTGTCCTCATCAAGGAAACTAAGCCTGATCTTACCCCTGCTGTCCAATCCCTTAAACTTTCTTCAGTACCTCGGATACAGATGAACCCTGAGTTTGATCGTAAGGACTGTCAAGTGGGTAATATACTCGTTGAACTTGAATATATATATATATATATATATATATTTTTGATAGTATGTTAATGGTTATTTTTTGTTTGGAAATGTTTTAAAATAAGAATTATTTTTGATAGCAATACATCAAAATAATTAAAAACACTAAAATAATATTAATTTAAATTTAAAATAAAAAAAATAAAAAAAATTAGCAATCAAAATCTGCTAAATGAAAAAGAGAGCTGGGCTGGATAAATCAGAAGATTTGGAAGCGCATTTTATTTCAGGAGAGTCCATGGATAAGCTGGATGTTTGGGAACCACTATTAGAGAATGATGAGGCCCATGCTGATATGGTGGATAATGTACCAGAAACTTTGGAATGTCCCTGTGGCCCATATGCTGGAAACCATAAGCAATCCTTCGCTTCTTTTATTTCCCCCATAGCTGACCCGTATGAGCTCCAAGAAATGGAAGCAAATCAGAAAAGGCTGCATAGAGGAAGACAGTACAGCAGATTCGGGGATTCAGATGGGGGATGCCCGTTTTTTCAAAAGGGAAGACAATATAGAAGATGCAGATCAAACAGAGGAGCTTAGACTTATGATCTATGCTGGGAGGCTTTATATATTGGTGGAGGAGCGAACCTAAATAGCTTCATGGGAGATATTAGTACTCAGATAACAAGGGAGAAAGAGGATTGGCGAGCTGCTCAATAGGTTGCCCCTTTGCTTTGATCAATTAGTTATTTCCTCATTTTTTATAAATTATTTGTCTTGGAATATTAGAGGTTTGGGTTCTTCGGGGAAAAGGAATGCTTTGTCAAAGTCTCTTTTGCATCATAAGATTGATTGTTGCTTATTGTTAAAAACAAAATTGGAAAATTGTACTGATGCTATGGTGTACAGAATCTGAAATCATTTAGATATCAAATGAGCTGCTATTGACTCTGTAGGGCGTTCGGGTGGTTTACTGGCTAAGTGGGATGACTCCAAGTTCAGAGTCACCTTGGTTGATTATGGCAATGGGTGGATTGCTCTTAGCGGAGAAAATGTCTACACCAGATTCAGATTTTTTTGTTAGCGTCGCAACTTAGATTATGGAACACTAGCACCTACGGGAATCAAGAGAAGAAACTGAAGGATATTCAGGTTACCATTGCAGACCCCGTTAGGAGAGGTCAGTAAAATTGTGGAGAGTATTTGGCGTCGGAAATCTCGTCAACAATGGTGTAGTCTCAGTGATCAGAATACCAAGTTTTTCCACTTAATGGCTAACAGACGGGGCCGTGAAAAGTTCATCATGGAGGCTCTTCATGCAAACAGGATTCACAGAACGCCAAGTGAGATAAAATCAGCAGCTACCTCTTATTTCACCAATTTATGTAGCAGACCAAATATACATGAGAAGAGCAGTTATAAGGGATATGGGCTTCGGGAGGTTGAGTACGGGTCAGTCAGCCTTTTTAGAGAGACCAATTACTCTTGATGAAGTTCATGAGGCGGTTTGGGATCGTGACAGGGCAAACTCACCGGGGCCGGATGGTTTCAACTTCAGATTTTACAGGAAAGTCCGGCACCTTATCTGTCACGATTTGTTTTCTCTGGTAAATGAATTTTTCAGGACAGAACGAATGCCAAGAGGGGTTAATTCACATGTAGCTCTGATTGCTAAGAAACTGAAAGCAACTACTTCCTCGGACTATAGACCGATCAGTGATGACCAAACAGCCTTCATTGCCGGAAGACAAATTGTAGAAGGTTATATGATAGCAAACGAGGTGATTCATTCTCTTAAATTAATCATCAGGCCACTCATGCATGATTTTTAAGGCGGATTTCCACAAGGCATTTGACTCTCTTCTCTGGGAATACCTTGTGGATATTATGGGTTTTATGGGGTTCAGTGAGAAGTGGAGGAGCCTCATCTACTAGTGCTTTTCAACCTCAAAACTCTCTGTCCTTATCAATGGTTCTCCAACTCAAGAATTTGGTGTGCAGTGCGGGTTACTTTAAAATAAAACTCTCTGTCCTCATCTATGAGATTTTTTAGTAGATTTGATATATTTGCATTTTTATTCTCAGCGTTTGTTGCATCTAGTATTTTTAAAAGGATTTTTTTTAAAATTAAATTAAACTAATCATGTGAATGTAAGAATGAAATACTTGCTTTATGGTGTTTTGTTTTGTATACTTTCCGAGTTATTATTCTTTCAACACGTGTAACCTTTTTTATTTACCAAATTCTTAGATTCTTTTACTCATTTTAAAGCATTGCTATTGCATGATCATCCTTTTATATCTGGGTAAAAAATTAAATCGGCCGTAGCGTATTGCGATCTTTTTATCTAGTATAAATTAAAAAGATAGTTTTTATCCATCAATTCATAAAACACTATTTATTTTAATATATATTTTTTTAATTTTAAATTTTAATATTTAGTTTATTAGATATTAAGCTTCATAATTTATTATGGTTTATTTTATACGTAGTTAACTCGGTCTTATAACTTGCGTCACACGTTTGGCAAGTTGATTCGGTTGACTCGAGTTTTTTTATTGTATTTTTTAATTGATAATTTTTTTTCCTATTATATCCTTTAATATTGAGTTGATTGAGAATTAGGATTCATGATTTATTTTGGTTTGATTTCTTTAAAATTATCTTAGTTTCATGAATCGAATCGAGAGTTTAGCGGGATAAACATAGTTGACAAAAGTTTTTTTTTTTGTTTTTTTAATTAATATTTTTTCTATTTTATCATTTAGCAGTGAGTTAATTACGAATTAGATTTTATGATTTATTTTGGTTGATATATGAGATTATCCTGGTTTTATGACTCTAGTCATGTGTTTTGCGAATTAACCTGAGTAAACTTAGGTCGTTTTATTATGTTCTATTTTTAGATTGAGTTTTTTTTCTTCCTTTTCAACCTTAACAATGAGTTTATTAAAAATTAAGTTTCAATTTATTTTGATATGTTTTTTGTGGAGTTATTATAGTTCATGATATTAGTTGCAGGTTTGAAAAATTGATTCTGGTTGACTCAGGTCAATTTTTTTTTTATTTTCTATGAAATTATCTTGGTTTCATGACCTGAGTCACGGGTTGGTAGGTTAACTCAGGCTAATTGTTTTTGTTATTTTTTAATTAATTTTTTTCAATTTTATTCTTTTACATTGGATTGATTGAGAATTTAGCTTAATAATTTATTTTAATTTATTTTATATGATATTATCATGTTCTCATGATCCAAATTTTGAATTTAGCATGTTAACTTTGATTTATCTAAATCGATCTAATAAATTGCTGTTTTAATAAAAAAAAAATTTAAAAATATTCATTTTTTTCCTAATCAAATCATGTGCTTACAAGTTATATGTAAAGGTTACCTTTTAAGTCTGTCAAATCAATTACAGCATAACAAATCAACTTTCAATCTCGACACTTGGAACTGAAAAGGAAAATCAAGATTGTGGCTCTGGGAAGAAAATGAATAACCACAAAATATGGTTTTTGTAGCTGATGAATTTAATGAATCCTGCAAGGGAATCTTCACAAACTTATACTATCATATATTTATTTTGAATTGTACTCGTTAAGGAATGTTAAATTCAGCTTGATTGCTTACGTCCAGAGATTGGTGCGCCACTTAACTGTCTATCTAACAATTCAAGTCGTCATCAATTCAGGTATTAACAAATGCTTAAATCATGTCTAGAGGGAAATATGCTATTGGGGCATGCATTTTTATGAAGTTACAAAAAGAGATTGCTTTAGCGTTAGGAAACTCTAAATATCAGGGTATAGTGTTTGTATAAATTAAGAGTTGCCGCAGGACAGAATTTAATTTCTTTCTTACAAGAGTTTAATAACGGGTTAGGGCTTTGAAAATTGGGGATTTAAGGGTTTAGATTAAAGAGTAAAGGGATTTGAAATTTGAGGTAGCTAAAGATGAATGAAGGGTAGTTACTAGATTCATACTAGCTGATTTTCTAGGGAGAAAACCAAAGCATCACATCTAGGGTTCTTAGGAAGCACACCTGATATAGATTGCAATATGCAACCTTGTAGCATAAATGGTGGATATTTTATTCATGAACTCTTCTTTTCTGATCCATTAGGCATTACGAGCATGGATTTTTCTAATCCGACAAGGACTGATCCCTCCTACAGAAAATATAACGCTAGCAGTGGATCAAGACATGCTAAAATCTCTGTAATGCTATCAGGTTGACAGAGTTCCATGAAATAAGGAAGATGAAATCAAGTTATTTTTCCTGAAACTGGAGAAAAACCTGGATAGCGAAGATTTTTAGTTACTGCTACTCTAATCAAAGCTTGTTAAACATGGCTGAGATACATACAGAACAGGCGAATCATTTCTTCGCAACTTTAGGCTTTAGCTTCAATTCAAACCTAGCATGCGCACAGCTGTTAATTTAGTTTACAAATCTACTTTTATGTATTTCTAAGCCAAGTGATTGTTTCTAATATTACCATGTTCAAAGCCATAGCTTAACTAACACCGGGATCCTATGTTCTAAGTTCAAGCTGCTCAATCATTGTCTCCATCGGGTTTCTATCATTAATTTTTGGTCCATTTCTTTTTTTTATTATTATTATTAAGAATTATAGTAATGATAATGATTTCAAGTGTTTTTTTATTTAGAAATATATTAAAATAAAATTTTTTTATTTTTAAAAAATTAATTTTAACATCATCACATTAAAACAAAATAATAATAATAAAAAATTTTATTTTAAATAAAATTTCCAAACACTCCCAAATCATCCACAAGTACTTTTTTTTACTAAATTCAATAGTCCATGATCTTGTCTTGTAGAGGAGCATAGAATTTCAAGCTCCGTTGTACACGTGTGAAAGCACAAGAAGCTAGATGGTTTGAACAGGCACTCCATTCGTCCAACAAGCAATTAGTCACCCATTAATTTCCTCTTTTGGCACAATTAGTCATTCAATTCGAAAGTGACAATTACAGAAGACCGAAGCCAAAGGAAGTTTAACGTAAGAAACGAGAAGATTGTTAGTAATATAACTTAATAAAAAGACAAAATTAGTCTTGGTCTCTGATTTATTTAATTAGACTACTAGATAACCATTAAACTTTTAATTTTTTTTGATTTGATCTCTGGTTTCACCAATTTCAGTCCCCAAAATCGTGCACCTTTTGCAAGTTGTTTCTTGGTTTACAAATTATTTAATTAAGTTCCTAATTGCTCATCAAATTTTAAATTTTATGCAATTAAATCCCTGATTTAACTAATTAAACTTTTCAAAGTTCAATTTCAGTACCCAAACTTCAATTTGTTTTAATTAACATCCAAATTGACTCCAAAAACTGATTTTTTTTATGATTAAGTCCTCAATAAATTTAATTAAACTTTCAAAAATCAAATTAAGTCCTTATACATCCAAATAAAGTATTTTTACTAATGAAATCCTTTGTCAATCAAATGAGGTCGCTAATTTTGCAGATCGTGGACATTTTAATTTACTAACTTTTACTTGATATTTTGATCTTTCACCAACAAACTTGAATGGTACTTTTTAGTTTTTTTTTCATGTATATTCTTTTGTGTGTGTGTGTATTTTGGTTTTAAAAAATGGGTAGCAACACTATTTAACTAAGGTTTTTTTTTTTTGGTTTTTTTTGGATTTTTTTTTAATTTTACTTTTCAATATTGAGTTGTTTAATAATCTGAGTAAACTCAGTTAAAATTCTTTTTATCTTTTTTTAGTTGTTATTTTTTTACCAATTTATTTATTGTTATATATTTTTTAATCATATTATTTAAATTATCAATTTAACCATTAATAATAACTTGTTCTCAGGACTTCGTTTCCATAGCATTCTTTTTTTATGTTGTTAAATTCTACCCAAACCCGGCAAAACGCATATCACAAATGTGGTCACCACTAAGAAACTATGAAGTGAAACAATTAAACTTGTGACCGCATATTATTGGCCAAATAATTTATTGAATTACTAGTATTGACTTAAATAAACAAACAACGCTGACTGACAAGGTTTGAATGATTATTTCAAAATCCATGTTTTGAAACAAGCCAAGTAGAATGCCCAATGTGGTTAAGTAGTTATTATATTAATTGATGTGTTCGTTTCCTTCAAGCTCTGAAATCACGGTTGGGCATGAAAAGTTATCTTCATCTTGAAAATCAAAGAGGGACGGACAAGAACAGGATCGGTACAGATTCGTCCCTGTTCTATCAAAGACTTCTTAGCAAATCAAAGAACGCGATTCCTTGTTATTTATTGCCTGGTCGCTTTCCAAAACCCCAAAGTCAATACGTAGTCGCTGGAGGAGTACATCTTGTTCCCTTCATCTCTTTCCATTGGCAGCTGTCGCCTAGCAACCCTTTTTGAATTCCATGGCGTCTGACTTCCTTTCGTTTTGTGAGGAGGCACCGTAGAATAGGACCAAAATGGGACTCGGCGGAGGTATAAACCTCCAAGTTCCAAACCTTGCTTTTTCTTTGCTACAAAGAGCCATTGGGTGGCGCTAATTCTGCGCAATCGCCAAGGTCATAGACTCTGGCGTGAAGTAATAAATTCACACGAATTTCTATAATGCTCGTTGAAGCATAAACCATGGTGAACAAATACGTGATCTCATGTGTAGAAAATAGGTGGGTCAATAATAATGGTAGATCGTTTCAGCTATGATAAAATATTGATGCGAAAATCTTGATGGACACATGATAGATCACATATATAAAAATGAGTCGGTCAATAACGATGATAGATCATTTAGCTATGATAGAATATTATTGATGCATGAATCTTGGTGTACACGAGAATGGTCAAGTGAAAGATTAGGTTAATTAATCGATCGGCCAAGACCTATGGGCATGTTCCATGAGAGAGGCCAAATCGGTGCTCAAATCAGTAAGTTTCTAATAAATGATAGTAGATAAGAGTAGTAATTAAAACAAAGAGTATATATGAACTTTCTTACTTGGAGCTACCTCAAATGCCTCAAATCGTTTAAATATCAAAGTAGCCTTTGGTAATTTTATGTATTTAAACTATAATAATGTCAATATTGAGACACACCAGTGTCTGTCAGACAGTTGGATTTGACCGCATATACTTAACCATTCTAATCAAACATGATGACTTTGGTATTTACAGGAACTAAGAACCAAGCATACTCGTTCTTGCACTGTAAAAGAAACGTCAGCCTCCAAAATCCACTCTTCATGGATTTTATTTATTTATTATTATTAACTGAATAATTAGACCATTTTATATATACCTCAATTAATTTTATAAATTTTAAAATTAACGATTATAAGCATCTCTAAAATTTATATACAAATCTGGATTCTATCTTGTTCAGCTACAACTCTCATGATAGTGTTCTTCACGGGCTTCTTTCTTTGCCTGGTCAATGTATACTCTTGCTTCGCTTACATGCAAAGAGCCACCAGCTGGTGACCAGAAGTACTAGGAAAAGGCACACCAAAGGAATAAGCTATTTCTTTCCTGCACAAAGGAAAACTAGGAGCATCCCACCGTGTTTCCCTTTTTCTCTCATAGACAAGAAGATGGAGATAGAAGGGCAAGCCACTGTAAAGGAATCTCAGCCTCCAAAATTCGCTCTTCCAGTGGATTCAGAACACAAGGCAACTGAGTTCCGGTTGTTCTCAGTAGCTGCCCCTCACATGCGGGCATTCCATCTTTCTTGGGTTTCTTTCTTTGCCTGTTTTGTCTCTGCTTTTGCTGCTCCACCCCTTCTTCCTATCATACGTGACAACCTCAACCTCACTGCCTCTGACATTGGTAATGCGGGCATTGCATCAGTGTCAGGTGCAGTTTTTGCTCGAGTTGCTATGGGGACTGCCTGTGACCTTTTTGGACCCCGTCTAGCCTCTGCCTCATTGATCCTCCTCACTGCACCTGCAGTTTACTTCACTTCCATCGCCTCATCTTCTACTTCTTTTCTCCTGGTGCGTTTTTTCACTGGCTTCTCTCTGGCCACTTTTGTCTCCACTCAATTCTGGATGAGCTCTATGTTTTCAGCCCCGGTAGTTGGAACGGCTAATGGCGTTGCAGGAGGTTGGGGCAACCTTGGCGGTGGGGCGACGCAACTAATCATGCCCCTTGTGTTTGGCCTCATCCGTGACATTGGAGCCATCAAATTTACAGCTTGGAGAATTGCGTTTTTCATTCCTGCCCTGTTTCAGACACTATCGGCATTTGCAGTATTGATCTTTGGCAAGGACTTGCCGGACGGAAACTTTAGGCGGCTGCAGAAAGCAGGGGATAAAACAAAAGATAAATTCTCGAATGTCTTCTATCATGGAATCAAAAATTACAGAGGGTGGATCCTGGCACTCAGTTATGGGTATTGTTTTGGGGTAGAGCTGACAATAGACAACATTATCGCAGAATACTTCTATGACAGATTTGACCTCAAACTCCATACAGCAGGAATGATTGCAGCAAGCTTTGGTCTAGCAAACATTGTTTCTCGACCAGGTGGTGGAATGATCTCAGATGCAGTAGGGAAGAGGTTTGGAATGAGGGGGAGGTTGTGGGCTTTGTGGGTAGTGCAGACCTTGGGAGGTGTTTTCTGCATCATACTTGGACGAGTTGGATCTTTAGGCGCGTCCATTGTGGTGATGATTGTGTTCTCTTTTTTCTGCCAAGCAGCATGTGGACTAACATTTGGGGTGGTGCCTTTTGTCTCACGAAGGTAAGATTTCTTCCATATGTGTTAGCACCGATATTATCTGCAGCTCAAGAAAACAACAGAAGTTTTTGATTAGGATTTCAGAGTTTTCTGATTGCAGTTAGAGTTAACTAAATAAGAGCAAAAAGTCTTTTCACGGCCAAGCCTAGAATTGGTTCAGTATAAAATTCACAAAAGTTTTTTGACAGATGCTCATCTTGTAGATTCCTTCGGTATGGAACTAGACAGGAGAGTAAACGTTGGTTGAGATATCTAACAATACCATTATGGTTAATGAAATTCCCTCACAACTAGCAACATCCTTGGATCTGCTTGTAGAGGTTAATGACACAAAATGCATATTTTTTCTAAGAATTCTTTTCCTGACTCCATTCATATTTCTTATTTTCAGGTCACTGGGGCTGATATCTGGTATGACTGGAGGTGGTGGAAACGTGGGTGCAGTTCTAACTCAACTAATTTTCTTCAGAGGATCCAAATACTCAAAAGAGAGAGGGATAATGCTCATGGGTGTCATGATTATATGCTGCACTCTTCCAATTTGTTTTATACACTTCCCACAATGGGGTGGAATGTTTTGTGGTCCGTCATCTACAAAGATCGCTACAGAGGAAGACTACTACTTGTCCGAATGGAATTCAGAGGAGAAGGAGAAAGGCCTGCATCTATCAAGCTTAAAGTTTGCAGACAACAGCAGAAGTGAAAGAGGTAGAAAAGAAGATTCTGAAACCAGGCCAGTAGATGAAACCCCATCAACAAAAGTCTAGATCATGCCTCATAGCCATACTTCTCTAGTGTCTGCTAGCATCCCAACAGTCGAGCAACTAATGTGCATTATATCTATAATGCTCAAGTTTATGGCTGCAAGCTCTCAAAGCATTAGAAAATTTATACATTGGACATGTAGACCTAAAACGTTATAGTAAGGCCTCATAGTCAGTATGAAAATGTTGTTTAATTTCCAAAGGAAAGCCATCAGAAGCAACTTTATGGAAAACGTTTATTTTACTTTACAAAGCCTTAATTAATCAATAAAAGTGTGAACAAATACATGGTCATTATTTCAGAACCCTAGAACAGAAAATTTTAATTTGGTAATTTGAAGAAAACAATGAAGGCAACAATTGTATTCGGTAAAAGATTAAGATATTAAACATCAGCTGCTGTAGAGTATCCTACTAGTATATTTGGTTCCACAGGTCTCCTAAATCATTCATATGTCATCTCATCAAACATTATTCTCATGGAAAAAAAAAAAAAAAAACTCTCACCAAGGAAGAAATACTGAGAGAAACTGAATCTTATTAAGAAGAAAAGCAAAAAGGAAAGGACATTTTTGCACTGAAATTCTAGATTATTTGGTCCGGATCTCTTATTTCAAACAGAAATAAACAAATATCTATCTAAAACAGCAAGCAAGACAAAATGCAGCTTTCACAGCCGATCTACATCCACGATGTAGCATTTTAAATTTGCCAGCTCAACAAGCTAAACTGACCTTAATGCAATTAATCTCTGATCGATGTCGCTGAGAGGAATTAAGACAAGTTCTAGCTGAGATGACCTTTCGTCGCTGCAAGACCATGATGGAATTTCTTGTTGGAGGATCTCTCCGGTATGTGAGCAAGTATTTGAAGGTTAATGTTAGTCTAGAGAGTAGAGACCATACAGGAAGCTCATTTACACTATAGTGTTACGTACGGTGTGTGCTTCTTGAAAGTGAGGAAGTTACTTGCTTAGTGGAATTGAGTATCTATACATAAGAAATGGATTAAGAATAAAAAAAATAATAACCAGGAAAGTTATTATTAGTACCTGTATTGAAAAATAATAGCTTGGAAAAGACATTTATACCCTTTGATGATAAAGGGTATAAATATTCGAAAGATATTTTGGGTCTTTTCATATATTTTATTAAATAAATAAAAAAAAATTCTCTTGAGAGAGAATCATAATAGAAAAAGAGAGGAAGAAGGAAAAGAAGGAGGAAGAAGTGAAAGTTAGGGATAAGGGTTTTTAAGGTAAGTTTTTATGCTTGAATATGTTAAGTTAAGTTTGATTTTAAAGTTTGAATGATTTAAGATGTTTAATTAATATTTTAGAATGTTAGTATGACTTAAATCATTTTTATATAAGGTATAAAATTATAGGTTTTTGAGGAGCACATGTTGATTATTTTAAGATCTGTAGTTTTGGAGATAGGCAGATTGAGATTTTTGAAATCCTGATCAACTGGTTGACCAGTTGGACTTAACCAGTCGATCAGTTTGCCTAATGTTATCAATCGATCTATTGACCAAGCAGTAGATGTTGATTGGTTCTTTTATGTTCGATCAGTTCAGGATCGATTAAATAGATCTATATGATTTCATAATTATAATTTGGTCTCTAATTTTAGAGTCATAATCTTTTATATTATATGCTACAAGTTGTTTATGAATTTGCACTCATCCATTATAAGTACTCATCCATTTTTGAATTTGCACTAATATTTTGTTGAATTAAATTATATTTGAGATGACATTCATTTTCTTTGATAATTATACAAATATCTATTTTGTTTTGATATTGGGATACTTGAAAGAAAAATCAAACTAATAGAAAGTAGGTAATCTAAGTGCATATAGTAGTCTATATACCTAGTTGATGAGAAAGACACTAACCTATGGTGGCTGATCCTCTCATAGTTATCAAACCTGCAAACCTCTTATGTTATCAGAACCTTAGGGTTTCATCTGTTTTCTTACACGTATTCCACTACCATATATCTTAATCCGTCAATAATATTGTCAATAATTATTTTTTTATTTTATAAAATTATATTTAATAGTTGTAGAAAAAATTAAAATAAATTAAATTAATATAAATTAACACTCAATAATACTCAGGAACCAAGTTACTTGGAAAAAAAAAAAACAACTCAAACAAATTTGCAACAACAACAACAAATAAATAAATCAATAAAAAACAATTTTCACCTAACCTATAAAACCCATTCCAAAACCTATCATCCAACACAAATAAATTAATTTAATAGAAAATGAACAACAAAATTGAAAAAAATTCAACAAATTTGATCTCATATGAAAAAAATCGTACAACAACATTCATACAATTTTTTAGAAAATAAAAATTTTAAAATAAAATAAAGTAACAAATACAAAAAAAAACACAAAAAAAAAAAAGAAATCGTACCTTAATTTAATTGCGAGCGAAGTTGAGAAGATAAAAGAAAAAACAAATTAATAAAGAATGTTACTTAAAAAAAATTAAGAAGAGAGGAGAATACCTGCATATGGAGGAGATGAGAATAGAAAAGAAGGAGTTGAAAAGAGAAGAGAAAGAACGAAAGAGACGTTAGTGTTTTTTTATAGAAGATAAAGAAGAAGAAGAAGAAATCCATTTGTTATGAAACGAGGGATTCTGGTCTTTTAATTGGAATGTTTTACTGATGGATAATTAAATATTAATATTTTTAATCATTTCATCGGTGATTCCATCTGTAATATTTTATTTAAATTCAATTTACTCAAAAATTTTCAAAAACCCTCCATTGATGACTTTTCAGTCCATCTGTGATTGCATTTGTAATATTTTATTTAAATTTTTATTTCAATAAAAAAATTTAGAAACCCTCTAAATATCATCCACTTTTCAGTCAATCGATGATTATGTCTGTAATATTTAATTTAAATGTTTAATTTAATCAAAAAATTTCAGAAATCCTCCAAAGATAACTGACTTATTTCCATCGGTGTAAATAGTTTTTTTTTTTTTTTACAAATTATATTTTTATTTCTTATCTATCCTTCCTGCAAATTCTTAAGATCGTAAAAACATATATAGCACAATAACCCTAGTTCTATGTATACTAATAAAATCACATAAGATAAATGTTTTCTTGTCATTTAATAATAAATTAACGTCAATTTCATTACATTAAAGTTAATTTTGTTCAAGAATATTACATTATACTTTATAGCATTACACATTCATGTTATACAAATTAATCATAATTGTCTTCTTCTTCTTCTTCAATTTCATCATTGTCATTTCCATCACAATATATATTCTATGTTGATTTCATTACTATCATCATCTTTAATGACTTGTGTATATCAGCTATTTCTCAAAACATTATTTAACTCTTCAACATAAACAATGATAAAAGTATCCACTAATAATTTTTGGATTAGATAGTGTGTACTTAATAAAACCCTGAACCTATTATAATTATCCATCATATACAGCACTTTGAGTGAATCTTGATACATCCATGAAAGATCATCCATTACTTATATCAAACCTATATAGAATAATGATGACAACATATATTAATTAATTATATGAACTAAATAAATTTGCAAACATTGGCTTAACTCAAACTAGCTTATTCAATCTTTTTTAATAGTATTCTTAATTCATTATCAATTATCTATATAAGTTCATATTTCTATACATTTATTGAAAATTTAAACTCAACAATAAAATTGACAAAATATAAAATGAACAAAATATAAAATGAACTCGTTAAATAAGTCATTATTTATTTCATCACAAAACACCTAAGTCACAAATTCAAAATGAATTTCATCAATTTGCAAACAATAAAATTTTACAAAATCTCGAACAAACCATAACATGTACAAATCATAATTCATACTACAAATTTCTTTAGAAAAAAGCTATAAAATAAGTACACATAATCTTAAGAGTTATACCTTAAATATTATCAACAGGTTTACGAACAGATTTTACCGATGGATTAATAATGTCAATAATGTCATTTGTATAAATGACATATTATCGTATTTTTTTATTTTTTTAATTATTTTTTTCCCACTATAATTTTTTCAATATATATCGGGAGAATATTTTTATCGGTGTTTACAGATGGATATAGTGAGGGAATATTTTGTTGCTAAAATTTACTGTAATCTACCAACAGAAACTTTCCTTCGGTGTTTTTGTTTGTATTTGTTAATTTTCTGGTAGTGTTTTTTAAGGTTTTGTTGGCCTAGTATTCATGAGATTATTGTGCTAAGACTGGATATTTTTAGAGAATTTGAAAGAGAGGTTTTGTTCAGGATTCAACATTATCAATATTTAACAACAAAAAAAGCACTTGGTGTGAATTTCGACTTCTTGATATGTAAAAACTATTGGTCGGGTTGAATCTCATATATACTTGACATTTGCTAATTTCTAGAAGAGAAGATACATTGAGTACAAAGAGGAGATATTGTTTTGATTTGTATTTGATTTTCTATTCGTGGAGAGGGAGAAAAGAAGCCACGGAGAAAAAAAAATCAAAATTTGTGTACTCTATGATGCAAAAGCATTGACTAGGTTTATAATGTGTAATACTTGGAAAGATGGAGGAAAATGCTATCGCCTTCCAATATAGGAGTCCCGTAATAATTTTTTGATTTAAATATCATATTTAAATTCAATGGAAGGCTGTTTTTTATATCGGAAATATTTGTTTTTGGCACACAAGTCGGTGGTACTTTTCATGAAAGAGAAGTTTTGAAATTCATTCTTTTATCAGTTCATGGCTCTTGCACTACTGATAGCTTGAAAATTAAAGCTTTTCTGGATGTCCGATTGCTACATTAAGCAATTCAGTATATTAATCAAATAAAAGGCTATTAGTTTGCTTGATTTTCTCTGCACCAAAGAGATAGAAAATGCATTTAGATGTAAAGTTTCATTTTCTTATCGAAATCATAGCTTTAGTTTATACCACGTATTTATACCATTGTTGCTAAGCATTTTGAATCTCTTGCACTGCTCATACAGGACTGAACAAAAACATGGATGGCTTGACAGATGATGTGGAGAAGTCAAATGAAACGGTTTTTATCTCTACCACCATTTCCTTGTATCATTTTGAGCAGCAGCATAGTTTTGTTAGGGTTTATGGACTTGATAGGTTAATGGTTAAATCATGTTTGCAATGCATTGCTTTGCCCATCATCCCTGTTAGGAAAATCCTGCATGCATCCAAAAGACGAGACCGCGTCAACATCTCTCTTCTTACTCTTGTGTACTAACCCGTCAACCTTCAACCTGAAAGAATCATCGCTCCAGCACCTAGGATCCATTTTCTAGCTTCTTTAGATGCTATGCCCGCTATCAATGTTTTTGGTCGGGTGCTTGGAAAATATTAAGCAGTCTATTTTCAACTCTCTATTGATTAAAACATTGTTTATACTAAATGAGGAATGTTTAGGTTTTCTTCTGTGCTTTGATTGGATTTACTATAACAAAGAACTTGATACTTTGATAAGATATAAACTAATATGAGGATGGATAAATGTTGAGCACATCCATGGTATATATTTTTTTAACCACAGGCTCACTGTTACTCTTACACAAGTAAGAGGGTGAGGTCTCAAGTTTGAGTCTCACTCTCTCTTGTCAATTCAACTCTAATAATAAAAATGAATCACGCTGACAAAAAGATCTTAATTCTAAAGAAAATATTGAACAGAAGCCACTTGCATACAGTATAGATATTTTGAAGGTAATGCAAATTTTGTTCTCGGTCATGTTAGAACTGGTTTTCTGTGAGTTTGGAATACTTTGAAGGAGAAAAGGAAAAATGAGAACATGGAAAACATGGTAAAAAACAAATTAAAAACATTTATATTATGTTATTCTTTTAAAAGAGGAAGCCTTTATAGATTTGGAATTGCACTTGCAATACTTCAAACATATGTTTATACTAATTTAGGATAATTCAGGAGATTTAAAAGATAAATACATATTTAATAGTTATACTTTAAATATAAGAAGACACCTAGAAAAACTAAAAGCCAATTTAAATATAAAATTCAAAATTAATTCCAAAAGTTTTTACCTTGTGAAACGGAGAAAGTGGCAGTGCACTAAACATCCATCCTATACTTAATTGTTTCATCTGCAATCTTGCTGGCAAGTCATGTGAATAGAACAATTTGTTGGGAGAAATAGTATATTATAGTTGAGATATTTTTAGCATTAAATGTCTAATTAATAGGAGAGTCAACTCTTTTTTGTTATTATTTAACATGGGTATTCAAGTAGTTTATATATCTTGATTAATTTCACGGGTTCTGAAATTAACGATCATATATATTTTCAGTAGCTTTAAAATTTATAAGATTTGAATTAATAATTTTTAAAAAATAAATCTAAAATCTAACCAGATAAACTATACATTTCATGATTAAAAATACTCTCATTACTATGTTTCATAGTGGCTTTACGTGTAATTGGGTTGGTTGAAATATTTTATCCAGAGCTCTGTAATAGCTTTAGCATTGCTATGATGTGAAGTGAACTGATATAATTATTTCAAGTGGAACGGAATTTGGAATGATAGCGTACTTTGTGCATTGGATTGACTTTTTGTTTTTTGTTCTTTTGCGCACTACGTTCAATAGAAAAATGCATATAATAAAGTCCCATTGCAGGTACTGTACGTACTTGCGAGAGAAGCTAGAGGAGAAGGATCATGAGCTAATTAAAGTCTTAAGCTTCAACTACAGCGGAAGACCCTAATGTAAGAAAAAGCTTATTTAACTCCTAGTGTAACAGCTAGAACTGAAGAAGTAAATGATATTCAATAAGGAAATTGAGGTCAAGTAGACTTAATATTTATTATTTTCCCTCTCCATGGTTGTATATTGTTAATTAAATAGGCCCCTTTTTTATTCATTATTTTGTAACATTTTATAATTATAGTTTTAGACGCGGTCCGGTCTAAAATCTGGGTTCCGGATTTTGACCGGGTTACTCGGATCAATTTTTTTAAAAAAAAATCAAAACGATGTCGTTTTAGTAATACAAAAAAAATAAAAATCAACGAGTTACAACCGGGTCGTCGGGTCAGCTAGGTCATACCGGGTTTTTTTTCTCTGTTTTTTCATCAACTTGGTCCGGTTCTAACCTCAGATCGGTCGGGTCCCGGGTCAACCCACCGAGTCAAACCGGGTTTCAAAACTATGTTTATAATTGTCATGGAAAGATTTTGCAAATCTACGAGCCACACTAGCAGTGGATCAATACATGCTAAGCTTAGTAATGCTATCAGGTTGATAGAGTTTCATCAAAATGAGGAGGATAGAATCAAGTTATTTTTCCTCTGAGTTAGGTAGAGAAAAGAGCAGTAGAACTGGAGAAAAACCTGGATAGCGAAGACTATTAGTTACTGCTACTCTAATCAAAGCTTATTAAACATGGCTGAGGTACAAGCGCAGAACAGGCGAATCATTTCTTTGCAACTTTAGGCTTTAGCTTCAATTCAAATCTAGGAAGCACACAGCCGATTAGAGTCCGAATTTGACTTGTCTTGCACAGTGCTGGTTTCTAATATGTACCATGTTCGAAGCCATAGCTAATGAAATATACAGTGATGTGTTATTTGTACGGATAGAATTATTAAAAAATTTAACTTGAAAATAAATCTATTTATAATATTTAATTTATGATTTGATGAGCTCCCTCTCTCTCCTTTATTTCTTCTTCTTCCTACTAGTTTTACAACAAACAAACAACAATCCCTTTCAATTTTATCACAAATCAACCTCTTATCATAAATCTAACTACCCTAATATTCAATTTATCAGCATTTATGATTTGATATAAAAAGAAAAAAATTAGGATTCCCCACTTTAAATAGCTATTTATCTTTTATTTGAACTTAATTTAGTTGAGAATCATAGAATATGTTAGGTTGTGCCTTAGTTAACCTTTCTATTTATATATATACGACAGAACACGACAGTAACTATAGGGATTACAACATTGAAATAATCCTATATTAATTTTCTATTATGATATATACATTCTATAATAAATTTTAAGATGTTTTTGTAGTATATGTATTTTTTAGTGTTTACTTATTGTATTGATTTTTTTCAAAGAAATTTGTTGTATGAATATATGATTTATACATGTTAGGGTTTGTTTGAGATTTTATAAAATTTTAATTGTTTGTAAATTGTGAAATTGTGTTGGTTTGCGTATGAAGAACCATATGTTCCTCACGAAACCATGATAAAAAGAATGGTTAGGTTAACTTTTAGTTCTCGTACTGTGCATGAAATTATAGATGACAATAGTAATCCTTATAAAAATATGGTTATGGATGTGATGGAAATAAATTAGGATTATATCAGTCAATATCCAATAGTAGATGAATAACTTAATGCAGACGCAATCAAGTTTTTTTATCTTTTGAAAGACTCCAATGAGCCATTATGAAATGAGTGCATACATCACAATAAATTATCAGTTGTTACATAGAGGTTCATCATCAAATCAGATCGTGAGTACAATTAGTAAATTTTTTAATCCTTTTATCTAATTCTATTATTCATTTACTATCAAATAATTAATGACTATGGTGTTAAGAATAAATATGATTTGATAAAATAGACACACCCCATACTAAAATGTCTAAATAAGAATATTGTTAATGAAGGAATAATAATTGCATTGAGACTGAAAGGTTAAATCAAACCACTTATGACTTTTGTAATATGTGGAGGATCATAACAGGTTGCTAGACATTATACTTGATCTTTAAATAAAAATCATTCAATTGTTAAATTGATAATGAATTAATTTGTTTAATTAATTGATTTATTTTGATTTTATTTAGGATTATGATTTATATTTAAGTCAACTTATAGGGGAACCTAATGGGTCACATGCATAAGAACAATTGGGAAGAAATTAAAATAGGATGATTAATCAAGTATAACTTGATTGTAAATAAATTTTAGAAATTAAGAACTAGAATGTAATTAATAAAAAAATTAGTATAATCAAGTAAGGACTTAATCGAATACATTTCTAAAATTAGCTTAAAATAATATATGTGATATTATTTAAAAGGAAAATTAATATTTTATTATTTATAAGGTTTCTAAGTTTTTCTATAAATAGAAAATTAAACCTCTTACTTTATTTGAGTAGAGTAAAGTACAGAAATACATAAAATATAATAAAAAAAAAAAATTAGTACTCTAAGTTATAGCAATTTCTCTCTCATAATCTTAAAATGAATATTCAAAGCTGAAAACAAAAACTAATCTTCAGATAATCTTCAAATAATTTCTAAATAATTCTAAATCTATCTAGCATGATTTTAAAAATTTCTAAAAAAATTTATATTTATAATTTTTTATTCATATACGTGTTTCAGAAAAATCTAACATGGACAATAGACAAGAACAGGATCAGTACAGATTCTTCCTTGTACTCTCTGGGAACAAAATTCAAAGACTTCTTAGCAAATCAATGAACGCGATTCCCTGTTATTTTTATTCCTCGGTCGCTTTCCAAAACTCCAAAGTCAAAACGTGGTTGCTGGAGAAGGGCAACTTGTTCCCATCCTATCTCCTTCCGGTGGCTGCAGATCACTATTTAGTTCCTTTAACCAGATATTAAAATCAAATTTCAACGCCTGTCGCCCAGCACCACCCCTTTCACAAGTCCAGGCACCGTAGAATAGAGGACTTTTAGTGGGACTCGGCGGAAGTACAAACCTCCAAGCTCCAAACCTTGCTTTTTCTTTGCTACAAAGAGCCATTGGTTTGTGCTTTTGCGCAATCGCCAGAGTCATAGACTGTGGCGTGAAGTAAAAAATTCACACGAATTTCTATAATGCATGTTGATGCATAAACCATGGTGAACACATACTTGGTCAGTCAATAATAATGATAGATTGTTCGGTTATAATAAAATAATGATGCACAAATCTTGGTACACATGCCTCTCATGAATAATAATGATAAATAATTAGTATTTTTAAATTATTTAACATGCTGATATTAAAAATAATTTTTAAAACATAAAAATAAATATTATTTTAATATATTTTAAAAATAAAAATAAAAATAAAAAACACTTTAAAAAATAATTACATCCATACTCTTAAAAACTATATTCTTATCAAAATTATTTCAAAAACTCAGTCTATATCAAAAGTAGCCTTTGGTAATTTTACGTATTTAAACTGTAATAATGTCAGTATTGACGAAGGCCAGTGTCTGTCATATAGTTGGATTTGACCGCATATACTTTACCATTCTAATCAAACATGATGACTATAGTATTTACAGGAACTAAGAACCAAGCATACTCCCTCGTTATTTTTCACCCACACAGGCCACCGTAAAAGGAACGTCAGCCTCCAAAAATCCACTCTTCAAGGGTTTCTTTCTTTGCCTGGTCAATGTATACTCTTGCTTCTCTTACATGCAAAGAGCCACTAGTTGGTGACCAGAAGTGCTATATATAATAGGAAAAGGCACACCAAAGGAATAAGCTATTTCTTTCCTGCACAAAGGAAAACTAGGACCATCCCACCGCGTTTCCTTTTTTCTTTCGTAGACAAGAAGATGGAGATAGAAGGGCAAGCCACCGTAAAGGAATCTCAGCCTCCAAAATTCGCTCTTCAAGTGGATTCAGAACACAAGGCAACTGAGTTCCGGTTGTTCTCAGTAGCTGCCCCTCACATGCGGGCATTCCATCTTTCTTGGGTTTCTTTCTTTGCCTGTTTTGTCTCTACTTTTGCTGCTCCACCCCTTCTTCCTATCATACGTGACAACCTCAACCTCACTGCCTCTGACATTGGTAATGCGGGCATTGCATCAGTGTCAGGTGCAGTTTTTGCTCGAGTTGCTATGGGGACTGCCTGTGACCTTTTTGGACCCCGTCTAGCCTCTGCCTCATTGATCCTCCTCACTGCACCTGCAGTTTACTTCACTTCCATCGCCTCATCTTCTACTTCTTTTCTCCTGGTGCGTTTTTTCACTGGCTTCTCTCTGGCCACTTTTGTCTCCACTCAATTCTGGATGAGCTCTATGTTTTCAGCCCCGGTAGTTGGAACGGCTAATGGCGTTGCAGGAGGTTGGGGCAACCTTGGCGGTGGGGCGACGCAACTAATCATGCCCCTTGTGTTTGGCCTCATCCGTGACATTGGAGCCATCAAATTTACAGCTTGGAGAATTGCGTTTTTCATTCCTGCCCTGTTTCAGACACTATCGGCATTTGCAGTATTGATCTTTGGCAAGGACTTGCCGGACGGAAACTTTAGGCGGCTGCAGAAAGCAGGGGATAAAACAAAAGATAAATTCTCGAATGTCTTCTATCATGGAATCAAAAATTACAGAGGGTGGATCCTGGCACTCAGTTATGGGTATTGTTTTGGGGTAGAGCTGACAATAGACAACATTATCGCAGAATACTTCTATGACAGATTTGACCTCAAACTCCATACAGCAGGAATGATTGCAGCAAGCTTTGGTCTAGCAAATATTGTTTCTCGACCAGGTGGTGGAATGATCTCAGATGCAGTAGGGAAGAGGTTTGGAATGAGGGGGAGGTTGTGGGCTTTGTGGGTAGTGCAGACCTTGGGAGGTGTTTTCTGCATCATACTTGGACGAGTTGGATCTTTAGGCGCGTCCATTGTGGTGATGATTGTGTTCTCTTTATTCTGCCAAGCAGCATGTGGACTAACATTTGGGGTGGTGCCTTTTGTCTCACGAAGGTAAGATTTCTTCCATATGTGTTACCACCGATATTATCTGCAGCTCAAGGAAACAACAGAAGTTTTTGGTTAGGATTTCAGAGTTTTCTGATTGCAATTACAGTTAACTAAATAAGAGCAAAAGGTTTTTTCACGGCCAAGCCTAGAATTGGTTCAGTATAAAATTGACAGAAGTTTTTTGACAGATGCTCGTCTTGTAGATTCCTTCGGTATGGAGCTAGACAGGAGAGTAAACTTTGGTTGAGATATCTAGCAATACCATTATGGTTAATGAAATTCCATCACAACTAGCAACATCCTTGGATCTGCTTGTAGAGGTTAATGCCACAAAATGCATATTTTTTCTAAGAATTCTTTCCCTGACTCCATTCATATTTCTTATTTTCAGGTCATTGGGGCTGATATCTGGTATGACTGGAGGTGGTGGAAATGTGGGGGCAGTTCTAACTCAACTAATTTTCTTCAAAGGATCCAAATACTCAAAAGAGAGAGGGATAATGCTCATGGGTGTCATGATTATATTCTGCACTCTTCCGATTTGTTTTATATACTTCCCACAATGGGGTGGAATGTTTTGTGGTCCGTCATCTACAAAGATCGCTACAGAGGAAGACTACTACTCGTCCGAATGGAATTCAGAGGAGAAGGAGAAAGGCCTGCATCTATCAAGCTTAAAGTTTGCAGATAACAGCAGACGTGAAAGAGGTAGAAAAGAAGATTCTGAAACCAGGCCAGTAGATGAAACCCCATCGACACAAGTCTAGATCATGCCTCATAGCCATACTTCTCTACCGCTCAAGTCTTATGCTGCAAGCTATCAGAGCGATAGAAAATTTCGACGTTGGACATGTAGACCTATTACGTTATAGTAAGGCCTTATAGTCTGTATGAAAATGTTGTTTAATTTTCACAGGCAAGTCATCAGAAGCAACTCTGTGGAAAACATCTACTTTACTTGACAAAGCCAGCCTTAATAAAAAGAAGTTTCAAGAAATACATGGTAATTACTTCAGAACAATAGAAATGGAAAAAAAAAATTGGTAAGTAGAATAAAAAATGATGGCAAATTATTTATTCTGTAGATTATCAGCTGTATAGTATGCTAATAGTATATCTGGTTCCACAGGTCTCCTGAATCTTTTATTCTGTCATCTTATCAAACATCATTCTCATGAACATTAAAAAGATAAAAAAATTCTCTCCTAGGAAGATATGCTCAGAGAAACTGAATCTTACTAAAAAGAAAAGGGACAGTTTTGGCTGAAATTCTAGATTATCAGAATCAAATAATTTGTTCAACGGTCTGGATCAAATCAAACAACAAACAAATATTATCTAAAACAGCAAGCAAGACAAAATGAAGCTTTCACAACCAATCTACATAAACGATGTCACTGTTTTAATTACTTGTGCTAATTCAACAAGCCAAGCTGACCTGATTGCAATTAATCTCTGATGTTGCCGGGAGGAAGTATGACAAGTTCTATCTGAGCTGACCTTCCGGCCCTGCAAGACCATGATGGGATTTCTTATTGGAAGAATTCTCTGGTACGTTGTCAGAATTTGAAGGTTAATGCCAGAGACCATAGTAGGAAATGTAAAATGGGGATTTGATTCTCAGTAGGAATTTACTTGGTTGGTGGATGCATTAAGCATCTATATATAAGATGTATGGATTATGAATCAAGAATACAATAAGACCTGGAAAGTCATTATCACCACCTATATCAGAATGTGTTCTATTTAATAATAAGAAAACTCTAGCCAAAATATGAACCAAACAAGGCAAAAGAAAAAAAGAAGCCAAATACCAAGCTTCAAATAACAGAAGTTTATTTTTTTGGATGCAGAGGGATTGGCTAAAGCCATCATACACTTGCTATCAGCGTCTCGATCAGCCAACTTTAGTTCACTTTTTCCACTGATTTTATCAGGGGGTACTTTGCATACTAATTGCTAACTCAGGGAAAGCCCGGCATTTTCTTGGGTTTGAAGAATCATATACATCGACAAAGAAGACAAATACCTTGCACTAGAACTATGCAAGTTGTACTCTTGCCCTGTAAGAAGAAAAAAGTTGCAGAAGATAAATAAGTTCACAATCAATCACAGTAAATTCAGATGACATACGGAGTGTCAAGAACTTATATGACAGAATGACCACTGCGAGCACAACTAAGAGCAAATTGGCACATGAACACAAGAACTGATATGTTTTCTACCTGCTAAGGCAAAACTCAAAACTGTTCTAAGTAGTACTGGGTCGGGATGTACTTCACATAATGGAGCAGTACCGAAGCAAAGAAAGCTAGAATGTGTAGAAGGCAGATTTTTGTAATTGTAGGATTCATTGCTGCATGCATGCGTCTAAATCAGAAACCTTTTCACATTGATTTATTTCATTTTGTCCGTGCGCGTCAGCTTGTCACTCCTCTGACCTCTCCTCATATTTTTATTAGGTGAGTTTGTTTGCCTTTTCAGCTAGCAACTAACTCCATGTCGTGTCAACTAAAATGACATTTGCAAGCAATGACTCCTTCATTTTCTTTTAGATTCTTCAGAACAGTTTCCGTTTATTCGATGAGAATATGCGTTGTTCAAAGAAGAAAGAAGAAAAAGATTTGCTCAGGGAGATAGCCTGAACACTAGCTTAGCCCAATGTTTTGTCCGTGTCGTGCTTGCTTCAAGTTTGGGCCCTGATTTAATTAGTTCCCTTTAAAACAAAAGCAATCCTGCAAATTTTTCTATCTTTTTAGTTTTGTTGATAATTTCCAGGACATAGTAATTTTGGATCAAATGGTTTCTTCCAGCTGCTAGAAATGCTATCCGAGGAATTTGGCGGTCGGGTGGCTCTTGCTGAAGCTTATTACAAGGCCCTAACGGCTTCTGTGAGGAACCATTTCAAAGGGAATGGAGTCATTGCTAGTATGGAACACTGCAATGACTTTATGTTCCTCGGTACAGAGGCCATTGCCAGTTTGAAGACCCGTTATATGAGGGGAAAACTATGCTCAAGATTTGGAACCTTAACAAAGTAGGGCATGACACACCCCTTCTTTTAAGTTGTGCCTGAACTTCTATGCTTTTATTGACTTCCTTTGTATTTGCATCAGTATACAGGAGTTCTAGGAATCTTCAATTGCCAAGGTGGAGGATGGTGCCCCGTAGCAAGGAGAAACAAGAGTGCCAACCAGTTTTCACACAGTGTGACCTGTTCGGCCAGTCCTAAGGATATTGAATGGAACAGTGGAAAGAGCCCGGTATCTGTAAAAGGAGCAGACATATTCGCTGTTTATATGTTCAAGGAAAAGAAAGTGAGGCTGTTGAAGTCATCAGAGAAGTTGGAGATTTCCCTTGACCCCTTCAATTATGACCTGCTTACAGTTTCTCCGGTGACGGTACTGCCAAGAAAATCAATTCAATTTGCTCCCATTGGACTAGTGAACATGCTTAATCCTGGTGGTGCAATCCAGTCAGTAATGGTTGTTGGTGACGAAAGCTTGTTAAGAATCGGGGTCAAGGGAAGTGGAGAGATGAGGGTGTTTGCATCAGGAAACCCAGTGAGTTGCAAGATTGATGCGGTAGATGTTGAGTTCTGCTATCATGATGAAATGGTCACCATTCAAGTCCCGTGGCCTGGTTCTCCCAAATTGTCTGTGATTGAGTTCTTGTTTTAAGTGGAAAACAAACATGTGTTCTTATCGAACCTGATGGATCACGAACCCTTCGCAATTGTAACGAAGCTTTCTTTTTCCCTTTTTTATTTCCAAGAACGAAGTTTGTCTGTCTGTTGTCTCTCAGTTCCAGCTTGGCTCAAAACTAGCATCTATTCAGGGTTACGAGTGGAGAATCAAAAAGTTAAATTATTAATTTATTTTTAAAAAATTACTTATTTAAATTTTATAAATTTTAAAATAATTGAAGATTTATATAATTATTAATTTTATAATTAATAAAATTAATTAATATATATATAAATTAGCTCAAATATTTATATTAATCTAAAAAAAAACCCTTCCAAGTAAAGAATAAAAATTTGTTTGTTTATTTATTTATTTATTATTGATTTGAGAGAGAGATTTTCAACCTAACTATATTGAATACCAATTTAAACAACAATTTTCAAGATGGAATAACCAAGAATGTGTTTATTAATCACACAAATTAGTTTAAGAAAATAAAAACTACATATGATCCTTACTATTTGCTAAACTGTAAGATAATGCATATTATCTAGAGCTTATTAATCACTAAAATGACTTTTAAAAAAACAACATACATTAATATTTTAAAAAAGTATGGTAACTCGATCAAATAATAACATATATTTTAATTTAAAATTTATTTTATTTTATTGTTGTTTATATTATTTTTAAACTCATCAAGTTATATATATTATATAAATTAACCCCTATATATTTTAACTTTTTTTTTCTATTAAACAATATATTAGCAATGTTTTGTTTTATTAAAAAAAATCATCTCTCTTGCAATATATATCATGGGCCAATAATATTTAGAAGGCTTATATGTATAACTTAATTCGGGCTTGTATCAATTTTTCTTTATGGCCCTTGTAGCTTAATTTTTGGGGCTATTTATTTTGCTTCCACTACGAGAATATCGAGGTATTGTTCCCCATTATCCTTACAAAACAGCAAATCATAAAAATAAACTAGGTACAAGTGATGAACACAACACCAACAGAAACCATGAGACTGCCGCAAGTGCAAACACAAGCTTCACTAGATTCCCATAATTCTGCTGTTTGGTAACTGGAGAATTCACTTTCTTTGTCTCTTTGATTTGACAAAAAGGAAATAGAAAACGATGGATACTTCAAGGTACATGGATAAGCAAGTCACCCAACTTTCCAAATCCCAGCCCTTCAATTTGTTGGACGATGATGATGAACAAGAAGAAAAAGAAGAAAATGGAGATCATGGCTTCGAATTCAACACTTTTCGCTCTCTTTCAAAATCCCACAACAAAGTTCTTGATGGAACCAACCTCAGGGTATCGTTTCTCTCTTTGTATCTTTAGTTGTTACTATATTTTTTTTGTTTGGCTGCAGGGAATTGGGATAGGACTTTGTATTGAAATTATGAGATATAACATGATTATACATGTCGGGAGAGTTACAAAATATATGATTTATATTATTCTTTGAGACTTGCACAAACTTACGCTGACTCGTGCTATTAATTAATTTTAATTGGATAAAAAATGAGGTGGTGAGATTCTCATGATTTGATCATTAAGCTCTTATACCATATCAAAAAAATCATCCAAATAAAAAAACTTAAATCTATCAGGTTCCCAAATTCTATAACAATACAAAGACCCATAATTGGTTTGTGTATGTCTTGTTGAACATTTGATGAATGTATCCCCCCAGTTGAATTGGTATTTTGGGCTTAGCTGAATATAGCTTAGTTTGTTCTAGTATTACACTATCTGTCCAAACTATCCGCTGGGCCGTGCAATATTTATGGGAAGAAAACTGATGGTTTTGTGATCAAGCAATTAGTTTTTGTTGGTTCAATGGTACAAGTCTGACTTCCTATATTTTTTAGTAGATAATTTCTTGAAATATGTTCCTCTAGTGCAATGTATGCTGAATTGCTAATCTCAGATGGTTTCATTGCTGTTTGGGTTATAACCTACAGGGTTGGAGCTCAATGGATTACATTGATTCCGCAAAATTCTCTGCAGAGAAAGTTGGGATTTTCAGCAATGCAGCATTGATTTTTGAGCTCGATGTAAAGATGAAGGAGCATGCTGACATATTGCTACACTCTGTGGAGTGTCTCAGCACTCGAGTGTCTCAATTGGAAAGTAGAACACACCGAATAGAAAATGTTGTTGATGATATAAAGGAATCAATGGATTTTAATCAAGGGAAAACTGATGGAAAGCTAAGGGAAATAAAGAATATTCTTGTGGAGGTACTTTTAACTTCTTCAAAGTTTTAATTTACTTCGATGTTCATCCTCAAGGCACAATCATTATACTTTAGGTTAAAATTAAATGAGATTGGGAGGCTTGGTAGGGGCATGAAAATGAAAAACAAAACAACTTTTATAGGCTTAAGAGTTGGGACAAATAGTTGGCTTCCAAACAAATTTTCCTATGAAAGCTTCAGTTATGATATTAGGCACCTTAAAGTCATGGGTACACAAACTTATCTTTTATCAAGCTCTCATTAATACTGTTGGAAATTCAAATGCATTAAACTTACTAAATGCAGTGCTTGGTCTTAAATTTTTTGCTGCTTGAGGTTCATAAAGCAATGGTAGGAAGGATTTGGATGAATGAGTCTTTTCTTTGCGTTTAATTATGTCTTGGACTTGATTAGGGACTTGGTATTTTTCTGTGAAAATGTTTATTTGTAATTTGGTTGGTAGGAGTGGAAGAGCTTTACTTCCTCAGGGTTGTATGGAAATTGGTCATTTCTTTCAACTCTTCTGTTCTGCAGTTTCTTGGTTTTCCCTTTTGTTAATCCTAGCTATTACTGCAAGTTTTGATGTACCTTGACCTTTCTCTTACTTAGATGTGCTTATTTGATCTGTTGGACTCCCAGCTCAACTAAATGTCCATCTTTCACGTTTAAGCACAGCACATCTGTCTATTGTCAAGACTTGTAGTTGTTTGTAGCTTTCTTCCTTGATTCGTTAAGGTTTGTAACACAACTTCCTTAGAATTTGCAGTTCCAAACTAAGTTTTCTGTTGACTTGTGATTGTATTGGGATTTGTTTTGCTCTGTTTTTGGGTCAGTTTTTCTATTTTGGTATAGATACTTGTCATGTAGAAGCATCACAGATCCAAAAGATAACCATTGTGTAGGATTCCACTTGTGTAGGCCTTTTTAACTTTGGTAGATGTAGCACATACGTCGTCCTTCTGCCTGAAGAGATGGAAAATATACATTGGTGAGGGTTGAATCAGTCATTCATTTTTATCTCATATATTAACAAACAGTTGGCAATTGATTCTCTGATTCCTTTCCAGCAAAATATACTGTTCACTATTCTCCCAAGGGAGAGTGAAGTTATCTCTGAAGTTAGTCTTGCTTGTCAATATTATTTACAATTTTACTCTATATCTCTCTGCTGAAAGATGGTTATAGCAGAGAGAAGTCCCTAAAAAACAATGAAGAAATACTGATAATTCCTTTGAGGGAGACCTCTGATCGACAGTTACCCATGGGAGAGATTGATCTTGCCATCTTTTTCTGTACAAAATGCATTATTGCAATACAGATCATTGGTAGCATTGTGAAATCAACATGTGTCCCTGTTGAACAATGTGATCTTTGTTGGATCTGGGTCTTCAATGTTAGAAGATCGGAGCAGTACCCAAGTACTAGAAATCAATTTGAATAAAATTAATGTAGAGTTCTTCAAGTAAATGAATTTTTATTAAATAAAAATCTGCTACATTCAAAGAGTAGAAATGAGTCCTAGAAGAAAAATAATTAAGTCATAAATATTATGGCAGATATTTGACTTTCCTTTTCGCTTATTCCTTTTTTGTTTTGAAGTCAATGGAATGTGATTCAAATAATACTTTAATATACAGTGTTTGTGGTTCTAGAATTAAAATCTTAATTTCATGTACTTTCAGGATCTATCAATCAGATCAGTTTTCCTTGTGCTGAGTTGTGTGCAGATACGATGCCACTGTATCCACTTACCCACCATCTGAATCTTAGCTTGGGGCAATACTCATGGGGTCATTGAAATTTGCATTGCATGTTCTCACTTTGTACGCGTATCTCTCTTTTCTGTGTGTGCGGATTATATATCTTGCCTTTGATGTAAACTAAATTTGGCAATTTGTGGTGGCTGAGACTATATGTATTTTCATGTCAGGCATGTATTTTTCTTCAAATGTTTCACTCCCAACGAGTGATAAAACTTTGAATTTTTGGTGAAGACAGTGGTGGGTTGTGTTTGGCAGGCACTGATGGATGCATGTGTAATGCTTTTTAACATGGTGACTTCTTGCAGGTTCAGGGTGGTGTCCAAGATTTGAGAGATAAACAAGACATAGCAGAGGCTCAGCTGCAGCTGGCAAAGCTTCAAATGTCCAAAAATAACCAGCAAGTGGAAAAACAAAAGGCTACTGTTAAAGCAGGTTTGAGTCAAGAAGCACTGTCATCAGTCTCTCAGCAATCCCACCAGGTGCTTCCCATTCCAGGTGCTTCTCCACAACTTCTTGCTCCCTCCTCTAATGTTACAAACCTACCTCCTCAGATTCATCCTCCAGCAACATCTGTAGCAACAGCATCACAGCTTTCCACCCACCTGCTCCAGAACCAGACTGCTATCTCATCTGTTCCACAGCAAGAACCTTACAATCCTGCGCTAGTTCCTACTCCAGAAAGAACATATCAGCAATACCAGGTTCCTCCAGCTCAGCAGTCACAATTAATACCCTATAATCACCAACCTTATGAACCAATGCCTCATTTTCCCCAAAACTTGCAGTTACCCCAACTGCCTCAAGTGCACCCAACTTCCACTATGGTTAATCCTCAAGTACCAAGCCATCATTCTGAAGAAGTTCCTTACACACCTCCTCATAGCATCTTTCAGCCACCTGGCAGGTCTCCACCTCTCCAACAGTATAATGCGGGTTCTACTCAGCAAATCTATCCTCAACTTTCAAACAGGAATTATGTAGAGTCTAATTCTGCAAGTTTGCTACCACAAGGACTGCCACTACATGGGAAAACAAATATCACGGACTCCTATCGTTATGGTGCTTCTCCAAGAAACTACGGCAGTTCATCTATAAAACCATCGCAGCCCTTTCCATCTCCTACAGTCCTGGGCGGTGAAAGCAATTACACACAATTGCCCACTGCCCGAATACTACCACATGCTATCCCAACTGCCTCTAATGTGGATGCTGGATCAGGATCAGGTTCTGGCGGGAGTGGAAACAGGCGACCAGTTGATGATGTTATTGACAATGTTGCTGCAATGGGATTTCGTAGAGACTTGGTGAGAGAAACAGTGATAAAATTGATGGAGAATGGGCAGTCAGTTGACTTGAATGCAGTGCTGGATAAACTGATGAACAGTGGGTAACCTGGCCCCAATATGGTGGGTTCATACATTGAAGTTAAATGCTGTTTTCAGATGATTGGTTTGATTTATATGGAATAGCGTAATGCCCTAGCCGTTTGTGCATATGCTTTCCTTGAGTGATTGGTTTTTACACGATTTCATATTTTCGTATAACTTGCTATGTAAATTAATGATGTAATTTGTAAATGGCTTTTACACCTGGTTCTGTTTTTTTGCAAATGGAAAAGGTGACTTAAGTTGCTTTGTAAATCTGGTACTTTAAATGATGCTGATATGTCCAGATGTTTGTGGATGCAAGTACTGTCTACCATGCCTGGACCATGCGCATGCTTCTGCTGTGTTCTGGAAGGAATCATCTTAGTTTTCCTGAAACTCTGGTCTCTTGTACTAAAATATTTACTTTGCTGCCTGTTGTTTCTGAGCCATATGCACGCTTGATTATCAAAATCACGTCATCCCTTTTCTACCCCCTTGGTCAACAATTTATCTTTCTTATGGAGCCACGGTAGTCGCAGAATTGAAGTATATGGAAGTATGTGCTGGCTGTATTCGTCTTCCGTTCGAATGTCAACGCATTTAGAATGCTTCTTTAATGAGAAATGACCGAATCATGTGGTGTTCTAGAGGTGACTCGTAAAGTTCTCTCCACCAAAGGCATGCAATGATGCATGCGCGGCAAGAATGGGAAAAACGTGATTAGAGAATGAGTCATCCTCGCAAAAGGTGAAGGAATAAGAGCTCATTTGTTTATGGGGCTAGGACAATTTTTAAAATAAATTGTGTAATGTTTGGCAGCATTAAAACTTAAATTATTGTGTATGCAGGGGGTTTGCCGAAACCGTCGCTTTGTTAAAAGCAGTTCTCAATTGCTTCTCATGCGGTCGTGTCTATGCCAGATAAATTTAATTTATTTAGATACTATTCATGTGAATTGTGCATATGAATTTTAGTGGATATTGTTCATGTGAATTTATTTAGACACTATTCACATAAATTTAATTTGTTTCTGAAAATATTAAACTGGATTTTATTTCACGTTCAAAATACTATAGAAATTATTATTTTTGTTGGATGAATTTAATACGTGATGAAATTATAGATTAGTTAATGAAATAATTAAAAATATTATTTATTTAATAATATAATAGTGGTAGTTAAAACTAAAATATTTAAATCAAAAACCATCAATATATATATATATATATATATATATATATATATATATATATTAGTTATTTTATAAATTCAATTTGAAAAATATTTTTAACGAAATACATTAAACTATTTTTTATTTAATTTAAATTTAAATTATAATTTTAATCAAATATATATAAATACCAAACCAATCTTAACTAAAAATATTTTTATAAAGTAACTTTTTTTTAATTAGAGCATCAAATACTGCTCGACACCATGTTTTCTTTTTGAGGATCTGCTGTACAAATTATCTGAAAAATTTGTCTTGAAACTGCTAAAGATTCGTGGGGTTAGTGATTGTAATGGACTATGGAGCTTCGTTTCTAGAGGCCACTCTTGTGCATTAAGATTATGAGGTCCCCTTGGTGAAAAACTTCAAAGAAGGTAGCTGCCTTGAGGTTCTTAACTGATTTTCTCACAGTTCAGCTGTGTCAGGGCTTTGATTCACTAGTAATTTCTGGAAGACAACGATTTCCAAGCTCGAATTCTCCACTTCCAAGCTATGTTTGCTTGAACAAAACAGGAATAATACCACTAATAAAAACTCTATTTTCCGCATGTCACCGATGATGTTTGCTTAGGCAATCAAGTGGGGTCGTTCACTATCACGAAGACGAGTAAAAAACAGAAAGAAAGCAAAGCCCTTGATGAATTGCACTTGGTCCTGTTCCCATCTTGACTAAAAGGGTCCAATCATCCAACTTGAGATTTTTGAACATTGTTTTGTAAGCACGCGATAAACCTTCGATCTGATTGGTTAACAGGTGTTGATCTGTACAACATTCTGACACATTATTAATAGCCGAAACCTACTGCTGGCTGTCTGTGTGCGTCTAGTTCTTCCACTGAAAACAAACGTGTGTTCCAAATGTGGTTTTAGCAGGAGTTAAAATGTGACATTATGGTCTAACTCATAGCTGGCCTACTGACTTTATCATCACCAGGTAGGGGACAAAATGCTAACCTCAACTGAGAAGGGCATCTCCATAAATGAGTGCAGCTTACAGGGCACGAATTCTTGCATTCATCCTAGGAGGAGGACCATTTTTTTTCTTTTTTCCTCGCCATTAATCCTATACAAGAGATTACCACGACTTAGCTCTCGAAAAACTGTAGTATCTGGTCCCGAGTCTTGAATGTCCTAGCTAGCTGCTCTTGTTTTTCCAGATTGCCTGATTTTGTGGACCCTAAATAAACTAGAGATCCAGCCTCTTTTCATGCATTAAGAATTCAGTTGTTTGATTCCTTTCATCTTTATTTCGTCGCGGTGGATTTGGAGAAGAAACAGCACATGGACGGGGCTTCCAGTCCCACCACCACTGACTGTCGTGCTTTGCTATTGAGCTCCACACGAGAACTCATTGGCTCTAGTGAGTTATTGCAATGCTAGCTAAGTAAGTTCGTGGATTCTTTGTTTATATTAGGTTAATTGGAGTCAACTTTTGAACCCATTTGCCGTGGAATCATTTGCCCTCGTGTTATACCTTCTTTGGCAGGCACAAAAATATTATAATACACATCCACATTAAATAAGTATAAAAAAATAATACAACATAAAATAAAAATATTATTTATCAGACCTGGTTTAGCCCAATAGATTAACTCGAGTTCTTATCAATCCTGAGGAAAAAAAAAAAAAAAAAAGAGTTGCTGTTGGCATGGAAAGACTCGGGTTAGCGTGACTCATTGTAACCCGACAAAGGATCCGTTTGTCTACGCGGCTGCGGCTGTGTTTTATTTAAAACGCAGTCCACAGCCGTTTGGTAATAAAAAAAACAATTTACTGTATATGAGGGCCCACATGATTTTTGTGTTTAAAACGCTGAAAAGGAAAAGCTACCGAAACATGCTTTTCATTCTCTGCAGGCTAATAAAAAATAAAGAACAGTGCAATTCACTGCACTGTTCATAGGTGAATTGCACTGTTCACGCGAACAGTGCAAATGAGTTGTACTGTTCATGTGAACAGTGCAAGTGAATTGCACTGTTTGCAGGGCTTTTTTTTTTTTTTTTTTTTTTAATGTGTTAATTGTATTGCTTTTTAAAAAAAAAAAAAAAAAACTAGTTTAGAGAATTAAATCCATTCGTAATGTGAACAATATTTTTTTCTTGAAAAACTAGTATATAGTGAATTAAATTTACTTGCACAGTAATATCAATTTTGTAGTTTTTATCGAATGAATTTTGTACGTAATGGAATTATAAATAGTTTAATGGAATAATAAAAAATATTTTTATATAAAGTATTATTTTTTTCATGATGTAATAGGAGTAATTGATTTTATAATATTTAAATTTAAAACCATCAATATTAATATATATATTTTTTAATTAATTTATAACCTCAATTTCAAAAGCATTCTTAACCAAACACATTAAACTACTTTTTTTTCAACCTCAATTTCAACCACAGTTTTAACCAAACACCTATTTTTTCAAATTAACCTCAACTAAAAGTACTTTTTATAAAATAATTTTTTTCAAACCATAACCACAACAGCTACCGCAATACCAAATACACTCAAATACCCACTTTTTTTAATAAACAAATTATATTGGGCTGGTGCTCCCAGAACAAACTGAAAAGCAAATCATTATTGACGACAAAAGGTAAGCATTGCCTCACGCGAGGGGAGGTAATTGGATTGCTCAGTCTAATTTTATATGCGAGAGCTTTTTTTTTTTTTTTTAATCAAAATTAATTATATAAATATTAAAATAAAATTATTTTTTAACATGAAATTGAGAGTTTTAATATATATACACTATATTCATAAAAAAAAATTATATTTTTTCAATGTGAGATAATAATTTATTTTTATTTAAATATTTTGATTTAAAAGTAAAAAAATAATATATTTTCAATGCAAAATAATTTTTTAAACTTTATTATTTATATTATTTATAATATTTATAGTCTATCTTCACATAAATTATTTCTTAACTTTTTAATATAAAATATTAAAATTTCAAATATTTTTTTTAAAAAAATTTATAAGCTAACCCAAGAACTACGACTCAACTCCTTAGCTGAATCAGCCCTAAATCAAATTTAATAACAATAATTACAAGTCTTAAATGTTTTGAATATAACCCAAATTTTATTATTTAATTCAACAAACCCAACCTAAGCTATTATATTTAATATGGAAGCCCAATAATTTTTAGAACCCAAAACACTTATAATAATATAAAAGACAAATTACATGGGAATAGAAGTAGTAGAGTGAATATCTTTTCATTGAATAAGTGTAAAAAAAATATCCAACAATATATAAAGTTGAGATACGACCATAAACTTTGAGAATCGTAAGTTTTTTAAATAAAATTCAATCTCACCTATCTAATAAAATAAAATAAAAATTGTACGAAGCTAGTTGTTGGAACATTTATCATAGTCATTAATTTTCCAATGAACTTCAACTGATTTTGACAGCAATAACATTTCAAATAAATAAAAAAAAGATTTTCCATTTAGTTGAATCTCAACTAGAATCTTTCTTCAAGAAGCCTTTCTTTTGAACATCTATCTTTTACCAAACCTCTATTTCACACACGCGCGCATAAAACAAAATAAAAACAGACAATTAAATAGAAAAAAAAAGAAAAAACAATAATTTCTTCATTAATTTACATGATTATTTTTTTGAATTATGAGTAATACAGTGGGAGTTTAGACAAATATTCAAGATAACATAAATAATCTTTTTATTACAGTCAAATGTAAGTTTTATTCCAAAAATAAAAGTTTCGTTATAATATATATCAAAAAATCATTTCAACTTAATAGCTTAAACTATTAGGTGATACTTTAAAATATAATTTATATTTTTTTAATCATATCCTCTCAAATGAAAGTTCTTTATACTTGAAACTTGTATAAACTTTCATTATTTTATACTTAATTTTCATCAAATAACAGGGATAATGAAATTCAAACTCGTGAACGTTTGATCATTAAAGTTTTGATATCATATCAAATAACCATTTTAATTCAATAATTTAAATTGTTAGGTGAAATTCTAATATATAATTTATATTATTTTCTAATAGTATATAATTGTAGTTCATTAAGGTAATAACATCACTTTGATTCAATTATACAAGAAAATACTTCATTTTAATAATTTGAAATAACATATGAGATAATACATACAAATATTGTGATTATTATCTAAACGACAGATTAATAAAACTGATGAAGTATCAATAAGTCTATAATACATCCAAAATGTTCATTACATTATATTTGCAAATATATGTATTTATGTAATAAACATATTGTTTAGGTTATTGTAGTTCGTTAAGATAGTGATATGATTATTTGTGCTGTAATTTTATTTGAAGTTAAGGTTGATGACTATGTTTTTTTATATAAACATTAAATAATGTGCAAATATTAACATTTAATTGTAATATCTTGAAAGAAAAATAAAATAATAAATAAATAAATTTGTGGAGTCAAATGGATAGAATTTTAACTATAAAAGAAATTAAATGAAAAAAAAGCATTAAATTGTAGAAAAGAAAGCGAAAGCATTAAGAAAAGACAAAATTTAAAATAAGAAACACATGGGGGTTAAAGCGCGTTGAATTTTAACTATAAAATACAATTTTTTTTATTAAAAAATATTTGAGAGTATGATAACTATTTATTTTTCAAAGTGTTTTTTGCTCAGAAATATATTAAAATAATATATTTTTTTATTTTTAAAAAATAAATATTAGTACATTAGAATGATAAAAAAATACAAAAATTAATTTGAAAAAAATAAAATATAAATATAAATTTAAGTTTCTCTAAAACATTTTTGAAATATAAAAATAAATGGATGATTCAAAGGTTTTTTTTTTTTTTTTTGTAAGAATAGAGGGGTTAAGGTTTTTATTGAAACTTCTTCAAATTTCTTGGTAATTCCTTAGAAAATAACATGAGAAAGGTTGACTTAAGATGATAAATAAAGTTCCTTATTGATTTACGAATGAAATTGAGTGGTTTAAGAAATTCTAGAGACATAAGAGTGGGAAGAAGGGTATAAATTCTAAAGTTTTGCTAGTAAATGATTGTATTTAAAGAAAAAATTATGTTTTCGTTTTATATAGTCGAACTTTTCTTCATTAAATCTTGCAGTGTATTCTACTCGTGACAAATTAATTTTGTTAAATATAATAATGTAGAATGTTTAGTGATGTTGATGAGATGCAAATCCATATGAATTGGAACAGTGAACCTATACTATAATGAAAGTGGTCTATACTCTATATTAATGTTTTTATCGAGATCTGCCATAAGAAAATAGGAGTGGGAGTTCTTGATACCTGAGAAAAAAAATCTTCTTGTTGGAGCTCTTTTCAAGGGCAATCCTACGGTTTCTGAGACCCTCTCAGTGCATGAGAGCAACCCATCCCCACAGAACACTACTGGGTTCTTATCGTTCTTTCACTTTCTTTCTCTTCTGACCAACATCAAGAAATTACAGTGCCTTCTTTTTAAAATCTTGACAAGCAGGTGGTGGTTGATTAATCGTTTTGTTTCCTTTTTAGTATTGATTTTACTTGCTCGTTTCAAGTTCATATTTAAGTAACTTGAAGATTTCTATGCTAATTCTTTACATCTTAGAGCCCTTTTTATTTCAAAACTCACAGATTTGATGCTGGAAAATGGCTCTAGAAACCCTTGATTCTTCTTCTCTGGATACCAGTTTCATCAGGGTTTTTAGAGTCCCGCCAAAGGTGTCCAAACTGTCTTTCAAAATCTTCCTAAATAGTCGTCACCGATAATTACTAGCTATACCAGGATTACTTCACTAATGATTCTTGTGTTTATCTTAAGATTTTAAATTTTGAAGTCTATATTTTGTAACTGCTTGTTTTCAAACATCCATATGTCAATCAAGGCTCTCGTATTTTTCTCTGAGTTTTGCGACATAATCAACCTCTTTGGGTTCTCCATTGCTGACATCAAGTGAAAGAGCTCTCTTCTTTAGCAACAACAGGCTCTGTTTTCTTCAAATCCTCTGTTTTCTCGAGCTCTGTTTTCTCAAGTTTGTGAGAGAAATGGCGAGGCTTTTCAGTGTTTTCTCATCAAGGAACTTACTGGTGCTGTCTCTAGCCCTTAACGTGAGCTTGATTTTGAGAGTGCTGTATGAGAAAGAGTCTGGAGTCATTAGCGGTCTCTCTCTGGACAACAAGAGAGAGGCATTGAGGACTGATAGTATGCCTAGTGAGGCACATGCTACCCAGAAGGAACATCTGTCTATGCCCTCTTCTTCTTCATCTTCCTCTACAGTGGATAGCAATGGCAGGGACAGAGTAATCAATCTTGATCAGTAAGTGCTGCAGTTGTTTTGTTTTCTTTTCTTTTCGTCTCTTTCTTACAGTGTCATTTACACCTACTTTGTTGCATAAACAGAACAAAACAAGTTGAGGGAACCTCACCGTTGAAAATTGTTTACTAAAGTGTGCCTAAATAACTCAATTCTTCTGGTATAAATAAAGCTTCAAGTCTGAATGTTTTTATTTATATCCTGACCTCCCTCCAAATCTGTGGTTGAATTGCATCCCTCAGGCAAGGTCCACCACCATTAACTTTTTTCTACAATTGTTGATGGAGTTTTATTGGTATTCTGGTCTGGAGGGGTAAAACCGAAAACTTGCAGCAGGGGTAGGTTTTTCTTTTCAGTTTAGATGCTGGCTCCTTACTGGGATTCCTCTCCTTATTTGCGGAAGGAGCAGAACCACAAGCTAGGTGAGGTAAGTAAAGTAAATGATGGTGTAATCTGCCAGGGTAGAAAAGGACAAGTCCTTTTCTCTTCTTGCTTTTGTCTTAGATTCCTTATGGCGCGTGTTAGACATTGGGGGGACTTTTTCGCATTTCGTGACTGTTTTTTTTTGTTGTCATCTTTCTGTTCCCAAGTTGAAGGGTGAATCTGTCAGCGCAATAATGGTTTTTGTCAAAATCACACCTGTAAAATCCTCCTTCTAACATTCAAGATAAAACTAAAAACTTGAAAATCATTAAAATTAAAGAAGTAAATTTTACTATCCAGAGTTTAATTTATGTCGTGTCAAATTTGACAACCTTGATAGCAACATGGTTGGTGGCATTTTTTACGTGCCTTGGTTGTGGTCTCGTGGACCTGACTCAAGCTTCACAAAGAAATAAATAAATAAAAAAAACGGATTACCGTTGTTATTCATTTTTATAGCTATGCAGAAATTGGAAAAACTCAAGGTGCATGTTAGCACAAGGCACCATGGGGGCCTGGAAGTAGATTCATTTATGTGGGTTTTTTGCACAGTGCACAGGCAGCTTTCCTTTTGGCATTTGGGGAGATCTGAAGAATATAGCGTGTGCATGTCTGAGGCTCTGGCTCCTCTGGGGAGGAGTGCATCTGAGAACTTCGGCCGCCTGTATTTTGCATCAGCTTTTAAGGTCCTCTTTCAGGTCATGTCGAAAAGCGGGCTTTTCTGGATCTGCCACTGTGGGTCCTTTGTATATATGTACCATTTATAACCGGATCTTTACCTAGGGCATCACAAAGATATGATGTTAGCCATGCAATCTACATTATCTAATCATTGATTTCCACGTAGAGAGGGACCTACAAGTGCTGCCCTCTCCATACCAAACCCAACCGATCTGGAATCCCACTGTAGACTTGTAGTGTTCTGTTTAGAAATATGTGAGGTTCGTCGAGCACTTGAGATAATTATCTGGTCAATGCTGGTGATGGATTTTGAAGGTGGGATTTGGATGGTTACAGAATAACTAAATAGATTTGGAAATTCCAGGGAATAATTTAATATCTTCAAATTATTGCTGTATTAAATATGTTCTTATGCTGATATAATGATCTGCATGACATATAAGAAGGTGCTAATTTTATATAGTTGCTTAATGTAGTGGCGATCCGACAATGTATGAGAGATATTGGCAACAGACGGGTGACAAATCCACCATTTTGATTCCTGGTTGGCAATCAATGAGCTACTTCTCTGATGCTGGGAGCCTGTGCTGGTTTTTAGAGCCAGAGTTTGCCAAGGAGATAGTTAGACTACACAAAGTAGTTGGCAATGCAGTCACCGAGGACCGCTACATTGTTGTCGGGACGGGTTCGACACAGCTTTATCAAGCTGTATTATACGCACTCTCTCCCCTAGATGCAGTGGAACCCCTTAGTGTTGTATCTGCAGCTCCTTACTACTCTGTGAGTGTTAATTCTTCTCGTGTGTTGTTTGATTTAGCTTTCTGATATGTAGTTTATCATTTTCCAAAGTTCTATTATTTTAATTTAATATCTCAACGTGGTGGGTGCATTTATACATAATTTGCCTCTCAAAGTTCTCTGCATCACTATTAAATTGCTGGTCTTTTTTGATGCGGGGTGTTGGAATATACAGCACACTCTAGATACGATGGAGTCGAAAGCTGCTGATTAGTAGTCCAAGTTAGTTAAGTTAGTTATAGCAGTTAACAATTAGTTAGCAGTTATAGTAGTTAAACAATTAGTTGTAACAGTAAGGGCCAAGTCTGTATATATATACAGGCACATTCGTCTCATCTTGAAAACTGAAGTGAGAACTAAATAAATAATAAACTGATTGCTGCTTATTCCTGGAAAGCAGAACGCATATTTCTTCTCTCAAAGATTTGTTTTCTCTTATCTGCACTCTTCAATCTTCTGCTCTTCTTTACATGGTATCAGAGCAATATTTCTGATAATCAGATATCTTTTTCTCACAACCTTCTTGATCTTTCCAAAACTTCACAATGACCGATCATCTGGAGGATAATACTTCTACGGCACACAATGATTCATCCAATGCCTCTATTTAGAATCTTTCTGATGACTCATCCAGTTCCTACTACTTGCACCCTTTTGATAATCCTGGTGCCTTTCTAGTCTCTGAGATTTTTACTGGTGAAAATCACATTGCATGGAGTAGATCCATGTCAATCGCTTTAACGATGAAAAATAAAATTGCATCCATTGATGGTTCTCTAGTTCAGCCCATCACCATTGATCAATCACTTTGTGTGGCATGGCTAAGATCTAACAATCTTGTTTTGTCATGGCTGATGAATTCAATCGCCAAAGATATCCACAATAGTCTCCTTTATTTAATGACAACTTTTGATATTTGAAAAGAATTGAGAATTAGATATCTCAGAAGTAATGGAACAAGGGTTTTCTGTTTGGAAAAATCTTTAAGTTCTATTTCTCATGACTCCAAATCTATCATCGAGTACTTTAGTGAATTAAAGGCTTTGTGGGATGAATATATTAGTTATCATCCAATCCTAAGCTGCAAATGTGGATATCTTGATTCTTGCTCATGCAATATTCTGAAGCATTTGGCAGATCGACCACAATCAGATTATGTAATGAAATTTCTTGTAGGTCTCCATGATTCTTATTTTGCAGTCAGAAGCCAACTGTTGTTTCAATCTCCTTTGCCATCCATGGGCAGGGTATTTTCTTAACTTCTGCAAGAAGAGAGTCAGAGGTCTTTGACAAATGCAATTAGCTAACCTGTTGATTCATAGACAATGGTTGCTGAACAATCTATGAATCAATCCTTCAGACTTGGCCCTACGATCATTTAAAGATGTTTGGTTTATGCTTTGCTAGCACAATCACAAGCAATCGAGGTAAATTTCAGCCACGAGCCATGAAATGTATCTTTCTTGGTTATCCTCCACACATCAAAGGGTATAAAGTCCTTGACTTATCAACTCTCAAAACCTTTATCTCTCGAAATGTAGTTTTTCATGAAACTACATTTCTATCTATTCCAAACACAGTTCATACGCCTTATGTTTCCAGACTTTCCTCAAACCTATGATTCCTTCCTAGCTAAATCAGTTTCTCAAAACTCTGTTCCTCCTGAAAATTTACCTTTAGTAAATTCTGTTCCTGCAGCTTCTTTGACAATAATGATGTTCCTAATCTCAGAAGGTCTGAACGAATTAAGCATTCACCTAATTACTTAAAACAATATTATTGTGGTAATTTGGCTCGGGTTCCATCAGCAAAACCGACATCTTCTAGCTACTCTTTCTCAGGTAAGCCCTACTCTATATTCTCCTTATCCGATTCCAAATTGTCTTTTAAACATAAAGCTTTCACTTCTGCTATTTCATCTGTTTTTGAACCAACATCTTACAAACAAGCAAGCTCTCTTCCACATTGGCAAAATGCCATGAAAAATGAAATTAAAGCTCTTGAGAAAAACCAAACTTGGGATCTGGTAATTTTACCTCAAAACAAGTCTGCTATTGGTTGTAAGTGGGTATAAAGAGTGAAATTTCAGGCTGATGGCAAGGTTGAAAGGTATAAAGCTAGATTGGTAGCTAAGGGCTATACTCAACAAAAGGGAATTGATTTTTTTTATACCTATTCTCCAATTGCAAAGATGACCAGAGTTAGAGTACTTCTTACTATTATTGCTGTTAAACAATGGCATTTTTATCAACTTGATATTGATAATGCCTTCTTGCATGGAGACTTAAATGAAGATGTATATATGCAATTACCACCAGGTTTCTCCAATCCAAATGATCCTTGGGTTTGTAAACTCAAAAAGAACATATATGGACTGAAACAAGCCTTAAGACAATGGTTCTCTAAGTTGTCTTCCTCTCTACTGCACTTCGGTTTCACACAGGCTAAGTCAAATCCCAGTCTCTTCATCAGAAAAACTTCAAACAGCCTTATAGCAGTGTTAATGTATGTCGATGATGTGATCATAGCTTCAAATGATCTTGCCGAAATAGCTGCTGTGAAACAATTCCTGCATGTGTCCTTTCCTATAAAAGATTTGGGAGAGCTAAAATACTTTCTAGGTATTGAAGTAGCTAGATCCGCAAAAGGAATTTGTTCTTTGCCAAAGAAAGCATGCTTTAGATGTGTTGGTAGATAGTGGTTTGTGTGGTGCTAAACCAGTCAGTTTTCCTATGGAATTCACTTTGAAACCCACTGCTCATGATAATAGTCCCTCATTATCTGATCCTGCATCCTATCGTAGACTCATTGGTAGACTTCTGTATCTCACCATCACATGACCAGATCTATCATATGCAATTCAAGCTCTCAGCCAATTTATATCCAATCCTAGTACAATGCACTTGCAAGCTGCAAAGAGAGTTCTTCGGTATCTCAAGGCAACCCAGGTCAAGGATTGTTCCTCAAAACTGATTCTGATTTGCATTTAAAAGCATATTCTAATAGTGATTGAGGTGGTTGCATTGACACTAAAAAAAATGTTACTGGTTTTTCGGTTTTTCTTGGGGATTCACTCATTCTAGAAATCAAAGAAACAACCTACTGTCAGCAGGTCCTCAACAGAAGCTGAATATAGAGCTTTGGCAACTACCACGTGTGTGCTCCAATGGCTAATTTGTTTGCTGGTTGATTTCCAAGTACCACACTCACAGGCTGCATTATACACTGACAGCAAACCTGCTTCTAAAATTGCCTCGAATCTAGTCCACCATGAAAGAACTAAACATATACAACTCGATTGTCATTTTGTTAGGGAGAAATTGCAGAAGGGTTTGATTAAAATCATCCACATTCCTTCCAGATATCATTTTAATTGGCTGATGTTCTTACCGAACCTCTCGGTTGTCTCAACTTTCACCATCTTCGTAGCAAGATGGGAATGATCAATATCCACACTCATCTTGAGGGGGGATGTTGGAATATACAGCACACTATAGATACGATGGAGTTGAAAGCTGCTAACAATTAGTTAGTAGTCCAAGTTAGTTAAGTTAGTTATAGCAGTTAGCAATTAGTTAGCAGTTATAGCAGTTAGCAATTAGTTAGCAGTTATAGCAGTTGAGCAATTAGTTGTAACAGTAAGGACCAAGTCTGTATACACACACACACACACTTTCGTATCATCTTGAAAACTGAAGTGAGAACTAAAGAAATAATGAACTGATTGCTTCTTATTCCTGGAAAGCAGAACGTTTATTTCTTCTCTCAAAGATATGTTTTCTCTTCTCTGCACTTTTCAATCTTGTGCACTTCTTTACACGGAGTTTCAGCTCTGTTTATTGGGTTCTTCACATCTGCTTCTTTGTGATTAAAACCTCTAGCTTTCATATCCTGCGTTGCAAGTTTCACACAAATATGCATGTGCTGAGTTTTATGGAATAAGGCAGCTTTTAAATGGTTAATCAAATGTTCCTTTTAGTTTCAAATCTGTGCATGAATTCTGAAGTCGACCTTCAACTAGGCGCTGCATTTATTCAATGCAGCGTAAATCTTCATATGCTTTGATGAGTTGTATCTGGTGCACATCGTGCCATGTTCTATTGAAGATTGTATCATATGTTGTAAAACAATGAATAATCATAATTGAAACCGAGTTGCTAATAATTGTCAAGATACGTCTTCCATGCAATATTTCCCTCCGAAAAATTTCAGCTCAGTGCGGCAGAACCTCCGTCTCTCCATCCTGCTATAGCTTTTATTTAACCATTTTCTTTTTAATCCCTTTGTTCTTTATGCAAGGACTTCATTGAATTTCAAAGTAGAAGGTTCTTCATTTGATATAAAACCAAATTTCTGTCTTCCGTTTTATTTATTCTTTAATTGTCTGCTAACAACAATTTTAGTATCCAACATTCGATGGTTATTATGCGTTAGTCTAACTTTTATCTTGATATTTTGTTACAGTCTTATCCATTAATCACTGACTGCCTGAAGTCGGGGCTTTATAAATGGGCTGGTGATGCACAGAGCTTCAATAAAGAAGGACCGTATATTGAACTCGTTACCTCCCCTAACAATCCAGATGGGTATGTCAGGCAGTCTGTTGTCAACAAAAGTGGGGGCATCTTGGTTCATGATCTTGCGTATTATTGGCCGCAATACTCGCCAATAGCCGCCGCCGCCGATCATGACATTATGCTCTTCACTGTGTCGAAAAGCACAGGACATGCTGGGATGCGCATTGGGTAAGCTTAACTTAGATACGGATAAACATTGTAACTAGATGATTAAGCACGTATTTCGATTTCTTTTCTTCAACTTCCTTCAGATGGGCGCTTGTCAAGGATGAAGAAGCGGCCAAAAAGATGGTGAAATACATAGAGCTCAACACGATCGGCGTGTCAAAGGATTCGCAGCTTCGAGCAGCTAAAGTGCTGCAAGTAGTGACCGATGGCTGCAAATATCCTACCAGCAAAGAAGGGTCCCTCTTCGACTTTGCTGCCCACCTCATGGAAGAGAGGTGGAAGTTATTGAGGGCCGCAGTCAGGCAAAGTGGTCTCTTCACTTTGCCAGAGTTTCCCCCTGGAACGTGCAGGTTTCTCAACATCTCCTTCGCTCCTCGACCAGGTAAACATGGCTTATATTTTAGATCGTTCATAATTACATCAATTACACTATTCATGATTTTTTCTTTTCTTTTACGAAAATGAGTTTTACACTTACATTATATGCACGGTCTTGTGCACAGCTTTTGCATGGTTGAAGTGCGAAGCCCCCATAGAAGACTGCGAAGCCTTCCTCCGATCTAACAACATCTTAACAAGAAGCGGTATACATTTTGGCGTTGGACCACAATATGTTAGGATAAGCATGCTAGATCGAGATGAAAACTATGATGTATTTGTAGAGAGATTGTCCACCATCCACCTGCGACAATCCATGCAGCTAGATGAGACGGCGGAGTAGCGTAGGCAGATAGAGTCCATGCTTGCAAAAGATGTAAAAAGAAGGGGGCAAATGAAGGCAATTTATATTTTATCCATCTGCAAAACCCTGCATATCAAGGAATTGGTCACATATCACTTCTTCATATTTTTTCCTTTTCACACGAACGAATCCATGCATGGCAAAATAGAATACGAAGATCGATGGACAAAACTGGGAAACAACTCAAATGTAAATGTTAGTTACTGCATGCTTGATCGAATCAAGGGTTTTTTATTTTTTAAAAAAGAACTAATGGATCCTGATTCGTGTAAAGCAATAAAAGAAAAGAAGATTTTCTCATTCATATAATTTAGAAGTTAAACATAAATCCTATTATTGTTTAAAAAATCAGATTTGATAAGAGAGGCTAGACAAATATTTCTTCTTGTAACCTCAATGAAGTTTAATTGTTAAGATTTTCCCTTATCGTAATTAATGTGTGAGTAAATCAGCTAATTTTAATTTTCCTAGAGTTGTAAGCATATGAAATAATCTCGACCATCAATTTTAGAATCTAAGAGTTACAATTTAACGAACATGATACATCATATTAACAATAACTTGAGAGAGATCAATCCATTTTAAGAATAACCATTCAAATTTAAGTTTCTCATTATAAATATTTTGTTCTACTATTTATGAGTTTTGCTTAGAGTTAGATTCTGTAACAAGTATATCAGTACTGAACTACAACAATTTCAAGATGGAATCACAAGTACGAACCTTGATCATAATAGTTGCAGAACAGGTCTTTCGCCTACGCTATGCCGTGTATCATATTATTCTTTTAAATTGTAAAAAGTGTGTGTCTACACACACACATTATTAACATGTTTTTAACAAAAAGAAAAAATATATATAGAATCTAGAGTAATGAGACTAAAATAACTTAATATAATTTTTTTTTTGTTTTTATCCGGGTATCCTCACACCCTTTTAAAAGGTGAGATTAGTCCTGTTTGGGGTTCGTGGCTGCCCCTTTTAATAAGTGTACTTTCTGGAAATCGAATTTGTATTCTTATTCTTACAGGGATATAACAGTACCTTAACTGCTAGACCAATACTTCATTGGTATAACTTAATATAACCTAACCTGAGTATGCAATAAGAATAATCCTATAAAGAAAATATAAAGTATCAAATTCAACAAATCTAATATTAAAAGTTGAATTTGAGAAAAAAAAAACTAAATCTATGAGACATAAAATTTTTTAAAAAATTATGAGGTACATTTCTCAAAGTAATCTAATGTTAAATAATAAAATTAAAAAAATACTAAATAAAAAAAATTATATTGTTGAAGGGTAAAACTTATAAAAAAAAACTAAAAACAAGAAGAAAAAAAACCACGAAATACTACTTTAGTGAATAATATTTTGTGAATGTAGCTATAATAAATTTGTTACACATTTTAACATTTTGTTAATTAACCAATCAAATGTTTAAGGTTAAAATTAAAAAAAAATAATTACACAAAAAAATCTTCTATATGAAAAAAGTGTTAGTATAAATCATATACTAAAAAGGTATCTAATGGTAGAAATAAAATATATCAATATACGACCAAAGATTATTACACACACACATTTTTAACATAAATGATTTCTTAATACAATATAAAATGAATATTTGCAAGCTACCTAAATCATCATCTCTAGAACAGTTTTCAAATTCTTTCAATTACAAACAATTTATGCGTATTTTTGAATAAAATCCTCATAACATCTTCTCATTACCTTTTATAAGAAAATAAAAACGAGGGCTTCAAAATTATCAATGATTTATTTTATAGATGAAAGAAAAAAAAGGTTTCTAGTCAATGACTTATTTTGAAATTTAAGTACTAATCATATTTATTATGTTAAATGAAAATCTCTCTAAGTCTAAATGCATAGAATAATTTTGAGAGGTATAGTTTAACCGGTTAGATTTTAGATTTGTTTTTTAGAGATCATTAATTTGAATCTAACAAACCTCAAAGTCACAGGAGGTTTACATGGTCATTAATTTTAGAGCCTGTGGGATTAATTGAGATTTGTATAAGCTGATTTGAACATTCACATTAATAAAAAAAAATACAAAATAAAATGCTTATACAAAAAAAAAAAACATAAAGAAAACATTTAAGAACTTAATCTCGGAAGCCAAGAAAAAATGAAAATACATAATTTACAATAAAGAATACATATCTTAAGATTTATATGATTCCATACTCCTAATATTCTGAGAGTATTTATATATGAGTTAGGGCGATATCTACAAGATATATAAGAGGTAAAATATGAATGCATTTAAATTTGTAAGAACAAAATATCAATAAATAAAGTTTTTACAGAACATGATGGATAGATTAAAGTATCTGTAATGAAAGATAGCGTTCAATTTTCAAAATTTGTCAAACAAATTTGATTTTGAATTGTATAGTGTGAAATGATATGTCAAATTTAAGCTTCCATATAATTGAAATAAATTCACCTATGAAAATGGAAAAAACAAACTCTGGAAAGAAGAGAGTTGCAAACCTGATTTATTTGTAAGATAAAAGACGAGTTTTCCAAAATGCAACCCAGTGCTTTGAAAAAAGCACTTTGCAGCAAAAAACGAGGCCATGATTTTTCATAACTTTAGGATTTATTTAATATTTATGAGTCTATTATTTTTGTTGATAAACTCAAGTAGGAAGGTTAAATAATTGATGACAGCAGGGATCAACCGGCTCAAGGTGTTGTGATGATGTGTCCTGTATGTTAGGTTAAAAGCTTCGTAGCTCTTAACCAATGAAAGAAGGCATAAATTAAGGATAGATGTTGCTCGACTAATCAGTTCTTAATATATATATATTTTTTTTAGATTATTAATTTGAGTTTTATAAATCTCAACATCACTAAAACTTATATGGTTATTAATTTTAAAATTTATAAGATTAGTTAAAATATACATAAAAATATTCATATTAATTTAAAAATAAATATTTTTTTTATGACACCAAATCCCAAATCCATATTTCTAGACTTTTTTTTGAAGGCTGGGTAGAAACACCTGAGCCCATGAAAAAGGCTTATACGCCCCTCTACATGCAAATGTTTAGACATCGAAACATTCCTTGAGTTTCGATCACATTATTCATAGCAGATGTAACAATGCATGCACTCCATTGTATTGAACATTGCCGCCTCAGAACTTGTTACATAGCTTGGATACAACCAGGGGATTGATTAATAGATAAGAGACCTGACTTAATGTATCACAAAACAGATAAAAACAAAAAAAACCAAAAGAAGGCACTTGTCTGTAAAATATTTATGAATTGGATATAAAAAAATTGATCTGGATGCACTAGGCTACAGATAGTAATGACTGGAGATTGTAGTGGTGAGTTTTCTAGTTAAATAAGGATTTGTAATCTAAGCAGTCAGTGGGAACTAGTAGACCACACAACAACTATGTTACTCAATTCTGAACTTACAATTGATACCAATACTTTCATCTTGTTCGGTTGCCGGTTGTCGCGTGCGAGCGCTCGCTGACCAGTTATTAGCTCTGCCAGGACCACTCCGAAAGAAAACACATCAGTTTTTGATGTCATCTGTAGTTCACGAACAGATCTAGCAGAAAATAATCAGATTGGGACATTACAGTTAACAACCATACAATGGAAAAAAGTATCTTTTGTTTTTTGAAGTGTTGGAATGGAGTGAACAAGAGTGAGCACAAATCTAAGGAGTTATGAGCTCAGGACTTCCTCAGGTGCAATGTAACCTGGCGTGCCTACTAGCCGTGTTGCTACTGCATCTTCTTCTTCATTTGATCTTTCTACCAATCTTGCCAGTCCAAAATCTGCAACCTGTGGTGAGAGCATTAGTATATTCACACCCTCAAAATGAAAATGGTAGCAAGTACCTTTGCTCCGAGTCCCTTATCAAGTAGAATGTTACTTGTCTTTATATAACGGTGAACATATCGCGCTTTTGTGTGATCGTGAATATATTCAATTCCTCGTGCAGCGTCTAGTGCTATTTGCGCTCTTGCAAGCCATGAAAGGGGCGAGTGACCTGATACCATGTAGTGTCAGAACCTTGTAGAAGCAATATGCTGCATGATTTTAGCTTTTCCATTCTTTCTAAAGACAGCTTCACTCTCTAACCGGTTCTCATGAGCTTACTGTTAAAGCGTTTATCACACTAATACCTTCTAGCAAAGGGTCATGAAGGTGATCATTGAGTGATCCATTCTGAATATACTCGTATACTAAATAGAGGTGATTATCCCCTGTTGCATATCCCAGCAGCTCCACCAAAGGAATAACATTTTGTTCATTAAAACTTAAAACTGTCACTTAATCCTTTGTTTTTTAGAGTGTTCTGTACCCTTTTTCTGGAAAAGAAATCCTTACCACATTAATATGATGTATCTTGCACAACACTTTGAGTTCTGAGTAGAATTCCTTTGATCTGGAAGACTTCATTTTCTTAATTGCAACTTCCTGTACTTCGATTTAGCAACAAGGTTTTGTGACTTGATTTAAATTTGTTTAAACTATAAACATGCAAGGGAAATCATATCATACCCTTTCTTTCAGAGTACCAACGTACACAATCCCACATCCTCCCGCTCCAATTTTCCTGCTTTCGTCGAATTGACTTGTGGCCTCATCTATCTCCTTCAAAATATATACTACTACTGGTCTTTCGGATTCAAAGGTTGCATCTACACCAAGAAATTTAGTTTCACATGAGCAATCGCAATGGAAATTAACACCTTTGGACTAATTGAGCTAATTTCTATAAGATACTTCCTCAAATTCATTTGTTTTTTTATAGATTTCTCTTGAAGCCAGATTGCTCTGTAGTTGCTTCAGAGTCACGTTAGGAGACTGACCTTTTATGTACTTTTCACGAAAGTGAGTCCTTAAGGAAGTCCTCGTGGGACTTTGGGCTTTGTTGACAACTTCTGGGTCTTCTTTTCTGTTTTTATGGTTTCTGTTTCTTCCGTGGAGGAACAACAGCAATGAACAAACTAAAAATAAAGTCACAGCTGACAGTGTACCAAGGATTATTGCCAAATGGTGTTGCTTTCCTGGTTTGAACAAGAAGAAACCAAGAACTTACCTATCATTTAAAGATTATTTTTTCCATACAACTAGAACATTTAGATTCTGCAAGAAGAATTTGAAGGGTTAATTGCTGACCTTGTTTTGGTGCTTGAATTCCGTTCTTCTCTCTGGGAACGAATAAAACCCATCCGACATCAATCAAGCTTGGATTTCGAATAAATCTTTCATTTAGATTCTTAATCCCAGTCAGTTCTGCAGATAAAAGTTCTGCAATCCCTGTTAGGGTATCATTTTCCTGAACTGTATATGTCACAATCTCTTTAGTCTCTACTTCTACGCATCCACATACAAGATGCACACTAATCTCATCTCCAGCAATAAATAGCCGTTCCACTCCTGGAACCTCCCAAGCTTGCCCACTATAAACATATATCTTGCACCCCTTTATTATATTTCTGGTGGCCTCCTGATAAGGGATCATCAGCTCATCACCTGACCACCAAATATGCCATTTTTGAACGCAACAAAGTTGCAACGCAAAAGTCATTGGCTTGGCTCATTTCTCCTCCTATATGACCTAAGCAGAATTCGCAAGTTTACCAATTCTGGCTAGCATGCTTTGTCTGCATGTATATGGAACCACATTAGTGGATTATATGTTATTAGTAATTGAAATTGTTGGTGACTTCATTCCTTTCCAGGTGTTGTACTTAAAAGCATAAGCATTTTTATGAAGACTTTTTCGTGGTTAGGTCATCGCTCATACCTGTTATTCGAAGGGATTAAGCTACAAGTTGTCGCTTTCAGCAAGAAGTTACAGTATTTGTATCATTCCGCAGGTGAACTTTTTGGCTGGTCAACGTAAAAGCATGACCTTTTGCCATCAAGCGACGTCTTCGACCTACTCTTTGAAGTAAACGATGATGTGTAGCAGTACAATTGTGAGAAGTTTCTGGTTGCTGTCTCACACAAGACTTGATAATCCCAGATGAGTGTTCATGATCCGTCAAGCACCAAGAAATCGTTTTATCTTGAAGAATCAATTTCTTTGCATGATGGATCCTGAGCAAAAACCTTCTATTTTGGAGTTGAAAATTACAATAATATCCACTTTGTCGGAGGTGAAAAAGAAAAGAAAAGAAGTCAAGCTCTGTTGAAAATTGTGTGTGATAATTGAAAGGACATTTCACCAAACAAGGCACTATAAAAAATACACAGCATTATTTAGAGTTTAGTGGTTTGGTAATCATTGCGCAACCATACGACGACAGCAAAAAGGAGGTGGCCGGCAGCAAATACGTCGAGCAACGTTGAGTCATGGTCTGGCTCAACAAGCCTATTAGCCCGTGAAAGCTGGCTTCTTTTGAGCTTTGTCAATTAGTCAATTTAATTTTTTAATCTAATTATACCAAGTTAACTTTTAAATATTTCTTGTAAAAAAACACTCAACTAAAATTAAATTTCGGATCAATTTGTCAAGTCATGTTTATTAACTATGCTTTTTGCCACCAATGATAAGATGCAAAAGATCATTTAAGACACTTCGTATTTAGAGAATTAAATCCTTTTTTATATATATAATTGAATGGAAAAAAAGGAAAAAAAAATACCAACCTTGAAGGATAGTCCTTTCTTATTACATTCGTAGAAAAGTTATTACTAGAACTCGAAAGGAACAAGACATACAACTGCTTGGGAAAATATACTAAATCCTTTTTTATGATGTAAGAATGGAGAATAGAGAAAACTTGTCGTGTCTATAAGACTTGACCACCATGTCTTCATTTACTAATGAGATAAATAACTTTAGCAATTAATTACATATTTTGTTACTCATATCTGGATAGCTTGTTTAACATCCTCTTGACCACCCTATGTCACCTCTTGGGCCTTGCTCTGAACAATCTGGCCCGTCTCCCTAGCTTTATGGCCCACTTGTCCCGCGTCCTCCGTTTCGCTTGATCCAATTTCTGTGGCAAGGGACCTCTGATCAAGCTTCGAATATAGCTGGCCATCCATGAGAGCGATGAGAGTGCAGTGAGCCCGAAAGCACCAGACGTTAAGAATCCAAGCACGCCCAGCCCTATGACAAGAGCTGCAGTGACCAAAACTGGGCTAAAAATAACAAAAAGTGGCGTTGCCACAGCTAGCTCGGTAAGTGTCCCTACAAGAGTGAGACCTGCAAGAAAGAGAAGGGTGCCACCAACAGGCAACAGGGACCAAAACCTGGGAACTTGAAGGACCCTTTCCAGGGAGGATGCCCACGGTGCCTTGACCACCAGTTCTCAGCTGTTGCTGGCGAAAGTCAGCCATGGAAAGGCGGCCGGGACTGTACTAACTAATTTCTTTAAGAAAGTGTGCTTAACTAGCTAAAGATCAGCTTGTAGATTACTGCAGAGATGGAGATGACATGAAAAAACGGAGAGCACAGAACGAGCGTTATATTTTTGGAGGTGGGGGAAAGGGCACGTGGTATAATGGGGTGACACATGTTTGGTAAGTGGGATGTACAAGCTTGCAGTTGCATGGTGAGTGTGTCTTTCGTAGCACGTGTTTGCAGAGTCAGCGTGGTGTTGTGTTCTGTAATAAATGGAATGGAATGGGGCTCAAACAAGCAAGCAGTCCCAAAGCTTTGGAGCTTCCCGTTGCTGGGCTATTTTGCTTGGGGGCCTGATTAAACGGTGGGTTTATTTATTACCCAAAAGACCAATAGAAGTCGGAAATTATTCATCTATGACTGAATTTTCCATGATTGGTGAATGATTTCATCGAAATTGATACACAGTTTGTAAATTCTTAGTAAAGAAATGAACTAGTAGGGCGACAATTTTGTTATGTTGACGATGGCAATTGACATGATACGAATATTAACTTAGGTTTGTTAATAATAATTAATGACATGATCGATGCTTTATTTGTTTAGATTAATTTACAATATGGTTAAATATATTGTTAGCAATATTATCATAAAATAAAAGTGGAAGTTCCAAAAACATCTACCTCCTCCATTGTACGACAATACAAATCCTAAAATATGAAAAAGTAATTGATAAATATTTATCTAGTTTATCCAATAGCTTAATCTACATAATTGATAGAGAAATTACAAGGTTTTTTTTTTGTTAGACAAGAGACCCTTTGTTCATCACGTGAAATTTCTCACTTGTGTATTTTTTAAGCCTTTTTCCCCCATAAATGAAGGGATTATAACTACATCTTGCTATCACCATGCAATCTCAAAAGAAAAAAATAATTGATATGGAGAATTTAATTATTTAAATATTAAATGGGCAATGGTCCATCAAATAACATTTTAATTTAAAAATTAAAGCATAACTAATATTTTCTTTCTTGGCCCTTCCAACGGTTATATACCTAATATTGAAAGAGTTTAAGATTGCATGAATCATGCCAATAAATTCTTTAGAGCAATTATTATCTTTCACGAATTACAAAGCAACTTTTTTTTTTTTTTTTTGTTGAATGAGAACTATATATGGAACATATCTTTATCAATGCACTTCTAAATATTCATTCAAGGTCAACACAATTATGAAGTTAATGAAATCTTTTAAATCAATAAAATATAATGGAAACGCAAAAAAATATCTCAATTATATTAAAAAATTATATAATAGAATTGAGTTTCGGATGCTCACTATGTTTTTTTATAAACAATAATTGATAAACCTGGATCAATAATCATGAATCGACTACTGATGTGTTCAATAATCATTTTGTATGATTTGATATCTTCTTAAATAGCTAGATATCTAATATTAATAAGCTTATTATGACTTTTTCTCTTATTATTCTTAGACGAAACACTATAATAGATTAATTTATTGTTATAAATCCTCAATTACTTGAAAATTTTGTAAATAACTTCAAGCCTTGAAATAAAACTCTTCAATGATATAGCTTGTGATGTCACTTCAAAACATGATATATAGTTATATACTCTGCGTCAATAGTAGAAGTAGCAACCGAAGATTGTTTTGCACTTCTCTAAGAAATGACCAATCTAGGTAATAAAACAAATATCATGATGTCGACTTTATTTGGTCAAGGCAGCCAATAAAATTAGAATTTGAATATCCAATCACTTCTTAATGATCATGTTTTCTATATATAAGTTTTAATTCTTAGTACCTTAAAGGTATCACAAGAATTTCTTTACAACTCTTTAATGTTCTAAACCTGGGTTACCTTAATGTCTGCCAAATATTCAATCTACATATGCAATGCTAGGTCCTGTAAGGAATGTTCATTATTTATTTGTGTCTAAATAATATATTGGTGATAAGAGGTTAAATTATATTTAATGAAACATATTATTTTGAAATGAAAAGTTATTTTTTATGTGTATTTTTTTCTAAATTTACTTTTAATTGCCATAAGTATTTATAAATTTAATTACAATACATATACAATTTATGTTTTTAATTTAATTCAATATCGAATCATAAAAAATAATAAAAAAAGTTATTAATTTAGATCATTCATGAAAGTTTCAACATCAATCTCTTTTAAAAAGAAACTTGTTGAATTGACTACTTTTTTTTTCAAAAAAAAATTATACGTTGGACTCATAAAGATAGTTAAACATTGAATTAGACTTTTGCCCATTTATATTGACTAGTTTAAAACAGGTGTTGGTAAAAAAAAAAAAAAAAAAAACACCTTTGACCATTCCTTTGGATGTGTTTAAAACCGGCCCGACAATATCACTCATACTTATTAAACTATCAATTAAATACCCATTTCTGATCAATCAAGATTAACCCACCATAATTATTCTGGATCACACAATCAATCAAGAAATTAATTAGCACAATGGCTCCTCTTATGATTTGAATTAAAACCTTGCCTGGGACGACCTTTGATCGGGGGGCATCTTGATACGTTTGAAATGCCCTATAATTAACAATATTTCAACTTTATTTTATGTTGTCATTTTCGACATGTCAAAATCTGGCAATATATTCCATGAGGGACACTTTCTGCGCATATGATTAGAGAAGGTATTCCTTCTCCGCATCCTTCAAAGTAAAAAATTTAGAGAGAAGCCACCGCTACGAACAACTAGAAGATATTCTTATTCTCTCCATCAAATCTAAATCTGTACTACAATATCTTGGTGTATGAATTAATATAGTATCGCCCTCTTTCATTAATTATATAGCCGTTGTCAAACATGAAATACGTATCAAGAAAAGCGTAGTTCTTTAATCCGCAATCTTGCAGCGCCGTGGCAACCACCGTGGCCATCATCATTGGTGAGTTGACAAAAGAGATACTCAAATAATTCAGTGCATGTAAGAAATAGAGGCACGATACAAAGAATATAAATGTTGTATTAGCCACTTATAAAGCCCTTTTTTCTACAACTCCTTCATACATGCGGCCAGCAGGAGGCAGTACTGCTGTCTGGGGGGTAAACATGAGCTTAATTATTGCTTAATCCCCCTTGACTGAGCTTAATTATGCGTGCAGAAGTCTTGGAATTAAAGCATTCTCTTCTTCTTTCATGCAGAAAGCTCAAAAGCATGCCCAATAGATCCGGGTAATGATGCATTTTGTGGGGCTAAAGCTACTACACAAATTTTATCCGAAGATGGGTAACATGATTAATTAGTTGAGAAATCTTTAGATAGCTTAAAATGCCTTCTTTTTCTTTATTTTTATTTTTATATCCAATTCATTAATCTTTGCTCCTTTCTTAGGTTCTTTGAATGTTATCTTAGGAACAAAGAAATGTTCCGTGGCTTCCCTTCCAAACGTTAGAACTATATCTAATCATTTCTACCATCCCGCTCCCAAGAAAAAATAAATGTAGTGGCTTGGACTCGTGCCCTTGGAAGGATCATTGGGGTCAACGAACCTAGATAATGAACTTGGAAAACACCAAAATGAAATGGTTTTGATAGCTAGGATATTTTCATAATGGTGGGCAGAGAGGGGTGCAAAAAAAAGAATCAATAAATTAACTTGGAAAGTATTTTTTTTTTTACACTGTAAGTTTTGTTTAATCAGTTTATCATTTATTTTAATGATACTAACTAAATATTAATAATATTCTTCCTCAATTATTATAAAAAATACTTGGAAAGTTAAATTATATACAAGGATTAAATAGAAAATAAGATATTATAAGAGAGAGAATATTATATTTTTACGAGGTTGAGTTAAAAATTTTCAAAATTCTAGGTTGGTTGTGATCCCTAATTAGCAATGTTTAGTTATGTGGTGCACTTGGAATGAGATATAAGGTATGATCTCAAGAATCTATATGTAATACAAATGCATTTTGGGTCATGAGGATAACTTATTGGGTGTTTAAGAGTGTAGTTTTAGTTATTTTTTAAAGTATTTTTTGTTTGAATATATATTAAAATAATATTTTTTATTTTTTAAAACTATTTTTAACATAAAAAATAAAAAAAATTAATTTTTTTAAAATATTTTTAAAACACAAATACAAATATACTTTATTACTGTAATTTTAAGCGTTGAGATTGACATTTCCTGTTCTTGAGTACTGTTTGTGACAAAATAGGATTAGTATCGACCTTAGTTGATTATGAGAACTAAATGCTATGCAGGGTAAAATGCTATACCTTTAGAAGTAGCTTTTATGTATCGTTTAGTTATTGCTTAGGAATAGAAATGATATGGACAATAAAGAAAAAAATATTATTTATTGTATAAACAGAAACAATGGAATAAAAATAAGTATATCAAATAATTTTGAAATGAGTTAATTTACTTACAAAACACGAGGTACAAGATGATAAGTTTTCAAAAACAATATATATTTTTTTATTTTTAAAATATCATTGTAAAAAACTCTTAATTTTAAAATTGTTCGATTAAGACATATAATAATAAAAATAATTATTATCATATTAGTTTTAAAACTCAGCTCAAGGATTGATACGAGATAAGACCTAGGTCGCGAATCAAGTGAGTCAATTCAGGTTGACCCTAGTCAACACAAAAATAAAAGACGTTATTATTATAATTTTAAAAATTGATTTAAGGGTCGACCCATGATAAAGTATGAGTCACGGGGTCAAGTTGATCGTTAACTTGGGTCAACGTAAAGATAAAAATGATAATTATTATAGTTTTAAAATCTGACTTGGGGATCGACTTGGGACAAGACCTGGATAATGGGTCGTGACCCTCGACCCAGGTTGACTGGATCAACCTGGATCAATGTAAGAGTAAAAATAATTATTATCATAGTTTTAAAATCTTACTAGCTAGAGGGTTCGAGACAAGGCTCAAGCCACTTGTCAAAAGGGTCAACCCAGGTCAATGTAAAGATAAATGTGATTATTATCATAGTTTTAAAACCTGATTGGAGGTCAACTCGGAGCAAGGCTAGAGTCACAGGTCGAGATGATCAACTCATGTCAATGATAAAAATAATTATTATCATAATTTTAAAACTCGACTCAGAGATCGATCTGGGACAAGGACTGAGTCGTGGGTCAAGAGTGTCGACTCCGGTTTACCCGAGTCAATGTATGTATAAAAGTGATTAATTTTTATTATAATTTTAAAACTCGATTTGATAATCGATTTAGGATGAGGCCCGAGTCACATATATGAGGGTTAACCCAAATTTTTTTTTTTTTAAAAAAAAGAAATCAAAGCAACATCATTTTGATTAATTTTTTCAAAAAGTTTTAGACCCATATTTTATCTTGGGTCATTATGATTTGTTTTTAAACCAATGAGTTTTTGACCACTCTTTATCTCAAACTGACCTAGGTTTTGATTAAATTAGGTCGAATCAATCTTTTTTTTTTTAATTTTTTTCTTAAACCTGGAGTTGTTCAGGCCTAAGGTCAACTCATTAGGAGATTTTATAACTATAGTTATTATAATATTATTAATTTCAACAATTAATATAAACTAAAGTAAAAAAAATATCTTATTATTTTTTAAATTATATAAGTTTGATAATAATACATATTATAGTAAATGTAAATTAAATTGTTTAATATTTGATTATATCTTATCTACTATACTAAACAAACAAGATATAAAAACAATCAATACATCTTACATACTATTATCAAATATAATTTTATCTATCTTATTTCATTTATCTTCACTATCTTCACCTTTTTCATATGAGAATAGCAACCTAACATTAGCCAGAGTGATCTCCTGAATACCACACTATAAAGCAAGGGTGGCGTGTAAGCATAGATCGACAGGCCATGGCCCCTCAAATGTTTCAAAATTACGTCAGTACTTGGATCTTAGGTATATTTTCATATTAGACTCTTGAAAATTATCATCAAACCCCCACCACTCCTCAAAGAAATTTATAACATTCCTAAAGTAAAGTCTCTTGATATTTTTATCTTGCTTACCCCTCTCTTCACCTAACAATTCAATCCATCCTTCGCCAGCACTATCAAGAGCTTAATCCTAGACTGAAATTGTGGTGCAACAAAATTAAAAATGAAAACAAATATGAAATCCAATCGGTTGGTCATGAATTTGGATACATAAAATATAAATAATATATTAAAAACTATATACATCAAGAAATTCTTTTTAGATAGTTAAGACAATAAATTCAACTTAGACAATGTTTGGAAACATGTTGAAACCGTATTTTCTAAAAAAATTTAATTTTTTTATATGTTTTTAAATTGTTTTAATGTGCTGATATCAAAACTGATTTTTAAAAAATAAAAAATATATATTATTTTAATATATTTCCAAAAAAAAATACTTTTAACTATAATTGATACCACACTTTCTAATATACACCAATATTATAATAGCAGACATTACTGTGTTTAGATTGCGCAGATGGACCCTTCTCCGGGTCTTGGTTGTTCCCTTAAAATGGCCCGTGGGTGGTCTCTAGGGAAGTCACTTCAATATTCTGTAGAGAAAATCTTGCGGAGAGGAAGTGTTGGATCATGAGTGATTGCTTGCCTTCCCCATATGTTTACGCGGGGTCGGCCATCACGGAGGGGTTTTGCCATTGATGAGGGCAGATTTTCCTCCCAGATTGACCAAGTGACTGTGCTATTACCATCTCATGATTAGCGATTGCTTAATCACAACTTGGTTTCATGATCACTAAGTTAACTACGCACGCTTAACCAAGTGGTTTGTTTCAAGTCATGTGGATCATTTGGTGTTTGACTCTCATTTTCCTTTTCAATTCATCGTTGTTAGGTGTGAGTAATTTCATTTTTGAGGAATGGAGATATCACTCCGTGATTTTTTTTATTAATATACATGTGAATTAATTTACATCTATTTTAATTAATTTAATAAATTTATAATTAACGGTCATATGTAAATTTTTAATAATTTTAAAAAGATTCAAACTTATAGCTATTAAAGTACAAATTTAAAAATTGATATTTTTCTAAATGTTTTCTTTATATTTGGTGTTTCTAATTGAAATTGCATTTTAGCCGCAATCATTTGATGCTTCAAGAGAGGTTGAGATTGATTGCATCGCAGCCGCGAGCTCGACCCCAAACAGATGCTAAATTATATTTATTCAAAATTAGTTACGTTAGATTATTTGGAGACCTATATTATTAGCAAGAGTTAAGAAAATAAAGATACAGTAGATAATATATATTTTCAGCTCCAGAATGAACAGGGAGAAATAAGGATTTTTATAACTGTTATAATTCCAAATTTGTTGAGGGCATGTGTGGGAATGAAAGTGATAGAACGACGAAGACATCCCACCTGAGCAACTCACTTGGTGTCTCTCCCAAAACCCTACAACGAGGGGGATTAATAGATACACACACGTACACACAGGAAAGAAACAAATGGTGTGTGGGTACAGGCATAGACCCCGGCCCACTTGCTGTTAGGTTAGATTGTCCTATCTATGCCTCCCTGCAGCTGCCATGTTTCACCAGTTCCTTGCTTCTTTCTCACGTCTTTGAAGTTTTTGTTTCTGATTATATACATACATATATATCAGAGAAAGATTGATGATGGGTTTGATAGATTCTGAATCACTAACTGTTACAGTTTTCTTTTCTTTCCATATATTAAAGAACACAGCATTGAGTCCAGAAAAAGCCTTACTTTCCTTCCATTCTGACTTCCCTTCTGATCCTACAGTACATACATCACAATTCATATACACGATAAACTCTTTTCAATATTGGTTTTTGTCTGTGTGTACATTCCATAATAATTACTACATATTTTATGAATATAATTAATTATGGTGAAGAAATCAGGAGGGGGTCAGACACTAGATTTTGTTCACCAAAAATTCCAAGAAGGATAGAGGTAAGGTTTTGGTGATCTCGAGAAAGGTGGCTGTGGAGGCGATGAATTGGAGGACAAAAGTGGTGACTTAATCTCTCCCTCACACCATGAAGCTGCCTGACCCAAATCCAGATCATACGATTGAGACAGAGAGAGGGGGGACATTAATCTTTTTTATATTTTTTCCCTGATGATTATGAATGTTACAGTGTTTATCTGTGTGCCTGCAACAGCGAAAGAAAGTAAGCATATAGTATGTCATCTAGAGCACATCTCAGTTTGTGTGTGTGTGTGTGTGAGAGAGAGAGAGAGAGAGAGACGAGTCTGACAAAAAGTGAAGTTGGAAACAGAAGAGATGGACGTTTTACTGATCAAAGCTTTGTACTGCTACATTAAAACCACATATGAATGTATGAGAGAGAGAGAATGGAATGAAAAGCATTAGTCAGTCGAAGAAAATAAGGAAATTCATAGCCATCTCTCACTCTCTTCCACCACAAAAAACATATAAAATAAGTTATGAAAATTCCATTTGTTTCTCCACACTCATACATACATACATACATACATACATACATGTGTGTGTGATCAATAAAGTAACACTGTTTCTTTAGCTTCAAACTTTATGTATAGTAGAGGACAGATCAAAAACCGAATATGGAGACATGCCCGGCTTGTGCCTTAATTATTTCTTGGAAAAAAATAATTCAGAGTACTCTAGAGAACATGCTGCTGGTCAGATCAATAATGACGTGCAATGTGAAACCCTAATAACTTCTATGATTTTATGGGTTTAATTTAGGGTTTTCTTTTTCTTAGACTGTTCTTTGGGATTTCTTTTTTCTATGAGAAATGGCTGTTCTCATTCTTCATGCATGATTAAGCACACGATTGTGTGTGTGTGTGTGAGAGAGAGAGAGAGAGAGAGAGAGCAGCGAGAGTAGGCTGCTAGGGTACTGTTAATATCTTTTAGCTTACAGGGGTATACTGTTTTGTCTACCAGTATAGGGGATGAGAACAGTTAATGGTGAAGCAAAAGCTGAAAGCCATTACATGGGAGAACGATCACTTTATGAAACGGATCCAATGAAACCAAAAAAAACTGTGAGTTACTGTTTTAGATATTTGAAATAGAAAAACCATAGAAACAAGAGGTGGGTGCCTTCACGAGCTGAAAAGGAGAAATATACTATACAAATTAGAGTCCACACATATATTCACACGCCGTACCCTCCTTTGCTTCAGCTGGTAGCCAAACATGTACCTTCACACGCTGGAAATTGAATTTTTCAAAAGAAGCAGAAAAAGTTACAGCTGCTCATCAAACTCGACTTGTTCTGCTAAATGTTAACTGATCAGTTTGCATTATATATATGGAAAGTGCGATTACGCTTTAACATTTCTTCAGAACTGCTTCGTGTACTGTTGCGGGTCACCATTATGATAATTATGTATAAAGGCCCCGATGAGATAAACATGAATGATAGTTATGCAAAAGAGAAACTTTGAGCAGTTAGGTGCAACTTTCTCCTTGAACAGCATAAAAACAAACACGTTTCTGTGGTTAGATGCAAGCCGGAGGATCAATTTGGACATCTTTTATACGTATGGGTGTTTTCGAAACCTATGGCTAAGAATTTGTTGAATAAAATTAGCAGAAAAAGTTAACTCAGTGGTCCACTGGAAAAACGCAGAAAGCTAGAAGTAAGAATATTTAAGTGCAAAGGAGGACTAAGCCGTAGACTTAGGCTAGAGAATCCTCTTTAAACTTATTTAAGTTTGATATCATTTATTCTCAAACATAAACAATGACAGAGAAGTAGCAACTCCACATGCACATGCCTAGAGTTGCACTAATGACTCAACAAAGGTTTCACACACACCATGCTCTACAGCCTTATTTAGGTCCCAAATAACCATGCTAAGACCACAAGCAGATTACTTAAGTTCTTGGTTTTAGCAGGCCATGTGTATAATTAATTACCAAACCGACCGAATAAATTACTATGTAACAACTAGAAGAAGTACTTAATGAAGTATTCTAGCTAGAGAGTCCATGTGAGGCTAGCTAGCTAGAAACCTTATAATACCACACCAAGATGACTCCCTGCAGGCCATGCGCCCTCAAGGTAGCTATAAACCCTACATGGGGTTTCTCTCTCTCAATTGATCACATGTTGCCTTCTCCTCCTCCTTCATTGGAATCCCCTGAAGGGTTATCATTCCAAGGAAGAGTATAAGGTATTGGCATGCCTGGAGCTTGATAGTAACCCCCTTCATTGCCCATCCTTCTATTATTATATTCAACCGGCCTTTGACGAGGAGCCATTGATTGAATTGAGCTTGCCCCTGGTGTTGCAGGCAATGCAGTTGGGATTTCATTGCAGGCAAAGCGAATCAGATCAGCATTGGCAGAATCAAGTTCCTTCTGGAGCCTATGAACTTGTCTCTGGAGAAAGGAGATAGCACCAACACAGCCATAAACCGGGTCCCTTACTCTTGCCTCGGCTTCATATGCAAGGGAGTTCACTGCATCCTCTCTTTGGTGAGGGAGAAGCTCATTCAGGAGCTTGGTCACATTGCTTGCTCCAAAGATCTTGTGAACATTGGCAAATTTTTGAGGTTCCTCTGGTGGGAAGTAAGGTGCAAAAATGCAGCCTGGCATGCATTTCCTCCTCAAGAACTTGCAGGCAGCACAGGGAGAGTTGTAAGAGCTGGATGAAGCCATTTTCTCTGCACAGGGAGAGTATACATAAACTCCATCAGGAATTTTTTGTGATTTTACATAATTGAAGCTCTTTGATCTTATTTTCCCACCTCCGATTTTCAGATTTATCTAGAATGTTATGTCAGGTATAATTTATTTGCAGCACTTTTTTCTTTTCATTTAGATGTTCTCTTTAATTTTTCCTCTCTTTTTCTTTCCTTCATTTCCCTCTTCAACTCATAAAGGACTTGTGTACTAGGTTTAACATGAGGATTCTGTTAGGTCCGAAAATTAGGTAGAATTATCCTAAATTACTTTACCTAGGCTCTCGATCCTATCAAACCCAAATTCGAGAAAATCTCAAATTTATGTGTGTTTGTGTCTGTGCATCCCATCCCACATCTCACTTTCTCTCCATCTGGCAGACACAGAAATCCCTTGTTCTTCTCCCATAAAGAGAGGGAAGAAAACAAAATCTTTGATCTATGCATGCACAGCAACTGAAATCTGAGAATTTACTGACACTTCCCTTTCTTTGGTAACTATATATACTGAACTACCTCACACTCTTTTTCTTCTTTTTTTCTCTTTCGGCCCCTTCTAATTCTGCCTCCCAGCCTTTCTTTATTTCATTTTCTGTTTAATTCCTCCTATTGAAATTCTGAAAGAAAAAACATTATTTCCTTCACCTCGCCCTCAAAACCACCAAAGCAAGCTTTCTGCGTCTCCTAATTTAAAATTTGGTTCAGAATTTGTCTTTTCTATTTAGATTTCCATGCCATTAACATTAACTCTCTTTCTTCTTCTTACTTCTTCACACATAATCCAGGCTGCTACTTAATTTAGAAGAATTCTGTTGCATGACCAATTTTAAAGCCATAATATCCTTGTGAAATTTTCTGAAAATGGGATCTGAATAGTGAATTCATCATAATTGTATATTCATGTCTTTTTTTAGATATAGTAAATATGAACATAGCAAAGCCCTAAACCAGAGGCTTTAACCCAAAGCACTCTAGTATCTTTTAGCCTTTAGCTTTCCAAAAACATCAAAAACAGGAGAGAACTATTAGCATAGTGAAGGGTTAAAGGAGCTACAAATGCTTACCTGTTTGTGATCTAGCTAGGTTTCTTTGATCATGTGAATAAAAAGAGAAGTACCTTTCTTTTTTCCCCGTGGAGGAGCTAGATGTATGTTCTTTGTTCCCTCCCAAGATAAAGTACCTTATAGCCAATGAAAGGGAGAAACAACACAGATTTATGGCAGGTGATCCCTCATAGAGCGAAACCCTAAGTACTGGCTGTTGAGAGAAAGAGAGGGAGAATGTAGGAAATTAAGTAAGAGGAAGAGAGCAAAGAACATTTAGTGAATGGAGAAGGAATGGAAGCAAAAGACAAAGGTGATAAATGAGAGGTACACTATAAAAGAAGGACTATGACCCTGCATCTAATAATAATATCGAGGATGTGGGGATGTCTCCCATTTTCGTTCCATCATATATCCCTTTCTCATGCACTACGGTAATACGTATTTTTATTATAAAAAGGAAGAACAATTGACAATCTAATCAAGAACATTAACAAATTAGATCCCTCCTTTTGCTGCAACATAAGGTGTTATTAGTAAAGTGGACAAGAATACTGATTGCGTATGGAAGAATAGATCAAACTAATAATCATAAATGTGATGACTTTAGGTTTTTTTCCTAAATTTTAGCCTGGAAGGAGAAAGAACCTTCTGATTTTTTCTCTCATATCAGATCCACAAACAGTATATGTACGGGATTAACTATAATTACACAATTATGATTTATATCTCATTTGGATACCCTAATCCAAACCCTAATACAATAACGTTTTTTCTATAAATAATTTTTTTCTTTGTTTTAAGCCCCATTGTTCGTTGATAATTATATAAAACACCAATCCAAAAGGTATTAATAGTGTCTGAGAACCACTTACCGCAAAAGCTTAAAAGAAAATAAGAATAGTCGAATTTTAACTCAAATTAAACTACTTGGTTGATGAGATTTCGAAGACAACATGAAAGCGAGCATTTTAGTGTTGACAAGGGACCTTTGCGACTCACTCGGGAGCTTATACACCGAGTGTTAGGTGAAGGCCTGAAATAGGATTTCAAGATTTAACACAGGCTTCTCGAGCTGCTATATTCTTCTAGATTAATCATTCTTTTGTCTTCTTATAACACTCAGAATATATGAGACTAGTGGAAGATGAACCCTAAAGTTTTCATAATCGCCACCCATTTTCATTTAAAAGATTTTAATTGGTGTGCCAATTGGGAATGAGCAATCCAAATGAAGATTTCCTAATCAGATACTACTCCTGCAGAACTTGATCATATACCAGAATGGTAGCACCTATTATTGATATTATTATTGTGGTAAATGTCTATATACTCGTATTTGTGTGAATGTTCCTCTTCACTGGGTAATTCTTTCACTATATATATATGCCCTAGCAAGGACTGGACATGGAGTCTGTACATTTTATATACCCGTACAAACTCGGTTAGAGTGTACAGTTGGCTTGTCTTCGATCTATATTCATACGTGTGAGCTACTTTGCAATGGATTAACACAAAGAATCAACTGCTGAATAAGCAAAATGAGTGCCATATATATGATTCTTTATATGCAGTACGGTGGAGTCCTGTAAAAAAAAGTCCACAATCATCACTATCTACTTAGTTTTGATCCGTCCAGTCCCAACAAATTACCTTTTTAGCTCATACCACGCCAGTCGATAATTTACAGAATCTGTGATCAGTAATGCCTTGGCATGTTGTCACAGTACGTTTCCATGTGGTTAACATTCAAACTGGTTGTAATTGATGAACATGGAAACAAACCATATCTTCCGAGTTTTCTGTGTGTTCTTCATGAGAAAAACATCTAATTGACGCTTACAGTTTTTGTCAACTAGCCAGGCTTTGGAGAATTATGAAACCAGAGGGAGCATGGCAATGCTAACTGCAGTGACTGTAACGTTTTAAGATTGAAGATTTCTGCTTTTGAAAAAAACGGACTGTGACCACTTTTGTAATCCTCAATATCTAAATTACTTCAATATTTTAATCAATATATATATATATATATATATATATATATATATATATTTGCTAGCTTCTACAGAGAGTGAGTTTTTTATTTTAAAAAAATAACACATGCATTTTGAATTTTGTTTTTCAAATGAATCAAACGCTGTATTTCAATAAACAATGTCAGATACAAGACCAAAGTTTATATATGCCACTTTTTTTTTTTTTTTTTTGCTAAAGATTGCCCTTTGGAACTCACAAGAAGTAAAATAAAGAAGAGATATTATTCTTTCATGAAATGTTTTTAAAATTCAAGTGTGAAGGATTTGAAGTGTAACCGTCTAATACTAAATTTATTATGATTATATTTTTATAATAACTGAGTGTATTAATTTTAAATAGTTATTTAGAAGATGACCCTATATATATATATATATATATATATATATATATATATATATATATATATATATATATATATATATATGTTGAGACTATTAATGATTGTAGTAGGTATATGTAGATTCTACGCATAACCTTAACATAAGTCTTTTCAAAGTTTGTGCTGTGACTAGATCCCTCACAATACTAAGGTTTTGGAGAGTAGAGTAGACGTTATTTTGGTTTTGCTTCCATTCACACACAAGCAGTCTTTTTAAGGAGACTAATCGCCACAAGTCTTTAGTTATTTTCACAGTGATTTTAGATTGAGTCCTGGTGGTTAAAGAGGAAACCATCAAGTCAACCCCCTCATGTTCTTGAAGAAGAGATTTGTGATGATATCATAAGCACTTCAAGCCATATTTGAGGACATTTTTTTTATTATTATTATTTACCAAAAATGAGTGAATCTACTTAGATTTCTTGTAACAGATAAACTTCAGTGAGGATTTGATGCCTTGAGTTATTGTGTAGGAGAAATTCCCTATCAACTGTGTGCTTCATCAGCATACATGTTTCTGCGAGCTCTTTTTCAAACCACTAGCTATCTAGGTGCTAGGTGTAGTATAGTGGTCCAAGTTTTTTAGGGTTCCCGTCACGAATCGGCCGGAATTCTGATGATAGAGCCATGGAAATGACATGATTCTTACATCCAGAGACTGTGCCTCTTGAGTTTTTGTTAGAAATTTAAAGTAAAGGTCCCCCTTGAAAGTGTCATGGCATGGCTATGTATTTCTAGGTTATGATGGTTCTTTTGTAGAGGTAATTTGGTAAAGTAGAATCTATAAGGGCTTCATCAGAGAGTTCTTGTGAAGAATGAAGATAAGAAGTGGATTTTGTAGAACATAATTCATCAAAGTGAGCCTTGCTGCACGCTATAAAAAGAAAGATAAGTGCTTGCTGACTTAGTCGAAGAATTTATTGTGTCTAAAAAAGGAATTGTCGTATTAAATTGTGTTCAGTGTTGGGGTAGATTGGCAGATTTTAAAAATCTATTTTAATTTAATAACTTAAATTATTAAATAAAATTTAAAATTTATATTATTTTCTAATATATCTTTTAAGGAAAAGTTGTTGTTTAGATTTAAAACTTGCAACTATATATTTTAAATTATTTCATTATACAAGCAATTTCACTAACAATAAACCTCTAGCCTACCGTATAGAGATCAAGTTTGAATTATTTCCATAAAGTATTTGAATATTAAAAAAATAAACAATGTTACGTGATTCAGAAAAATTAGTAAAAGTGCTAATATCTTGTATATATTTCAATTAATATAAGTATATATTTGGTGTTTTATTCCTTGTTTTTTTTAAAAAACATTTGTACCTAAAATTAATATCCATAGATACACTTTCATTGAAAAAAATATTGAGTGCATTTTTTTCCCCTTTTATTTATCTTAAGATATCAATATTAAGAGGATTGAAATCTCCATGTCCATTCTAATTGCTTTGCAGAAGGAAACATTAGTGAATTATTATTTTTTTTCCTCAGAAAAGAAAACATTAGTGAATTCTACATGAATACCTAGCTAGGTTTTATTTCTTTTATGAATGTACTTAATATTTATATATATATACACCAAAGCAAATAAATATGATAACCAAGTAGATTTTAACTCTACATGAAAACTAGGATTATAACTAAGAATATATAGTATAAGAAACAACATCAAGATTTGTAAATAAATTGTTGTCTTTCAGTATTAGCTGCAGTGATCATAGAAAATAGAAAATATATAATAATGGTGAGCGACGCTAAAAATAGAAGAAGGGGCAAAGTAGCTGTTTGAGCATGAAAAAGAATAACAAGCTAGGGACAGTACTAGAGTCTTCCAGGGAGTGGGGCATTCATGAGAAGGATAGATGTTTGTTGCCTCTTATAGCTAGCAGTGTTGTTCTTGGTCTCTTTCACTTCTCCGACCATTCTTCGTCGGTTCCTGTTCTGAATTAGTGCCCTCTACCCCCACTCTCCTCCCTCCTCCCTCCAGGGATAAGAGTTTTCGTTTTTCAATCCCCATGTCTCCATGTGTAATGTGTAAGCTAATCATATGAGAGAGAAAGCTTGCATAAATTACAAAGGGCTGGGGGCCATGGCCCCTCCATCACCAAATTTCCTCAGTCACTCGATCCTCCTCCTATTCAGCTGTCAACCACCCCTCCAATTAATTCCTACTTATCAATCAACATGTCCCTCTTTCTTCTCTTTCCCTCTTTTCTTATGCAAATCATATTCAAATAAACATAAAAAAACGAGCGGGTGATACGAGAGAGATTGAAGGATTTTGATACTTCTTATCGGCCACACATCTCTCATAATTAGATCATACATGAAACTTATTAAACTTGATTATAAACTAGCTAGTGGAACAAGGCTAAGATTATGAAGACGCATATCCGTCCTAGAAAAACAGTCTTATATAAAACAAACCCCATCATTTTCAATTAAATAGGGGGATCAATCTCAAATTCAATCAAGTTTTTTATAAAATTAGTTTTTTAAAGGGATCGGATGATGGTTATAACTAGTTGAGGTTTAGTTTTTTATAACTAGTTGAGGTTTGAAAAACTTTTAAATTAAGGTTGTAAAATACTGTTTGAGTCCATTTTATTATTTTTTATTGTTAATTTAATTTTGAATTTTATATATCGCTGCATCATAATAATATATTCTAGTTGGATTTTAAAATAAATCACTAGTCCCCTTTAATTCATCAAGAAGTATCAACTAGTCTATATAATATAGTTGTAAAACTCTCCTTGAGTGTCGACCCAAGACAAGGCACATGTCATAAGTCGGGAGAGTCTTCCCTTAATTTTTTTTAAGAAAATAAAAGAACCAAAATGATGTTATTTTAATAAAAAAAAAATTAAAAAAACCCAAGTCAACAAGTTAAGGGTTGGGTTTTTACCAGATTAACGAGTCAACTCAAGTTTTTGATCGAGTCAGCCTGGTTTTTTTCTTCTTTTATTTTCTCTTCAACTCAGACTCTTCCAAACCTCAGGTCAACAAAGTCCAAAGTTGATCTATCAAGCCAATCTAGATTTTATAATTATACTTAATAATATCAAAGCTAGTTAAATATACACTCTTAAAAGGACCAATGATGATGATTCTCAATTTAGATTTGTTTTCCCAAAGCGTATGCCTTCTTTTTATATCATATTTCAACATTAACAAAAAAAACTAAAAGATAATGAACATTCAATGCAGTATTTTTATTATAGCTTTAGACTTATTATCATTGTAGATTAATGGAACAATAAAATTATGATTTTGCCCTTCTCAACAAATGAATTGGTCTTGGCAATGAGGGTAATAAGGTCTTTTGTTGTTTTTAGTGCAATGAAATAACTAGAATGCCGTTTTAAGCAAAAAAAAAATAAAAATTGGCATGAAGGGGCATTAATGGCTTTTCCTTTTTAATTATAGCATAGTAAAATAACCAAATTTTCTTAAAATCAATTTATCATAGGCTTGCATACAAGGGGCTATTTGGTCGTTTTATTATGATTTTTTATTATTATTTTTGAGTTAGATCATGAGAAATTTAGTATTTTAGTAGGCATTAAATATTATTTAATATTAAAAAGTTGTTGGTGCATTCTATTCACGCGGTCACTAATATGTATGTTCGTGTTATTTGAGCGGTGCATGCATTGTCGTCTCTACAATGATTTTTTGAATCTTCATGATGACCCCTAAAAATCATCGAGCAGCGCGTGTGCCCAACTTTTTTCTAGTTTGGTGTAAGTAGTCTTTTCATATTTTTCCTTTTTCTCTCTCTTTTCCTTAATTGATTTCCATACCTTGTTGTGAAAAGTTTCAAAGTAGCCATTTAATTTGTTTTTCTTTAAGAGTTCATCCCTGTTTTTTTATTAAAATTTATTTTATTTTAAATAATTCATGGAATTGAAATTTTCTTTCAATTCCATCCTCCTTTTATTTTTTATATCTATTAGATTTGATTCCCATTATTTTGATTGCTATTTGTTTTTATCATTTTCTTAATTGAATTTGGTCTTTATTCTTTTAATTGCTATTTTTTTTTTATATATCCTTTCCTATTCAAACTTTTTTTTTTATTTCATCCATTGGTATTTTGTTGATCAGAAACTTAGCTTCATGATATTGTTGGGTTCACTTTCTATGAGGTGATTTTTGTCTCAGGATCCGAGTCACGAGTTTGGAAAGTTAGCACAAGCATACTTGAGTTTTTTAGGTCCTTTTTGCGATTGATTTTTTTAGATCACATTCTTCTACGAGGTTATCCTCAATACTTTCCTTGTATTAAAAGAATTGTAAATGTAAAAATATATATAGTTTAAACTGATTTGTTTAAAAATTAATTATTTGGGTCAATTTCAATTGTAATATAGTTACTTTTTGATCCTTTCTTTCTTTTTTATGTTTTTTTTTTAAGTTTTTTTATTATTATTAATATGGGTGTCTTGACCAGTTTGCATGCACCTTAACTAATCTCACGAGCTCTAAAGTTAACAACAATGCAAGTTTCTAGTGGACTTGAGAGAACTCGAATTCGAATTTGAACTCAAACTCGTGACTATTAGAAAACAAATCCAAGACCTAAGTAGTGAGCTACCGCTCAAGATTCCTATAAAGTCTGTTCCTTATTTGGTTGTTATTTTTTTTGTGAATGGTACTTTTAGTGTCATTAATTATTCAAATAAATTAATTCCCACGGAATGAATTATATATAATAGAAATTGTCAAGGCTCTGTTTTTCTCGATTTGCACCGACTTGTTAACAAATATGGGGCCCTAAGAGATTATAATCTACCAAACTAATGATTAATATTTACATTTAATATTGCAACAAGACTATATTGTTATATCATATCATGTCATATAACACCAATCCCTCTCCTCCCATTATAATATTGTCTTATTCTAGTCCTTAGCTAAGATTTAGACCCAAAAAAGCTACAAACTGTTGTAGCATTTGCGTGCCCTACTGCCTCTTCTTCACTCACTCTTCTCATTCAACTACATATACCACATACCCGAATACTTTTTTTTTAAAAAAAAATTCTTCACCTCTACTTCCCTATTCAACTTGTCTTGTTTTGTGTCGAGAGGGTCAAGACCAAGAGACTGCCATTTTTGCACGCCTGCCGACTTGGTATCCTTGTTAAATGTGGGTCAGATGTGGTTATTTAACAAGAAACACTTTATTAAAGATAATTTTTATGAATACATACCAAAAAAGAATGTTTGAGAATGTTCATATCCCATACTGCGTGCTTGTTTACACGCTTCATTTGTAGATGACATGGCCCATGTATCATCTTGTGTCTTGTGGCAATGCAAGAAACTTTGATAGAGTTTTGGATTGTGCTGGTAGGTATTTTTTAAAATATTTTTATTTAAAAATATTATTTTTAATATCAGTAAATCAAAACAATATGAAAAAAATTAAAAAAACAATTAAAACAAAAATCAAATTTAATTTAATTTTAAAATACTTTCTAACCACAAAAACCAAACATAGCAGTAGTAGTGGCCCCTTTGATTTTGAACCAAAATTATGGTTATTCTTGACAAGAAATAAAATAATATTATGCCAACTTCTTTTAAAAAAACTTGTTGATGGCTTTAATGATATGATAATTATCTTTAGTCCATAGATTATCTGGTACATTGCATGCAGAATAGCAGCACTAGCTAGATAGATTATGTTCCAAAAGTAATTGAACTTATCAAGTTATCATTTAGCATATGGTATTCCAATGATATCCTCGGAAACAAAAGCAGAGACTCGGTTTCAAGTTAAAAAGAAGAAAGAAAGAAATCGCCATAGAATTGATGAAATACTTGATTTTCTTCCCAGCTAGCTGGGCTCAAAGTGGGGATGAGCTTGAGCTCATTGATTATTATATGGTCTTACACAGAGCTAAACAAAGCTTAGTTAACGTTTATGGGCTGTCCTAAACAATATATTCTCGCTTCCAAGTCCTTACTTCGATAGTGCAATAAAAAACCCATCATTCTGCTATAATGCTCTCTAATTAATGAGCCTCTCAACCAACCTGAAGGGGTTTCTAAAAAGCTGACGACCTATAATCTTAACCCCTTTTATATTCAGTAACAAGATTCAGATTCTTTTTTCTATAAAAAAACATACAGATTAGTACAGGAAAAGGAGATTTAAAGTACCAGCTAAATGCTAGTTTGCAGTTTAAACCCTTTCAGAATGTGCACAAGATGAAAGGCCCGCCCGTAAGTCAGTCTTGGTAAAGCACAACGAATTTTCAATGAGACTGACAATGGACAAGAGAGGAGCTTCGCCTCAACAAGTTTTCAGACGCGCGAGACTCAAACCAAAGCCATCTTATTTAACTGAGGCTGCTAGCCCTGAAAGCTTCCCAACTTGTACTTCTAAAGTTCTATTCTCAGCCGTGAAAATCTAGCAGAAACTTAATGCAGCAAGTTTTTTATTAAAAAAAAAATGAGAGGAAGAAAAGGCAAGACTTTCAGCAAATAGATAGCACAGAAATTGGAATCTACAAGCAGTTTCATGGCAGAATGACCGGCATACCACAATTAACAGGTCAAGAAGCCAAATCCAACATTCCAAGTATAGCAAAGAGAGTGCAGCATACGTTACTTGAGCGTATGCAGTGAAGATTTTCAGCACCATTGCTGTTTCGTATACTGTTTACATGCTTTAGTGAGCTTAAATCATGTATAGAATCCTAGGCAGGTCTGACAGTTAATCTGATTTTGATGTTCACATAAAATGTCCAGCTAAATAACCTCAAAACTTTTAGTTGTGGCAAAACCAGTAGCATTCACTATGACAAGTCTCCTCCCAGTTCCACATGACCATCTTAAGTTTGCTCAACATATCTGTTGATAATATGAAAATAAAAATAAAATCAGCATTAAGAAGAGGAAAACTTCAGAACAGAATATGACCTTTATACCGACACTTCAATGAATGGCATGCCTGAGTTCTAATGAGTTTGATTTACACAGGTACTTTTCACTACTCCATGCAGACTATAGAAAAACTAAAAGGGCTCTTCTGGCCATTAACTTAATTTTGGCAATTGACTCTCTCCAGCAGTTGGCAAAGATAAATAGAAAAACAAGAAGCATTTAAGATCATAAGCTCATAAAAAAAGAAGTTATGAAGAGCTAACGCATTAAAGAAATTTGGAATGCAGCAGCAATGAGTCGGACATAAAAAAGTTCATGAGCTATGAACTGTATGTCCTTGCATATTTATTGTCCAAAGCTTCTAAGAGCCACACATATGTCTGAAATTTTTAGGACATGGACTTCTTGCACACAAGTGAAATCATAATTGGTGCATGTTAAGCTCCAAGAGTGCAATTTGAAAATATAAGAAATTCACTGACCATTGAAAGAAGAACCTGTCATGCAACCCTGCAAGTAGATGAAAGAACACAAAATGATTCAGACAACTAATGTTAGCAAAGACTGAATATAATACAGATAGTACTCAAAGGTACTGAGATATAGTAATGTCACTCTATCACTTTTGATAGGAAGGATATAAATTCATGCAAAGCTCCCCAAGTAACAGAGTGTGATATAGAATTAGCAAATCCATCAGAAATCCACGAATCCAGATTACAGAGTTGAAAGAGTACCCTTATTTGGAAGCTGAGGTCACATGGCAGGGGCATTGTCGCGGGTTCTGCCATTTGAACATTGTCACCAAAAATTAAGGATCTTTGAATAATACACATCTTATATGGGGAAGCAAAGGTCATGGTGATATTAATTGTTGTACCTTGTATTGCCTTGGTGCAAGAGCCTGAGAGATGAGCGGAAATACTGGCAGGCAAGGGCGCAAGTGTGGCTGATGAGTGCTGAGTCATGAGCAAGAGTGGTTACCTTAGGATATGTGTATTGCATGCTTCCATGGTTTGATGAAGGCTGTATTGGAGGTTCATATTCAAAGAGGAGTTATATAGTAATACAAGCAGCTACCAGTGAAATGGATCAGAGTTGAGAAAGTACCGTTATTTGGAAGTCATGCTTTATAGGTAATGTTGGTAGTTTTGCCCTTTTAACATTGGGACTTACAATAAGCAAACAGGTCGCTCATAGTTAAGGAAGAATCTATCAATAATACATGTTTTATATGGTGAAGCAAAGGTCATGACCATATTAATCCCTGTACATTGTTTTGCCCCCGTGCAAGAGTCTGATAGGAGAGCAGAAAAGCTGGGAGGCAAGGTCGCACATGCAGCTTCTGAGTTTGAGCAGGTGCAGTTGCCTCGAGGGAAGTGTACTGCAAACTTTCAATACTGGATAAAGACTGTATGATCACAAATGCCAACAGGACTTGCATTGCTTAATTTCTCAGCAGTTCTGAATAAAGATTATAAGCATCAATTTCAATCTTACAACGTGAATTCTAATGTAATTTTGGATTATCTAAAGACACGAGTCAGCTACCATGCATTAGTAGACATGATTTATTCATTACCTGTCCTGAATTCCATTTGAAGAGATATGCTCAGATGGAGGTGAAACATCTGATCCAAGTTTGCTGCTTGGAAGCCCAACATTTCTGATATCCTTCAAACTTTGCAGAGCAGAATAAAAATTGCAAATTACCAGTTGATTCAAATAGCCTTAACCTTACTGAAGATAATAAAATTGCTATACAATCTGTGTTTAGATGTCTGGAGGATAAATTGGGTTAAGCAGTTTTTCTAGGCATAAACTTAGCATAATCCCTACAAAATAATTGGAAGATGGCTCTAGCACAACTTTGTCCAACGTTTTGTTTCTTATACCTTAAAAGTGTTTCAAATGCTATACAACTGATGTGGAGTAAATATTTCATCAAAAACATTCGAATGATAGACAATCACACAGTAATGGGGTTCGAAAGGAACTTTGAACAAATCATGAATGGGTCATTCCCCTCCTTTATACCCTTATTGTTCATGTACCAAGCAGCAAATAACCTTATTCCAAATGGTTTTCTTTCATATCTAACTCTTTTTATATGCACTAAAGTCCTCCATAAAACATGAGGAAGGCACACCTTAAAAAAAAAATAAAATTAAACACATGAGTGCTTGCGAGTCAGAAAATGCTAAAAAGCACATGGCAAACTTTTGGACCTACAAGCAATAAAACATAATTGATAGCAAAGGCATCAAAATATTTTAAGTGCAAACAGATGAAAAAAGCTGGATTTTATATGTAGGTTTTCTAACTAATTTATTGCAAGTCAAAAGTTTCATATTAAATTCAAAATACTCAACCATGCAACAACTAGCTTACGCATCATAGGAAAGAAGTTTGCCCGGCCTAAACCATCTCTGTAACTAGCAAATACAATTCCACTACCTCTAACTGGGCATGCCTCCAAGCATGACACCTGAGGCCAAAAGAAAACCGACTCGGAGATTTAGTGTTCTTCCTGTCAGATATAGACACATTAGCATATTCAACCAAGTCAATAAAGAAAGATAGTTAAGATAAATTTATTGACAGTAAAATAATGTGATTAACATGGACTTCTCTGTTTACTAATGAATTTCAAAGCATAAAATTAATCAATCTAGATGCCGATGAAGAGGGTAATTCCAATTCCATTTCGGTTTGATTTTACCCACAACCAAAATGTAGTCATAAATTGGTATGGTCCATTGTTATAACGTGAGGCCATAAAAATGGAATCCAACAAAAACAACCCAAAAAAGGAAAAATCCCTTTGAGACCATTTCAGAGAGAAGAAACATTAGCAACTAAAAAATAGAAAGAATAGGCGAATACACTAAAACCCACATAGATTTTGCCTTTAAAAGTGACAGTATTTTTTTTATTTTTTATTTTTATCAAAGATGAGTTGCACAGAGGCCATTGAAGAAGCAGAGACCCAAACACCAAAAGGATTGTCTTTCATGCACCCATCTTGAATAAAAAGCTGAGGCTGGAGAGTGTGACATGTTGATGATGGGAGAGAAGAGAAGATGAAGAAGAGAGAGTAATGTATCTGCCATTACTCTTTCATGGTGATAGTGGTTAGGGTTCCATCCTTCAGGTTTTGCGTTCCCGCCATTTCATGCAGAATAAAATATCAATGAACTGGTGAGCCAGGGAATGGTTCAAGCAGATGATGAACACCAAGAGAATGGAACTAAAGTCACTGTTTCCTCTCCTTAACGTGTGTTTCTTTGCGATAACTACATAACAGCTCACCCCAATTCAGATTTTTCCATCCCACATAAAGCAAGCTGTATTTTAACTCCAGATACGACAAAAGGTGCACATAGCTTAAACAATATCTGACCCTGGTCTATATTCTTGTTTGGGAAGCAATGAAGATGGCTGGCTGAATTTCAAAGGGGCAAAACTTTTGCAGGTGCTAGATAAAGAAGATGCCAAGATCAATGGACTACCAGTTGAAGTAGGAGACTTGATTCACCAGACATTCTTGGATTAAAAAACAATGACACAAACAAGCTTCCGGGCGAACTTGGTAATTTGCGTGCACTATGAGACTTTGGATATCAGAAGGTGTGGGGACTTGACAGAATTATCAATCGAGATCCTAAAGCTTGTAAGACTGAGGCACTTCTAAATGTTCAGAAACAAAAAAAATTAGTGGGATGAAGCTAGCAGAGGGAATAAGTAGATTTGGAAGTCTCCTCACCCTCACTGGTGTACATGCTGGTGGTGAGATTGCAGGAGAACTAGGTAAGCTGACACAGCTCAGAAGGCTGGGAGTGATGGATGTTGCTGAAGAGAATGCAAGGAAGCTATATGCTTCCATAATGGAGATGCAGGGTCTTCTTTCCTTGTCTCTAGAAGCAAAATATACTTTTGACCAAGGGCAACTTGTCCTCTGGGATTCATTGTCACCACTGCCTCTTCTTCGAAAACTTTGGCTAGAAGGACCTCTAGAAAAAATACCAAACTGGCCTGGATCAATCAATAATCTTACAAAGCCAAGGCTAGGTTATTCACATTTATCTGAGAATCCAACATCAGTTCAGGTCCTACCTAATTTGAAAAATTTAACGTTGTAGTATGCTTATGATGGAAGTTAGTTGGGGAAAGACTTCTGCAAGGCTGGCGGATTTCCCAAGCTTGAGGTTCTCATCATCGCCTTTCATGTTCTTGAGGAATGGACCTAGCTTGAGGAGGGAGCACTACCAAGATTACAGTAGCTTCACTTCCATAGCTGCTCACATATGAGGATGCTCCCTGAAGGTTTCCAATTTGTCACCACATTGGAGCAATTGGTTTTACTGCCTTTGCTTGATGAGCACGAAGAAAGATTGAATCCTACAGCAATGGTAGCTTTTACAAGATTAGGCACATTCCAAAGATAACATTCATCCCTACATCAGTGGTAGCTTTTATGTTCAATGAGCAATTCAGCGCTTTCCCCCACCCTCCACCCCCCAGTGACAGATGAATACACAGTTTTATGCAGGTTGGTTCTAATTTACATATTAAACAGTAGTGTATTCAACAGTAGTGTATTCAGAACAAGCCACTATTTTCAGTAACCTCCTTTCTTTAATGTATTCATGTGTTAATGTCATCTATCTGATACCTCTTATAGTTAAGAGGAAATTTTGGCAAGTGCTATTTTGGGATTCATGGTGAATTAAACAACTTGATACTAAACAACTTACCATATATCCAAAACCAATCAGATCCTAATGCATGAACCAGCAGAAAAGGAGCACTAAGTTGCATTTTACATCATTTCAGTTGTTTTGCATGACTCAGTCCCCATAAAAGTGTTAGCAAAAGAGTTTTTTGTTATATCATTGTTGTTGTCATCATTGTTGTCGTTTCTTGTTTTTGTCATTGTTACCATTGTTTATGAGAATGTGGAAACAAGAGATGAACACAAATTATTGAAACTCCCTCCTGTAAAGGCGTTAGTTGAAAATATACACAAAACATATGTTACTCTTAAGAAAATATAAAGGATGCTCTGAAAGGCATGTGCACAAGCATGCGCACAAAGAGACTATCTTTATTTCAAACCAAACATTCCAATTCAAAATGCATCCATCTAGACAACAGAAATGTAAAGGAAAGAAAAATCTACATTCCAGTTTGAGCCAGCTTTGCTAATATTCGTTTTGTTTTTTGAAAATCATAATGAGCTTTTGAATGAGAATGTGGTAGTTAGCTCTGACCTTTATCATAGATTGCTGGATGGTGGAAATAAACAAAGGCATCAGGAGTGAGAATCTGGACCTGATTTTAAAAGGAATTTTCTGTAACACGTATTTATCTTTTCAGCTCCAACCCAACTAATACCGGACATTTTCCTTACTCCAGCATTTGTTATATATGGCTCACCATCCAACCTCCTATCACCAGCATAAATGTTCGAAAGCATAAATTTGTAAGCGCCACATTCAGCTCTTAATTGAAAAGCTTCTGGGTTACAATTTCTCCCAACTCAGAATTCCCATTAGCATTTACACCATGACATCAATGCTACCTGCATGCCAGAATCCACTGGTTGCTTCAAGGACAATAACATTATGTTCCACGTCCCCCTCCATCCGGAGAAGCTATACAAAGTGAAAATAATGCTCAATTCTATCTTGGGAGCAAAACTCATCCTGTCATCCTCCTAAAAATCTCCCAGCCATCTTTAACCAGGCCAACATGGCAATAGGCAGAAAGAGAGAGTAGCCTGATATGGTTTAAACCCGATTTATAGCATCTCCTAAAACATTTCAAAAGCTTGGGAAGCAAGGACGTGGAAGCCAAGACCTAAGCTAAGATTATTGTATTTGTAGGAATGTATATTTCTGTTTGGCATATTCTTAACGACACGAAGCCCCAAACCCACAAAACCACGCTAAGAATACATATCTATAAGAGCAGGAGAAACCATAATATTTTATTGAAATCCATGTCCATGTCCATGTACATAACCATGCATCTCAGTAGCAGACCCTACATATTCCAACTGAGTGGCTACCACCAATACACTAGAAATCAACACAGAATCTGGCTACTTACCTTCCAAATTCTGACTCCTGTAGAAAAGCAATGGTTTCTTGTATTCTCCAGACTAAAATCAGTTATCAAAGTTGACCATATTACTAAATCAGTTAATCTAAACTTCTAAATGCACCATATGTACAGAATTCATGCACCTAAATCTTGAATACATGCTCACTCACAAAACGCAGTGCCTACATTATCATTACAATCAACAAACCACTTTTGAAGCATAAATTCCTTGGTCAACTTACAGCAAGCTAGAATCCAATAGTCCCCGAGATTAACCCAACAAAAGTATTCCAAACTGGTTTATGCTTTCCATTGCATCTCACTTCGTTAAAAAATTGCAACCCTTTATACAAAATCCTCATAGAATTCCACTATACTAAATCCGGCTCAAACCCCCCCAGAAAACACCCTGCTTGCTTCAACAACGAAACCCATTTTTCAAAAGATGGCCCTACGAAACACAGAATCCCATTCCAACCTAGAAACTAATGCTGCTGCTCCACGTACAATTCTGAATACATCCTCATAGACATTCATATAATAAGTGACGTAAAAGTAAACTATCAGGCTTGATTTCACCATTAACAATCTTTATCTTTATTAATAATGCATCTTCAAATATGTGAGCCTGTGCACAAGCTCTGATCATGGAATTTCCATAGCTAAAGCTACTTTGAGGAGTTTTATCGAACATGTTAGGAGTATTATGTAGGGCAGTGGTGGATGGGTAATTGAGAGTTGTAAGCGAAGAGTGAGATTGAAAGGTCACTTACAAGTTACTTTGGAATGCTCAAGTTGCTATGATTCTTCACAACAGAGTACATTTTAAATAGAAAACACGGCAGCAACAATCGCGTTTGTAGTCCAACGGTTAGGATATTTGCCTTCCAAGCAATAGACCCGGGTTCGACTCCCGGCAAACGCAATTTTGCAGAGAATGAGAATCCCATTCCCCAAAAAGTAAGTTGCAAAATATTTTTTAATATTTATTATATTATAAAAAATAAATTTGAAAATGATTTATTAATATATTTTTTTATATATTTATTAAAAGTTTGAAGATTAAATTTTATATAACCAACAAATAACAAGATAATTTTTATTTTTTTATAACTCCTTAAAAGTATTTTTCACTCAAAATAAAATAAAAATATTTTTCTATAAATCAAGGTAAATTTTTTATTTTATGAAATGTTTTTCGTTTGTCAACTTTCTCAATGATAAATAAATACTGAAAAATCTAAAAAGTAATTTCTACAAAACGATTTTTTATGAAATAAATGAGGCCTAAAAGACCTTTTAGGGTGTGTTTGGTATTGCGGTAGCTTTTGTGGTTGTGGTTTGAAAAAAGTTGTTTTATAAAAAGTACTTTTAGTTGAGGTTGGTTTGAAAAAATAGGTGTTTGGTTAAAACTGTGGTTGAAATTGAGGTTGAAAAAAAAGTAGTTTAATGTGTTTGGTTAAAAAAAAATGTTTTTCAAATTGAGGTTATAAAATAATTAAAAAATATATATATTAATATTAATGATTTTAATTTAAATATTGTAAATTTAACTACTGTTATTACATCATGAAATAAATAATATTGATATCAAATATTTTTTATTATTCTATTACATTATGTGCAATGTCATCACATACGAAATCTATCCAACAAGGACTATATTTTTCATGGTTTCTTAAGCGCGCAACAACAAAAACTGAATCTTTTATTACGTCATCAAGTGATTTCCTTTTAATTTTTTGAATAGAACACAATTAAAATAAAAATAAAAACTGAATTTTTTTTAACTGGGCCGAACCCGGCAATAACATAATTGGAATTGCGATCAAATTTCACAAATGCTATGTCATTATAATTTTTAAAAAAACAATAAAAAAATTTAAACTCATTTTCATGGTTTTTCAACAAAAAAAAAAAAAAAAACAACCAACCAACCCGGAAACGTGAACAGTGCGCAGTGGAGCCATGCTCCACTATTGACAATAATTTGTCAGCATGAGAAGCAGCATTTTGCTGCTTCTCACAACCTGCGGTCCAGCCACCAAAATTAGTGGGTCCTACCAGCAACCACATTTTTTTTCCTTTAACCAAACACTTGGTAGTGTGGTTGCGGGTGAACCTCACCCGCAACCACACTACCAATCAGCCACTTAACTTTTCACCATGCGTTCATTATGACACTCCCTCTTAGAGCGAGTCATTATTTGGTATAAAATCATTAACTAAAAAACTAAAAGATAAGGGGTTTTTACTATACCCCTTCTCATGAAATATTATTCATTAGAATAGTATCATGGTTTTTTTTTTAATTTATGTTTTATTAGAGATTGAACTTCATATTTTTTTTCAATTTATTTTTTATCAGGTTACTATAGTCTTATATTCAAACTATAGGTTTGACAAGTTAACTTGGTTGACTCGAGTTTTTTTTTTCTTTTTCTAATTGAATTTTTTTTCCAATTCTGTCTTTTAATATTGGGTTGATTAAGAATTAAATTTTGCTATTTGTTTTAGTTTGTTTTTGATGAGGTTATCCTCATTTTATAACTCTCGATTACGGGTTTGACGAGTTAACACTTCCAAAGTCATTAAAGATATTAGAGGTATCAATCAAGTGGTAGTTTTGATAGATCTACAAGTTTTGGTCAACAGAGTTATAGTTAGCGCCATAGAATTCGGTATTGGCATCATTGAATTTGGTACTGGCATCATTAGCAACATTTTATGGCAAAAATCATATGGTATATACTTGTCACATGCATGTTTTAATTATGCTCATATGAGATACATAATAAGAAATTGTTAGTGGGTGAGGTCAACAAAGAAGAGGTCGTGAAAGTATAAATTTTGGTTGTAGAGTTCAAATATTAGTTAGAGGTTTTGTAATTACTAAACAAGATGCTCAATCATCAAATACAGTGATTTTAAGTATTCTTCATGAATTAGTTGATACTAGATATATATATTCTTTTGTGTCACAATACTTTGCTCTCAGATTAAATAAATCTTATTTGTTACAATCCTCTTATTTGTTAGCTAATGAAAAAATAGATATAGAATTTGTATATGATTTATTTGAGGTTATGGTAGATGATAATGGGTTGTCAATAAATTTATTACTGTTGGATTTTGATGTGATATTAGGAATATATAGATTGTCTTATTATTATGTTTCTTTAGATTATTGGAGTAAAATAATGATATTTAGACTACCGAGCAAATCAAAATTTGTATTAATTATAAAAGGTTTAATTGGGTGACTATTCATTTAAAAATTTATTTTGAATAAAATAATAATATTTATTATGAATAGTCATCTTATTCAATATTTTTATAATTAATACAAAGTCGTAGAAATCAATCATTTTTCTTCACAAACAATATTGGTATATCCTAAGGTGAAACATCAGGATAAATAAACTCTTATCAAGAAAATTATTTATTTAGTTATTTTAACTCCACAAGCACCATTCTATAAGGCATCTAGATATAGGCTCAGTTCTAAGCACCAAAGCAATACAAAATATTATCTTTATATGGTGTTAACCCATATAATTTATATATAAAAAAAAATTCTTAACCATTAAAATTTGATCTAAATTTTAAAGTTAATAAAATGGTAAGTTTGTTGGCAACCTATTATCATCTACAATATCTTCACAAGTCGTATACAAATTTTATATCTATTTTTCATTAATTTGAGTGCTAAAAAAAAGATTCTAGCAAATAGGATTGTTTATTAAATCTTATGGAAAAGTATTGTGATATAAAAGAATGAGTATATCTAGTATCAAATAATACCCATGTATTCAATAAACATATATCAAGTATACATGACATTACTACATCGGATGACTGAGCATCTTGTATAGTAATTCAAAAAACTCTAGCTTGTCCTTACCCAATTTATGTTTGAACCCTATTAACAAAACTTTTACTTCCACGACCTCTTCCTTGCTGGTCTCCCCCTACACCTCTAATACCTTGGTAAAAATCACTTGTAGGACAATTCCTTATTATATGTCTCATTTATTTGCTTATGACAAATACGAACCATATGATCTTTGCCACAAAATTAACAAAATAAAACTAATGATGCATGTACCAAAATCTGTGGCGTAGATTGCAATATTCTCTAACTATAATTATGTCGACCAAAACAACTAAATCCATAAAAAAAAAAAAAAATACCACTTAGTTGATACCTTTATTGCACTGACAGCCTTGGAAGCATTATCCCTTGTACAAATTAGTACTTTGTGCTTTTTGATTACTCTTCAATTAAGCTTTCTTACTTTGTTCATTGGAAATTCTCCTTTTAAATTCTCTAGTTTTAATAACTCTTGCATAATCAATTGCAACTATGTAAAATGTAAAACCATGAGACACAATTAAATGAAACAACTAATTTAATCCTTAAACAAATCTCTTCACTCTTGTCATTTCTATAGAGATAAATTGACAATCATACTCTAATAATCTAATGAATTACTTTTCATATTCAGAAAACTGTCATATCTTATTGCATCAAACTCTTAAAGGCTTGTGCTTTCTAATCTTCACACTTTCATAGAGAAATTGATCAAGAAACATCATTAAATTCTTCACATGTTCATGCAAGTGTCTCATTCTTCTTGGGCTTATATCATGACACCACCACATCTCTTTTCAGCAACAAAGATGTCTAAAGAACAACATGATAATCTGTAAATCCCAAAGCCTCACGCCTCTTCCATTTCTCATCCAAAAATCATTAAGGGTCCTCTAACAAATTGACACCATTAAAAGCTAGAGGTTTTAATTTGAGAAAATTGATCAATTTATTACCCTGAACTTGCTGAGGAATCAAATGTGCTATTTGGTTCCTTTATCTTTTCTATTCAGCAACAATATCAACTATTTTTACACTACTTGAATTATCCTATATAATCTTTTAACTAAAACATTTATTAAAATACAACTACTAGAGTTACCTTATATAGTCTTTATACTAAAACATTTATTGAAATATCGCTAATAGAGTTTGCTTCTTGCTCCCCATCTTTTTTCTCTTTAATTGGATCATTTTATTAACCTTCCACTTCAATTTCTTGTACAATTTTCTTTTTGACTTTTAACTTTTGGTTCTATCTTGAAAAAGATCAACAAATTTATCACAATTCAATTAAAAAACACCCCCTCAACAAAGATCAACTACTCTCATCAAATGTTTACATCCTATTTTCTTCAATAAACTCAACAACATCTTGTCTCCAATCAACCATTACTGCATTTTCATATTCAAGCTGATCAGGTTGGCACTTTCAAACGAATAAATGTAGAGTTACAAACCTAAAAATGAGCAAGAATGGATCCAAACAAAAGGTATGTTTACATCCGATTTTCTTCAATAAACTCAACAACATCTTGTCTCCGATCAACCATTACTGCATTTTCATATTCTAAGCTGATCGGGTTGGCACTTTTAAACAAATAAATATAGAGTTACAAACATAAAAATGAGCAAGAATGGATCCAAACAAAATATATGTTTCTTCTCTACCAAGATTAGGTTGTCTTCGAAGACGTTTACATTGGAGTTTCTCTTACGAAACCTTAATAGTGGCTAACTTAGTCATCGATGCCTGTGATACTCATTTCACAAAACCATTATTCTTTTTCATGTGTTGACACTTCAAGTCTTCTAATTAGATTTTTATCAAAGATTGAACATGTTTCTCTTGATATTAAAAGGTTAGAAAAAAGCTCTTTGGTCTCCAAGTTTGGAAAAACCACCAAAATCTTCAAAAACTAAGTTTGTTGTAAAACCAGCATAGGTAAAAAACTCACAACTCAACATACCCAAAACTCTCTTATTTTTATCAAAGGGCCAAGCTTTAATTAATAAGGATCAATCTTTGATTAAATCCATAAAAATCCTAAGTTGAAACCCTATAAATAGCCCCTAAAATCAACCATAAAAAAGGAAAAAAAATGGGAGGAAAATATTGATAATGAAACCTTATGTATGAAGGTTCAAGAGCCTAGCACAAAGTTTCCTTAACTTTGAGAGAAAGTATCAATCTTGAAAAAGAAAGGGCAGCAATCATTGTTAGATTTTGGAGGGTTAAAACATTCACTTAGTCTAGTAGATGATATTCATGTGACACATTTATATCTTGTTCATACATGTTTAATGATTCTTCCAAGCTTTTTTTTTTATCATATTGATTTTGGTTTTGGATTTGGATTTGATTAGTACGTAGTTGTCATTATTGTTTAAATCTTGCTTAGAGTTGTTATTGATGCTACTAGATGCCAAAATAATATATTTGTAACTGATTTTGATAAAATAAAATGGTTTTTGTATTCTATCAAATATGACAATGGGTGTTTAATGTATTTTTAAGGCCTGCTAATGGGTTCCTAAGTTTTGGTTAAGTTCTTTTGAGTGTCAAGATGTCAATTTTGAATCTCATATTGTTGAATATATAACTGTTTCAAGTTGACAGTTTATAAGTTTGAAACTTCTTGAATAATTTTGATGTTTTAATATTATTTGTTAGTTTTTTTATTTAAACATATTTGGTTATGGTAATGTGATTTGTGAGGATTTAAAGCAATGTGTTTAGAGGCCTCAAATGCTAGTTTTGAAGGCTTGACAGTGGCTGGGTTTTCTAAGGTGATCTTCCTTGTATTCTTGAAAAGAATATTGTCTTGGCTCTATGATTTGGATCAGTTTTGGTCCATTTCTTTGCATTAAACACTTTGTTGGACTTATTAATTAATTATCTAGACTTTATTTGCATCAATAACAAGTTTTTCTAGTTTTAATCACATGGTTTCGATTCAAAACTGAAACTCATTTTGACAAAATAATGTTGATTTTTTTATAATCAAAGAGAATGAATGTCTTGTTTTGATTGTATTTGGTCTGATTTGAGAACCACGTTGTTGGGTTTGCCTTGGATATACTTTGTGGTCTTGAGTTTTCTGCGTTTAATCTATTTTTGATTTATTTAATGTTTTTGTGTTTTTTTTTTTAAGTTTGATTCATTTTAAGTTTTAGTTTCAATTTGGTTTGGTTTTCGAGTCAAACTAGTGCTTTTGGTTCGGTTTATAGTCAAACAAAAAATTTCAGGTTAACACAATCGGGTCAAAATCAGGTTAAAAGGTTAAGACCCTATTTGACTTGTAATGTTTTTGCTAAAGGTTTTTTGGGTTTAAGGGTGTATTTGACAAACACCCCCTTAGATTTATTTTGACAGTTTTGGTTTTTTAAAAAATTATTTTTGCCAAACAACTCCTAAAACAAAATAATATATTTCTTTTTTTGCATATGGAAAAAAAATCCTTCAAATTATTTGAATGTTTTTTTTAAAAAAATCTAAAATACTTTGGCATGTTTTAAAAAAGGTGTTATATGAATTTTACAACAAATTTGTAAATTTTCAAAGTATTTTGACTTATATTTTAAAAATATTAAAAATTTTATTTTTATCAAGAATATATATCAGTATACATAAAAAGGTACAACATTTCAAAAATATATTATAGTCAGTTACACCAAATTTTATCCACAAATACATCATCTACTTTTTTTTGTAATTCCAGAAAATACATTTCGATGCAGGAGGTTCTGATTTACATGGATGTTTTGATCATTAGAGCATTGCATAATAAGTCATCCGGTCACTCCAATTTTAAGTGACCTCCAATGTATTCACAGGTTAATGTCCTTTCTCTGCTGCCTCTTATTGTTGTGGAGAAATTTAGGCCTGGCTATTTTGAGATTCATTGAGAACTGAAATAACCCAATACCAAATATATTGACCATCTTCCTCTGCTGCCTCATACCAGCACTAAGACGTGATATCAGATTTTTTATATATAAAAAATAAATAAATAAGAAAGTAGCTTTCAGTTTGAGCCTACTCTGGTAATATACATAATTTTGAAATTCAGACTTTTCGATTTGATGAAAACATTGTAATTAGCTCTGAGTTTATTCCTGGATAATGCGAGACTGCCAGTGATGAAGGATGAACCTGATTGGAAGAAAATTCTCTGGAGCATGAAGTTATCTTTTCCCTGACTTAAATTCAATAACTTCCAATCCTGCTAAGACCAGGCATCTTCTCTGCTCCAGCAGTGGTTATATAATCTCTCATCTTCTCAACATCAACCCATCTCCCATCGCCAGCATATATGTTAGAAAGCATGACTCTGTAGGCACCCTTTTTGGGCTCGCCGTCAAAAAGCTGCTGCGCCACAATTTCTGCCAACTCAGAATCCCCATGAGCATCGCAGCATGACAACAATGCTCCCCAAATGCCAGAATCTACTGGTTGCTTCAAGGACAGGATAAAATTATATGCCTCGTCCAGCTCTCCTGCCATCCCAAGAAGCTTTACAATGTGAACATAATGCTCTGTTCTAGCTTGGATCCAAAACTCATCTTTCATCCTCCTGAAAATTTCCCTTCCATCTTTAACAAGGCCAGCATGGCAGCAAGCACAAAGGAGAGCAGAGAAAGTAGACTCATCAGGTTTCAATCCTTTCTCTAGTATCTCCGTAAACATGTCAAAAGCTTGGGAAGCAAGTCCATGCAAGCCAAGACCTGATATTATAGAATTGTATGAAACAATATTCCTGTTTGGCATATTCTCAAAGACACGAAGCCCCAATCCCACCAAACCGCACTTTGAATACATATCTATTAGAGCAGAAGAAACCATGACATGTGATTCAAATCCATATCGAACTATATAACCATGTATCTGAGCACCAGGCCCTACATTTGCCAATTGAGCTGTTGCCACCAATACACTAGCAATCAAAACAGAATCTGGCTTTTTACCCGCCAAATTAAGATTCTTGTAGAAAAGCAATGCCTTCTCATGTTCTCCCGCCTGAGAAAATCCAGTTATCAAAGCAGACCATGTTACTAAATCGGGCTGGCATAAACTTCTAAATACACTATATGCCAGATTGATGCAACTAAATCTCGAATACATGCTGACAAGTGAACTGCCTACATGATCATTACAATCAAAACCACTTTTCAAGCATAACCCATGAATTCCTTGGCCAAGCTCAAGCGAGCTAGAATTTGCTAAACCCGAGATTAACGCAACAAAGGTATAACCATCTGGCCTTTTATTCCCGTTGTCTCTCATTTCATTAAAAAAAAGCAACCCTTTATCACCAAATCCACAATAACCACAGCCAGAAATCATAGCATTCCACAGAACCAAATCTGGTTCAAAAACCCCACAAAACACCTTGCTTGCTTCACCAACAAGACCCATTTTTGAGTAACCTGTAACTAATGCACTGCAAGTAACCGAATCCAATCCCAGACCGGAAACAATCAGTCCTCCGTGAACAATTCTCAACCCATCCACATAAAAATCCTCACAACATGCACGTATAAGACACGCATACGTATACTTATCCGGTATTACATCAAATCCAATCATCTTTGTGTACAGCAAGAATGCATCATCAAATTTATGAGCTTGTGCATAAGCTCTGATGATGGAATTCCATAAGAAAACACTGCGTTGAGGAGTTTTATCAAACAGGTTACGAGCAGAGGGGAGGTCATTGTTTAAAGCATAGAATCTTACAAGTTTTGTTGCATAAAATGGGTCTTGTAAGAGGTGGGTTTTGGTTACTAAAGCATGTAATTGTTTGGTTCTTGATAGTGTTTGATGGGTTCTTGATAGTTGTAAGAAAAGTGACTGAAATTTAATCAACATTTATGAAACTTTTGTGTGGTGAAGTCCCCATTTTTGTCAAAAGTCGACAGGAAAACAAAAGGAAAGATGTTCTGGTATATCTTGTGAGTGTAACATTGTTTGAAGACGGAACTGAAAAGAAACAGGATTGACTGCTTGGTGTGACTGCCACTATTTTTTATCACTTCGAAATTTCAAGGTAGTTAGGGGTCGTTGCGCACATCAACTGTCGTCTACAAAAAAAAATGAAAAAAATCTTTGTGTCATGAGTCCCACCTTTCAACAGTGACAGAAATGTTAAGGGCTCACCTTAACAAACAGTTGTCTAGAAAGAAATTCGAGGGAGAAAAAGAAATTAGAGAGGAGAGAGTTATGCAATTTCTATAAGTTTTCTTGTATTATTTCTTCAATGATAAGCTTGTATTTTGATTCATTGTAGCAAAGTTCTTGATGTTGATGTCATGAGAGAATTGAGCATAAATATATATATATATATATATATATATATATATATATATATTTTTATGATTGTATAAATATTTATATAATATTAGAGCGCATTGATACCTGAAATAACTTATTGTATTAGAAAAAAAAATTTAATTTTTATCATGAAATATAATAATTTTATTATAATTTTAATTTTTATGAATTAAGTTACTTTAAAAAATTTAATACCCCAAATTTTGAAAAGTTTGAACAATTATTTTTGGAAGAAATTGAACTTGAATGATTAGCTCCAGTTTGTTTTTGTGTTTAAAAAATATTTTTTAAAAAATTTAAATTTTTTTATTTTTTTCTTTACTTCAAATTAATATCTTTTTTGGTATTTTAAAATTATTTTGATGCGCTGATTTTAAAAATAATTTTTAAAAAATTAAAAAATATATTATTTTGATATATTTCTAAATAAAAAACACTTTGAAAAGTAACTGCAATACTTTCGACCGGCATGGATGAAAAAATCACCAAAGTTAATTCTTTTGATCCTCATTGCCTTATTCTTTATGGGTTGGTCTTGAAGGAGTTAAGGGTTGCAAACATGGCTTCAATTTGCTAGTAAAGTTTTTTCAAAATCTTCCCTCAGTTGTTTTCCACCATTGTTAACTCCTTTGGCCTTGGAAAGTTGCTTTCATACTAATTGTTAAGGACTTGAACAGTTGTTTATAAAGAAATTTGAGGGAGAAAAGAAGCAGTTAGAGATAAGAAGAGTAATACAATTTCTGCAAATTCTCTTGTATTATTTCTTGAATGATCAGCTTCCTATACAATAATCGTTTTATACATCAATACAGCTGATTAACTAGTCTTGTTTCTGGATTGCCTAACCTTCTGTTGTGGCTTCCTTCTTTCTGCACAATGATCAACTGACTCTCTCATCAATCCTTGGCTCGTAACAGGAAATCAATTAAAAGAAATTCTTTCGAATCTATTTCCCTTAACAGACATGTTTGCCCTGAAAGTATCGTTCCTTCGTGTTCTAGGACAGAAATCGAGAGAGAGAAGTTGATCCGATCATAGGGTTGTCAATTTCACCTGGACTAACAAACACTCAAGTTATCCAATTTATCAATTTTATGCATCTTTTAAGTAGATAATCCTTATAGTCGATGGAAAATATTTTTCTCACATTCTTTGATCTTAAGAAGAGATGATAATGCTAGGGACAATTTCACTCTAACACGTTAGTCACTCCTCACAATCTATTGTTTTCCAGAATTAGATAATGTTGTCTGATAATTCAGAATTCAGACAAGACTCTTTTCCCTGAAGGTTAATGCTAATGAAATGTCCTGAAAGTACCGGTCCTTGGACAAATGCTCCATCACAAGACATACTACGGTGATCACTGAACATGGATGGGGAAACTTGTTAGAGATAAATTAAAGATCATGTAGTTGGCTTTAAAGCTATGGCTTAGTTCTGGGTTATCAGTATCATGTCTATAGCAAGATGCCTAAGGAGTGCTCCTTCATAAGAAAGTTCGGACAAACACTCAAATGATCTTAAGCATTTTTGGATTTTCCCCCCCTACAAAACGATACTGTCATTTCTTCTCTAATTTTCCACAGAACAAACGCAAGGACGAAGGCAAAGCACATAGAGAAATATAAGAATTGATTAGTACAGGAATAAACACAAATACCATAACAGCATTCAAGCACTGTCCGGCAGGCGCACTAAAGACTAAGGGGTCTCCACATATCAACATAGCAGCTCAAAGATCTGGGAAGCACCTTCTTCCAAGCATCAAGATCCGGCAATTTACCGGTGAGAGCGAGTGAGCTATCATCCTTTCGATTCCCAAGATTCAATACAAAAAGCCTATCACCGAAAACCTGGTGCATTGCCTTCAAAGTATCTTCCATAAGCACCTTACCATCCCTTCTTTTATCCTCAGCCTCCACACAACTACCCCCAACATTCACCATGATTCGCCCGCCTTTCCTCAAACTCTTCCTTAATTTCTCCCAAGTGTTTGGATCTTGAAGTTCAGGTATCAAGCTTCCTTTACAAAACAAATCAACAAGAATCCCTGAGAACCCATCTTTAACTTTAGCAGATAATGCATTTCCAACGTAAATAAAAAGCCTATCTGGGTATTGTTTTTCCAGCTTTTTGAGACCAAAAAACTCTCTTCCAACATCAATCACTGATGAGTCAAGCTCCCATCCATGGACCACCACTCCTGGATACAATTCTAGCAGCAAACGAGCTGCGGAACCCGCTCCGAATCCGAGAATGGCAATGGGTCCAGGGGGTATGATGGGGGGCAAAGCAGCGAAAACGTCGAAATAAGTGTTGGTTAGTGATTTGAAGAGGAAGGAAATGCTGTGAATGTTTCCAGGAGCATCTAAGAGGAGGAGTCTAGAACCAGCAAAAGGGTGATCAGCTTTTCGAGAGATTTCGAGGACCCGAATGTAGTTGTGTCTAGACTTGAATTTGGCTATGATTTTGACATCTTCAATGGGGATGCCATCATCTTGAGTCCTGGTTTGGGGGGTGAAATCGTGGTGGGTTTCTTGAGATTTGGATTTTATTTGGAGAGGTTTTGAAAGGGTTTTGGAGGAGGGTTTGATGATTGTACGGTAGGTATGGTGGGATATTTGAATTGGGAAGGGGATAAACGGTCGAATTTGAAGAGCTGTTAGAGACATTTGCTCTGTCTCTTCGCTTTCTTTCTGGTTAATGGCTCTTGGTGGCAAGTGGCAGCGAAGCGAAGATTTATTACAAGGCGATGACATGAGAACAAAAGGATACGGACAACGGTGTCGTTTCATGCACATGGATGCTCCACTGAATAATAACAATAACATGGCTTGTTTGTTCGTGAGAATTTTGGAACAAGGGTGTTTGTTACTGGTATGCTTGCTTGACCACCTTGCCACACCGCACACCCACCGTAAGAACGTTATTGCTAAGCCCAGAAAAACAATTATGGAGGGCCTTGCTGACCTTTTCCTTTGTTAGAATTCTATACTGAGGGTATATTTAACTAGTTCTTCAACCGAGATCATGGGGAATGAAGATCAGAGGAGAAAAAATAAAGGCATCCTTGACCACTTGACCTGTTCATTGGGGTTGGTAATAACATGAACTGCCAGAAGAACAAAACCTAGAAGCTCTTTAGCACCGCAGTAAAAAGCTCCAAATAAATCCTGGCTTACCACTTACAGCGAGCGAGCCACCAATACAAAGGAAATGTGCTGCCATGTTGCTCGCATAATTACTACAATTCCTTCATTACCTAAGAAACATATTCAAGGAGAATGCTTAGCCACCATTGCTTCATCATTATCAGTTGCGACCAATTCTTTTTTTTTTTAATTATTATTATTAATATAAATATTCAAATCAGCTTATACATACCTCTACTAATCACATGGATCCTGATCTCACGGATCCTAAAGTTAACAACCATATAAACCTCCAATAACTATAAGGTTTGTGGAACTCAAACTGATAATCTCTAGAAAACAATTCAACTTTACTACATCATGTGTATGTTACAATAGGCATGTGAACATGACCTAGGTCGGTCCAAAGTCTAAGCTTCTCTTGCTTGCCCAGTATAGAGAAAAAGAACAATCCTATCAATTATGTTTGGCATGGTCTGAGCTCCACATACAAGTGCGCGCGAATTATGCTTGGTTATCAACCACAACTAATTGTACAACACAGTAATTCAAAAAAAGACTTTGCAAAACTAGGAAATATTACCATTTGCAACTGCCTATCCTAATGATATTTGTCAAAGGTATCTATATGGTTGGTGGTCCAAACATAAAATCCTTTGCTACGTGTTGGGGGATAGGACTGAAACTAGAAGATAACTGATCTCCGTGCATCACAACCCTGGATGCTCCTTCTTGTCTTCTTCCATCGCATCCACACCATCCCTGCATTAAGATTCAGAAATTTCCATATCAGATGAAGGGGCACGCATGTACCAATTCACTTTGGAAATACTACGAGTCATGTCTCTCAGGGTCTCCCTTTATCTCAAGTAATCAAAGCATCCAAAAGCGACAGGGAAAAATTTAACAAACATGACAAGCTGGTGTCATATAATCCCACTCTTGGATTCAGTTGCAGTCACATCGTATGCATGACTCTCACAAACTCTCAGTGAAAGACAAGGAGAGACAGAAAGAAAGAAAGAAACTTGCATATGAACAACTACTGAACTTCCTCCCATATTCTACCACCAAGGTACAAATGGGTGAAGTGTGAAGCTTTGAGCAGCTTCATCTATCTGCAGATATAGTCCAAGGGGAAGAGCACCAGAACCGTCATCCAGAAGTCATTTGACAAGTTAAGTTCAGTTCAGCAGATAATTAAAAGTTCTTACCTTATCTTATTATTTGGCTGTGCATCAGCATTGAAAAATCTAGGTCCAGGTTTCTCATCTTCATCATGATCAGACTCAAAATCCTCACCATTCCATATGCGACGCTTTGGTCTTTGATCCATATCCTCTTCAGCCTGCATCCAACAAGTTGATAAAGAAAAGAGATATAATGACAATCCAACCATGTCAAGAAAAATTTTTCCGCTGCCTGCTGACCTCTTCCGGAACTTCAGTTGTGGGTGGTGTTGTTTGAAAAGGTACACTGGGAGCATTGGGCAGTCGAGAAAGTTGCTCTAGCAGTATGTTCCTGAACAAGTTGCAAGTCACACAATTGTACAAGCAGACATCATTACAAAAAAAATGGAAGGACACATAACGAATGCATGTACACAACATTTGTAAAGCTATTTTTATCTGCAACCAAATTTAGATGCATACTTAAGTTCCTGCATGAGAGAGAGACAGGGAGAGATTAGTCATGCATGTGTGTGAGTAGCAGCAAACTGAATTAAGTTTAAGCACACAGACATTTTCTTAGAAAATTTAACCACAGCATGTACAAATAGCAGAAGTAAAGAATATTAGAACAGATGCATAAAGCTGTGGTCATTCAACAAGTAAACCAGAATGCCTGGTAACAGAAGCTAATTTTTAGTCCTCATGACCAAACAGACATTTTAGTCATAATGCATGGGTTCTCAGCTAAATGGTTGTCAATCTGATTGTCAGTCCCATTCATAAGCTTCAATTCAAATAAAACAATTGACTTCATTCTTGTAACTATTGAAGAATATAGGAGGAATTTCAAACAAGAAACTTATCAAAGAGGCAATCAGCTACTAAATTCAAAGCAAGAACGAGAATATTTAGCATAGGATTGCACCATGATTTAAAGCATAGGAATTTCAAAATTGGAATTCTGACTCTAAGTTCCAAAGAAGTATATGAGAAACCTTTATTTGATATGAGCTTTAGAAGGGGCAGATCAACAAGAAGAGTTATGCCCTGTTTATAGATTACAGAGTTGGTATTTACCAAAATGACAAATGCAAAATGTTTTTTTTTTCCTTGTAGGTTCCAATCTCTAAAAGGTGCATCCTCAATTTTGAAATGTAATTCTAAGAGTTAACATGGCACTAATAACAACTTTAGTCATAAAGAAGTAATGAAGTCTGAAATTCACCTTATTCTCTCCATATCTTTGGGTGAGTTTAGGTTCTCCACGTTGGATGGCTCAACGTGAAGTGTATAATCAGGACCAAAGTACTCAAAGTACTCATTGTAAGGCAATTTATTATCTGGTTCCACCCCAACTGCAACAGCTGTCTGAGACAAAGGAACAGGTGCATTAGTAACTTATTAGCATTTTAATGGAATTGATATGCCTGTGTGTGCATCCACACACACGTGTGTGTGTGTGAGAGAGAGAGAGAGAGAGACCTCATAGCACCAGCAACGGGCAACATTCCTGATTGTATAGCCACCCCCACCCAAGACCATCAGAGGAACATTATAAGATCTAAGAAAGCGAAGGCAGTCTGCATGGCCCTTAACAGACAAATTGAAACACCCCAACCTATCACCAGACAACGAATCTGCACCACATTGGAGAACAACTGCATCAGGTTGATAAACCTCCATCACCTTTTGGATTAGAGGCCGAAACAGACCACGGAAATTTTCATCATCCATCCCATCATTTAATGGAATATTCAGGGCATAGTTTTTCCCCTGCCCAGCACCAGTGTCTTTAATGTGCCCAGTCCCTGGAAAGAAATCTCCATATTTATGGAAGGACACTGTCATAACCCTGTCAGTAGTGTAGAATGCCTCCTCAACACCATCTCCGTGGTGGACATCAATATCTACATACAGTACACGCTGCCCAAATACATTCAAATATGGCATTCAGAAAAACATTGAGAAATCAGAACATGCAACCATGTTGATTCGCAAATCTTGAACGATAAACAAAATTTCTTCAATTAAAACTGAATAAGATCACATGTAAAAAGAAGAGGCAGACCTAACATGGCCGTTCAAAATTGATCATATCGCAACTAAAATTGGAAATGAGCAGATATCAAAAGCACTGACATCATTTGTACAACAATGCTCGAATACAAAGAAACTACTGTACTTCAGGAAAGACATATATAAAAACCATCATTTTTACTCCCAATCTGAATAACTAGAACGCATAAAATTTGTGCTGTCGTTTGCATCTCATTAAGCAAGCTGATATTTCGATACTACCTAACTCGAATTTCGAGTCTCAAATAACAACCATTACATTTTCTCAAAAATTAAGCACACAAATAAAATATTACCACCCAAAACATTGCTTAAAATACATAGCTTACTGGAGAGAGAGGGAAAAAAGACTCAAGTAAGATGGGGAAAAAAATATCGAGCACAAATTATGATTTACAAAATAAAACCCAGATCAATAAACAAGTATAAAAATAATAATAACCCAAAGCAAAGCAAACAAACAATAGCCAAAATACATGAAAAATAAAAATAAAGGAGAGAAAAGGAGGCATTAGTAATTTACCCTGTGAACTTTGAGCAATTCAAGAATGCCAAGAACAATATCATTAACATAACAAAACCCAGAAGCCTCACTCTTCTTAGCATGATGTAAGCCACCAGCCCAATTCAAAGCAATATCAGCATCCCCTCTATTAAGCTTAACAGCAGCACCAATAGAGCCACCAGCAGAGGCTTGGCAAAACCCAAATAACCCATCAAAAACTGGACAATCTTCACCAACATTAAACCTCTTCAACTGCCTCCCAAATGCTGGATCACCCACAGATTGTGGCGACACTGAAGACAAGAATTCCACGTACTCATCAGAATGGAACTTTCGTATGTCTGTAGGACCTGCTGGGAATGGACGGTTGATTTCCATCCGACGGTGGAGAGCGTAGTGGACTATCAAGTTGTGGGCCATACGGATTCTATGGGGTTTCATCGGGTGGCCTTGACCGTAGTAGTAGTCGCCGATTGTGGGTTCGTAGAAGTAGGTGACTCGGCGTTTTTTTGCGTCTGTTCCTGTTGATGGTAAAGATGCGCCTCCGGTGATGTCCTCCATTTTTTCAAACAAAAAAAAAAAACTGAAAATCACTGAAGAGGAGGAGGAAAAGAGGAGGAGGAGGGAGGGACTGCTTCGTTAGAAGAGTTGAAAAAAGGGGTGTGAAATACCTTCTTGTAAGCTTATGTGTAAAGACAAGCACGTTTAGAGTACCGATTTTTCCAAATCCGTTTAAAACCCGACTCTATATATATATATATATATATATATATAATTGAAGTTTAGGATTAAATATACATAAAAGACTTTCTAACATAGAATAAAAAAAATTAAAAGAAAATTTAAAACGTGTGTGTTTTTTTTACTGTACATATACCTTTGCTTAGAATTGTAATATTAAATTGAGAATTTTAACCTTTAAAAAACACTAATTCAGTGTCTTGAATTTTTTTATTAATTTTTTGCACAATTAAATGATTTTATTATCTTTAAAAATAAATAAGGATTTGGTTATATTTAGATGGTTAAAAAATTGATTTCGTTTTGTACTAGATTTGTTTTGATCTTTTTTTTTTTTTTATTTGACACATGTACTTGTTGGATCTCTGATAAGTTGCCGACATCCTTTTTCTTCTTTCTTTTCTCCTAGAAAATCATGTCTGGCCCTCTATATTTTCATGTCAACCCTTCAAGTTTCTTTTCTTTTGATTTTGTCCCTGATTTTTTAATATCTATTTGTTTTGTTTTAATTCATTTCTTGAATTTTCCTTTTTTTCAAATGATGGTATTAATAGTAATGTGATGCTGATGATTATGATCATAATAATAATAATGATAATAATAATAATAATAATAATTGTATTAACAGTAATGATGATGATGATACTTATTAATAATACTAATAATAGTGATACTTTTAATGATAGTAATAAAAGTAGCAATGATAAAAATAATAATAATAGTAATAGTAATAGTAATAATAGTGATATTTCATCAATTGATGTTATATTTAATAGGAATTGAGTTTTACTGTTTTTTCATGTATGGTATTTTTATTTTAATAACCCGGGTTATGAGTTTGAAAAATTTACTTGGCTCGGCATCCTCTTTTATTTTTTGTCTTTTTTTTTTAATTTCATCTTTCAACATTAGTTTTTTAAAATAAAAACCAGTCATCTAGGTTTCCTTTAAATTTATTAAATAAACCAATTCACATCGACTTAGCTCTTATATAGTTTTATTGAAAACTTGAGTTAAGTAAAGAACCAAGTCAAGGAATTTCAAGATTTATCTTCTTTCCCTGGTTTAATAGCATTGCAAAAACATCTTTGCGCTCGTAGTGTTCTTTTTTGTGTTTTAAAAAAAATGGTTTGACTCACGGCAGAGCATTGGCCAATAGACTAGTTAAATCTAAAATTTAAAATCAACAAAATATATAAGGCATCTTTGCGCTCGTAGTGTTTTTTTTTTTTTGTTTTAAAAAAAAATGATTAGATCCACGGCAGAGCATTGGCCAATAAACTAGTTAAATCTAAAATTTAAAATCAACAAAATATATAAGGCATGTATAATATATTGTAGCTCTAGACATATATTATAGTGGATTGTAATAGTGAATTGATGATTTTTCCCTTAACCAAATCAGCATTGAAAACTAGGATCAAGGGTAAAATGGTCTTTTCCATGAGACTAATTTGTCTTTTTTGTTTTCAATGGGGGTACAAAGTTATTTTCACATTTTTTAGAAAAATAAAATAATTTCATTGTCCTTAAAAGAAAATCAGATAATTGGTTGCTAGGGCTTGTTTTTTATATTTTACTTTTTTAGCATAGTAAAATCTAACTTAGGCATGCTTTAGAAGCATTTCTAGATCTTCATATTGGCTTTTACATTATAACTAAATTAGTACATGGAAAATTGATATTTTGTATTAATTAAAAATAATTAAAAATTTTAAATTAACAAGTGAGTGTCATGCATGCAGTCTGTATGGAAGGGTTTTGTCACGCTTCAACTACGTATATGATATCCTTTGGAGGTAAACAATTATCTTTCATAGTGTCATTAGATTCCACACAACATTATCTTCCTCTATTGGTGGTGCATGTTTAGTATTTCTGGATGGATTTTAGCCGGAGTTGTTTTTTTTTTTTTTTCTCTTTCCTCCCTTGAAAATCATGCCTAGCAATTAAAATTTCAAAGTGGACCCCTTTGTTGGGAATATTTGAGTATTTATCCTATTTTTTTTTATTTTTTGTTTTTATCCTTGGTCCTTTTGTAGGTTTTCGTTTTCTTTTTTAATTTTATTTTTTAATCAATTTTTTTTTATTTTCAAATTTGGTTCTTGCTCTTTTTTTTATTTTTATTTTCCTCTCATCTCTTTTTATAAATTTTCAATTGTTTTCAATCCCTTATTTTAATCAAAATATTTAGTTTTTTAATGTTTTTAAAATTTGATCCTCATTTTTTAAGTGGTTTCTTCTTTTACTTCTTTTGTAATATTGATTTTTCTTTTCAATTTAGCCCTTCAATCCAAAATTATTCACCTTTTTTTTTATCAAATTTTATCCATATTCTTTTGATCGGTAGTTTATGATTGATTTTTTTTTAATTTTATCATTTAATATTTTATTTTTTAAGGCTTCAACTTCATAGTTTTTCCAAGTTTGATCCTTTTAATCAAATAGCTCAAATTATAAGTTTTATGAGCTAACATAGGTTCCATCTTTTTATGGACTTATTTTTTTTTTATCTCAATACTTAATGTTGAGTTTTTTTATTTTCATGGTTTTCTTTATTTTTATCTCGATCTCATGATTTGATTCGTTGGTATAGTGGGTTAACCTAGATAGGTTGCCCTCCCTTTTGTTTTCCATTTAGTTACTTTTTTTTTCTTCTTTGGGATCCTTTTGTGTTATTTTTTTTTTAATTTTATCATTCAATATTTGATTTGTTGAGAATTAACTTTCATGTTTTTTTTTTTTTTCATATTTGGTGCTTTCAATCAAATGGCTCAAAACACGAGTTTTATAAGCTATCAATTGTTGGTTGGCATCAATTTTTTGGTTTAATTTCTTTCTCATCTCATAATTTGAGATTATTTTTTAAAAAAAATAATTAGGTTTCTTGAATTTTTTTATTTTTCTTTTTATTGGATTATCTTAATCTTATAACTTGACTTTTAGGTTTCGTAGGTTGACTTGAGCATACTTAAGTTTTTTTTTTTTTTATGGCTTATAATTGCTAATTTTAACCTTTAATATTTGGTTTGTTGAGGATTAAGTTTTGAGGTTTTTCTCAAATTTGTTATTTTTGGTCAAATGACCTAAATCACAGGTTTAATGGGTTAACATAGATTGACAACTCTTTTGTTTTTTTATTATTTTCTTTTTTATTTTTATCATTCAACAATCCTTTTTTTTCTTTACAATGTTTATGTCGGCTTAACATTATTTTTTTGTTAAAAAACATTTTATCCAACCAGCGAAGGAGAACATGTCACATAGATAGTTGCATATCGATGGTGTTGTTGATTTTTTTATGTAAATTGTCATTTCATTACAAAATGAATTATTGATTTTTTATTTTATTTTATTATCACTAATGCTTCCTTATATAAATAAAAACATTTATATTATCATAAAACACTATCTGCATCATTAATAAATTTCACATATTAACACATTTTATTTTAAGTAAGCCTATGATTCTTTTTATTTATTGAGTAGAATGTTCATTTTAACCTTGTAAAAATTCTTTGGATAGAAAGTATGGGAAAGAGGTAGCTTCTTTTTTTATGAATTCAATCTTGAAAATTAAAATTTGATAGAATTGTTTGACACAATATTTAGAACATCCTTTTCAATAATAGATTTTGTTATTGACAATCTATTTCTAAAAAAAACTTATTTTGAGAAACAAATCATCCTAAAAAAATGAGATGCATAAAACAATTGAATTTTTTTCTTTTTGATAATTGAATAATTTTTTTAAGGACCAACTCGATACCCAAATGATTTCGTTTTACCTATTCTTGACTTTGAACCTATTGTTTGAGAACATCACAGCAGTAAATGTTAGAGACATCAATCTCAGCTACAAGAGAAGGCTCTAGATCAAGAATTGTAACACTCCACCCCACTAGTACGATATTATCTGCTTTGACCCACGGACCTCACGGATTTATTATTGGCAGTCACGTATGGTCCCAAAACACGTCTTACTAGGTAAGGTGAGCATGCTCATACAAGACCCTCCCCCAAGTCTTCACCCGTCGATATGGGATATTATAATTCACCCCCTTAATCACTATTTCGAGATCTAAACAGCCATAGTGTTGAGGCGAGCTTCCTTTCGTAACCTGCGTAAAGTTTTTTCTATTTCGAGATCTAACTGCACTTGACTTTGATTAGTAGAACGGGTTACTGACATAAATCATCAAGAAAACTCAAAAGAAACCAACCACGCAAGAGATCGAAAACAATGTAAATTGTACGAAAATCTTACGTTAGAAAACTAAAACTGCCTAAAAACCCTAGAAAACAGTGGAATTTAGCCTCGATAGAGTGTTTAAAACATCGTTTCCCTTCAAGAAACAAAAGATCGAAACCTAATTCCACCAAAAAATCTATTTTGAACAGTACCGCTGCCGTAATGAACAGTACCGTAACAAGCAAAAATTCTGTTTTTTTTTTCAGAAAAAGAAATAAAAATCACAGCAAATAAAAATAATAGCACAAGAATCAACTAAAATTACTTTCCCGGCAACGGCGCCAAAATTTGTTGCGATGTCGCGGTCGCACAAATTAATTACCCTAGCTTAAAACACAACACACAAGATAGTATACAGCAAGCAAGGGGTCGATCCCACGAGGAAGATTCAAGTTAGATTTTTATGCTAGATGATATGCAATTAGGGGGGGTTTGGACGTTATCTAGGCTAAAGCAAAAGAAAACAGAAAACTATCAAACGAAATTTAATAAAATCAGAAAATTATCAAGAGAACAAACATTGGTCGCAATCACACATCCACCTATAGAAATCAGAACTGATCCTTAAAACGAAACTCCAGCTTATATTCTGAATTTTTATCTTTTCTTAACGTTGGTTAATTAACGGATCTGTCGTATAACAAACCCTAACCAATAAACAATCACAGTGTCCGCACTAATGATTTAATTCAATGGCAGCCTTAAGATCTAAATAAATTCATTAATCTTAACAACTAAGTTGTCTGCTTATGTTGCTTTGATCGAATGTTCTTCCTAAGATTAATAACGTAGATCCGCTACAATTATTAAACTCAGTTGCTTCACAAGTTCATATACCACAACTCCGGTTTTGATATCAAACTTAGCAATAAATTGTCTACAATAATAACTTAGAGTCCGCTCTAGCAATTAAAATAAACAATCATAGGAAAAATAAGCATAGAAGAATAAACATATTCATCATATAAACTGAAAAGGAAAGGTAAAATAGATCTCACAATTCTTGAAATCTGAAGGTTTCCGTGTCCTTGCAACCAAGAAAATGAGTTTAGCCTTGCATGTTTGTTGAACAACTAATCAAAAAGATGGAAGAATGCATGATTTAGGGTTTCTTAGAGTAGGGGGGCGTTTTTCTCCTCTTGGGTGGCTGCCCCCCTTCTCTTCTCTCATTCTTTTTATATGCTAGGAAACCCTAATCTCTATTTTACAAAATAGTCCTCCCTTAAGTAGACAATTTACATTTAAGTAGTTCAATAACTATTTTCCTAAAAAAAAAGAAATAGCTTTGCATGAAATCTTCAAGCTTTGACTTAGAGGATCTACATTGCTGAAATAAAACTTGGATGTCGGTTTAGATGCTTCGGAATGTAATTTGAACTCGTTTCTTCACGAAACCTGTTTGCTGGCAGAATTCAGTATCTCCCTCATATGACATCTTTTTTGGCTGAAATTTGGAGTGTTTATAGGCCTTTGAGTCAGGAATCCAAAACAATTAAGTTTGCATCAATTGGACTTTTGTAGCTTTAGATATTCAAGTCGGAATGACCGAAGGTCAACACTGGCAGATTGCGAGATGTGACTTTGAAAGCTGCGATTTCCATGCTCTTTCTTATTTTATTGTCTTGCCTTAGATGTCTAGAAAGGTATGGATGTTAGCTTTTTAATGCCACTAGAATCACTTCATTTCGACCTTTAGAGCTCACGCTCTGCACAAAACATCGACTGAACGTCAAATCTGCCAATTACCTTCAATTTACTCCTTTTTGCATCTTTCATCCAAAAGTGCCTTCAAAACATAAAACAAAGAATATCAAGGCATTTTATATATAAAACATAGGCAAAACACTAGTTAAATGTGGGTGAAACTATCGAATAATATGGTTGCATCAATGGGATATTATAATTCACCCCCTTAAGGATCCTGACGACGTCGTCGGCACCACCAGACAATCAGTGAGTCGGGCTCTAATATCAATGTAACACCCCACCCTATTAGTAAGATATTGTCTATTTTGGCCAAAAAGCCTTACGGATTTGTTCTTAGTAGTCACGCATGGCCCGAAAACACGTCTTACTAGTTAAGGTGAGTATGCTCATATAAAGTCATCCCTTAAGTCCTCACCCATCGATGTGGGATATTACAAGAATCCTTAAACATGGAAGTCTCTTTACCCGACTTTTAAGGGTTTTGACAATTTTTATTATTTGGTGATTCCAATCAAGAGGATTTTTCTTAAGTATTTTATAAAAAGGTTAAAATATGGTTATAAAATTTGAAAAAGAAATAAAAAAACATAATTGAGGCATCCTAGAAACCTTTGAAGCTAAGTTTTATCTTTGATTTCATTTGAAAATTTATTTGTAAATTTTATTGATTCAGGTTATTGATCTTTGGCATTTGTTATATCCTAAAAATCTTGTTTTTGAATATATGTTAAAGATATTTGATTTCATATGGTTATTGATCCTTAACATAAATTTATCTATGAGGTTGAGACTTGGGATGTTTGGTTATTGATTTTAAATTTTAAATATGTGTTAAAGATGTCATTCATTATTTTCTAAAATTCTAAAGGGGCATTATTAGTCTAAAAGGCATTAATTCCATTCATAATAACTGAATGAAACTATGAATATCATTTTGTAATGGTTTTTTTCATCAATTTGAACTTGCCAAAATCCTAACTTTATATCAAATGTTGAAAATATTAAAGAATTATAGAGTTTATGAATAAGATCTCTCTTATTGGGTATTGAATGTATAATCCATTAAAGCTTTTATTAAGATGTTTATAATTTATGACAAGTTTTGTGCACCTCTTTCTATTTCAGCTTGGTTTTAGATGTAAAGGGCGATAAATAACTAATGTGATTTATTAGGCCTTATAAGACCTTTTTCTAAGTAATTCATTGATATGTTTTTACAATATTTGAATAGTTCTTGATTCATTTAAATTTTTATTGGCTTTGTAGGGTTTTATTTTCATCATAACCTTTTTCAAAAGCTAAATGAATCATGTCATTTTCTATTTCAAAAAGCATTAGGTAAGTTGGAACAAACTTTCTTTTTAACTAATCTAAAAATTGCTTGATTTTCTCTTGATTTTGAGGGAGTTTAATGTCTTATATATATATATATATATATATATATATATATATATATATATATATATATATATACTTCTTGATTTAGTGGGTGCAAATGTTTCTTTTTTTGAATTACAAAATTTGATTTGTAGATTGACTTACTTTTAAAAGTGTTTGTCACAATAGATTTTGGTGATAAGATAAATCTAAAAACTATTTCTTGACTAAATATTTTGGTTTTGATTCTTGGATTATTTACTATAAAATGATATATTTGAGTTAGAAAGGGAGTTCAAAGAATGATTTGTTGGATCATATCTTTGACAAGTATAAATATATTCTGAAAACAAATTTCTTGATTGCATATATGAACTTTTGATAATTTGTAATTAATTTGAAGGTTTTTACCATTAGCGTCATTGTATTTTTTGCATAATATTTCATTGGTAGTAATCATTCTTGAATGCAATTTTAATCTTCTCCAGAATCCACAAGAGCAATTGTTTTATTCCCATGTTCATTATTGATAACCAAGGTTATTTCTATGTACCATTTTTGAAATTTTATTTTTGTTATTTTATTTATTAATATATGATGTGCGATTTATGTAATTTCATTTTCTTAAGAAGATAAAGGTAATTCTTGGTTTATATAATCCTCTTAAGATGAAAAATGATCTTGTTTTTCTAGTAGCAATAGTTTTAATTGAATTTTGTTATGATCATGTTAAAGTTATCTTAATTCATCTTTGATTTCTCTAATTTCTTTTTGTAAATCTATAATAGAAATTGGGTTTTATTATTTGAAAAATCGATTTAAGATTTGTTAAAGATTGTATAATTTTATTTCTTTTGATTTTTTTCTTATTTGAAACTATATCTCTTAATTTGAGAAGGTATTCTCATTTAATTTCAGAGTCTTGAATTTTATCAATGATATCTAATATCAAATACTTTTCTTAATTTATTACATTAATTTGTTTATAAAGACATGGACACACTATTGGACTATAATTAATTTTATTGTTGTTTTCTTATTCATTATTGAATTCACTTAAGTTTTTGTTATTTTGAATTATTAAAATTTCATTATTATATTTTCTTATATATAGTATCTATTTCTGAATTGAAAATAATGAGGAGTTGATTTTTTTATTTTATCTTCAATTTCTAGTTCTCGAGTCTTTGTTTTTATCATTTTACATTGACTTTTATAATGATCTATTTGTCCACTCTTATAACAAGTTGGTTATTTTGAAGTTTTATTTTATTATATAATTTACTTGACCATGTTTTTTTACATAGAGGTTTTTTTCTTCTAATCTATTAATATTTTCTTGAGAGCACAACAAGAGTTTCATAACCATATTAAGCACAAAATGATCCTTACTTCTTTCCACTTTCATAGAGTTTATTTTTCATTTTGTCTCTAAGTTTAAAATCAATGCAAAGAGTTAATACTTCATTATTGATATGTGTTGTGAGGTCTTCATGTGATGTGATGGATTCTGGTAAGGAATTAATTATGCTTAAAGAAAGAATGATGTCATCCTTACAATATTTTTTTTTACAAAAAAACACATGTATTATGTGTTTTATTTTAAATTTATCTTTTGCATTGCCATTAATTGTCTTAATATTTGTTAGCTTTTTTTTGGAGTATTTCTAATTTTTTTTATGTTGGTCCCCAAAATAAAAGACATGTTAATTTAGCAATTTGTAAAAAAATTTGGCATCGTTCCTTCAAAAAAAAAATATGTATAAAGAAAACTTTGATATTGATTCTAAAAAAAGAGACTTATCAAAAAAGAGAATAAAATAAAATTATGAAATTTTGTCAATTTTATTTATAAGATACTATTTGCTTCAACATTTTTTTTTAAAATGAAGTTATTCTTTTTTCTTGATGTTTTATTTTTTTTCTTGAACACGAGGAAGCTTAGCCCAAACCCTTTACACCTACTAACACATCCTGTAGGATTTAGCCTAGATAAATCATAGCCCAAAACGCATCATTACTGGGCTAAGATGAGCCGAGCCAGACCCATCTCTTCACTACACTTCTTCTTCTTCTTCTTCTTTTCAAAAAAAAACAAACCCAGCCTGTTTTTGAGACCCAAAACAAAAGCTTTTGCTTTTTGATGAACAGTTTTAAACTAAAATAATTCATGCTCCCTCCTTCTCATTGCCAGGCTTTAAAGAAAATTGATCCCACACTCATGTTTTAAAGATCGAACTAATTAATTCCCTAAGAACTTGCCCAGCATCCATTCCATTCTTTTATTTTCTTTCACAGGTTCACGAAGGCATGCATCTATGCGAGGGAAAGCTTGTTTGAGGGAAGAAAAACAGAGGTGCTGGTTCAGCAAAGATCATACCAGCAACCAAAAGAAAAGGTAAAAAATGGAAAAACAAGCTTAAGCCTTTTCTACAGTCTAAATTCCAAATCTCATTACTTCTGACCCTTCTTGTTTGATACTTTTTCTAACAACACAAGCTTAAAATTACTGACTAGCATTCATGTTCTTTCTATTTTAGTCATGATTCATAACCGGAACAGAGTATTAAACCCAGATTCTCTTGGAATTCAAATAGCAGAAGTTAACGATTCATGGTGTCTAGTATTCATTCATACATACGCTCATATAATAAGAACAAATGGGAACTTAATGGTTCCTAACAGGCTTTACACAAGGATATATTGCGGAAAGTATGATTCAAAATCAGTATACAAAGACTTGGACCTGATTTAAGTAAGGCTATTACTCCTAGGATGAACAGGATGCATCGGATTCATTACTGTAATTGCCTCTCCCCACTGTTTGATGTCTAGAATTCTGCCTCTCTGGTTTTTTTTTTTTTTTTTGATGTCTAGAATTCTTTTATTTCAATGCCATCATAAGGCTTGATTAGGATTAAAATTAAACCCGAATAAAGCACAGGAGTAAATTGTTTTTGCCTTTTTTTTTTTTTTTTCTATCCAGAAATCTGTAAATACAATGAATAAAACCACATTGTTTCCTTCCTATCTTCGTCAGCGTATTCTTCTCTTTTTCTGATCAAAACATACCGTTTCACTTAATGTTAAACAATGTCTTTTTTTATCTTTAATTGAAACTAGGTTATTCAATTTGAATTAAACCCAACTTCAAGTTGGTCCTCCACTTTTCACGCCTTTTTCTTCTTGGACTATGACATTTCAATTTCTTATTTTTGATCAATCTTCAATTTCTTTCCTTAATTTCTTTCAATTTTACTTCCGACTGAGTTATCTTAAGCCGTTTGATTTCTTCAAGGCTTCCATTTCAGTCATTGATTCTTCAATTCTTCATTTTAAAGCCAAATTAACTTTTAATTTCATTTTTCTTATTCAATTAAGCCCTTATATTATTTTTTTAATTTCTTTCAATGTTAGCCACATGAAACCAATTTAAGCTTTTTTCTTCGATTAAACCCTCAATTATGGCCCTAAAATTCTCAAACCTCATTTTTCCATGCAATGCTTATTATTGGTCTTTACCCCCCCTCCCCCCCCCCCCCCCCCACACAAATATATATATATATATATATATATATATATATATATATATTATTTTATTATTAATGCTTTTCAAGATTTTTTAACACTCAAGAATTAAACAAAAAAAAAAAACAAAGAAAATAACAAAATTAACTAAAATTGAAAACCATATTTTTGGATTTTTCTTCTTCTAATTTTTCAAAATATATAAAAATGAGGATTGAAATTTGGATTATAATAACAATGCTTAAGGTACAAATTCTTGTAGAAGGCTTTGTATAGTAAACTTTGTAAAGAAACACGATATTTGAAACAAAAATGATCTTGTAACTTTAAGTTCAATAGAGAGATTTGACATCCTCGAACATCACATGATTGTCTCATTCTCATAGGTGACCAACCCAAAATGATTTCATTCTCATAGGTGACCTACTCAAAGTGGTCTCATTTTCATGGATGATATACCTCAATCCAAATTGGTTTTATTTTCATGGATGACCTACTGAAGTTGAAAAAATAATAAAAATAAGTTTTATTATTATGAGTGACCTGCTCAAATTGGTCTCATTCTTATAAGTGAACTATCCAAAATTATTTCATTCTCATTAATGGCCTACCTAAGTTGTGAAAAAAAATGAAAATGATTCTATTATAACAGGGGAACCTACCCTGATTACATGATCAAAATTTTCATTCGTGTTATGGCTCAATGATAACTTCTTTGTTGACTTGAATTCATTAGAGCCTTCTAGGACTTCATTGAGAATTTTTTTTGTAATTTTTCCTACAAAAACATTATGCAATGCTTTGGGGTTAGATGATATGTATGTATCTTTACCTGGTTTGAAATATAGATCCTCCATTTTATTCACCATCTCTCTTGGTTGGTGGATTAGGCTAGCAATTTTTGAAATGAGTCTTATTAATCACTTGATCAGTAGCCCACTCAAGTTTGGCCTAAAGAAATCCTGATTTTAGATCATTTGCAATCTTAGCCAAACCAACCCATCACAACTCATTTTTGCTAGTGTGTGAATAAGAACAAAATTAGAGTATACATGAAAAAAATCTATTAGAAATTAATGTGTCCATTTTGCAATGACACATGACATTAAATTAATTAAAATTAAAAATAAAACACAATTATCTAATTTATCTTTTATCTTTTTTTTTTAGTTGAAGTTACCATATTCTCATTTGATTTATTAAGAATTGATCTTTAAACTTTTTTTTGTTTTTTTTTTTGCATTTTTTTCTATAAGATTAACCCAATCTTATATCCATAATTACAAAGTTTGCAAGTTCACTTGGTTTAACTGAAGTTTTTTTGTTTTTAATTTTTTTAATTTTATCCTTCAACATTGAGTTGTTTCACAATCTATGTAGACTCAAATTGGATTCCTTTTAACCCTTTTTCTAATAATTTTTGTTGTCAATTTATTTATTATTGTTGCATTTTTTTTATCATATTATTTAAATTATCAATTGAACCAATGACTTGAGTATTATATTTTTTTCTTTAGCATTATTTTTTTACATTAAAATAAATATTAACTAGCTCATGATGGAGCGCGGGCCACAAATCTAGCAAAAACTAAGCATATATGTCATTCTATTACTAAGAAAGACTCTTAGAGGGTTGTATATGTATCATTAATCAAGTAAAAAACTGATATATATTTTTACCTTAACATCTTTCGTGTAACATATTAGTATTGATGATTGATTGATTGATTTTTTTTTTTAATGTTTTTTTGGGTCGTGCACCAAAATTGTTAATAAGAATTTATTATTACCTAAACAATATAAAAGAATTAGGATTTATATATAATGCTTTACTATTTATATAAACATTGAAGCACCATAGTATATTTTTAATTGTTTTATAATAATTATATCTTGTAACTTAGTTAGTTATGATGCACATGACAGTAAATACAGGTCACAGGTTCAAAATCTACTGGCAATAATACTTTTTTTCTATGTGACTACCTATCTAATTCTTTTTATAAAAAAATTTGGATAAAAAAATAAAATAGAGCCAGTCGCACGAGCCTGGATTCTAGTTTGTTATTTTGGGCAAGGTGATCGGCTTTGCTTTTTTTACCATTTTTTTTTATTTGGAATTCCAAAAACTTTTTATCAGATTCACTTACTTTTTAGTTTTAATATATTTTTTAAAATACTATTATAAATTTTTATTTTTATTTTAATATTTTTCTTTAATTATTGTACAACTATTATAAAAACAATGATACTAATAATAAATTATTCATAAAATCCAATTCAAATCCTTTTTTTTTTATTCTTAAAATTCTTGAAAAGATTTTTAACATAATTTTATAACATTTATGATATTTTTAGCTTTCAGTCGCATATAAAATATGAACATACTATTATACATTTTTTAAGTTTCTATATCAATCATAATAATTTTTTAGCAAAAAAAATAATTCCAGTTAAAAAATCTCTTCAAAGACACTGTTTTTTTTCAATGATTAAGTATATATTTTGGTTCATTTAGGAGTCAATAAAAATTATTTTTAAAACTCTTTAAAATCAAACCCATGCACGAGTCTAATAATTTAAGGGAACTAAATTATTCTAAAATGACCTCAAAATTCAAATCAATCGGGAAGTTGTGTAACAAAACATTTTTTCTCTCAATTTTTTTTTTAAAAAATTCTTTGACTTAAAGCCAATCACTTGAGAAAGAGGATCAGCCCAATTACTAATCTTACAGACTTAAGATAAATAATTACTTAAAGAAAAGGTAGGTTCACCCTAATTACGAAAAATGTAAGCCCATAGCCATCGGGCACCTAGATACCTTTTTCGGACAATAAAGCCCACACCCTCGCCCTCTTTACAGTTCTAGGCCCAAAATGAATTAAACTATATATTATATTATATAGTGGCGTGTTTGTCACTTGTCTAAAATTATATATTTTCTTGTTTAAATTTATTTTTTAGTGTTTTTGAATCATTTTAAAGTGCTGATATTAAAAATAAATAAATTTATTTTAATATATTTTTTAATAAAAAATATTTTAAAATATAATATTTACAACACTTCCGAACATTTCATCCCAAAAATAAATGGAGAGGCATACTTTAAATTCAGTATAGGCTCTATCTGGCCCAATTATATCAATTTTTTTTGTTCTTGTTCTACAGCATATTTCAGCACAACTCCTGTGGAATTTTTGTTTCGGTTTCTTGGGCATTAATTTAAAGAATTTGTTTTCAGGAAAAGACTGTATGTAAAATAAACAGCCCTCGTATTTATATTCTTTTCACTTGGAGTGAGGCAATTCTTGTTTTGAAATGTATTTTTTTGTTTTAAATTAATATCAATATTCGGGTTAATTTACGCATATTATTATATCACTTATTAGATAATTAATTTATTCTGAAATATTAATGATTATAAGCCAAATTCAACGCCAATTTCACCATTCCTCTATGATTACTATGATAAAATTTATTTCATAATTTTTCTTGTAAATAAACCATTAGAAATAATAGAGGACTATAAATTTATAAATTCCTCAAATTAATGAAGATTGACCATCATTTTATTATTCTTTCTTTTAGAAGGAGACGACAATGGAAATCTTTTAAATTTAGAAAAGGCGTCAAATCTGAATAAAATGATGATTGTAGTCGTCGTCGGCAGCTCCTCCTTTTATCGGATATAACCTGATAATATATATATATTCTCCGCACCCAAATTAAGCAACAAATTCTACATCCAAAAAGAAAACCGACAAAGCACACGCACATGATTTCAACAAAGACGGTGTAAAATCTTGATTTTCTTTTTTCATATCAGCTTAAATTGACATTTTGATGTATCAATCATCTATTTAAAAAATAATATAAATTATATTTTAATACTTCAATTAATAATTTAAATTTTTTAAATTAAATTGGTTTTTTAATAGAACATCGAAATCTTGATAATAATTATAAATTTAAAATTTATTATATTATTTATTTGATAAAAATTAAATATAAAATAATATAAATATATACAAGTTTTATGTTAAAAAAACACTCATTTAAAAATATATATTAAAAATAATATGAATATAATTGATTCTCTGACAAGTACATATGGAAATAGATGGTGTGCTCCGTCAAAGCTAAAGAAGCTTTTTGCAGACAAGAAAATATATGGCCATCTTTCATCTTTCATAATGCAATAATGCAAAATCATCACCTCCTGAGAAATTATGGGGAAAGCTATGTCGGCCTGTGTAAACATCAATTATACAAGGCACTGGGTCGAGGCTCGTCATGAAAGGAATATGTTGGTCAGCCATTTTAGTCACGTCTTGCATTCAAAACGTGAGATTTGTCGAATCTTTATTGTATACATGCATCAAAGCTATTGGAAATTTGCCTCACGAACATGTTTAATCTGTATAATGGAGGTAAAATTTAAAATCTATCCCATTAAAAATTTATTGAGAATTATTTCTTAATAAAAGTTCTCTAATATAAAAATGATCAAAGTTAAAACTTTTAGCTCTTTGCCTTCTTCTCCTTAGTTTTTTTTTTTTGCTTCCTTAATCTCTAATCCGGCTTTGTTTTTACTCAATTCTGTAGTTTAGATTCTAGCATTTTGTAGATATATTTTGAGTCTTTTTATTTTTTCTTGTTTGTAGACTTTCAAAGAAAATAAATAATTTTAAATTTAAGTTGTTAGGATTATGATAAGTTAACACTTTATATATATACATATACACGTGTGTGTGTGTACATGCTAGAATATGATATAATTGTAACTTTGAATATTCCACTATATGTTCATATGCCAACAAAAGTCTTGCTATAATTTGATTTACAAAATTATATGCAAACTAAACTACTGCTATATATAAAATCACTAGCAACAATTTCAAGGTAATTTTTTTTTTTGGATCATAAAATAGTTGTGGATCAAAAGTTGATATAACACACACTAAAAAGCCATGATATTTCAATGTAGTATTGAATAGTGAAATGTCTAGGTTCTTTTCATTTTGATCCTTAATTTTTTTTAATTTTAATTTTATCCTTTAACATTAGTTTTTTTAAATATTGAATCTCATAATTTTTTTTTATTTTTTTTTCCTATGAAGTTACCTCGATCTCATGATTTGGATCACAAGTTAGTTGTGTTAATCTGAGTTATTTTTTTTTTATTATTTTTAATTAATCTTTTTATCCGACTTCATTCTTCAACATTAGATTAATTGAGAATTAAATTTTATAATTAAATTTTTGTTTTTTTATGGGGTTATCACAATCTCATTACTCGGATTGCGAGTTTTGCGGGTTAGCCAGATTAACTCAATTTCTTTTTGTTTTATTTTTAATTGAATATATTTTTTTCAGTTTCATCTTTCAACATTGTGTTGATTAAGAATTGCACTTTATATTTATTTATTTTTACTTTTTATGGAGTTATCGTGATCTTTTGATCTAGATTAACTTAGGTTATTTCTTGTCTTTTTTTTCCTATCAATTTAATTCTTCGGTTGACTTTTCAATTTCATCTTTTAATATTAAGTTGATTGAGAATTGAGTTTCATAATTTGTTTTGGTTTTTGTTCTAAGAAGTTATCCCGATATCATGACTTAGATCATGAATTTAGTAGTTGACTTGGGTGATTTTTTATATTTTTTTATGAATTTTTTTTTAATTTTTTCTTTCAATATTAGGTTGATTGAGAATTGAGTTTCATATATATATATATATATATATATATATATAGAGTTATCTTGGTCTCATAATATAGGTTTAATAGGTTAACCTGAATTGACTTAGCTCATTTTTTTAGTTGAATTTTATTTTCAATTTTATCCTTCAATACTAGATTGATTAAAAATTAAGTTTAATAAATTTTTTTATTCGTTTTTTCATTTCAATATTAAAAAAAAGATACCGTTTTGATGTTTTTTAGTCAAATTATATTTTTATTGGTTGTCTAAATTATTTTTAAACTTGTAAAATCAATTAGATCATATAAGATAAATCCTTATAAAATTTTATTTTTTCTTTACTAGAAAACACATCAATTATACCTGGGTACTCTTTTTATATAAAAAATGACTTGATTTCACTTGCAGTTTAGCGCGGTAAAGGGTTATGGCAAGATGAGTTTTAATTAACTGGTGTCAAATCAGAAAGTTGCTATCAATTGGGGACATGAAACTTTAATGAGGGTTATCTCTTAGCATTTTGATTAGACATGGAAGGATTTTCTTCTCAAGGCACTCTAATTGCAACTTTTGACTTGAAAAGCTAGTGGCAATGCGGGACCAAAGGAATCATGAAATTCATACATCTTAACAGAGGAGTTGACAGTAGCTAATAACCCAAAATCTAAGTTAACAAAGGCAATTATGTGATAATATTTATCCCACTAAAATAACCTCAGTGCCATACCTAACCTACTGGTGCATAAATTCTCCATATCAAGCTTGAAAATTGAAATTTAGCAGCCTTGAAGGAGCCGGAGAGCCAGGAGCCCTTCGGCATTCAATGCAAGACGAGGCAGGACGAAGTTTCCATGCCCTTTGCTGTCCAAGAAGCAATTATTATGGGGACACAGAAATATTCTATTCTTTTCCATGGAGGACAGGCAAGAGCTCAGGCCCAGGCAGAGGATGAAGGGAGAGAAATGGGTTTTCAAAGCTTTACTTTCACTATCATTTTGTGATCATCGTCTCTTCAAAAGAAAGCTTTATTGTTGGATGATGGAGACATGGTGAAAAGGACTATGCCTTTATGGAGCTATGAACCAAAATATCAGTACCACGCTCGGGTGGGTATATATCACTTTTTAAGTACTATATAGTTTGGTATTATTTTGGAACCACGCAAATGAATTCTAACTTGATGCGTCTATACAGAGTACATATCATTTTTTTGTTAAAAAAAATTTAATATATGGTTCTATATATAAACTGGTCAGTCTATACCCAACAAGAAATATTATGGTCCTACGTTTATACATATTTAAATAACCTTGGTCGCTCATGTGTTAGAAACTTGGAGTCAAAGTTTAGCCAATGCATTATACCATACCATCTCACTGAAAAAGCTAATACTTGGGGTTTAGTATTGTAGTGTCCGATGTTTTTAAATTGAAAATATATTAAAATAATATATATATATATATATATATATATAAATTATTGAAAAGCACTTAAAAAAAACACTAATTTAATGCTTTTTAGGGAACAAAATAGTTTAAATACATATTCAGGCAATAAACCTATTTTAAAAAGCATTTTTACTATATACACAATAATCATATAAATTCAATTTCCCTATTCGTTTACCATAATTGAGTGAAAGTGTTATTCAAATTAATCACATATAATATACTAATAGAATCAATAATTGTCAAACTTTGAAGATGATAGAAACTATTAACCAACTTTATTTTCATAACAATAAAAGTATTTTTATAAATCCTCATAATCTCATATTTATCATAATAACCATAACTTTAAAAATCAAGAAAACTAAAAAAGAAAACCCAATTCTTCTTAATTTTAAAACATGTCGAACATCCAATATCCTAACAATGTCATCATATTTTCTAATTTAAATTGTAGTCGCACCAATAACATAAAGTCATTTGTTGTCTCCTAATAAAATAGTATTATTGATAACTTTATATGTAGTAGCTTTTATTAGGATAAATATGAAATGGATAAGCCAAATCAAGAATCAATCCATTACTCGAGCTACTAACAAATATAACCAGAACACTTTTAGCATCATTAGAAATTCCCCTTCTACTAAAAACATTTGTAACATCAAAGCTCTTTTCCTTCTTTCCCATATCTTTGTACATAGAACAATTTTTTTCAAAAGTAGCATACTTTATGACATTCCAAACACTTAATTTTCTAGATTTTAAATTTAATATAGACCTGCATCTAGTACCCGAACCTTTATTATTTGTTCTACCACTCAAAACCAAACTCTTAGCATGATCATTATTATGACTCTCAAACACTTGTTTTTTCAACTTCCTAGACTTCAAGAAAGCTTTTACATTTTCTGGGCTAAAACTATCTTGTCCATACAACAAATTATCCATAAAACATTTATAAGATGAAGGTAACAAGCATAATAAATTGAGAGTCTGGTTCTTATCTTCAACTTTAAGTTTAATACTTTGTAAATCTAAAATTATTTTATTGAATTCATCAAGTCGGTCTTTAATTTAATGGGCACACATTCTTTCATCCGGAGAGTATACAACTGGTGCTTTAAATATAATCGATTATTTAGAGATTTGGTCATGTAAAGAGTTTTCAACTTTGTCTGTAATCCAATAGCTATAGTATCCTGAACAACCTCTCTTCGAAGCTCATAAGACAAACAAAGCTAAAAAGTATTTATGTACCAATTCTATGAGATTTGTTTTTCCTCCTCATCATCCATATCCTTGGATAAACTGTTTACCTTTTTCACCTCTTCCAATGCTTTAAATAAACAAGACATCCATTCTAATACGACATGGATTGAAGTCATCTCTATCATTTCACCACCAGCATTATTTTTTATGCCATCACAATAGCCAACTAATTACTAAGGAAGCTTTAATACAAGTTCATTATGAAAACAACTCTAGAATATTAAATCAATTGACAAGTTGTTAATATAAAATAGCAAGTATAATCATTCACACAAGAGCATACAAGTAATTTACATGGTTCAGTAATTTAGGCATACTCTACGGCAAAAATAATAAGAGAAATTTTTTATAGGAAAATAAAAAAGTATTTAGTATCATACAAAATTGTTCTTATTCAAATTCAAAGTAACCCGAAATTTATATTTTCTCTAGCTTTCAAAGTATAGAAAACGAGAGCATCCATAAATAAGTGTTTACTCTAAAATATGATAACTTTAGAATTTTACTTATAGGCTAAGTTCATGAATATTTAATTTCTCATTTCTGCATATAATTTAAGACAAACTCACATCACTGCTTACCTAGTTATGGAGAAAGAAATTCTTCATAGCCGTTCGTGAATCATTTTGATTCTTTGAGTAAGAGTGCTAATTTTATTGTTTGAACATTGTTGTACAATTAAGCATAGATGTCTGTGATAACCTTTTATATATATATATATATATATATATATATATATATATATATATATATATATATATTCATCTTGAATTTGAAATAAAGCACCATGCTGCTAAAATATTGAAGCAAAAACAGGGAAGTACAACCAGACAACAAAGTCCATGAGAAAATTAAAAGCACATGGAGCCTGAAAGTCTGAAACAAATGATTTACGAATATTATAGAAATGACCCCACTTCCATTGATGACTATCCAATAAATTTCAATGATCTTAAGGATGGATCATGTGGATTCTGAAAAAAGAAAACCTCCTCGTCGATCAAACAGCTGAGAACTAAATTCATCAAAAGCTGGATAAATATTTATACTTAGAATTGGCTTCTAATTCATAAAATAAACAAGTAAAAATAAAATAAAATAAAAGAGAGAAACAGACTATTTTATTCTTCTAGACTATGGATTCGAAGAATGCACGATTTCCTGCATCATATGAAAGTCAAAATTAGGGATAATACAGTATATATACGAAATAAATTCTATTTCCCCGAGGGTAAATAGGGAGAGAGACAAATGTTTATAAGTGCTCTTTTCCAAATAATAAAATATAAATATAAATATAAAGGAAACAAATGTTAGAAGTAAATACATTTATTACCTTGCATGATGAAAGAAATATTTCAATTTCTTTAAATTTAGGAGACAATAATAGTAATCACAAATTATCTTAACATTTTTTTTCTTTTATTCTCAAAGTAAACAAACTTTTTATAGTTTTAATTTGTATAAAAAATTAGTTTGTAAATTATTTTTCATTTGAAGAAAATGAAGCTCAATTTAATTACTTTTCATTTTATAATTCTAAATTATATAATTTAATAAAATTAAAGTTCATACTCATCAATTCAAGAAAATCATGTAAAAAAAAATAGAATGGCATTTAACTAAGTTAATTTAATAATAAAGATAATAAATTGATGATAAGGTGATATTGAATTGTTAACAACAACGACGATGGTTAAAAATAGTAAGATGATATTATGAATTTATTAATATTTATAAAATAATTTATGTAATTTCATAAATTGAAAATACTTTTTAATAAAACTTATAATTTTATTATAAAATACTTTATATTAATAAGTTGACTCGATTGAAAACATTATCTCAGTTGACTCGATTGAAACCAATGAAAGAGGTTAATTAACACCCATATTAAGGGTCATTGATCGGATTGATTTGAAGGCAGCCTACATTATTCCCTGGGCCTTTTTTTTTTTTTTTTTTTTTTTATTATGATGTAAACTAATTATTAATCAAAGACATAAAGCACTTGAATATGAACCCATGTTGGTTTTTTACACAACAAACGCTTAGTGGAGGGAATAATTAAGTGGCACCAACTGCTGCAGTAGTATAGCTCACATAAGCTTGAAAATATAGTGTCTTCCATAAGTTAGGAAAATCAAATCGTGCTCACATAAACTAAATTAATATAACAAAGATATTACAACAACCTAATTATTAAATGTGATCGACTAAAGATCACAATTATTTAGTTTATATAGCATGCAATTTATATAATAATAAAAAAAAAACAAACATGTAATAAGGATCAAAACAAAAGCCTAACATGCAATATAACATACACTACAAGTATATCAAAAAGTATATAAAATTTAATTTAAATAATAGCAAATCATACATCGCATGCCATCATATATATATATATATATAAAAGACTATTTTAGATTAATTTAAAACAAGTATAGATGTAAGATACTTATTACTTGTTGAAGACATTAAGAAAAAATAAAAGTAAAAAATAATTTGTTATTGTCAATGATTAATTATCTACTTTAAGGTTTTATTGTGCATCACTAGGTGCAAACGGTGCAAACATAACACTTATACAATCATTCTTCAAGAATTCCAACAATTTCTCATTGTTTATGTGTATTACTAATCAATATCAATAAACTAAAGTAATTTAAAACTCGAAAACTTTTTTTAAAATCAGAATCCAAGCATTAGATTAGAGAAGAAAATAGTCATTTATATAGCGTATAATTTATATAATCAAAGAAAGTTGCAATGAGGATCAAAATAGAAACCTAGCATCTATCCAAAACATATCAAAGAGTATATAAAATTTAACTTAAATAATGATATATCTTAGCATGCATAATATCACATATAAAAACTACTTTAGATTAATCTAAAATAAGTGTATATATAAGGTACTTACCTATTGTTGTCAAGGATCAATCCTCTGTCATTAAGATTTTATTCCTCTTTATATGATGCAAACAAGACTCTTATGCAATGCATCTCCTAGGATTCCAATAACTTCTTGTTTAGATCCATTACTAAACAACAACGAACCAAAGGAATTTAAAACTAAAAACTATTTTAAGTTAATCTAAAATAAGTGTAGATATAAGATACTTATCTGTTGTTGTCAAGGATCAATCCTCTGTCATTAAGATTTTATTTCTTTTTATATGATACAAACAAGACTCTTATGCGATGTGTCTCCTAGGATTCCAATAACTTCTTCTTGTTTAGATTCATTACTAAACAACAACTAACCAAATGAATTTAAAACTAAAAACTATATAAAAAAAAAACTAGAAGTTAAGCATTATATAAATTGCTATAAATAGATAGATAAAGAAAATGAAGGAAGGAGAGAAGGCTAGAGAACTGCTATAAATGTCTTCAAAGTATCTCATATTCAACCCCTATTTATACTCATTTTGAAACCAAAATGGGGAATAATTAATTCTTGTTATTTTTTTTGTGTGCCTAAACCCGAGTTGAGTACACACATGATAGTTAAACTCATACTACTCTGTTAAATTTTATTTATGACTCTTCAATTTTTTATTGTATAAACTACAAGAAAATCTCATTTCATTTTTTATGGGATAAAAGGTATTATGTTACACAAAAATATGTCTACCAAGTGTTTTTTTAAATCCATTTTTATTTCTCTAACAATTTGTTTCAATCGTATTAATGTTTCATGTTAATGAACTTTTATGAGAGAGACTTTTAGCACAGCTTCAACCTTAAAAAAATGAGTGGACCTCACTTTAATTTTGACATAAAATATGCCCATTAATAATTAATGTTCTTTAGTTTTCTAATTGAAAGTTGGTTTTTTACAATAAGACAATTGATTAATAAAAATTAAGGTAATTGACTTCTTCTTCTTTCTTTTTTTTTTATAAAAGTTTGTTATATTTATTTTTGAGGTTTTGATAAGGGTTTTGATGTATAACAAACTTAGTCTATTTACTGTATCAAGTGGTAATAAAGCAAATTTGGCCTAGCTTATGGATAAAGTGATATAAATCAAGGGATGTAGACCATTTAGGTGATGTACTAGTCCATGAAGTAGTTTCAATATATGTAGAACAAAAAAAAAATTTCATTTTGAGCAATTTGATAGGAGTTTCACAATGAATGTATAAGGTCTAGATGTTTCAAAATTTGATGTTAATAAGTATATTTTATTGGTATAACCAATTTGATTAAGTTGTGGTTTTGGAAAGAGATTAAAGTAGATTCGAGGTACTTATTAGCGGTATGAAAGATTTAAAATTTTTATAATAAAATTAAGAGTAGTTTTTTTTTTTCAAGTGGAAGAGCCTAACACGGATCATATACCTTGTAGTTTAAATATTTATGTTGTGATCTTTCTATAATTTAATTTTTTTATATATATAATTTATTGCTCTATTTTCCCTAAAATTTTAGTTGTAGTTGACATTTTATATAAATTAAAAAAGTGCAAAGTGTCATTTTATTTTTTTTCAAATTACTTTATGTTATTACCCTTCATTTAAAAATAAATAAGATATAGAAAGTAGATCAGATACGATATCAAGGAGAATTAAAGGGTAAAAGTGGAAAATAAGGACTCACCACCTAGTTTTATTTTAATTAAAAACTCCAATTAGTCTTCAAAGTTCTACATATATAATGATTATGCTAAAAGAAAAATATACATCACCCTAAAATATCTTGCCTAATAGATTGTTTGAAACTTGTGAATTAACTTCAAATCATAGGGTTAAATCAATTTTTATGTTTGAAATTCTTTAAGAATATTATTTTGAATTCAAAATGGAATTCAGTTCATAAAAAAGGTGTAAAAGCAAATCAGAGAAGGAACCTCTGATTTGCTATAATAATTCCTCCTAAAATTAACATTTAAAATAATATTCCAAAAATACTCACTTCTTTCTTTCCTGTAAAAAAAAAAAAAAACCCTACAAAATAACTTTACAAATTAACTTTATCTCATCAATTCCAAATTGAGTATTATTTATTATATTTAACTAAATTCTTGCTTCACTTATTTTCTCTATATCTCTTTCTCTTAAACCAAAAGGCTTGGTATAGCTAGAATGTGGCATAAAGCCTCTCCCTTAAATTTTACCAAATACTTACATATTCAAAAACACTCCCTTAGGATAAGTTTTCAAAAGGGTGTTACAGGGAGAGGAGTTGAGGGCTTAAAGTGAGTACTCCATAAAAGGTTACATATGGTGATAAAGATATTAATTAGAGCTACACTTTCTGCTTATCTTAACAAAAAGATATAGTTTATGTAACAAAAATAATTTTTGAAATTAAAGGCAAAATAGTTAATATTGTTAATTTAATTTATTTTTGCATGTATTCTAAATAATATAATTGAATTTGATTCTATAGTTTAATATTTTATTCCAAATATAAAAATTATAATATGTTATCAATTGAATTCAAATTTACTTATGAATTGAATTTAATTCAACATATGATTTGGTTTCAAACAACCTATAAGGCATTGTGCTTGTTTAATGATAAAAATACCAGCTATGCTTGTGCTTAAGTCGAGCTAAACTGGTTTATGTATTCTCATACAAAAAAATAGTATTAAACCTAAGACGATGATTTGATACTTTTACCAAACAACAAGGCTGAATACTCCCCTTCAAGATACAAATGTTGGATCTAAAATAATGGTGAATGTCAAATTAGGCTTATAGCCTTTCTCAGGCTATGCTTGAAATATGCCTAAAAGCCACCTCTCACACTCAATAGATCTTTTCAGGTCAAGTGGTCCAGCCTAACTTCACTGACAATGATGGAGTCATCTCCTAACGCATGAATGTTTTTAAAACACAATTGGCATACATTGATGATGATGATGATGATGATGATAAGAGAAAAATTTAACAAACAAAGACAAGGTTCATTTTTTAAAAAATAAATGTTGTCACCACAAGAGTGACTTCATTAGCAGAATAAAAATTTCTTGTATGAGAGAAAAATGAATAAAAAAGAAACCTTTCAACTCACATATCAAATTCATATTTTTGATATATATATATATATAACTTTGAAACAAATGATTTCCTCAACTTTCGAAGAACATAACCTATTAAGTGATCATACTACTCTTGAGTTAAACTTAAATCACAAAAAAATATTTTTATTAGGCTTAGCCTAAAAGAAATTTTTATTAGATAGGTGGGCTTTTAAAGGATAATATCATTAAATCGGTAGGCTTTAAAGGAAAAGTGTCATCATATTAGTGGGCTTCTAAAAAGGAAAATGTCATTGGATTGGTAGACTGAAAAAAGAATGCCAAGAATTTATAGTCTTTTTTAAAAAAATCCTTTCATGACTGATAAGTTTGAAAATCTAGGTCTAAGTTATTAGTTGAGCAACCTTAACAGAAAATATGAATATGAGAAATATTAAAAGGGTTATTGGATCAACTAAAAAGGTGACCAACCTTGATAGGAAATATACATAAACAAATAGAGAGGCAATTTACCTCGATTGAAAACTTAAGTGGTTAACTTGAAAGGTGACCTGTCTTGACTTGAAACTTAAGATGGTCAATTTAAAAGGTGACCTATCTTTAATAGAAGCTGACTATAAACTTAAGATGGTCAACTTGAGTGGTGCCTAAATTTGTGGGCTTCTTAAATGGAAAATATCATCAAATCGGTGGGCTTTTAAAGAAAAATACTGAAGACTAATTGGTTTTTTAGAAAATACTATCGTTATTTATAAGTTTTAAAATGGTCTAACTGAGATGTGACCAATCTAGTCATGAAATCTAAATAGGTCCAAATTATTAGATTACAATCATGATAATGAAATCTTAATGAGTACAAATTATTTGGTGATCAATCTCAATAGAAAATCTAAAATGGGTTAACTCGATAGACGACCAAACTCAATATGAAATCTAAATGGGCCAAAGTTATTAGGTGATCAACCTCAATAGGAGATTTAAATGACAAAAATCTTAAAAGGATCAGCTTGAGAGGCAACCAAGTTCGACATAAGATCTAAAATAGGTCACTTGAGAAGTGATTAACCTTGATAGGAAATCTAAATGGTTAACTTGAGAGGTGATCTACGTCGACTAGAAACTTAAAATGGTCAACTTGAGAGGTGGCCTACCTCGACTAAAAACTTAGGCCCCGCTTGTTTTTGCGTTTTAAAAATGTTTTTGAAAAAAAATTAAATTTTATTTATTTTTTTCTTTGCTTCAAATTAATATTTTTTTGGCTTATATATACCATAAAAGCCTCAGCTAAATCTTTCACTTTTTTTTTCTTACTTCCATCTAGGCTTATATACCATAAAAGAGCAATACCACTCAAACTCTCATGGAAAAAATAAATGAGAAGCTTGTCATCATTGATCACTTTTACAATTATACTATTATAATAAATTTTTAGATTGGTATTTTTGAACATTCAACTCTTGTGTATTTGAAGAATTTAGGTACTTTAAACTTCTAAAGGATGACCATATTTGGCTTCAAACATATCTTTGATGCACTCACAAAATCATACAAATTCATGCCCCAATCACTTTTAAGCGTATTTTTATTGCTAAAAATTCCTCAACCTATAACTCCTCTTTAGGCTTTTCATTATTAACCCCTCACACAATCAACTCTAGAGTGGGAAAACCTTTTTTATGGCAGTGCTAAAAAAGGATGAGACATTCTCAAAAACTAATTATAAAATAAAAAATCCCGGGTTAGGTGATCTTATATGAAATATAGCTTCGTGTTGGGCAACCCCTACTAGATATGGATGGAAAACTGGATGTATATCTAGATATTCAGGAGCAAAGAGGATTTGTTATAGGGTGTGTATTTTTGAAATATTCTCTCTACTAAAGAACCCTTCATCAGATAACCTATTTTGGAAACTATATTAAAGCATGTTAGTGAGCCTAGCTATCTCACTTTTCTTCAATTCAACTTTTTTTTTTTTAATCAATTCTATTCTAGAAGATCTTTCTCTTCATTCTTAGTCTTCTTCATAAGCCTTGTGTAGGTTTATGGTGAGAGTTTGGCTCTTCAAGAACATGACATGTCTTTTGTAAAGGTATATGGGAATGCATGAACATGCTAATAAGTAAAACTTGTCTAATTATAGTGTAGAGTACATCCTTGAGAAAAGTTTTATCCATTATATGTATGTAAGTTGGCTAACCTAAAGGTCTTAAAAAAGATCCCTCGTTACTCGAGTAATCAAACCTTAAAAGGCCAACTCAACACCTAAAAGGCATAAAAAGTATAGATCGAAGAAATCTATATCAATAACTAGTTGTGACCTTGTAGACTTCCGACAAAAGTTAAGGTTTTATGAGTGTTAGTCTGGGGCAAAACTCGTTGGGGAACCATAATTCCTTATTAATAACTTAACATAATGTGTGCATATGCATAAAATCATATCCAATCTCAACAAACTTGAAATGCATTCAAACAAAATTAATTGTACAAAATATGCAAAATCAAATAATAACACATTGAGCAGTTTAAGAAAACAAATAGGGTAAGAATTCAAAACATAAAGCATAACAGATACATTATCATGAAATCAAGCATATAAAGCTTAGCCCTTAAAATCATTAGTGAAGTCATCATTTTATCATAAAGGACAATGAGGCAAACTAAAAGGTAAAAATAAAAAATAAAAAGTTACCACCTAGTTTTATATTAACTAGGAACCCTAACTACTATATATAGATCTAGGTAAAAGACTAGTTATGCTAAAAAAAAAAATAAACATAACTAAAAAGAATCATGTCTAAAATAAGATGCATTGTACTTGTTTCTAATGATAAAAATACATTTTGTGTTCTTGTTAAAGTTGGCCTAAAATGGCATATGTAACCTAGAATAGTGATTTGGAATCTGTGTCTGAAAATAAGGCATAATTCTCACATTTAAAATATAAGTGGTTGGACGTTTTTATGTTCAAATGGAAAAAAAAAAAAAAAACCCTATATCAATCCCTTTACTCCAAGACAAAGCCATTGACATCAAGATCAACTTTTTTTATTATTAAATATGATTGGCCACTATTTTGTCTTAAATCTCTCATTTTCTTGCTACTCTCTTTTTTGAAATTTTAGAAACTAAAACATAAAAAAATAAAGTTTAGGATTGAAATATAAATTTTTTAAAAAAAACAAAACATTTAAGAGACTAAAATGTAATTTTATGTCCCACGAACAATAAAAAGGATAAAAGGAAACTCTTTTTTTTAATGTGAAATTTGATCCTCATTGTATCAATGTTAAATAATCTATAAAATTAACTTGTGAATCCAAATAAGTTATTATGTTTAAAACCATATGAATATAATATATGAGGATGAGATTGTAAGAAAAATATATAGTGAACAAAACATATAACCATCAAGGACTAAAAAAGGGGGCTAAATTGTGTTATAGCAATTTAAAATTTAAGAGTATCTTATGAGATATAGAAATCAATAAAAAATAATTTTTTGTTTTATTATTATTATTTTTAATATTCTCAATATTATCATTAATCGATATAATTATTATTTTTAAGATGATATTGAGATGATTTATAAACTTTTAAAAGAAAATAGAAATTTACGTATATTTTGTGTTTTAGACCGAATGAAAATTTTAAATAACGAAAAAGATTTACTATTTTTGTTAATACAAAGCAAGCTTTTAAGTTTTGAGGTTAAACTGAGAAATCAATGAAGATAAAATTAAACTCACAAGGCAAATCAAGATTTACCAAGAGTCGGGGTCATCCCTTACGTAACAATATCACATTACCTTACGAGGACACGTCAACCTCGAGTACAATTACTGAATAGACGATGTGTAGTCTACTCTACTGTCTTGGCAACAAATTCCAAGACAGACTGATGGTCGGTGACACAACTAATTACCGCCTTGATTTTGATTGCCTCTGATTTTGACTATACGGTGTTTGCGCGCCTCAACATCATCGTCATACGGCCTAGTTTTTGTCTGAACTCTAATGCTGACATGGGAATCTCATAATGCCTATTAATTATTAATTAATTAACAAAACTTAGATCACATGGCAAAAATACTGTTGAATCACTGTGCACTCGCTGGATTCGTGTTTTCCTTCTTCTTCTTCTTTTTTTTTCTTCTTTTGCTTTGATAAATTTTCCGTTTTGATTTTTTTTTTATAAGATTCAGGGACTAAATTGCACTAGTAGAAGAATGATCAGCCTCTTAATTTTTATTTCTCAATTTGATCTTTTAAACAATAATTAAATTTGTATTTAACAATATTTTTTTATTATTTAAAAATGCAGATCCCACATGCAAGAACTGTTTTGTATTAGCACATGTGTTGCTTCTTCCATTGTTGCATCTTTGATAGTTTTAGAAGTTTCTAGATGAGGCTGTCCCGGTGGTGTAAAAGCATCTTCAATAGAAAATATTATTTTAAAAAGTTAAATTGATAAAATAGCATTTTAAATAATATAAATATAATTTTTTTTATAATATTTATTTCAATAGAAAAAAACTATTTGAAGAGCTAATTATATTGAAGTGGAAGAAGCAAGTGTTTTATTATTTCTTAATAAATTTAATGTTATTTTTTTTACACATGGCTACATTTAATTGGTTTATTTTTTTAGTAATCTCATTTTGTTGGTTTTGGCTTTTTTAAGAGATATGTAGGAATAGTATTTATGGGAGAGAAAATATATTTTAGTATTTTGTTTAACTTTTCCTTTAAAGTATGCAAAATAAACATAGAAGAGCCAAAATAATATATTTTTTAATATTTAACTTTCTATTTGGCACATCCATTAGAAATGCTCTAACATGTGTAGCTGATGGAGGTAACTGTCATCTGTTTTTTACTTTTTTTTTTTTTTTCTCTCCTTGATTTATGTGGTCATTCTCTTCAAAATAGCAATAGTCCTTTCATTGTATTCTTTTATCAACTATGAACCTTTTTTAAAAAAAAAAAAAAAATTGTTTGGAATCTTTTTTTTTTCAATTTTATTTGTTAATATTGCATTAGTTGAGGATTGAGCTTAATAATTTTTTTTGCTTTCTTTTCTTTAGAGTTATCCCTATCTTATAACTTGAATTGTAGGTTTGATAAGTTAACTTAGATTGACTAAGTTTTTTTTTAATTAATTTTTTTTATTTTCTCATTTTAACATTGGATTGGTTTAGGAATTAAGTTTTATAATTCTTTTTTACTTTTTATTCTACAAAATTAATTTAGTCTCATGACCCGAGTCATGAGTTTAGAGAGTCGGCTAAGGATGAATCAAATTAGCTTTTGTTTTTTTAATTAATTATTTTTTTTTTTAAGTTTTGACCTTCAATATTTAATTGATTGAGAATTTAATTTCATAATTTTTTTTATTTTTCATAAATCAGAATCTTATGTTCATTTTTCATGAATAATGCATAAAAATCCAGGAAAAATAATTCTAAAAGAGAGATACGTTTGCAGAAGGAGTAGACAGACTACCAATTTAAAGCATATATAAAATTATTGATCGGCAAAGTTATATGATTCCGTTTTGAGAAATTTATTTATAATTGAAGTAGTCATTTTAGAATGAGAAGAATAACTTCTCGACAAAGAAAAACATAGGGGAAGACTTTTAACCCTCTAGCTCTGAGAATTTGATTAGTAGTATAAAATATATTTTAAAATAGTTTTTTTGTTTGAAAGTTTATTAAAATAGCTGTTTTTAGATTATTTTTTTTTAATTTCACCACAACAAAATTATTATAAAACACTAATTAATTAAAATTTTAATATTTTTTTAAATAAAAAATATTTTTAAAAAACAAATAAACAACCCATGAAAGCGTGAAATCGCTGTTCCACTTGGAAACAAAATTTTAATAGAAGCAACTTAAATTTAAGTGGAAAAAAAGGCATCTTTCTTTGGTAATTGCAAGGAAATTTTGTGCTCTGAGTTAAAGTGTGAATTAGACTTCTCACCTCATTGCACGAGAAATAAGTGTAAGTAGTACTACTTGGATTTTTGATCGTTTGACTAATGAAATTCAGCTAAAAAAAGATTAAATTATTCAATGGGATTTTAAAAACGATTTTAATATTACTATTTCTAACAATAAATGGTGAATAAAAATAATATTGAAATAGTGATGGGCATGGAGATTATCTTAAAATAAAATATGTAAAGAACAGGCACATGTATTTATTGGGAAAGATAGGAGTAATTGAGAAACATGTATGCAAGTTTGAAGCTCATTTCGTGTAAAATATCTATGTTCAAGTTGTCTGTATTAAGTTCTTCCATTTTTTATGTGCAAACAAAAGTAAAGTGAACACTCACCTTAATTTTGAAAATTTGCTTTTCTATTGTTTTTCTTTCTTTGAAATACTTCTATACTATTGATTTTTACCTTTAATTATAGTTATTTTCAAATTTAACTTAATTTTCTTATGGAAATATAACCAAGTTAAAATTCAAACTTCGCAATTTTGTTTGATTTGGTGTTTGCGTATAATTTCTATTTAAAAAAAATTTAATATTGAAAAATTTTAATTTTAAAATTTCCTTTGTTTTTTGTTTCTAGAATCTCTACAATCTACTCTTGCAATTTTCCAAACTATTTTTCTTCACACCACTCACTTTTAAGCACTTCTTTTGCTAGTGTCTTGGAAGGGTAAAATTAAAAGAGTACTGTAGAATGATACAAGAGTTTTAAAGCTTTTTTAAACCAATTACCTTAGTCGCTTTAAACCCTAATGGAATGATAGAAGATAAAGTAATCCAAATAGCAAAATTAGTCCTAATAAATCCATTATTTTTTCAATACTATTTAACTCAAATTTGATAAATTATAGAGCAAACTTTAAGGAATTCTATAACTTTACATAGTTGGTTGATGAATTTTAAAAATTAATTGATGAAGATAATTATTGAAATTGGGCTTCACGAGCACCTTCAAAACAAGTCTCTTTATAGGCTCATAGGATCCTCTGATGCTTAAGTTAATACTAGTTTAAGTGGGGGAAAACCTTTGAAATAGTGTGTTTTGTGTTTGCACGAAAAATATAGAAGATAGTGAGGGATTTGGAGAAAAGAATGTGAGCCTCTTCTATCTTTATATGTTTGTGAGTGAATTGATTAGTTTAGAGTTACACTTGATAATTCATGCATTTTTAATAAACTCACAAGTCACATAAATTTGCATGGCTTGAGGAGTAAGCATGCAAGTATACCATGTAGTCTACTTTTAGGGTTAATTAAGTAGAACAATTATTTTCATTATGGATGACCATACAATCAACTTGTAAAACATGATGTTTAAATAGGTGGTCCATTGGGTTTCATGAAAGCATATAAATGCAATAAAACAGTAATTTAATTTTTTTTTTATGTTCTAAGAACCCTTTAGACAATCTAAAGTCGTTTAGGATTTATACAAAGATTACTTGAAGATCAAATCTTTTTTTCTAAGGTTTGATAATTTTTTTAAAAGTTGAGTTGTCATAAACCACAAATCATTCAAGTGTTCGATTTCTACCTATAATCCATATGAACCACTAATAGAAAATATCTTAAGACCTATTTTAAAAGAGATGAATCGTTATGCCTTTGAGTACAAACTCTTTATATTTATTTTTGGTATTTTTATATACGCATGTCTTATCACTTACCTAGTTTTTCTCTCTACTAAAAAATATAGGGCATATAATTCTATTTATAAAGAAATTCTAATAACCCTATAAATGATAAAATATCAGTTTACTCCCTGAATAATATCACATATATTATTTCAATATAATTTAAGAAATTTATTCGATCAAGACTCACTTAATTAATCATCATGGTTTTTTTTTTTTTTATCAATGGTTCTTATTATGAGTGACTTATTAGATTCCTAATATGTTAATCCAAATATAAATCATAATCCTAATCAAAATAGAATTAAATAAATTAAATATTTTAATCTATTATCAATTTAATAATTAATTGATTTATATTTGAAAATCAAATGCATTGTCTAACAACATGTCATAATTCCTTAAATATTAGAAAAGTCATATGTGGTTTAACTTAACCTTTCAATAAGTATTTTTTCGATGTAATTGTTATCCTCTTATCAAGAATGTTATGATTTTAACATTATAGCATGAAGCATGTCTAGTTTATAAAATAATATTTGTTCTCAACACTTTTAGTCATTGAATTTTTAAATAAGATTTGAAACTTTTTTCAAATCTCATTCTACCTTACACAATGAATTCATAATCAATATTATTTGAGAATATGTGGAATATTTTTTCTAATTTATTTTGGGTGATGAATCCTTATTTAATCACTCAAATACTTTTATATAGTTCATGTTATACCTAACGTCTTCTTGTTTTTTTTTTTTTTTTTTTTATCATTGATTAAAATAACATGTAGTTAAGATCAAACCATAATATTTCTTATATATGATAACTTATTGATATGAAGTTTAAGAATCACTTATATAATTATTATATGTGCTTTTTCATGAACACAAATAATCTCTTTATATAGAATTCTCATGCACATTAATATAATATATATATATATATCATCTAATAGCCACTTACATAATATTTTTAGATATTCCTTATATCTCAGCTTATGAGAACAACTATTTTCTTCTATAAATGAAAAAAAATATATATAATATGTATTAGTGGGTGTTTGTTTACGCGGTAGCTTCTGCTTTTAAAGCTAACCGCGTAAACCAAGCGTTTGGTAATGTAAGAAAAACTGTTTTTTATTTGATGGGTCCCATAATTTTTTCCATCAAACCAGGGTTTTGTAAAAGCAGCTGGGAGCTGCTTCTCTTCCGCTGCTTCTCTTTATTTACTTGTGCACTGTTCGTAACAGTGCCTATTGCAGGTAATGACAGGTGAATTAAATTCATCTTGGCACTGTTGTGCCCAGGTGAATTTAATTCACCTGTAATGCGAGAAGCATTAACCTGTTACTGTTGAATTTTTTTCACTATTCACGCAAGCATAATTCATTGGACCGGTAAAAATATTTTAATTTTTTTAAAATTATGTTTTACTCAAAAAAATAATATTTAATATTATTTAATAACACTACATAAATTAAAAGAATATCGCATGATGATGTAGTATTTATGGAATTTGATCACAATTCTAATTTTATTTCTGATGATATTTTACCTGATTTTGTTGCACGCTCAAAAAACCATGGAACCTATAATCCTTATCGGATGAATTTTATACGTAATGGAATTATAAATAGTTTAATGGAATAATAAATAATATTTTATATAAAGTATTATTTATTTCATGATGTAATAGGAGTAATTAATTCTACAATATTTAAATTTAAAATCATCAATATTAATATATATTTTTTAAAATTATTTTATAACCTCAATTTGAAAAGCATTTTTTTAACCAAATACATTAAACTATTTTTTCTTCAACCTCAATTTCAACCACAGTTTTAACCAAACACCTATTTTTTCAAACCAACCTCAACTAAAAGTACTTTTTATAAAACAATTTTTTTCAAACCACAACCACAAAAGCTACCGCAATACCAAACACACCCTTAGTCTTAACAACTCAAATTAATATATAATTTTAATAGAGCATTGACTAGAAACATTTAGGAACAATGCTTTAATGCAATAAGAATTTTATAATTATAACCACTTTATAATTTCATTTGCAAATAATTTTATCCAAAGGACTTTATCTTTACTTTTTTTTTTGCATGCATATTCTATCTGTAAAGTCATCAGTAAATTTATTAACAATGAATTTACTGACAGACTAGAAATTACCGATAAATATTTTTTTAATGGATAGTTTTTATCTATTATCCCATCAATAAAATAATTATAAATAAATTATTAGTATAAATACCAATAAAAATTTTCATTCATAAAACTATTAAATCTAGTTTCGAACGTCCATCACCATTGCGAGATAATCAAAAGAATGCCTCCTTGCCTCCCTTCCTTTTCGAGTGCTACATAACATGTACTTAAAGAGAACAAGTTGAGGGCACTTTTTGTTTTTTTTTTCCGCTCCTTTCAACCTATCTTAAAGCGTCCTCCTTTTAATCTAAATAAATAAACAAATATTGTACAAGTAATTTACTAGCTATTGAATAAATAAACACATATTGAATCATAAGGCTATTGATGAAGCAAATTTAATGAAGCAATAATTGGTAATTAGAGAAGCAACCATTGATTAAGAGTAATTAGGAGTTGATCTTCTGACGGATACCTTCTTTTCGTAAACAACTAGTTAGCTAACATTATTATATATTTGGATTTATACAACTAATATATTATAGAGGCAACTCTTACGTCATGATGTTTTCTTTCACATCTCGACAAGTTGTTTTTCACGTGTGACCGAAGATCCTCATGGCCCATTATTAATTGCGAATGTATGGTATGTTTTTTTTATTTTTTTCCATAAAAAATAAAATAAAATACGGTGGAATTGGATAAAAGACAAAACGAAAAAAGTTAGGGCATGAAATGTAGTGATTAGGTGTCTGGCTGGCTACGTATTTTCCATTATTCTCCTACGTGTGCCCGTCGGTGGCTAATACGCCCATTGATGGCTACATTTATGCTCTCCCTTGGTGTATTCTTGTAGGGCATTTGAAAACGTGATTATATTTATATTTATAAAAATTTAAATTATTTTTATTAAAAATTAATTTTTTTATATATTTTGAATCGTTTTGATACTTTGATTTTAAAAATAATTTTTAAAAAATAAAAAAAAATTATTTTAATATATTTAAGCATAAAAGGTATTTTAAAAAACAAGCACAATCATATTTTCAAACATATCATCGGTTAATTAGTTTTAATGCTAGTCACATAATTTTTTTAATAAAAAAATTAATAATTGTTATTAATACATTCTTTCTCTAATAGTGAAAAAATTCTTAATGTTTTTTAAGTTTTTATTTTTTTAAAAAAAATAAACACAATTAAAGATAAAAAGAGAGAAAAAAGAGCAAGTAGAAAAAACAACATATGAAAAGAAATAAAGAAGTGGAGAAGAAAAAGGCATGGGAAATGAAAATATTGGTTTGATTGCTATTAGGAAAGAAAAATAAAAAAAAAAGAAGAAAAATCACATCACAACATCAAATAATTCTACTGAGCTCACATGAAAGAAGCTTATGGTATGATTGTTTCTGGTTTGTTTCTACGTGTTTTTAAAAAAAAATTGAATTTTTTTTAATTTTTAATTTTAAACTAATATTTTTTTGTGTTTTCAGATTATTTTGATGTGCTAATATTAAAAATATTTTTTAAAAAATAAAAAAATAATTGAAATCACACTCCCAAACAATTTTTTATTTAACATGTTTTTCAAATTATTTTTTAAATTTATTTTACTTGAAAAAATATAAAATTAATTTTTTTTATTTTTATTTTTATTTTTATTTTTTATAATTTTAATTGGCTGATAGTAAAAATAAAGAATACATATAAAAATAATTAATATTTATGGCAACCAAAAAACAAAAACGAAAATAATGTTTTCCATTTGCTACCGTTTCCTTTCTCACGTTGCTCTTTCTTTCTAGATGATTTTCTTTACCGAAGTCTTTGGCACTAGCTAGGAAGTGGCTCCTTCCTTAAGAGTCAAACATGCTATTCGTGGAGCCCACAACACTTGATGCACTGTTGTCGGCCGCCTTCCTAATCTTTGTTGTATTCAAAAGTTAAAAAAGAAAAAAAAAAAAAAAAGGAAAGAAAAAGAAGAAGTTTTGTTTTTTCTTTTTCTTTTTCTTTTCTTTTTGGTTTTGAACAGTGAAGAAGAAGATTTGAAGTACTAAAATGTTATGATTTTCTAAATGCAGTGCTGCTTACGGTAGTCATCAAGCAATCGTGAGGACACCCAATTCTATGGAAACTTCTTACGGGTCCTTTCCTAGCTAGGCCAACTTGTAAAAAGAAAAATTGATGGAATTTATTTTCATTATAGCTAGTAATTCCTCCTGAAGGAAAATGATCCCTTCCTTTTCTTTATACCTTCTTTCTTTTTTAACATGTTATTTGTAATTTCTTGAACGAGAGATCTCGAGTAATTATTTGTTTAATATTGAGATTAAACTTGTTTTTTATTTAAAAAAATGAATATTTAGTCTTAAGTTAAATTTTTTAATGTTTTAGAATTATTTTGATGTGTTCATATCAAAAATAAATTTTAAAAAATAAAATAATTTTTTTTAATGTATTTTTAAATAAAACACTTTAAAAAATAGCATCTATCATATTTTCTAATAACTATAAATATAGATAAAAACCCTTTTCATTGGTGAAATAAAAGTAAGGATATATAAATAAATATATTCAAGATAGTTTTATAAAGATTTTCAATTCTTTCAAATAAAAAATACGAAAAACATAGGTTTTTTTTTTTGCTCTACTATTTAATTATGTCCTTTCTATTACAAGATAGTAATTAATTAAAGATATATACTATATAAAATTAAATTGTTACATGACGTAATTAGTGTCCACGCATGAGGTTAGAGGAACGAGACACACACATAATTGAGACTAATAATATCTTTGTTACAGAGCATGAATGTGTAAACTGTATTCTTATTAAAAATGTACACGTTTATGGAGTTGTTCTCATTTAATTCTCTCCCTTACACTTTATATATTTTTAGAGACAGAGATTTCTTAAAAACCAATCCATGGTCCAATGCAAAAGCAGCACCAGATTTTGCGTAAAAACCACTTGATTGCTTCACCTTCCTCAGCCCCTCCTCTCTCTGCATCTTCCCTCCCTCCCTCCCTCCCTCCCCTCTCTCTATTATAACGTCAATCCCAAGCATGGCTCGCTCCTCTTATTCTCTTTAAATCACCTGAACAAACTCTTGACTTTTTCACTCATACAACTTAGGCATAAATGTATACCAACTCCTCGTTTATACCTTTCCATCTTGTTATATAGTGGCTGCTGCAGCTGCTTAGAGTTTTCACTGATAACATACTGTCATATCGCTGTAATCTTTTGAGCAGAAATGGGACGGCATTCTTGTTGTTTAAAGCAAAAATTAAGGAAAGGTTTGTGGTCACCTGAAGAAGATGAGAAACTGCTCAATTATATAACTAGATTTGGTGTTGGTTGCTGGAGTTCTGTTCCTAAGCTAGCTGGTAACAACTCCTCAAATACTATTGGCATTTTTGTCCCTTAATATTTGAGTTTCATTTGTCTTGGTTTTCGTAAAGTCTTAACAGTAAGTACTGTTTGATTTGATTCTTCCAGGTCTGCAAAGGTGTGGAAAGAGTTGCAGGTTGAGATGGATAAACTACCTGAGGCCTGATCTTAAAAGAGGAATGTTCTCTCAGCAAGAGGAGGATCTCATAATCAGTCTTCATGAAGTTTTGGGTAACAGGTGTGTATTGATCCAATAATTATATCAACTAAAGAAATCTAAAACTTCAACTTTTGATACACAAATGGAAATGGGAACTCACTTCTTTTGAATTCTTAATTGCAGGTGGGCTCAAATTGCTGCACAGTTACCAGGAAGAACAGATAATGAGATTAAGAACTTATGGAATTCCTATCTGAAGAAGAAGCTTATGAAGCAAGGTATTGACCCAACAACCCACAAGCCTCTATGTCAAGCGGGGGTGAAAGAGGAGAAGGATTGTACAGAAAAGGCATCTTTCCAAATACCACAGTCTAAAGGGTTGCCAATCGTATCAAATTTCACTGCACAAGAGCCAGCATTTCTCATTAATGATACTACTTACAATTGCAGTGGATTACCAGAAGTTTCAAGAGAGCAATTTCTCAACAAGCAAGCCTATGATCCCTTATCCTACTTTGAATTCCCTGCCGGTATTGATCTAACTGGGTATAATTCAAGCCTTTCAAGTGTGTATCATCCAACTGTTAGATCTCTTGAGCAAAACCAATTTGAAACAAGTTCAAACTTTGGATTCACTTCAATGCCAAGTTTAACAAGTTTTGACCATGGAAGTATGAGTGGGACGGATTTCTCCGATAACTCGGCTTCAAGAATGAGTTCAATGTTCTTGAACGAGGCAAAGGAAAGTTCCAGTAACAGTTCAAACATCAGCAATTATGCAGGATACCAGATGAACAATATGGTGGAGAATGCAGCAGCTTTCTCATCATGGGATTCTGATGATCATAAGTTGGAGTCGGTGTTTCAATATCACCAAGTCAATGGGATCAAGACAGAAGAATTGAAGCCTAGTCCATGGCATGAAGCTGGACGGCTCCATACTCATCAGAATTCAGTAGATTTCAATAGCTATCCGTTAACGTCGCTGTCAGAAGATATAACAGGAGCAAATTTTGATGTCTTCCACCAGATATGAACTGTAAATTCATTAATTTACCCCTCTCTCTCTCTCTCTCTCTCTCCAAACAGATACGTGAGATGTTGATAGTACAGGAATGTTTGAGATTGTCTTTTTTCTTTTTGGTTAACCAGATTTACAAAAAAAAAAAAAAAAGACTAAGCTGATATTGCTTCTCTGAATTTTAATCTGCAATGTTCCTCCTTGTTTTCAGTGTACTTGTCTTTTTCTTTCTGTATTTGTTTTCAGGACAGTTCAAAATAATGTACTTACTTACAAGTTCAAGAGTGAAAACTAATTTTGTGGTCATAATCTTTAATTAGTTGGTGTCTAACTAACCATCATTATTATATATTAGCTATAATGCTATTTTCATGTCTGTCTTTTTGCCGGCTTAAGCTATCTACACACACCGTTTATATAGCAAAAACCTCGCCAATTTTTAAATCAATTTCCCTTGCAGGAACTTTTAACAGCAGACCAAGTTGGACTCCATCACCATCATAAATCATAAATAAATCAGTATATAATGTATTGAATGTGCATGAATCGTGGTGTATATATACAAATGCATACTTAATTTATAATCAGAGGGGTGGTGTGGTAGGTTTTGATTGTGATGTTTTTGAAGCTCTGGCAGAGTCTTAATAACAAAATTATCCAGGGGCCTATAGTCGTATCTGAGATGCTGATTTCCTAGCATATAATCCAGCTGCTATTCCAGGCCCCTCCATCTCCATGCATTGGTGTCGTGAGTCCCTCCAAAAGGCTTAAATTGGCTGTCTGTCGTAGCTTCTCTCCATTATTGGAGAGAGATATTGTCACGGAGATATAGATATCTTGAAAGAGAGAGAAGAAGGGCAAGCAATTAGCAAGGGTCAACTGGAGTAACGTACATAAAAGGTCTGATCAATCATCTTGGTTTCCGGTGCTTTTCGTGGATGATATGTGCAAACTAATATACAAATAATTAAGGGCTGCCACCACCCCCAGAACTCAATGCTGCAGTGAAAGCCGGAAAACATGGCGCCTCGGTGTGCTTTCTTGGAGAGAGAGAGAGAGAGACATCGATGTATAGCTAGGAAAGTGCCAATTCAGTGCATTTCCTTGCCAGTCCCATGTATATGCCTAAATCCAAAGAGGTCCGGAATCAAATCTTTCATCATTTTAATTTTTTACATCACAAGATGCTACGGCACCATATATATATATATATATATATATATATATATATATGATTTTAATGTAATAATATCAAGAATAGAAAAAATTATTTTCATACAAAAATATTTTTTAAAAAATACTGCACTCATGCACACGAAATCACCACACGAGCATAACAAGTCTTGGTAGAGGTGGTGGGTGAATGTAATGGCAACAAAGCTGCTCTCTAATATATATTTTTTTACCTAATTAAGACAACCAAAAATGTCTGCGTCTGGATATCCACTAGTCTTGGAAGATGACGAGGTCAGGGCCAACTAAAGCATTGCTATATATTTTTTTGGAGCCAATCTTTCCATGCTATCAATTCCCAAGAGGTTCTTCGGAAGTAAGCTAAGGTCATCATCAAATCATATTAGCTAAGCTAGGTTTCAATTCATGACTTGGGGCATTTATTATGAACTACAAGTAAGAAATTAGAACAACTTGCGATAATTGTGATCTTCTTCTACGTGACATTGAATTGAATGTAATTAATTAATGCTTTCCACAGGAAACAACGTATTTTTTCGAGATAAATTTGGCTTTACTTAACTAAGAGAGTGATAGATGGTGATAGCTACTATGCGAATGCTGATAAAACTTTTAAATTGATGGATTTTTTTTATGATTTAATTCTTGAAACTACTTTCTCACTCAAGAATAGTATTATGAAATATATCCTTAAAATTTTAAGTAATATAGTTTAACTAATCAAATTTTAAATTTATTTTCTAGTTATTACTAGTTTGAGTGTCATAATTCTCATAACTACTAGAAATTTATTTGGTCATTAATTTTAGAGTCTCAATAAATTAATCGAAATATACATAAACTAGCCCAGACATTAACATAACAAAAAAAAGAAGAAAAAAAGTATCCTCTATATGTAAAAACTATTCCATAAAATGCACGAAACCCATGGTTTGTTTCAAAATATTTGACACCAAGTGGCTTTATACCCCGTATTGATGTTTATTGATGAAGTTGAGGTTCATCAGGATGATCGGTGTCGGACTTTAATGCATGCACTGAAAAAGTTTGTTTAAAAAGTGTGTTTCTCAAGATTTGCAAGATACATATCATAAATAATCATTAATGCAACGTTCAACTCTCACGAATCTGTGATCATATCATCATAAATAATCATTAACACAGTTAAACTTTCACGTCGTAGTTAACTATAGAAAACCTGGCTCGACCCAAGATTACTGCAAATTAATCCAGTTTCAAATTAATTAAGGGATTGTAGCTTGTAAATAGCCATGATGCCAGTGATCAGTTGACCAATCTCAACCGATATATAAACATCACATTTTGTTCCCAACTACTGATTGTTTTAACATGAACAAGAAGGGCAAGTCAAACAAGGTCATTATTAAAGGATAAAAGGGAAAAGCAGCAGCAACAGTCAGTAAATATTAAACTTTCCATATCAACTAGGTATAATAATTAGTTTAACGGGTGTTTAGCCTGCAAAGTTACTTGACGTCATTTTAAATCTCATGGGATTAAATAAAACTATTAATAGAAAAAACTATATCAATTACCCCTATGTTTTCGCATGTGATGAGTGATAATAATTATAAAAACCATCTTTTGAAACCTTGTATTTTAAACTATAATAATTAATTTGATTTTTTAACAAACAAATCTGAGTTTAGGGAAGGAAAGGGTCCAAAAATGTAAGCCGATTGCATAGGAGATAATTAAGAAAGCACTACAAATGAACATGTTCTAACTATAATCCAATCGAAACAAAAGATCATAACCATGAAAATGAAAAAATGGAAGGGGTAAAAACATTGGAAGTACGAAAAGGATGTACCTTTTTAAGATTGGTTGGTCGGATTATGGTGTCTCTATCTTGGTCAAATAACGGTGTCCCGACAAGTTCTAGTGATGTGCTTTGGGTAATGATAGCTCGCCGAGACATTAGTCCGATGGGTAAAACTACACCGACAAGAATAATATTGGAGGGGTCTTAGTAACTTTATATCTAGTCAGTGTAAGGGGTAATGTTCATGAATCTAATTAGAAGAGCTATCATCATGGAGATCACCTTAGCTGCTTTGCTTTATTCATGAGATTTACATTTATCTTCTATCGTTTTAACGATCACACAATACAGGCTGGCAATGGGAAAATACTTGGGCTTAGGGCACCTATCCTCCTCGAGGAATTCCTTTCCAAGCTTCGAGTAAAACAGCTTGCTGCTAGAGCTTGAGTTGCTAGAATGGTATCGGGCTCCTAGTTAGGGTTGAAATATCCATAATAGCAAGTGTACATTTCTCACATATTGAGAAGATTAAGGATGTTATGTATATTAGAGAATAATATAAATTATATCTTAAAATTTTATTTATCAATTTAAATTATAGAATTGAATTGATTATTTAAAATGGTATGAAAGCTTTAATAATCAAGTGGTCATTATTAGATAATAATATAAATAATATCCTAAAACCTCACCTAACAGTTTAAGCTATTGGTTGAAATGGTTTTTTGACATGGTATCAGAGTCTTGATGACCAAACGTTCACGAGTTTTGAATCTCACCATCTTTATTTATTTGATAAAAATCAAGCACAATGTAATATGGATCTGTACAAATTCAAGATCAAAAGGTTTTCACTTGAGGTGGTGTGTTAGAGAATAATATAAATTATATATTGGGACCTTACTTAACAGCTTAGATCATTGGGTTGAGATGGTTCTTTGACTCTTACGATTTCGAATATTTCCATCCTTACTTATTTGATAAAAATTAAGCACAAAATAATATAGATTTGTGCAAGTTTCAAGTTTAAAAGGTTTTCGCTTGAAAAAGTATATTAGAAAATAATAAAAATTATATATTAAGACCTCACATAATGGTTTAAATTTTTTAGTTGAATTGATTTTTTGATAATGTGTGAGCATTATATGTATCATAATTTATAAGGGTATTAATTGTGAATAAATCTAATAACATGCTGAAGTATATACTATAGTTTTTTTTTTTAATGGGGAAGATCCGATATCTTATTACTCATTTGTTATATTGACAATGCCATTGACATAGAAGAAAGTTCATGCTTTTGCAAGTCCCAAGCTCGCAATGATGACAGCTAGCACAGCCATCACAAACTCTGTGTATTAACTGGATGAGTTAAAAGGCAGCTTTTGCCTGATTTCAGGCTTTATGCGAGCTGATTTCATCCTTAATTTTAGGGAGTTTAAGCTTTTGAAAATCGCATCCTCTTTACCAATCAGCACCACCTGGGAGGCACGGAAGATAGAAATTGACAAACACAAAATGATTAATTAAATAATCAAACGAATGTACGATTATAGAGACGATCGAGGAGAATACAGAAATATTTTATTTATTGAAATACTGAAATATTAATTTATACCTAAACTTGTAACTTCAAGTCGAGGGTGCTGTTTTATCGACATAAGGAGCTAATATTTTACAAATGTAATAGTGATTATTTTTTTAATAATTTTTTATACTAAATTATATATTAATAATTTTTTTATTTTTTTTTTTTTTTTTATATTAGTATATCAAAATAATTTAAAAACACTAAAAACATATTAATTTAAAATAAATAAAAAATATAAAAAATATAAGTGCTTTTTGAAATCATGAAATTTATTAAATGAATAATAGAAAGATGATTTATATGTTTAATAATAAAGTGAGTTAAGAAATATATTGACTTGTAAATAAATAAAAAATCATTAATATTAATTTAAAAACTAAATTGAAAAGTTAATTTTCCTAACATGAAATCAAAGAAATATATATATATATATATATATATATATATATATATATATATTATCTTGAATATTTATTATAGTTGTTGCGTCCATATTATTTTTGTTTATATAAATGTATATTATAAATACAACTAATCTATTTTAAAAATATATTAAAAAGAAGAAAAAGAAGATAAATTACAATTATCTTTTAGATGTATAAAAAAAGTCCAAAAAATTTATTATCATTTAAAAAATAGTTAAACTGAATAGATTTAAAAAATGAGAGAAAGAGGATATTATTTTAAAATCCAATTAAAAATTTTAAAAAAAAATACCAAAGGCTTTAGTGCGTATATGCCTTGTCTAAAAGGAAAACGCCAATAAACCATGACTAATTTTCTTTTTTTAAAAAATGGTGGATGATGTAGAGACCGTTTGTCTCTGCGTTTGCACCTGCGTTTGGTGCAAATTTGAAATTTTTTTTTGTTAAAATTGAGTTTGGTTTGTACCTTTTGGATCGTTTTGATGTGCTGATGTCAAAAATGATTTTTAAAAAATAAAAAAACATCATTGGCATGTATTTTGGCACGAAAAGCTATTTGAAAAGCAACCGCTACCACACTGCCAAACACACTCGTAGTGTGATGTCAATTATTACCTTTTATAATTATTGGGGTAATTAGAGTTTAACTCTAACATCTTAAATTTTAATTTATTTTCACTTTAAAATACTCTTAAAACATCATAGGAATCTTAATAAACTCATTTTTAATGCTAAAACTCCCTCTATAATTATTCTAAAAATTCAACTAAATTTGAAAATACTTTAAAAAATTTAATCTACTTTTTCAAGAATATTCAAAAAGCAACAACAACTTTATTGAATTTTCCTCTTCTAGATAAATCTTTGTACACCAAAATAGGCTTTTTTTATGCCCATAATGTTACCAAACAAACTATGTCTCTCTCTTCTCTCTTTTCCTAGCAACTTCCTCTCTAATCTTTCAACATCAAAGAACTAAAACGTGATAAAAATAATCTAAAATATCTGAGACCAAATAAGCAAAATAGAAATATTAAGGGATCAAAGGGAAGTTTTTCATGTCATTTGCATAGTGTAGCTAGAAAGGCTTTGTTTTTTTATTTATATAAATTTTGGTCCTTGTTGTTTTAATTTTCTTAACAATAATCTTGTAAAATAGGTTATTAATTTAAAATTGGAGATGCACAATCAAATATAGATCCCCGTTGCTTCTATTAATATAGAGCATTGTTCAAAATTCAATTTGTTGAAAAATAATAATAATGGAGAAGCACGTTTGCCAAGTCCACAAATGTAGCAAAATATTACGAGGGGGAGAGAATGATGGCCATGTGAAGGAGATGATATTCTTGGATGAAATCTATCTATACATTCAAGGACTTCTAGCTATGAAAAACACAGAGGCCGAGGTTTCATCAGGCTGAAGCATAACAATGGCAGCTAAGATAATAACCCCTTTCAACTTCCTGGAGATTGCTTCTTCAAGACTCAAAAGGGTTCGAGGAAAACGATTCCATCGATAGCATTGATTCGTTTTCAACGCCATAGCTGACTAATGTTCCCATTTTCTTAAAATGGATCGAACCCCCCAGGCTTAAACTACCAACTTGATACTTACGATACGCTTGTATACAAGATAATCAGAATTCAGAATGCTTCCAACTCTGCAAATATCGTAAAGAAGATGACAGATTCTCATGATCTGTGCTTTTTGTTAGGCTTAACAGTATAATGATGGCCTCAAACACGAAACTTTGGCCGCAAAGCTTAAGATTTCAACAAAGAACATCAAGTGATTTCTTAAGTTCAAAGCTTCTTTTGTAACTTCTCATCAAAGATAACCTACCTAATGGCGAAGTCTAATAGAAAAGGAAGGAGTTTTTTCATGTCCCTATTGATTGCCTATTTCTTAATATATGAACAAAGAAACTTCTAATTACATGATTCATGATTGTTTCTTCCACATTGAGATGGATTCGGAAATCGCTTTCTGACTCTTTGCTTTAATTTTTAGTTAATTATTTGGTTTTATATTGAAGTTAGGTGGGAGAGTAAGCAATTCCTTTATTATTTTCTCTAACACTACTCTCAATTCGTTGCTTATAATTGACACATAAAAAATAAAAATAAAAACATTACAAGAAGATTTAACCAAAAGGACAAACATTGAGGCTTTAGTCTTGATGACTACTAAAGTGTAAATATTCTGGTTAAACTTGACAGGTACCATTGGCAAGCAATGTAAGCTAACTCTCCACATTGGCTGCCGGGAAGCTAGCCTTTGACGATAGTCATTTTGAAAAAAGATAAGAGAGTTTGATGGCTCACTGAGACATGAGAGCTTCACGGTGGCGTAGTGGGAGGTTCGGTCTAGAGAACATTATTAGCTTCTAGGGCATCCCTTGTATAATAACAAGCTCGATGACTTGATTTACCGCAACAGCGATCTCCTGATGAAGGAGGGAGGTGGGTGGATTTATGGCTATAGCCAGCAAGTTACAGAAAAGCAGGAGGCCGGATTACCAAAGAATTAACGAGTCCTTTTCTAGCTTTCCTTCACCTCAATATCCTTTAAGCCTTTTTTGGGAAGCAGATTTTTTAATTAATCAGCAGAGAGGTAGAAACCAGAGCATCATCATAATGAAGTAGGATCTAAGCATGGGAGTCTTAAGCATCCAACGATCAAATCTGGTCTGTAACCTTTCAAATAAAGAATAAAAAGTTGCTGTAGAATGAAGCACATACTACTTTATTCATTTCGTCATTATTGAATCTACCCGGTTTCCTGGTGTACAACATCATGTTGTAATAAAATCTGATACTTAGGGATACGTAGAGAGTTTCATTTTCTTGGTTTGATTTTGATAAAACAATGGAATAATAAACAGTAGAGAAGGAATGTTGCAGCCAAGAAAACCCTTGAGTCTGCGTGTATTGTATTAGAGTTTTATGATACCTCAAAATCCACAATTAATGCCATAATAAATGCCTAAATACATGCCTAAGACTATTCACATTCCATAATAGGATAATATTACAATCAGCTCATCCTATATTTAGATATTCCATAATACCCCCCCTCAAGTTGGAGCATGAAGGTCTCGGATGCCCAACTTGCGCAATAAAAATTCATATTGTTGCTTTCCCAAGGCTTTTGTGAATATATCGGCAAGTTGTAATGACGACGTAACAAATTTAGTCGTAATACTCCCAGCCACAATGGCATCACGTATAAAGTGATAGTCAACCTCAATATGCTTAGTGCGCTCGTGAAACACAGGATTCTGCGACATATGAAGGGCCGATTGACTATCACAATAAAGGGACATAGGAGTCGGATGAGACACGCCAAGACTTTCCAGTAAAGCTTTAAGCCAAGTCAACTCACACGTCGTCATGGCCATAGATCGGTATTCTGCTTCGGCGGAGGAGCGGGAGACAATATGTTGTTTCTTGGTTTTCCAAGATACCGGTGAATTACCAAGAAAAACTATCCAGCCAGTAAGTGATCGTCGAGTAAGGGGGCAACCGGCCCAATCGGCATCACACCACCCGTGTAGCCGCAGATCACTTTCACTACTAAGAAATACACCTTGACCCGGATTACCCTTAAGATACCGGACCACCCACAAAGCAGCTTCCCAGTGTTCCTCCCGTGGGCATTGCATGAATTGGGATAGAATATGCACACTATAAGATAGTTCGGGTCGAGTGAAGCAAAGATAAATCAATCGTCCTACCAAGCGACGATATTTTTCCGGATCAGCTAATGCTGTACTAGTGGACAAAGCAAGTCGATGATTTTGTTCTAAAGGAACAGCTGCTGGTCGAGCCCCTAGTAACCCGGCCTCCGAAATAATGTCAAGTGCATATTTGCGTTGACAAAGAACAAAACCAGCAGGATTGCGCGCCACTTCAATTCCCAAAAAATATTTTAGGCAGCCAAGATCTTTCATGTGAAAGCAAGCACTGAGATAATCTTTGAATGTCTGTATATCACCCGGACGATTGCCAGCGATGATAAGATCATCAACATACACAAGGACACTAAGTTGTACTTCCCCCTGCAGATATGTGAATAATGAGTAGTCGGAATAAGATTGCTGGAAACCATAGCTCGTCAAGGCGGTTGAGAGTTTAGCAAACCAGCACCGAGGAGCCTGTTTCAACCCATAAAGCGACTTTCGAAGTTTGCAAACTGCCCCAGTTGTCCCGACGCGAAAACCAGGCGGAAATTTCATGTAAACTTCCTCCTGAAGATCACCATGCAAAAATGCATTATGAACATCCATCTGATGTACTGCCCAATTCTTCGCGGCAGCCACAGCAAGAAATACCCGTACGGTAACCATTTTTGCGACAGGCGTAAAGGTTTCTGTGTAATCAAGGCCTTCAGTCTGATGATTGCCCAAAATGACTAGGCGAGCCTTCAATCGCTCAATAGTACCATCAGAATTATATTTGATCTTGTACACCCACTTGCATCCCAAAGCTTTCTTCCCAGCCGGTAGACTCTGAACAACCCAGGTCTCATTATTTTCGAGAGCGGAAATTTCACGCTGCATGGCATCTCTCCAACCTTTGTTTCTGACTGCCTCCGAATATGACACGGGTTCCCGCTCAGCTGTGATGACTGCAAGAAAATGTCTATGTCGCATAGAAAATTTGTCACAATTCACATAATGTGCTAAAGGATAGGGTGTACCTGAAGGATGCAGTGGGTCGAGTGGCGAGCGAGATGGACTCAGTTGAATGGTGTTGGTGACATAATCATGGAGTCGGACGGAGGGATACCGCTGGCGATGTCCTCTCCCCAATAGATTAACCTCTTCTTCTTCTAGATGAGGAGAAGTCGATGGGGCAATATTTGGAAGTGGCTCAGAAGATGAATGATCTAACTCCAGCATATCCTTGGGTATAAGATCGTGGGCCTCGTCAGAAGTGGTGAGAGCCATATCGGTAGTGGAAGGCCCATCAGTAGTTTGAGCAAAAGGAAAAACATCTTCTGAGAACACAACATCCCGAGAGACAAAAAAATCCTGTCTTTCCAAATCATACAGGCGCCATCCCTTCTTCCCATAGGGATAACCAACAAAAATACACCGACGACTTCTACTTGCCATTTTATCCCCCGTCTTCTCATGTGCATAACACAAAGACCCCAAAACGCGTAAGTGATTATAAGACGGTTCCACCCCATGTAAGACGCGATATGGTGTTTTTCCATCCAAGATCAAGGAAGGGGTCCTATTGATTAAGTACCCAGCAGTCAATACACACTCGCCCCAAAATTTAATTGGAAGAGAACCTTGAAATCGCAGAGCGCGGGCTACATTCAAAATATATTGATGTTTTCTCTCCACACGCCCATTTTGTTGTGGAGTGCCTGTACAAGAAGTCTGAAAAATAATTCCTTGATCAAAGAAATATGATTTCAGACATGTAAATTCTGTCCCGTTATCGCTTCGGAAAATTTTGACTTTCCGAGCAAATTGTCTCTCAACCATGGCAAAAAATCGTTTAAGCATACTAGATACCTCTTTCTTGTCAACAAGCAAATAAATCCTTACAGCACGAGAAAAATCATCAACAATAGTTAAAAAATACGAAGCACCACATGAAGAAACTGTTCTATATGGTCCCCATAAATCACAATGAATCAGTTCAAAAATACCCAAGGTCTTATTTTCGCTAACAAAAAATTTATCTCTCCGCTGTTTTGCTCTTTGACAAACATCACAATTTTTATTCAAACTGTTTTCCTGGTTGCTAGAATGAACTTCGGGAACTAACTTTGTTATTCGTAGAGAAGGATGCCCCAGTCGCTGATGCCAGAGATCAAGAGACGCTTTATTACTGATCTTCATTGTATTAATCCGCGGTATCCCTTTGAAATAATAGAGTCCATCTCGTCTCTCACCCGCACCAATCAGCATCCTCGAAGTGTGGTCCTGTATAACACATAATTTTTTAGTGAATAGTACAAAACAATCATACTGATCAATTAATTGCGACACAGAATTAAATTGCAAGTAAGTCCTGGCACATAAAGAACATTTTGAAGACACAAATCTCCATCAAGAACGGTTGTTCCCTCTTTGACCGCCAAAGCACTACTTCCATCTGGTAATCCAACGGGACACTGATCGATTAGTTTTAAATCATTAAGTTCCTCAATTGACCCTGTCATGTGGTTAGAAGCCCCGGTGTCCAATATCCACACCGAACCAGTCATTGTCCCATACAAGTTTTTAAGCTTACCGGTCATTTTATCAGTTATCTCCTTCGGCTCTCCCAAGATGGCCTTTAATTTTGCCCACTGCTCGTAGCTCAAACCTGGGAACGACGAGTCTCCTCCTGCGGCTGCAATAGTGGCAGAACTGGACCCAATGGTGGTGAGAGCAGCGTTAGCACGGTGGGTTCCTCTGTGACCCCGGCCTCCTCCTCTATCACCGGAGTACCCTCTTCCACGGCCAACCTCTTTTCTCTCGTCTCCCCTGAGTCTGTCACCCCACCATTCGGGGTATCCTGTTAGGGAAAAACAATTGTCTTCTCCATGCCCTGATTTATGGCAGTGCGAGCAAATCCCCTTCTCTTGCCCGTCGGTTTGAGTCATGGAACCCTATTGTTGTCCGTCGGTTCGGGTGCGAGCAACAAAAGCCATAAATTCTCCTTGTTCTTCTCTGCCTCGAGTCATCCCCTTCACCTGTTCTTCTTGAGTGAGGATAGAGTATACCTTGTGCAACCCCGGTAAAGGGTCTTGTGCCAAGATGTTAGATCGGGTTGTCCCGAACCGCTGCTCATCGAGACCCATAAGAAACAGGTGCACCTTCTCTTCCTCTCGTCTCTTTTCCAATTCTGAACCCAGATTGCATGTGCACTTTCCACACTTGCACGCCGGTAATTGCTCAAAATTGCCCAGCTCATCCCATAATTTTTTCAATTTCCCATAGTAATCCATGATAATCATTCCTTTCTGTTTGCAATCGGCCAATTGGGACCTTAATTGTTGAATCCGAGGTCCATTGGTGATGCTGAATCGGTCTTTGATGTCCAACCACAAATCCCGTGCAATCTCTACATGAGATATGGTTGATCGGAGTGTGGATTCGATAGTGTTTCGAATCCAGGACACCAACAATGAGTTAATGGTCCACCAGTCTTCCCAATCCTCTGATTCTTCACTGGGTTGTTCAATAGACCCGTCGATGAACCCGAATTTCTTTCGGGCTCTCAAGGCCGTTCGGAACGAACGTGCCCACTCTTCATAGTTGTCCCCCTTCAGTTGGACCTGAGTAATCGTAAACCCAGGATTATCAAGAGATGTAATATCGTATGGCGAAATCGTTTTTCGATTCTTACTAGATACACTCTTGCTCCCGGACATGGACTCTGTTTTGTCAATAGAGACACTCTTGTTCCCGGTCATGGATTCTACCATGTATTCTGCTTGATTGTGTGTCTTATTTTGATTGTTTTAACGCTCTGATACCATGATAAAACAATGGAATAATAAAACAGTAGAGAAGGAATGTTGCAGCCAAGAAAACCCTTGAGTCTACGTGTATTGTATTAGGGTTTTATGATACCTCAAAATCCACAATTAATGCCATAATAAATGCTTAAATACATGCCTAAGAATATTCACATTCCATAATAGGATAATATTACAATCAGCTCATCCCATATTTAGATATTCCATAATAGATTTGAAGAAATGGAGGATGATACTCGATCTATACCATTTAGCTTGGTGCTAAATTGCCATTCCATAGCCATGGGCATTCGGTACAGCACCAAACCTAGCCCACAGAGCTAGTTGTGGGCCTTTGAGTTGATCCTACCCTTTTCTTTCTAAGCAAACAAAGACAAAAAGGGGCTAGCTTCTCCCCATCATGGTTCACTTAAGATTCTGTAGGCTTTTGGTAAGATCCACCAGCGTTTTCTGTGATTGAAAATCACTGTGTGCGTGTTTACTCTACATGTTAAATTGTGGCCTCACTTGAACCCATTGTGATCAATTGCCTCTAGAATCGTGGATGGAGAAGCACTGCCATAGCTACTCGTGGGAAAGATCACAATTCCAAGGGGAAGAAAAAAAAAAACCAATCAACAAATACTTGCTGCAACAAATTAATATGCCTTGGAAATGAGGAACAGCTCAAATACATATATGTTCAAAAGAAGAATATCATGTTTTATCCCCCAATTCGCATTAAATTCAGTTTGATTCTTCTTTCAACAACCGAAAACGCGAAAAAGAAAAATGGGCAATCGATTACTTAATTAGATCTTCTCAAAAAATTATCTGATCGGATGAAAAACCTCCAGAGCAAGGGGAAAACATGGAAACAAAAAACAGCCTCAGAGAGTCAGAATTTGCATGGCATAAATAATGATAGTGTTCTTTCTAGGCAAGCACAGAGAACTCAAAACATAACACAGAATAATTCTTTGTTGGAAATGTATGATCATCCTGATAAAGGCTAGTTTCAACCCCTAAAATGTCTGAAGATACAATTTCTATAACAGTTATCTGGACATGGATTAACAGGATATATGTTTATAACTGTTAATTCAAAAGGAAAGCTGCAAGTTTCTAAAACAGAATGAAGACCTGTCTGGTAGCTGTTTACTGACATGATAAGCTAGCATCACATATGTTCATCCTAATAATAATGCAACCACAGAATCATTAACTATAATCAAGATGTTATGAGCCTCTCGGTAACAACTCTGAATGAAATCTATAGCTAAGATTTTTTTACCTCATGCTTGTAGCTAGCGGCATTTTCTGAGCTTCACGACAAGGTCGTTGGCTGCAAAAGAGAGAACAACGTGTGCACCAAACACAGAAGGAAAAAAACAAACTTGGCAATCCATCCTGCTGAACAGTTATGAATCCAGTCTAGCATACATAATAACAACACTGACAAGGATGAATGGTCTTGACTGCAAAAACAGTGAAATTCATTATGTTGCGAAAGGCTGTCTATGGGATGAGCTCCAGCCTAATGAAGAGTAAGGTGATCATGTTTGTTGAGCTACAGAACGAGCTGTTCCCTCTAAGAGAATTTGAAGTCCACAATCGCTCAAGAGCCTCGCTATCACCAACCTTTAATGTCAGGTAGCATAACAATAGAATTCCACAACTCTAAGCAAAATCTATTCAAATGGAAGAGGAAAGAATTCAGATCCTCTAAAGGATCAGGGACCATAACATTACCAACAGAATAGCATGCATTCTTAGGATGTGTTTGGGTTGCGGCAATTGGATACCACAGCAGAATAGCAATCCCACAGAAAACTCAAACAAAGGTGGAAACTAGGGAAGTAGAAATCACCAAGTTACTGTCTAGCAGAAAGCAATAAACACCTAGGCAGAAATCTTACGTGTGCACCAAACACAGGATGTGGCAACCACAATTCTGGACAACTCAAACAAAGGTCGCTTACCCCAAAGCAATAAACACCTAAGCTTATTAAATTGCCAGGCATAAACAAAAACCAACCCTAATGCAGGGGCAACTTCAAAGCTGTAAAGCAAGGATGGAAAAAATAAAAATACAAAATGCAGAACAAACAAAAAGCTTGGCTATAATTCAACATTACAGGAAGAAAACCTTGTTAAATTAGGTAGAACTGAAATCCAATACATTTTTCAAGTATGCACTGAATCTTGTTCAACAATCATGTCCCAATCAACCAAGTTTTCTCCGATTATCAGAAAGAATCTAGTGTAATGTATGTTACAGCACTCACAAGGATGAAAAGTTTTGGCAATAGTCATTGCGGTGCCAAAGATCTATTGAGAGGAGCTCCAGCCTGATAAAGAGTGAGGTGGTGTATGGCCTTGGCAAACAAATCTTTCAATTCAGGATGTTGGGCTAAAACAGAACGAGCTGTCCCCTCAAGAGCATTCAAAGCGCGTGCTTGCTCAAGAGCCTTACTGTTCCCAGCATTCAATGCGAGGTAACATAATAATACAAGTCCCTGCAGTTGAGACTGATCACCAGACCGTAGTAATTTCATTAAAAGGGGAACCCCATCAAACTCTATAATTGCTTTTGAATGCTCGGAACAATTGAAATTCTCCGGACATGCGAATTTCCCCAAGGCAATAGCAGCTTCTGTAGCGACTTCCACATTCCTATTACCAAGATGAGAAACCAAAGGCCCCATTATTCGAGTCTCCCTCGCAGGAAATGTTCGAGCCAAGCAACCAATTGACCTAATAGCAGGAATCTGCAACTGTGAATCACTTTCTTCTTGAATTACTCTTAAAAGCTGATCCAAAACTGCCTTTGCAGCAGGCAAATTAGTCTTGAAAGCTGCACGTCTAAGATCAGCATTGGACTCTGCCACTGCCGTGATCTCCATAATGGTCATCAAACAATTAAACTGCAGCTCCCCTTTTTCCCTCTCAACAATCTTCGCTAAGCAAAGCAAGCCTTTTGTCTCCGTAATCTTCCTACTATTGGACACACTCCCTCTTGACAGTTTCCACAGTGCCTCTGCACAACTAACCTTAAGCTTAAGCTGCATCTCTGGTGTCTCCATTTCCCTCTCCTTATTGCTATGTGAACCACCATGACTACTACTGTCCGAATTGTAACCAGGCTTAATATTCTTATAAGCTAATTTTTTGTTCATTTCGATAAGCGAGGGAATACTAGTTTTAACAGGATTATTACTCGCTATTTCCAAATCCAAATGACTAGACAACAAAGACACCAGTGGTCTAGTCACATTCAATCTCATAAACTCCTCCTGTGCATACTCATCCAAAGCCGCCATTCTCGCCACCAAATTGGCCACCGAAATCTGAACCTTCGTTTGTGAATCCCCTAAAACCCCAACAATCATCGAAATCCCAAGTGCATCAACAATCAACCTAACTCTTTCTCTATCACTAGCAATATTAGAAAGTGCAGTGGCAGCAGCAATTTGTGCCTCCGCAGAAGCACCCTCCTTGAGCAACTTCAACAAAGGCAAAATCCCACCCTCTTCAACAATCATCTTCTTATTCCTATCATTATCACGCGCTAACGAAGCCAGTTGATTGGCGGCATCAAAACGATCCTTAACTTGACCCATTTGAACAGCAGAAATAGAAGACCAAACCCAAGCAAGGATAGGATCATTACTAGCAATAGGAGGCAAAGATAAATGAGCACCGCCATCAGACTCAAAAACCGAAAGCAGCCATTTCATATCACCAATAGAAGACTCTAAAAGATTCGAAACCTTACGAAAATCAGCAGTTGTGGTAATAGAAAACACTTGCCGAAGCACCCCACTATGTTTCTTGCATTTGCGGACAAGTGTTAGCGCGCGGTCAAGATTCCTGGTGATGTCGGAGGCGATACGGCGGAGAGGACGGTCATAGAGGGAAGGGATGGAGACAGCAAGGCGGACGGCAGAGCGGAGCATTTGGGAAAGGCGGTCAACTTGTTTCGCTAAGTCAGAACAGTCTTGCCTTAAAGATTCAGCTTCTTGGGCTGATTTTATGACACGATCTGCAAGTAAGATTGGAAGAGAGAGTTCTTCTTGCACAGTTTTCTCTTCTGCTACACGAGGAGGTACTGTAGAAGAAGAAGTAACAGTAGCGGTTGAAGCAGATGACATTTTTGTTAACTGGATTTGACAATCTAGTTCTTGTAACCTCGTACTGACATCAATTCGGACAATCTAAGCAGCTGGGGGTTTGAGTTTGGCTGGAACTGGAAGAGTTATAAAATAATCAAAGTAAACGTTTGGTTTTGGGATTGATTCTTCTTGTGACTCTGCAACAAAGAAGAATTCTCAAATGATAAAAAATAAATAAATAAATAAAATTAAAATAATAATTATATATAACAGGATGCTTTCACCTATTTTTATGGGAGACCTCTATTTACACGTAGCTCTTCTATTGAGGCTCCAAACTACTGATTTCATCGATTGGATCCCCCATCTTATCTCCATTTCCTCAATTGGCTTCTTCTGCTAAAATAATTAGAGATTATACATGTTCTTATGATCTGAAACTAATTCCTCCTGAGCACTCAATCCCCTCCCACTTAGCGCGCGCACACCCACAAAGCTCTATCAATTTACTGACTTAATTTATCTTAGCTCAAGGGCTGGATTGAGGAGAGGTGGATCCTCAGATAGATTGATCGGTGATATTATGTATAAGATTAGCTGTTACGAAACTCAATCTACAAACTATATATAGTTCGAGGACTAATATAGATTTGTCCTTGTTCCATTCTGTGAGAAGTGCTCCCTGGTAACTACGACAACTACCCAGGAAAAGAAAGCATGAGAAAGTGGAGGATGGGAAGCTTCTCTTGTTTCCTTCTTGTTCTGTTTCTCACATGGACGTGGAGATGAGGTGGCCGATGGCTTTTGCAGGATGAGAATATTATTTACAAGGCAGGGCAGGCTGGAGCGTATAAAATTATTGATCCACTTGAGCTTGAGAGTGATGACGATAGATGATGCTGGGGTTTGAATAACCTAGTCCACCAATCAGAATCCAAGACTCGATCGATGCCAGTGGCATGGACTCTGGTTGGTTTATTAACATACTTAATTTATGATTCTTTGTGATATTTTATTTAGAATTTTTTTATTAATCTTTTAATTTTGTTTAGGATATTCTTACTAATATAAAAAGCTTAGAAGATTTATAATATTAGTTTTTTATTTTGAGAAAATACTGAGTAATAAAACTTTGAATTAGAATTTTTATTGTAATTTTATTTGGCAAAATCTAATATTGTTTGTGTTTGTTGTTTATCTTTTATTGTTTTTGTTTACGTCAATTAATATTAAAATTTAATAATTATTAGTGGTTAGTTTATGTTTTTTTTTAATAACCATAGCCGAAAAATATAATCACAGAATAAAACGTTATTGTATAAAAGAAAAGGAAGGTTTTTTCTTAGAAAAAAAGTTAAGGAATTAGTATGTTATTTATGTCTATATTTATTATTATTGTTGGAAATTTAAGTGATAGGACCCACAATAAAATGATTCATATAAAGATATTATGTTAGGAATTTATGATAAAATAATTCGTATAAAGATATTATGGTAGGATTTCATAATAATAAAATAGCTTAAATATAAATATTAGCGAACTATGATTAATGCCTTGTTTGTTTAGTGAAAAATGATTTTTTGAAAATTATTTTCCAAACTTTTCTATATTTGTTTACCATTAGAAAAATTAATCAACGAAAAACACTTTTCAATCAAAGAAAAATTTGGCTTAGTTTCTTGGAAAGTATTTTCCTTTTATTTTAGGCGAAAAATACTTTCTGAAAGTTGTGAAAAATTTAGAAATGTCATATTATTTGCTAATTATATTAAATTTAATCCTTAAATTTTTTATTGCTATATATATATTGTTTTAAATATATTTGTTTTCAATTTCATCTTTTAGAATTTTATTTTTATATTAAATTTGGTCCTTATTTTTATAATTATTTTTTTTTTTTCTTATTATTTTTTAATTGAAATTTTTTATCTATCAAATTTGATTCTCATTCTTTTGATTATTATTTATTTTATTTGAAATAATTTATGAAATAGTAATTATTATTATTTTAATTTCTTTCTTCTCTTAAAATTTTTTTTGTTAGATTTGATCTATATTATTTTGATTATTATTTATTTTAGTTGAGATAGTTTATAAAATTATTTTTTATTTTTTAATTTTATTCTCATTAAACTTTTTAATTTGTAAGATTTGTTCCTCATTATTTTAATAAACTTGAAAAACATAAAACATTAACAAGTTATTTTCCAGCTTATTTTTCAAGATATAATTTTATTACACTACTAAACATTAAAAAATAATTTATTTTCTTGAAATTTATTTTTTTAAAAAAATACTATACAAACAGGTCTAAGTGGCCAGTAAATAAATAAAAAATGATGGAGAATTGTTTCTGAATGAGGTTTGAACTCAAAGGTGATTTCCTGCCATCCACCATTATTATTGTCTGCTATTAATCCTCACATGCTTCTCCCTTTTTCATCATGGCAGAGTACCATCCTCGATTTCTAAAATCGCCATTGCATGTTTTCTTTTTCCCTCAAGGACCTCCCTATCTTGTATTGGGTAGCATTTGAAAACGTGATAAAAATTATTTTTTATATATTTTCAGATGATATATATATATATATATATATATATATATATATATAGTTTCAAACAAAAAAAATACTTTAAAATTAATCATTATCATTCTCAAACATCACTGAAAGCCTCCTTCAGGCCACAATACTCCCGAACATCCTCACACCGCAATTGCCACTCTGAGTCGCCCTCAAGACATTATTCAAAGCATAATTACGTTACCCTTCATCTCCAATGCGATTTCCTTCACCAATACCCTAAGCTTCCATGCAGTTTGATTATGCTCATCCTACTACCAATATAACAAGCAAGATCCCTATACATATTAAACTAGTATATAGTATAGCCTATACTATATACTAGTTTAATATTTGAATCTTAATCCAAGAGACCCGTTTAAGCTGATGATGTGTCATATTAGAAGTGTGACATGTATCTAAAAACCAGTAGACCTATCATAATTGGCTTTTACTCTGATGAAAGATGCAGCCTTCAACGAGGAAGCTTGTGATAAGAAAGCAGGCAGGTGTAATGTTGAGAATCTATCCTGGTTGGTTTGGCTGCATAATCAAAGATACTAATGGTGATGTTTCCGCTACTTTTGGCTAAAGTTTTTGCAGAAGCCATAAAGGAAGTCGAGTTGTGTGCTTTTTCTCGAGGCCTTCATGACCTAATTAGAGCTTCGAGGAACCGTAAGATGCAGCAAGGACTTCTTCACCTCGACACGAAAGGTCTAGTGGCAACGTTGAAAACATACAGTCACATGAACCTGCTACTAACGGAGAACAATGCTTTTTATACATTGATCAATTAATCAACATTCAAATCCACAACATATCAACATGTCAAATCAAACCAGAAAAACCCAATCTAGATGTTCATGATGCACAAAACCAGTGAGACATTAATCTAGCATTTGGTAAGCACTTGCTGCATGCAGTACCTTCTCAGCACCACGTCAAATCCAGAGCTTGACTTCTTTTAGTGACGAGGAAGACTACTACTTTGTAATTAGCTTAGAGCTTGGCCAGCACCCCATTTTGAAGTGGCTTTGCTACATTGTTGTCTTTAGCATCCAATTCGCATGCACTGGGAGGAACGTCCACGGCAGGGGAGCAGTTGAAAAACCCATGAGGCTGCATTCCACAAACATCAGCAGAATGAGATGAATACAGGACATGCATGTAGAGGACCGAAATGCAATTCGACGTACTCAGTACTGGACCAAGATTTTCAGCACTAAATGATGATCGGATATCTAATCCAATGTTAGTCATTACTCGTACTATCTTGAATGATGGTAGTAATCAATCAAGAAAAATCATAAGAATAATGTTATTAGAGCAAACTTAAGTTTTAGACCTGCGAGGCCTATTGCAAAAAACCAGACTACTTTATCAACATTATGCTTCATAATGTGGGGCCATATTCATGAGCATCAACAGAAAACATTCAAGAACATTGGAGGTCAAATGAGATTGTATATGCAAAGTAGATACCATAAGCATAAAACCGATGCGCTCCACTGGCATGACTGGCCAATCTTCCAACCGAGGAACATGAGTGATCCCAAATACATACCTGTAATAAACATAATCATACATGACACACAGAAGAATTTCCATGAAGCTTAGCTTGTAAATGTTGTATTAAAAATGAATAAACAATCAAAGGTATGACAAAAACAAAAATACTCTTCGGAGATCATAAAACATGTTCATTCATCACTGCTTTTTTGGTGGTCCAGTCTAGTACATTCATGACAAATGGGTCTTGCCACTTTGATCTTTCAAATAGCGTGATGCGAGAGGCCATGTCATCAGAATAATAAAATGATGAATCCAAAAAAAGATGAACACATGAGTGCTTCAGAGACAAATTACTGTTAACTAAAGGAAATCCTGAATTTATATTCATTGAGATAGAAATAAATTTATAAATACACAGACACATGCACGCACAAGAGCAAATGAGAGATTTTCAACTAACCAAAGAACTATATCAGTTTCTTCTAATGGTCGATTCTGCTTAACCCATGTAGCCAGTCCTTCACCAACACGCGGATTTTGATTTGGGAACTCTCCTCCAGGAAACATCTCTCCATGTGTGTAAGGAGTAACCCAAAGATTGTGATTCAAAAAAGCAGCTCGTCTCAAAAACTTCGCCTCGGGACGAGCTAATGGCAAACAATTTGAACCAGGTACTAGCTTGTAGCCCGTTAATTGTCCAGTTCTGTTTACAGTTCTAGTGTTTCTCACCTGAAGAATAAATAGCATGATATGGATAACTAAAAGATTTTTCATCCAGGTGATTTGAAAACTTGAACTCTGGGTGACTGTGTCACTGGATCGTAGGCTTTTTTTTTCCAGCACCGGCACTTAGGCCCTATCAGTCATTTCATAGCATTGAATCCAGGAGGAATAGTCTTAGTTCCCAGTAATATCTAATAGATTCAATAATACAGTGAAGTAAACAATATGCTGAAAAATACATCCAACATAAAGCATTTCAAAGAAAGAAACAAGTGTATTTAACAATCACTTAGCAAGAGCAGCTCTACAGAAGGGGAAAGAATGTCTTACAATCCAATGGCGCGCAGTTTGGGGATTGCAATCACGCATTGCTTGCAGTTCTGATTGAAGCAGTGACTCTTTGGCATAAAACGCATTATTGTGGACATTTTTCTCCCCAGGTTTCTCAACCTCAACATTTACCTCAACAACCTACAAAATGGAAAGATAAGTGAATGGAACCATCTAATATGCTACGAATAAGGATTATAAGTTTTTCAAAGTAAATCTTTCCATAAACATACAGCAAATTTTTATTGACAGATCAGAATTGAGGAATTAAGAAACAAACACTACAATGTAGCATGCAAAGAAGTGCATCATCTCATGGTGGCAAAGAAATCCTTATGATTGACCATAAAGGCATTGGTATTAATGAGGTATTCTATTAATTCAAAGGAATGTCATGCCTTATTAGGTCTATTAAAATTTCAGAAGGTCTTCAAAAGTAAATCCCAAGTTTGTTCTCTGACTGATAAAACCCACCTTTTCTTAACACAAGCAAGCATTCAAACTAGACTACAGGTAAATCCAGGTTACAGTGAAGGCCAGAAATGGAGATTTAACCACAAGTAAATCCCATTTCCAAATAGCAGCAAGCACTGCACTACCCAAGTACTTGAAAATTTGAAATCGGACAAATATAGCTAAGAAATTCAATGCATAGTACCTGATTGAAAGCTTCACAAGATTTGCAATCAACAGCCATGTTCATACGAGCAACAAAGAAGTGTTGATGAACCGGTGCATAGAGACCCAGGGCAATGGTTGTACCATATTTTCGAGTTTCCCCAGGTTGTAATGCTCCTAAGCTAAGGATTCATGTTAGCTTAACTTCAGCTTCGATCTTTCCATCCTGAAGCAATGAACAACTTGCATGTCATTCTAAATCTTAAGATTGCAGAGTCTAACCAATAAACAAGGCACAATGCAATCTATCACTTGGCTTAAATCAATATTTGGAGAATAGGTGGCAAGTAGCTCATGAAAAGGAAGCACGAAGAAGTTGTTTACAGATACAGCCTACAATTAGTTGGCACTGCACAAAGCAAATAATGAAACAACTTAATTGTAGAAATATATATGCTCATAGTTCAAGAAAGTGCAGTCAACTCAACTGGTCCATAAAATAGTCTTCACAATAAAATTATGCATTTTGCAACAAACACCTTCTCCTTGATCACAAGTCCAACATCTGAGTTAGCATAGATGTGTATTGGAGTACAAATAGTATATGATTCAACTTGCCTGATAGAAGTGCCAGAAAAATCCGTACTCATAATTAGCGACGGTACAAATAAAGGACACTGTAAGCCGCCTAGACCTCCGTACTTCTGCTAAACCTGTCCTCCAATCCTGATGCTTCCATAAAATTCCATGATCCTCTTCATGTAAACATACACAATTTTCAATTGTTTCGACACCTCCATTGAAGTTAGTAAAGTGTGCGTCGAAGTATTTGATAAAGCCCAAACAATCACAGCCCTGCAATGGTAATTTGATGATGATAAAAACTAAAAACATAATGATTCAGTGCATCTCAAGCATAATAGTTCACGAACCTTTTTTAGGGAATGTGCATTTTTACCAAGACCATCTTCTCCTGCATCAAAAGCATTCTTACGATAATGTGGTTCATTTGGATCTCCATAAGGCACAACCATCTCTACAAAGCTTAACCTGTGGGCTACAGGTCGTCTACCCCTGCTACCATCAACATAGGCAACAGAATGTATAACTAGGCCCTCCCTAGGAGTAAATCCAATGCGAAAATTCCACTGCCAACCAGCAAGAATGTAATCAGATTCTCCATCAATGTTTCTGAAGTTAATAAGAGATAAATTAGCAGATAAATTTAATAATTCTGACATATACCTTCTGCCATTCTATATAGTGTCCATTGACGCGAAAGCTTGGACCTTCAAGCTGGATAATTTGTAAAGGTTTCACATCACTTCGATCAACACCACCTCTTGATTCACCAGGTGTATAGTTCCTCAATGGATCAGCTAGAGGTAAGGGAACAAGTTTGTGATCTTCAAATTCAACCACCTTCATGTTTTGCATATCAACAAGTACATGGATGCCCTCAACCGGTCTTGCATAACCATTTTCCATTGGGCAGTCACTCTCAGTTCTACAAAATATAAGTGGTTTAGCAAGTCTTCTGCTTGGAGCATCAGCATCACTGTGATAACCAACACACCTGCAACATAAATATGAAAACAAAATATCAATAACTTCACACCACCCTATAACAACTTTTTGACATATAATATGTTGAAAAAACTCATATCTTAGCTCTAGCATACCAGGCATCAACCATCACAAGTTCCATGTCTTCAATACCTCTTTTTTTCATTGCCTCTCTAAATGGAGGAAAGTCTTTGACAACAGCTTCACATTCAGCATATTCTACAGCATCCTGAACTTGCAACAAATAGAATATTTAAACAAACCAACAACACAAATGAGCATGCAAGTATAACTCGTATAACAATTACTATGAAGTCATTCCAAATATACCAGCTACTAAAGGTTAAAAAAGTGATTGTTCACTTGTCAGCTCAGATACAAAGGTTTCATTTTCAGACCAGGCCAATGGGCCATTAGATATGATGTGTACTGGAGCAAAATAGGCTTATAACACACAAAATCACACAGAAGAATGTAATTGAAAATAAAGTCAGTGAAATAACTTGTTATCCATGCTAGCTAGATGTTGGAATACCATAGGAACTTTGTTTCCATCAATTAGAATAGTGTGAGTCCAAAATTTTAGACACGTGGTTCTTTCAGGATTCATCATTGATAAAATAGCATCTATAATTCTAGTTTCTCAAACTTTTCATGATTACATCCTTCGATAAAACCCAATAAAATAATAACAGTCCTAAATATCAACTTTCATCTTCAGTGCAGCTCAAAGACCAAGTGAACATGAAGAGTGGACACAAATAGAATAAATGCCAGCGAAACATGACAAACCATTGGAGGCTGAACATCTGGAACAACTTGAGATGAAATCACTTTGCCTCTATGATGTCCACCTCGAGTTGCCGCGTGTACTTCAGAGAGCTCCACAATCCATATGCTTGTCTCATTTGACCGTTTGTTGCAAACAACAAGTCTAGCCCTTCTTGGAGGCAGCTTCATAGGAATTATAGGTCCACCTTTTGTTCTAGGTAGCAACGATGGTTGAAAAGGAGGGAAGAAATATGTATTTGCCAGCGCAACAACATCTTTATCAGGTTCAAGCAGAACCACCTCAATGAAGCGCATGCTGTCTCTGAGCTAAAACCAAAAATGTTAATTAGCTAACTAGTTCAACAACTATCATATCATTTTATAAGGGAGTTTTACAGGGAGAAGTTATAGCGTGTGTAATAACCTCAGGAGTAGCTCCAGCAGCCCTAACAGTTGCCACTGCAACAGAGATTTCAGCTGCAGACAAAGGATCCAAAGGATGGCTAGTCTGAGCCCTTAACATGACTGGGATGGCAGCTGAACATAATACAACAAAGACCACATAAATCAACCAAACCAAACAAAACATATACATTGCAACATCATCGGTTGAAAAGCTGCTTCTGGAAAGAACACATTGATTCACAAAATACTCAAATCCTTAAAAAAAAAAAAAAATGAATCCAAGAACGTCAGACAATTTCTGATATCACATGAGACCAAATAGGGTATTTTCCTTGTCGATAATTATACACTTAATTGTTTTCCTTAGAATTTTGATAATAAACATTCTTGACTTAGCTCACTGTTATGAATACTCTAATAATCTCGATTAATTAACAATAATTCATCAAGCCAAACTACCATATCCATTTGTCAAAATTTTATATGGAATGACTAGTGATCCATTATACATAAAAGGAATTAAAAAAATAAAATGATATTTATCATATTTAGAAGCTTGAATAACAGTTGATAAATAATTAGTTGAAAGTTAAAAAAAAATATCTTGGAAAAATAAAAATTAAAGACATAAAAAATCTTTGTTTCTGTGAGATTGTTTTTTCCTTTTTGGATGTTTTCTAGATCTAATTGTCTAGCAAAGATCTATCTCAAAAAGAGAGAGAGATAAAAGGAGACTTGTAATGTAATGTAGAGGAATAGTATTGGCGTTTTAGCTACTTTCTTCTTGTAGTGAATAAATACTATGATTAGTTGGAAAAATTTATTAATTTCTAGGGTGACTACATATTAAAAAATTATTAATTAGTTTGTCAATTAATAAGTTAGTATTTAATTCAAAGAATTTTTTCAACTCCACACAATATTTTCTATGTAGCATGCTTGCAATAAAAAAAAGGATATGATATCTTTTATATTATTCATATAAATTGGTTTGATAAAAGTAAATGCATCTGTTCTTCTTTGTAAATAATGTATTATTAGTTTGACAAAAGAAAAAAAAAAAGACTTTCAGCTTCCCTTACGTACCTTTATTTATAGATCTAGTTGCCAAATTATATTTGATGAACCACCCAAACTGACTAAAAAGTAGGAATGAGAACAATAAATTGATTTAACAAAAAGATTAAATTATTAATAATTAATTATATGAGATAGTAAATTTTAATCAAATCAAAAGTTCAACAGATTTGGTATTTTTATATATAGTCATGGATAAATGGAAAAAAAAAAAAAGCAATATCAAAGTTTTTTTCTTTTTCATGGAAATTAAAAAAACTACTCACATGTCTAATCTAATGAGCAATCTGCACAGAATTAGCAATGTGTTTTAAAAATGAAAGGGGGAATAAAGATAGTAAAAAAGCAGGAATGGAGTGACACTCACATAATTTATGATCCTAATTTTATCCCCACAAAATCAGCTTGTATTAAATAAGAGAAGAAAAAATATGAACAAAAATATTGGGGATGCTTGTTTGTTAGGCTTTTGTTTGACTGTTGTGCATCCTTTAGTAGTCTGACTGTGTTACTTATCTAGCTTTGGTGCAGTAGCTAAGAGTTTTTTTTTTTGTTCTGGTTGCAGTTTTAGTCATTCTTGCTATTTATATTTTTTTATGTTATGTGTTAGGTTTGGCACCTTGTTCTTGATTAGGTTCCTTATCTAACCATTTTCTTTTTTGTAAATTTTATATATGAACTTGTTGATTCTCCGGCCTAAAAATCTAATATGTATTTACTTATCTTTGATTAAAAAAACAAACAAACAAACAAATACCCATAGGACACCAGTGAAGCATTATTTAGATACTTATTTATCTCGTTAAGAATTGGGAACCTCCAAAATAACCTTAATGTTTGTATCAATTTGAAAATTCTTGAGAAATAAAAACATTAATTTTTCTCAAATAAGATAAAAAAAAATTCAAATATATTTAAGGAATGAAAAATTAATATTTTTTGAAAAAAAAATCAATTTTTTATTTACAAGGAATTTTAAAATATAACTTTTTCCAGAAAATAAAATTTCGTTTCTCAAACTTTTTTAAAAATTCCAACTTTTTTATTTTCTAGAGTTTTTTAAAACTTTATTTTCTGAAAAATATTAATATTTTTTTTATTAATTAAAGTCATATTAAAATTTAAAGCAATTTAATTTAACTGAGTTAAATTGACTAAATTTTCAAAGCATGGGTAAAAATTTGACAGAATAATTTATAATGACTTATTCGCTAAATGGACACAAAGCAATTTCAAGGTTTTTTCATTAAGAATTAGTTAAAATTCCTAATTAAGCAAGACTTTTTTTTGGTGATAAGATTTATTCCAAACAATAAAATTCTTTTTTTGTTAAGGTTATTTATCATGAATTAGTGATATCAATGATATTTTTAATTTCAATATAAAAAAAATAATATTTTTAATTTAATTTAAATATCAATAAATAGTGGACTTTGTTAAAGTTCGGCTGCAGGTAACTTCTATGTACTTAAGAGTCTATGACAACTCTTTTATTTATTTGTATTTTTTTCCTATTGAATTTTGCCTATTTTAGAATATCCATGAAGTAGATATCTTCAGCTAATAAGGTTCTACTGTATAATTTATTAAAAGCTTAATTAAAATAACACTAGTAATGAAATCCAATAAAAATAAAAATAAAAATAAAAAGGAAGGCAATAAATGTGTAGATTTTGCCTACATTTATTATCCCCTTTTTTATTAGATTTGGTCAAGAACAAAAAATCCGACTAAAAATGTGGTAATTAATATAATAAAAAAACAGTGACCCTTAAGTACAGCACCCGACAGGGTATAAATAAACATCTTTATATCTCCAGGATTATCTTTAGAGCATTGTCATTTCAAATAAAATAAAATAATCCAAAAGCAACAAACAGGCGATTCATATGACAATTCCATGCTCGAGAAAGTAAATTTATTTTAGCTGATTTTATACATATCATGATGATCCATTTCCGAGATAATGGAGCCATTCAAACGAGAATCTCTAATATAGATATATCACAAAATAAAAAGAAAAAAAATCCTAAAAAGCAATAGATGATTAAAAGAAAACAGAAAAGGGAGAGAGGGAGAGAGGGAGAGAGAGAGAGAATTACATACTTTTGGTAGCGGAGGCGGTTCTGGAAGGTTCCGGGAGAGAATCGACGACGGGGCGGCGCTCAGGGGAGGGGACAGGAATAATCCAATCTTGCCGCACCAAAGACGACGTCGTCGCAGCATCGCGGCGAATGGGAAGGGGAGGAGTGGTAGCAGTAGAGTCACAACAAGAAGGAGAAGACGTCGTTTTTTTCGAAGTTGAGGCCATTGTAAAGGATTCACAAGCTCACCAATTCCACCCGCGTAAATCTCTTTACAATTAACTGACATACAACACTGCTTTTCTTCTTTACCACCCTCTGATCTCCCTCCTCTCCGCTACTCTCTCTCTCTCTCTGTCCCTTCCTTTAAACAACAAATGGAATCCAGAGAGAAGAAAATAAATAAATTTCAAAAAAAGAAGAAAAAAGCAAGAGTGATCTCGCGGGCAAGAGAAATGGGAGGGAGAAAGCGAGGGAGGTTTGATATATAAAGGGGAAGGTGGCGTGACACGTGCAGAGAGCGGGGTAAAATTTTGGGGAAGATAAGTTGAGCAATGGGGTGATTTTGATTTATTTATTTTTGTTTTTTGTGAAAAGGAAACTTTGGTGTACTTATCAAGGATAAGTGCGTTTTGATAGGGCTTTCTGCTTGTGGTAATGGACATATATGTTAGTGTCCTGCACTAAATATTTTTTTCCCCTTTATATTAGCATGATAAGGCAATACAAGATTTCCATATTTTTCGTATAAGGACCTGTGTCTTAAAATATCTCATCAATTGCCCACTTGCTCTCTTTTTTTTTCCTTTTAGTTTCAGGCTGTTCGCATGCTTGGCCCGTGCCTAGATGCCACGTTTACAGGAAATTTACTGCTGCCTGTTCTTCATGACTAGCGAGACTGGCTGGTGACTTTTGTTTCTTAGGTAATTTTAGTGCTAGAAGTAGAAGTAATGTGACAAGAAGGGGAAGTGTTTCTTTCTTGTCAGGGTCTCTTACTTGTTTTTGTTTTTCTTCTATTATTTGATGAGTTTTTTTTGTCTCTATTATTGATAGAGCAAATAGATACATCACATATTAAAATATTTCAATCAATGAATTACATATATTACTATATTATAAAGCATAGATTTTGATGATTCCATGTCAACCCAGCCGATATATATATTTTATAAATATTGAAATAGTCTCATATTTTTTAAAAAAAAATATTGAGATAATAATATAAAGAATAGATTTTAATCAATGTAAATTAACTTGTTAAATTTATGATTTAGATTATAAAATCATGATAATTTTATAAAAAATAAATTATAAAATTTAATTATTAATTAATTATTGAAAAATAAAATAAAAAAATACAAAAAAATACCTCAGGACTTCATATCACACAAAAGGAGTGATTTGAACTGATTGTGGTAAATCTAAAAGCTAAACTAATGCATCCATGGGATAGCAAAAGAATAAAGAATTCATAATTTATTTATTTATTTAAAATAAAATAAAAATTATACCCGAGAATTATTAATGTGCAATTCCCTTGATTATGCCCCGAGTCTTCTGGAATGAGGGTCAAAGATGTCGATGAATTTTGACATATTTTCAATTAGACCTTCACCTTATATATAATTACGGTTCTATACCTCTTTTATTTTCTTAGAAGAAAAAAAGTCAAAGATTTTTAACAACGAGCATATACACCCTGTCTTTTTCTTAAAGTAATAAATGAACAAAAAAGGTAACATATTGTGTTTTCTTATGCCACGTGTCTAGACAAGCTTGCAATATCTTAACGTGTGTTTATTTGAAAAACGAAAAAGAGAATAAAACGCTGAAAAACCTTCCTCGTGATGCACGTGATCGATGTCGGTGCACCTTGCGCGGAGATTTATACAGGGCATAAGCCCATGATTAAACAAGTCATCTTTGCAGACGTCTCTCGCATAATTAATTAAAAAACAAATTAATGGTCTCACTCGAGTCTTAAACATTTTATTATTTTTACTGCAACAAAATACATTTCTTCTTTTCTTTTGTGTAGAAATTTACTAGATCATTGGTCTAATAAAAAAAAAACATTCATTAACAGTTCTTTTTTAAGTAAAAAAAATTATAATTATAAACTCAAAATATAATGCACATTAGACAATATTCTTTTAATAAATTAAATGATATTTTAAAACAAAATATATTAAAATGATGAATTATTAGATTAAATTATTAAATATGTTACTTGAATTATAAGATCGTAATAATTATATAAAAAAATCAAAATAAATTATGAAGATTAATTTATAATTAATTAAATATTTAAGAATAAAATTAAAAAACAAATATTGAATTGAAAAAAAATTAGTCAATTTAAATTAACTTGTTAAATTTATTACTTATATTTTAAAATTAAAATAACTTCATAAAAAATAAATTAAAAAAATTACAAATTAATTTTCCTCATAATCAATAGAAAAGAAAAAAGAATTATAAGGAATTAGTTTGATAATAACAAATTAGTCTTCCTGATCATTGTTGACGGTGGAAGCTAAAAGATATCCACTTTTGCTTTTAAATAAAAAAAAGTTGAGTCACCTTCCCTCTCCTCCTTTTGCATTATTACTATCTTATTTTTGAGATTTTTAAATTTTTTCTTGATTTTAAATTATTTTTCTTTTTAATTTACATAAATTCTCATCTTAATGTTTTTAATTTACATATGATTTCTGCACTGGCCTTTAAAAAGGTGGCTTAGATCAACTTCAATTAAGGTTTCATAAGCTCCCTTCTTTTTTAATTTAATTTTTTTTTCAATTTAGATCAATTAATCATCAAATAAGTGGTTCAGTGATAAAAAAATTAGGATCAAGAAATTTACTCCCCTGTTATTTCAAGTTCGAGCCCTGTGATTGTTAATATGATTGTTACTGGAGGCTTACATAGTTGTTAACTTCAAGGTTCATGGAATTAATCAAGATGCATACAAGTTATAGCCCGAAAATCTATATTAAAAAAAATATTATTGCACAAATCCCACTTTGTGTACAAAATTTCATTGGTTGTGATTTTAAAACATATTCAATTTAAAAACTCACAAATTTAGAGAGAGAGAGAGAGAGAGAAGGTAGAAAAATAGTTTTTTAATGTTAACTCTGTTTCTTATTATTTTAATTATTTCAAATTATAAACTAAAGTTTTTTTTTATTATATTAACCTTTAATTTTAATATAGGAATGTTTTATTCTAACACAAATACACTTAGAACATGCAAATCAAAATTTGTAAATATATAATTTCTTAAGGATAAAAAAGGGACAAAAATAATTGTGTTGTAGTAGAGTTGCATGCACACCACAGAAATCAACTACGAAAGTCAAATAATAATCATGTAAGCTTTATATTGTGGACTTTAAAGCATGAAAAATTTCATAATTTATTATTCATTGACTTCAATATCTCATGGAAAAACTAGTTAGATTTCATCGAGACGCACATGTACATTATTGGTCCTATTCGTTTACAAAACGTTTTCGAAAAAAAAAAGTTTTTTATATATTTTTTTTAAATTAACTTTTTTATTATTTTCAGATTATTTTTTTATAAGTTAATATTAAAAATAAAATTTTAAAAATAAATAATAAATAATTTTAAAATAAATAACTCTTTAAAATATAGAGTTAATAAATTACAAACCGGTTTTAATACTGTCAACTTGCAAGAACATGGTCCCTATTTAAAAGAAAAAAAAAACTAACATAGATGTTCAGGTCAGTTTATGCGCATTTTGACTAATTTTACGAGCCCTGAAATTAATGATCATATAAGCCTTTAGTGGCCTTGAGATTTGTGAAATTTAAACTGATAATATCTAAGAAGTAAATCCAGAATTTAACTAGTTAAGATACACCTCTTAGAACCATCTTGTAGGTGGCCCAATAATAAAAGTTTTGAATTAAGGGGTTCACTCCTCTTGTTATCTCAAGTTCAAACCCTGTGGTTGCTAATATAATGGCTACTAGAGGCTTACATGATCATTAATTTCAGGGCTCGTGGGATTAATTGAGGTATACGTAAGCTGGCTCAAACACCCACATTAATAATAATAAAAAAAGATATTCTAAGAGTGTGTTTGGTATTATGGTAGCTGTTGTGGTTGTGGTTTTGGTTTGAAAAAAATTATTTTATAAAAAGTATTTTTAGTTGAGTTTAGTTTGAAAAAATATATGTTTGGTTCAAATTATGGTTAAAATTGAGGTTGAACAAAAAATTGTTTAATGTGTTTGATTAAGAATGCTTTTCAAATTAAAATTATAAAATAATTTATATATATATATATTAATAGTTTTTAATTTAAATATTATAAATTTAACTACTGTTATTACATCATGAAATGGATAATATTTAATATAATTTTTTTAAATTGTTCCATTAAACTATCTACAATTCCAACACATATAAAATACATCCAACAAGAACTATAGTTTTATTGGTTTCGTAAGAGCACAACAACATCAGGTAAAATATCATCAAAAATAAAATTAGAATTGCAATCAAATTCTATAAATATGATATCATTAAGCGATCTTCTTTTAATTTATATAGTGTTATTGAATAAAAGCACAGCTAGTTTTTTTTGAAGAAAACACAATTAAAAATAAAAAAATAATTTTTTTTATTGAGTCAAATCCGGTTCAATGTATTTTTATAGTTTTAGACCATGTTCAATCTTCACTGTTTATATGAACAATAAAGTCACAGTTTTCACTATTCACTTAAGTAAACAGGGAGAGTTCACTCTCACGTAGGCAAGAAAGAATGTAAGAGAACCAACGGGGGCGTGGCTCAGTGGTGTTGGTAGCAACTTTCCTTCCTTCGAACCTAGGTTCGAGTCCCAGTGGGAGTGGGGGCTGGAAAGTTTGCTCCTTTCCTGATTCTGGGTCCTCCCCGTGCGGTATACCTGTCACCCCCGCGGTGCCTTACCTGCTCACTAGGGCTTGCAGGATGTTCAGTGGGCCGTGGGATTAGTCGTGGTGCGCGTAAGCTGGCCCGGACACCCACGTTATCAGAAAAAAAAAAAAAAAAAAAAAGAATGTAAGAGAAACAGATAAAAATTACTTTTTATAAACTGAGATACGACTTCAGATTTTTAATGGGATCCATGTGAAAAAAATTTGGTTTATATTAACCAAACACTTTGAATCATTGTTTATTTCCTGCCATTATCGTTATCGCTGCCGCAGTATCAAATAGGTACTTAGGATGAACATGATACAACTTATTTGAAAGAAGTTGTGCTCTTTTTTCTGCCACCCTTTCTACTTGAAGTGCTTCAGTAAACCCATCCCAAAGTCGGAAGAGGTTTCAAGCTTTCCATCAATTATGGCGTTTTTCCGGTGAAATTTGATCCTTTCTCCATCCTCTGTGATAAGCAAGGAATTATTTCATGGAAAATCACACTGATCAATTTTTTCCTCCTTTAAAGTCTTTTCTGCTCTCAAGACTTATACCACCTGCTTCTTTTGTTATTTTGCTCTTTTATATCTCCGGTCATCGTCCTCCTCGTTGTCCCTGTCAAGATATTTTACAGATCTTGGACGGTTCAGGAAAAGGTAATAAAATAAATCAAAATCACGAGTGGTTTTATTTTATGGGATGCTGAAGTCAGGTCCTCATCAGAGCAATTCGTCATCTGGAAATCAAAATCAACATTTGGTTTTTAAAAAAACACTATCAGGTTTTTATTTTTTAAGGCAAGTAATTAAGGAAAAATAATAAAAATTAATTATATTAATTCTGCATCGAGTGATTCCAAAATAAATTATTCCACAGTAAAGAAGATTTCATCTAATATTATGATCACCTAACACAAAATAAATTATTAATTTTAATTAAAATAATGTACTTGTTCCATTGGATGGTCAAGGGTATTTTTTTCTTTTTTCTTTTAAATTCAAACCTTAGAGTCAATACATATACATATCAAATCATACGCATTTCAGTAAAGAAGATTTCGTCTAAATTACACTAAATAATCTCGTGTAAGTATAATTAGTCATATAATTTCATCATCCATTACTCAAATTCAAGGAAGTTGCTAAGAAAAATGAATGGAAATGATCTTCATTTATACGAGTCAAGGAAGAGCTCAATTAGGAACCGTGTCCCCAGCTATACAATAGATTGTGTTAGTCTTTGCTCCTTTCGATTCTCTTGCACCTTTTCCACCCTTTACTTTAGAAAATACCCCTACCAATGATGAAGATTTATGTCCCCTTTGGAAATGTAGTGTTAACTGTATTTTATTAAATTTAACTTTTTTTGTTTTAATTTAATTTTTTATGTTTTTAAATAGTTTTGATATATTAATATTAAAAAATATTATTCTAATATATTTTATATATATATATATACTTGATCTATTTCCAACCTCAAATTGACTTGAATTTCAAAATTATATATCTATGATGACAAGGATTTCGATCCATCTACACGGGGGTGTAGGGGTATTGTCCATACCTTATTGGGCCAAGTGGTCATAAGACCATAAGTGGCGTTGAAAAAAAAGAAAGAAAATAATAGTGGGAAAAAACAATATAAAAAAGTTATAGAAAATTTGTATTACAGTATAAACATAGGAATTATGTTTTATTTGCATAAATCATTCTTCTAAGAATTGACAAATAGATTTTGTTATTTGAGATTCCTTTTTTTAAAAAAAAAAGATAAAATAAATTATAAATTAGGTAATAAGATTTAATAACTCGATAAAAAAATCCTAAAATCTAATTTTTAAAACTTATGAAGTGGGTCACTTGATCATAAACATCAAATAAAAAAAAATATAAAATTTAGTTCTCAACAAATTAAATATTAAATAAAAAAAATTCAACAAAACAAAAAAAATCTAAAAAAAAAAAAAGACAAAAAAAACATGCAAGCCTACTCAAATTAATCTATTAAACTCAAAATAACAAAACTACTTCTAACAATTATAATTACAGAACAACAAATAAACTCCATGATAATACCATATATCCTTTCAAAGTCAATTCATTTAAATTTTATTTGTCAGGGACAAAGACATCAATTCATTATTTCAATCTCCAGTGAATCACTCTTTTGCTGAAGTATTTTTGCCACACATTTTATTTTTTATTTTTATATTTTTTGTAACAGGGAGTGACTTATCCTATTATTGAAGGGGATCATGGTGGGTTTTCATGGTGATTTTTGCCTCAAATAAAGAGAGAGAATACCTCGTTCAAGCAATGGAAACTTGGGTGAAGTATGTACCGTACAGATTTGACCAGGCATTTCACGTGGAGGAGGACACCGTTGTTGCCGGATCGGAAGCTGAGAAAATCTGCCATTGACGATGATCATGTTTTCAGGCATCTAGATTAATTACACGGGATTCAACCTCCTTGAAGCGTTAGAAAAATGATGGTGCTATCCACCTAAGCCCTGCTGCATTCATGAAGCTCCAATACCAGAGATCAGTGGTGCCCTGCATACATAAAGCATTGTAGGCGACAAAGAACATCTTGCTGAATAGCCACTACATGGTTCTGTTGTACCGAAAATCAATAATTTATTAATTTAATGTTTTGAAAACCATCAATTAGAAAAGTGCAGGACGCCAGAGACTAATTGAAGAATTGTTTGCGGTATATCAACGGGCACTTTCTCTGATCATTTTTCCTGTTTTTCCCAAAGAGATTTATCACTAACAAAAACACAAGCTCTGCTATACCTTTGCCGGTTAAATTGGCTTTGGATATTAGAATAACCACATCAAGAATTAAGCAAACCACAGCAGAGAACCTAATCACCTATGCTCAAAAGTTACGCCAACCTAAAGTTCCAATCACATAAATATGAATTGCCAATACATGAATTCCTATACTTTATTAGTTACAGCATTGTTTAACTCTTCATTTCAATACGAATGCACCCACTCGCAGAGATGGTTTTCTTAACATAACTAAAGCTTGTTTGTTGATGATGGCAGTAGAGGCTGCAATTGTTCACTAAATTACCAAGGTCTACCAGCACCAAGTGGCACGGTATTGGATCCTGAAATCATCCCCCGGTTGCCAAAGCCAAAGCCGCCGCCTCTTCCTCGGGAACGGAAGTTACCTGCAGAGCATATGAACACGAGAAATAAATGAGATTCATCATAATTGAATAGACTTAGCCTTCAATCCTGATTAACACGTCCACATATATTTACCTCCAAAAGAACCAGCTGACCGAGTCATAGCAGATAATGACGGAGGCACAATCTGCCCTGCTTCTTGCAGAATTTTAATAAGATCCCTAGCAAATTTTGCATTTGACTCTGTGAAAAAGGTTAAGGCTGTTCCCCTAGCTCCTGCTCGACCAGTTCGGCCTATCCTGTGAACATAATCCTCGAGGCTGGAAGGAAAATCATAGTTGACCACACATTTTATGTCCTTCACATCTACAAGCAATTAAAGTAGAGGTTAAGTGAAAATAATTGATGTATAAAGTTCACTGAATGCACTTAAGCGCAGGACTATAGGCCCCAAGACAAACTCAGCTATGAAAGATGGCTCATTCTACTTGAGATAATTAACAAAATGAAAACATTGTTTGATTCTCGATCAAGAGATTACTCGGCTTTCAGGATTTTCATTCTCAAAGTAAATCTATCAATGGTTGACATAAGGTAGCTAAACAAAAATCTGGACTGGAGCCTCTTAGGATAAGCATGCCAGTTTACGAAGTTTTTTAGCCACCATGCTAACCTGATTCACGGCTCTAGAAATGTATGAACACCCCCTTATCCCCGCACCCCTAAGATCCAAATGATCAATTTAAGATAACACATTCAAGAGACAAATGTGCCCACCTTAACCTTGCAGGGATAAGGACAGCTTCACCACCACTATTTCCATATCCAGCTATTTAATAAACATGTCAGTCAACCCGGCTGCCAAGATAAACCAGCTCCATAACTGTGGATGGGCAACAATCGCTTGCAAACATGTTATGTAGACACCCTTAGTTGGAGCTATGCGATATTAGAGAATTCTGCAAATTACTGCCTCATGAAAGCCAGATTTTTAGATTACTTTTCTTCCATGCAGAAACAGAAATGCAACTTCCCCAGTCACAGAATAAATCTTAAACCGCTGTCCACAACACCAATGGGCAGTGCTCCCTGTGTCCATGAAACATGAGCTGTAGCTAATGGGATATTCTAGTGAATATGAGAAACCAAGATGCCACTCAATCCAACTTTAAAATCCCTTTGAAGTAAAGAACCATGCTTACAAGTTAATACAGCAATCAGTAGGTGATTATTCATATTGGTAGCTCGCTTTGCACCCATACCACAGATTATATTCAGGGAAAACTGGATAGCAGCCGGCTGACTTGCCTATCTTCAAATTTCTAGACAGAGATGAATAGACCTAGGACTCCTACACACAATGATCCTACCAAGGCCCCGTGCAGCAACATCAGTGGCAGTCATTATAGGGCTTCTGCCACTTTTGAACTCCGCCAGGACCCAATCCCTTTCAGCCTGGTTTTTATCACCATGGATGGACAAAGCTGCCCATCCATCCATTCTCAACTGCCTTGTAACTTGGTCACAGCCTTTTTTTGTCTCCATGAATATTAGAATTCGACTTCCATCCATCGCTTCTTTCAACAGTTTAATCAGCCTGCATAGATTTAGACATATTAAAGTAGCTATATCAACATGCTAAAACATCAATTTTTCTCTGCTACAAGCTGCTGAGACAAACCGTTTGTACTTCTCCAGGTCCATCATGACTTCAACAACTTGGTTTATAGACTGGTTTGCTTTTAAATCTTGCGATCCTATGATAACCTAAACATGGTAAAAAATTCAACAATATTGGGCGAGCATGCCTTTATAACAAGCAAATAACAATAAACCCAAAATACTTATATGATAGCAATTGGGGACAACTATGACTGAGACCTTGTATGGATTATGCAAAAAATGCCTTGATAAAGCTTCAACCTCCCTGGGCCATGTTGCACTCCAATACAATGTCTGCCTATCTGGTCGAATCTGCGATAAAAATAGACCTCTTAGAATTCAGTTTCAAAGGACTTCCTGACTAATGAAATTCCATTGTAATAACAGTTTCTGGGTTGGTCCTCTGGCAAAAAATACAAATTATTTCAGTGTGAATTACTTTAAATTAGCATGAAAAATCCAAGTACCTTGCCAAAAGTCAAATTATCTCAATAAGAATATTCATTAAAATTCCATGGTTTGTACGGCCACATTATTGCAGGAGGAAGTTAAAGACAGATGCTTACCTGAGATACAATTTTCCTAATTTGAGGCTCAAAGCCCATGTCCAACATGCGATCAGCCTCGTCCAACACTAGGTATGTGACTCTTCGCAAATTCATGTGTTGAGCTCCCAACATATCTATTAGTCGACCAGGGGTAGCGATAACAATTTCAACACCTGGCATAAGACAGATCCTGAATCACTACCATTCTTCACCAATCTCAATCTGCTTAGATTTGCAAATATCATAACAAGCTACTCAAAACAGAAAATACCTCTTTGAAGATCACGAATTTGGGGTCCCTTGGGAGCACCACCATATATGCATGTGCTCCTAATATTCGCCTTTGAACCAAACTTCAAAGCTTCTTCTTGAATCTGAACTGCCAGCTCTCTTGTAGGAGCTAATACTAACACAATCGGACCATCACCATGTACTAGACAGCAATAAAGTTTAAAACAATAAATATCACACAATAAAATGTGACATCTTCAAAAATTCAACTTAACCAGAAAGGCAATCAATACTAACCCAATCGAGGCTGAGCAGCAACATGCACAAAAGCTGGTAGCAGATATGCCAGTGTCTTACCAGAACCAGTCTCAGCAATGCCTATTAGATCTCTACCCTTTAGAGCCATTGGCCACCCTTGAGCTTGAATTGGCGTTGGCTCAACAAAACCCAACTTAGCAATCACCTGTAAGCAGTAATCTACCACATAAAATTAAATCAATCAGTCTAAAATAATACGTAAATTTTCAAAACGAACCATATAAGCATTGATGTGAAAAATAATTGAAGTACCAGGGAAATTGGCCTCGTGAAAAATTCGAATAGGCCTAGGCACGTCATGACCTTCAACAGTAATTTCTCTTCTAGCACGAAACGTAACCACTTCATGTTCCGACATAGCCCTAATAGAAGGATTCTCGAAGTATAAGTTCTTCTCAAAAGGCACCAAGTCCCCAAAATCCTGCTTTGGAAGTGCAATATTATCCAACTCTCTCCTTGGATCTCCCCCTCCAAACCTCCCCCCTCTTCCACCACCACCACCACCACGGCCAGAACCAGAATTCCAGCCTCTCCCACGGCCAGCATCATTTCTTCTATCCCCGCCATGAAAATTAGACCCTCGGCCACCACTAAACCCCCTTCCTCCTCCTCCACCAACACCACCACCTCGTCCAACACTGAATCCACTAGCAGGTCGCTCAAAAACAGGATAACCTCCACCAACTGGAGGGGGACCGCCTCTACCCGCAAAAGACGGAGGTGGAGGAACCCCAGCACCACCACCACGAGGAACAGGCCCCATCATTGTGGGTACCACTGGAGTTTTGTGGCCCATTAAGTCACTGAACAACAGAGCCGGTTAACATAAGAATCCAAAATTAGAGTAAGAAAAAAAAGGATTATTCGATCAAAACTGAGAGAAAATAATTGCCTGCGATGGTGACGGTGACGGTAAGAGTCGGGGTCGGAGTAGCGGTTGTCGTAAGGGTTCATCACTGATTGGAGCTTGCTGGCGCTAGGATTTATTCGATTTGAGTTTTCTTCTTGTTGGAGGTTTGAGAGAGAGAGGTGAGAATATTTATTTTATCAGATCGCGGGAAAGATATTTTTCTTCTTTGAGCCTCCTTTATTCACTTAGTACATATAACCTAAATATTTTAAATATAATATTATAGATATATAAACTTTCTAAATATTTTTTTTAAAAAAATTTATTAATATTTTTAATTTTAAAACTCCAAAATATTTTTTTCCATATTAAAAAAATGAAATTAGTTAAACCTATTAATTTTATCAAATTCACTTTTATATTATATCTTAATATATTATTTTCTATATAAATATATTAATAACTTCCTTTTTCTAATAAAATTTGTTTAATTTTTTAATTGCAAAATGAATTTTATTGATCAAATTTATTATAATATAGCCATAAAAATATCTTCAAGAAAATATTTTTCATCAGATTTGATAAGACGGCTTGGGCTTTTAGGCTTCTTTGTAACGATTTGTCGAGAACTCTTGAACGACGCGTGGTCTTTACGATAGACACGTGTAGGGCCCTACCACTACTAACAAGGCCAAAACTCGAAGAACAAACAAGGGAGAGGTCATGCAAGCTGCTTTTACTTAAATCAGTGACAGTAACAATGGCAGGAGAGGAGAGTCCTTTGATTTCTGTTCCTGTAATGAGAATCCGAAAGACTCCTTCTCCATTTCCTTTTATGTGTATCATCACTCCTAAAAGAAACCAATATCTATGAGAAATTCATCAAAAAAAAACAAGAAAGAAGGGAATCATATATATCTATGAGGATTTCGCCTTCCATTCATTGGTTTGATTTACATTACATCTTTGTATTTAATGTTTATTTAGTACAACCACGGAAATTAATATAGTGTTAGTTGTAGTCTTCAAAAAAATGGTAGCCACCGGGAGTCTGTTTCCTTCAGCTTCCACCTTGTATTTGAGAGTTTTTGGGTTGCTCCTGCTGGTCTTTCCAATATTGCCGGCTGCTTCTTCTTCTTCTTCTTCTTCTGTTTTGGATAAAATCTTAAGAATCCATCACCATGTTCCTGCAAACTGGATGAGACAGGAAACGCCATTTTCTTCGTAGAAACTGATAGAAAACTATAAAAAATGTAAGCATTCATGCTATCCATTTTTCAACTTGCCTGGGAAACATGGTAGGTTGAAAAACTTGTTAGCAGAGGATGACGCTGGCTCTATCCCATCCTTACCATCCATGATCTTCTTCCCATTATGAATAATACTAACCTCACAATAGTCTGGAGCTTTATTCTTCACAAATTCTCCTTTTCCCAACTTTTTCCTTAGCAGCCTGCAAGGATGGAGGTGAAATCATTAAATTGATTGTTGACTAGTAACGTCTATCTGCAAGCATATGACAATAAGCTCATCGATTCGTTTATTCGTTAGCATAGATTGGTTGAGCGGATTATTTGCGCCTTATTGATCTACAATTTGAAGAGAAGTTTTCTTGCAGTCCATGTGAAATATGAGTCGAATTGGCACTCGGATGAACAGCTTTGTCTGCTACAATCTAGATTTTTTCAAATCTCAGAAAACACAACAAATATGTTATGAGGGGTTATATAGAAAACAAGCATCTGCACCTTGAGCGAGGTAGGCGTTTGTTTCCCATGACAAGGTGGGTGATGTTAAGAACAGGAATGAGTTCTAGAATAGTTTTGGCAGGCAGATTGCTCTCCAGCAGCATTGTATCTACTGTCACCTGTCACACGAAACAATTTCTGGTATCAATGGTCTTGGTGAATTATTGAGAAGTGATATATATAGAGTTGCCATTATCCGCACCTTCGCATTGGCACACAGGCGAATGTATTTTTGCAGCTGGTTCCTCCTTTTGTTATTCTCTTCATTAATGTAAAATCTCACTTGATCTTGACTTAATTGGCTCCTTGATAACCTTCCAACTGTCAACAAACGATTAAAAAGAGTTTAAGGCACTGCAAAATAATTAAACCTGTCATGCTCCACAACATTGGGATGTGGCAAGCGAGAAAACAACTCTACTTGTTCATGTCAAACATAGCCTACACGGTCTAGCGGCTTTATGACCTCCGATGATTCAAGTCATCAATATGTATGATGGTCCACACAATAACAAAGTCTGATTTTCCTAATCAGATTTCCCCTGCATTAGTTCTGGCCACAAGTAGACTCAAGTCATCTTCTTAAATGGTCAATTGCTACATAGGGACTCCATGATTCCAAGGTTTTGATTTGAGAAATTCAGAACAAAATCCGTATCACTTAGTTATGCTAGACATATCAGTAATGGACTAGTGTAACCTCCTGAGCAGCAGATATTCATTATTTTAGTTGATCAGATGTGTTGTTGTACGTTGCATCAGGTCACTCTGGAAGAAGCACAATCATCTTTCCTTCCTCAGAGAAGCAAGAATTCATCCATCTAAACTCGATTAATCTAACAACATGAACAACCTGGTAGGATATAAAGGTTTACCTGGTGTTGAGATATATGACAGAGGAGGAAAAACATGGACAAGAAAAACTCGAGCTCCGGGTGAAACAGCGTGATCTAGAGCCCACTTCAGTACATCTGTGTCATTTTTACCAACAGCTACATAAACATCATCATTGATTCCATCTACGATGTTAGTAATAGTCTTGCTATCATCCCCAATCTCTACGATTTCTGGCGACATGATTCGTGAACTGTACCGCATAGAACTTGCCGCCACATATTTCTCTTCTTCCATCTCTTATCCTAGAATCACACAAGCATAGATTATACAGAAATCAACAACGTAAATCATGTGATAGAGATAGGTAGTCTTTTTTGAGAGCGAAGATAACAAGCTTTTGGCTCTAGTTAAATATTGGCAGTTTTAAAGGAAATGGTCGTTGCTCTCAAGGCCACAAAGTAAAGGGAAAAATAAGAAAAGGGAATTCTCTTTTGTCAAGCATTGTAGGCTACTGGATATGTCACATAAGACCATTTCTCTATTGTTAACAGCCCTTTTGGAAACCTTTTGCTTTCCCCTCCTCCATATTGTCTTGTCATGAGGATTGACCTTACTTTGGGAAGATAGCATCTTGTGTACTATCCTCACATTTGAAAACACAGTCCTTGTTTTACCTATTGCTAGGCACACAACTCACCTCAGATTGCCATCAATGAAAAAGCGTGCATGAATGAGGTCATACAACCAGGCTCTAGATTAATTGATCAGCTTCTTCTGTTCTTGATTTTAAAACATGGAATGGCAAAAGAAGAGCGAATCTTTGTTGGATTTTAACCGATCCCGTAGACGGAAAAGGATGATTCAGTGCATTCTACTGATTGTTTCGTATTGGGAAAAGGGGTCTCTTTTTCTCTCCGCACCTTCGTCTGGCAGCAGTGTCCTATTCCACAAGTGCTGCACAACTCAGCCATCCAATTACAAGAATACAACAATTCGGCTGCGTTCTTATTCTAATATTCCACCATCTTAGAGGATAATTTCTCGTCCAGATAATTCCAAGTTGATTTTAAATATTTTAAGCAGCTTGGTGGGTATAGACGAAGTTCTTTAAAGACTGGCCCTGAGTACAAATACAAGAATTTGGACCTGGGTTCAGGTGTTCTCCGGTGCTTGTCTTTCATTCTCCGTTCAAAAACCATCAGGAGATGTCAATTTGCTCCCGTGCTGCAGGCATGATAGATCAAAGTAATGATATTTCCTTAGCAGTAAATGTTCACTCATATATTAACAGATTCCAATACAAAATGACAAGCTGAGAGCATCAATGGCCACCGCATGTTAGTTATAGAAGCTGCAATGCAAAGTTATTTGGGAAGATGAATTCATCCATGTTGGAAATTATTTGGAGCTGCAATGCTGAAAATGTTGGAATTAATTTTGAAATATAAATTTAAAGTTCCCTTTTATTTTTTTTAGTGCATGAATACTTGTTAAGTGTTTGGAGTTAACCTTAAACTAGTATGAACAATGTCTCAGGAGTATTGTAATATAAGTTTAAGTTGGTAGAAACTTGTTTTTTAGAAGAGTAATATATATTATATAAAATAGAGTTCTGTCTCCCTACTTATACCTTTTGTTCCACCATGCATCTCATAATTTTTTTTTAAGATGATATAAGAGCTAGTATGTGTTGTCGTAAACTGTTATATAAGAATCAAATCAATTAATTTATGGAAAGTTTTGTAAAATCCCATACACTAAGGGACAATCATAGTTATAGCCTTCAATCTTGTACATCTATAAATAGCTCTTATGTATCTATATAAACTTGGACAATGTCTTTGTAAGATAAAAGAAAAAACAAAAATATTTATTATTGTTATCATGGAATCAAAGCAGGATCCTAGGATCTCTATATCTTTCATGTGTAAATCAAATTCCCTTTCTCTCTACCTACCCCTTTTACGACAATGGCAGAGTCTAGTCTAGATAATTGGACAACAAAAGCCTTGACCACAAGCCAGACTTCTTCTCAAGTTTCATTGGATGCATCCAATGCTTCTATTGGTATTAAGTTAGATGGTTCCAACTATACATTATGGTCTTATGTTGTTGAGATGTATATTTTAGAAAAAGATAGATCAGAATACATCACCGGTGATACTTCTCAACCCCTTGAAATTGATCCATATTTCTTAAAAATGGAGGAATGAAAACGCAATTGTCAAATAATGGCTTATCAACTTAATGGATCCTTATCTAATTGGAAACTTTATTTGATTCCCAACTGCTAAACAAGTATGGGATTCCATAGCTACAAACTTTTTGATGGAATTGATACAACACAAGTTTACGACCTTTAGCAACGTATAATCTACTCGTATGTGGCAGGCAAGTGGGTCCATTGAAAAATACTTCACTGATCTGCAAGGTTTATGATATAAAATTGATTTTTGTCATCCTAGTCCTACGATATGTTCAGAGGATATTCAGAAATACAATTCTATTATACAGGAAAAAGGAGTTTATAACTTTCTTGATAGCTTATATAATCAGCTAGACAAGTTTTATGGTGATGTTCTCCAACTGCAACCATTCCTTATAATTAAACAAGCATATGTTCATGTTAAACATAAAGAAATTAAACAAGAAATAATGACATTTGGGGGTGATATTGCTCCAAGTGCAATTATGGTATCCAAAAGATTGAAACCTGAAAAACTGAAACCAAAATTTCAACCTGATAAAGGGAAATGCACTCATTGTGGTAGCCTAAAACATACATATGAAACTTGATTTAAGTTACATGGATATCCTAAATGGTGGAATGATTTCCAAGCAAAGAAGAAACGTAAGAGCACTAGCATAAATGAAGGCATAAGGAGAAATTTTTTTGCAAATGCCAAATTATATTTGTGCCTAATTACTCAACTAGAATCAATAATATTTTCAACAAACTTCAACAACCAAGGTAATTGTAAACATACCTTGGCTACATGTCAAGATCATAATGATAATAATTAGGTTATAGACTTTAGAGCTATTAATCATGTGACGTTTCATCCCCATGATTTTTCTCATTTACTACTAAACCTAAGAGAACTTATATTGCAAATGCTAGTGGATTCAAGCATCCATTCACGGGCGTATGGACTATGATATTATCTTTCTTTCTCTCTCTGCACCATACCCTACTTGTTCCATTCTTATAAAATAAATTACTCGTTATTAATCAATTTAACATTGCCCTTAATTGTGTTGTGTTAATTTATCCTAACTTTTATATTCTTCATAGTATTCTCACCAAAAGATTGTTAGGTGTGGTACTAACAAGGAGGGACTTTATTGTATAGATGTTCTCAGTACTGGAAAAATGAATCATGTTCAAACACACTACTAGTGACAAGGAATGACATATTTGGTTACTTCATAATCGCATAGGACATCCTTTCTTTGGATATCTACTACATTTAGTTCCAGCTTTATTTTCCACAATGTAACCTCCATCATTTAAATGTGAGACATGTATTAAAACCAAGAGGCATTATGTTCCTTACCTCGTGAGCCATATTAGAAGAGACAAGCCATTTTCTTCGATACATTCAGATATTTAGGGACCCTACTTTGTTACTACTCCATCAGGACACATGTGGTTCATCATTTTTATTGACGATTGCAATCAGATGACATGGCAATATTTATTTAAATGCAAAGATGAAGTGTTTGTTGTGTTCCAATTGTTTCATATCATGATTCAAACACAATTTTCAGCTAGATTAAAGCATTTTGTAATGATAATGGAGGTGAATTTATTAATACAAAATTCAAAGCTTATTTCCAACAAAATGGTCTCATCTATGAAACATCATGTCCCCAAAATCCTTAACAAAATAGAAATACCGAGAGGAAAAATTGACATATCCTGGAGATGATATGAGCATTGTTAATTGGAGCACATGTCCATTCTTGATATTGGGATGATGTTGTTGCTATAGCAATATATTTAATAGAATACCTTTAAAAGTTCTATATTTTCAGACCCTCTTATAGACACTCTCACCACCTTTATCAATTATGTTACTACTTCCCCCGGGATATTTAGATGTGTTATCTTTGTTCATCTTCTTAAAAACCAACTAACTAAGTTAGATCTATGTGCCATCCAATTTCTCTTCTTAGGATATGGTTTACACCAGAAAAGGTATAGATGTTTCGACCTCGATACCCAACGAACATACATCACTATGAATGTCACTTTCTTAGAAATAGAGACCTCCCATCCATCACCTCTAGCCAAATCATCTTTTTATTGGGGGTGTTATAGTGAAGATATGAATTGGCTAGTAATAACTATATAGCAAAAACCAAGAGGTGACTTGGAACATAGAGATGACTTATAACAAAATCATAGAAATAATAAGAAATGTCCTTCAGTAGAAGGGCTGACACTTGGTGAACCTGATTTGAATTGTAATGGAATTCCACAAAGTAAGGTGTCTTCAAGTGATAGCTCTCATGATGGTGATGCAACAACAAGTAATGATCCACCATTGTAAGTACCCAAAAGCCTCTCTCTTGAGAATATCACTGAGGTAAGTTCCTCTACCATACCTTTTTCAATTAATAATAAGAGTGGTAGTATACCATATATGCTACCTTTTAGATATAACCGTGGGAAACCATCAAGCTAATTTTCTCTAGAAGTGGAAGGTAAAAGATCTAGATATCTTATTACCAACTATGTATCAACTTATAGGCTATCCAAATCACTCAAGACCTTTGCATATAAATTATCCATAGATTACATCCCTTAGAATGTAAAAGAGGCATTACTTGATCTGTAGTGGAGTCAAGCTATACAAGAAAAACTAAAGGCCTTACAGAAAAACAAGACTTGAAAGTTGGTTTAATTACTTGAAGGAAACAAAATAGTAGAGTGGTACATATAGATGTATAATTTTGATGGATCCATTGATAGGTACAAGGTAAGGCTTGTTATAAAGGGGTACGCATAGACGTATAAGGTAGATTACCAAAAAATATTCTCACCAATAGCAAAATTAAATACAATTAGAGTTTGTTATCACTTGCAGTAAATTTAGATTGATCATTACATCAATTTGATATGAAGAATGTATTTCTCCATAGTAATTTTTTTAAAAAAAGTTTTCATATACACCCCACCAGGATACTCAGCAATTTCAGAAGACAAAGTAGTATGCAAACTATAAAAGACCTTGTATAGATTAAAGCAATCACCTCGTGTATAGTTTGGTCGTTTCATTGCAGCTATGAAAACATGTCGATTTAAGTAGAGGAACTCAAAATATACTATTTTTCTAAAGAATCAATTTGGAGAGGTGAGAACACTAATTGTTTATGTAGGTGACATTATCATCACATGTAATGACAAAGAACAAGTTTCCAAACTCCAAAAGCAATTGTCAACTGAATTTGAAATGAAAAACCTAGAGAGACTCAAATACTTCATGGGAATAGAAGTTTCCAAATCAAAGCAATGCATATTTTCATCCTAAAAAAAATATCTTAGACTTGCTATTTGAAGTTAGGTTGCTAAAGTGTAAATTAGTTGAGACTTCTATTGTCCAAAATCATTAACTTAGAATATATGTTGATCAAGTATCCACGAATAAAGAAAAATACCAAAGGATATTTGGTAAGCTCATTTACCTATCACATACTCAACCAAACATTGCTTATGTTGTAAATGTGATTAACCAATTCATGGACAATCCTAGTAAAGATCATATGAATGCAGTAACTAGAATCCTTTGATATTTAAAGTTCTCTCCTAGGAGAGGGTTAATGTTTATAAAACATGATCATTTAAATATTGATGGTTACACTTATGCAAATTAGGCAGGAAAATATTTCATATAAGAAGTCAATGTCAGGCTACTTCACCTTTATAAAGGGTCATCTTGTCACCTAGAGGAGTAGGAAACAAAAAGTTGTCGCGCTATCAAATGTTAAAGTAGATTTTAGAGGTATAGCCAAAGGTATTTGTGAACTTCTTTGGCTAAGAAGTGTACTAACAAAAATAGGTTTTTTCACTACCTCATAAATGAACATGTTTTGCGACAATAAAGCAACCATTAACATCTCTTATAATCCGATCCAACATGATAAAACTAAACATATTAAAGTTAATCGGAACTTTGTCAAACAAAATCTTAAAGAGAAAATTACTCGGTTCATATTTGTCAAGTTTGAAGACTAGTTAGCAGATGTACTCACGAAGGCAGTATCTAGCAAAAATTTCTACATCTTACTCAACAAGTTAGGTATTAGAGATATCTATACATTTACTTTAGGAGGGGTGTTGGCATGAGTTGTCATACAAGAACCAACTTAATTAATTTATAGAAAGTTTTGTAAAATCTCTTACTCTAAGGGACAACCATAGTCATAGCCTTCAATCTTACACATCCAAAAATAGCTCTTATGTGTCTAGATATACCTAAACAATATGTATTTCTAAGATAAGATAAAAAATAAAAACCTTTATTACTTTTATCAATTTGGTCTAACAAGAAAAATTTCTAATGCAATATCAGACTATTTTGATCTAATAGGGTATTTAAAGGACTATAACATATGTGTAGAAGTAAGAGAAAAATCATAAGAGTGAGTGTATAAACCAATGACATCCAAAAAAAGAAAAAAAAATGGAGGTGCTAGCCTTAATGGGCAGCTCAACTAGTCAGACTTTGGGTTTACTCCCTAATGGTTACGAGTTCGAGCCCCCTCAGGACCACTAGAGACTTATATGATCATTAATTTTATGGTCCATGAAATTAGTCAAAGTGCATGCAAGCTAACCCGAATATTCACGTTAATAAAAAAAAAATGAAGATGCTAGATGATAAAGCTAAACAAGATAATTTAAATCTTGCATTAAGAGTGTGTTTATGTGTGTGTGTGTAAAAACAAAAAAGATTAGGTGCGAGATTTATAAATCCTTGCATAAGAGATATGTTGCACAATAAAAATCACACATGAAGAAAAGAAGGGAGTTTAAAAAAAATAGAAAAAAGGAAAGGGATATGGCTAAAGAGCCATGATGAAGAATATGACAAAAGCCACTAGAAAAATGATTTAAGAGGCATGTTCAAGCAAATATATTTGTTAAGAAAAAAGAGATGACAATGAAATGCCATTAACTAGTCATAATAATTTAAAATAACTAAAATAGTAATCCAAGAAATTCATGAGATAAAGGCCAAGGAAAATGGTAAAAAAAAAACACTACTTTGCAATTTGCAAGCTTCCCATAATATTTTTAAACTTTGAGATTTTCAAAATTAAATTTTGAAGTCTAAATTAGAAGGTTTTTTTTATAATTCTTCTAGATGCATTATAATGTGATTATCTTATTCCAAGTGTTTATAATTATCCTTAGATTAGTGTAAAAATATGAATAAAATAATGATTAGTCATCTAAGTAGAAATCCGTTTAAATTTCTCCAGTATATTAGTAATATAATATACAACTGAGGTGTGTTCCATCATGCTTCCCCTAAATCTTTCTCCTAGCAGCAACAATTGAAACCGTGTTGTAGGTTTCCCAGTCAATGCCACCCTTTTACTCTGTGCACTCCTTGCAAGCCTGCGCCATGGAGTCCCTTACGCTTTAAACGTGCACACACAGAGGCTCACTTGACATGCAGAAAGTAAATTGCATCTGCTGCTCTGGTAATGGAACATTAATTCAATTTGAATATTGTCACGAGGCAGTGCTTCAGTATTCCCGTAAGCAAAGAACAAAGACCTTAGAAACACGATAAACAGGCCTCTGCCACGATTAGACCTGGAAGTTAAACATCTCTAGTCCACAAGGCAGAGAGGAAACCTCCAAACTGGTAATCCTTTTGATGCAAGTTATCGGTGCCCAATGCTTACACTCGTATTATGTCTAGTGAGAATTATCATTGTTAAGAAAAAAATATGAACAAGGGCAGGACTCCACACCCTCCTTCTAGGAACAACAGGGGAGGTGCTCTTAATAAGCATGCCTCTTTACCTATATGCTCTTTTCCTCCTCCTTTAAAGTATGAAGTTTAAAATAGCACACAATATCATGAGGAGTTGAGATTAATAAAAAAGTAAATACCAAAAGCTTTAGATTGATAAGCTTGAGAAGCCCTATTCAGAGCATCCCATCAAGCCATCGATAGAAGACTCTACCACCCACTTCGTGTGAATTCTATTTCAAGTTGGCCCACGTAGCTTATTGTCAAAGTTATATGGTCTACTTGTTCGCATGGTAACATGGATAGCCATGGAAGGGACACATCCTATAGTAGAATCCTCAAAGCTGTAAGCTTAATCCTCATGAATCTGCAGGACAAATTTTATCATCTATCCACACAATTCTTGTATTTGCAAGTGATGATAGATTCCAAAATGGACCAGGAGCAAGGAAAAATTATGCGAGGAGAGGAGGAGAAGAATATTATTCCTTAGTGTCGGTGGACCAGTGCCCAAGGAGAAGAATATTATTCCTTAGTGTCGGTGGACCAGTGCCCACTACATGATGCTTGGGACCATTTTTTAGAGTTAAAAGATGATTATAACAGAAAGATAAATCTGTCATTTAGCTACAAATAGTGATAATGTATGTCAAACAGCAGATGAATAGAAACCATGAACGTCATATGCATGAATTAATACCTCCTCTAGCTCATCCTTTTCGACCATTACCACTCATCCAACTAAATCTTGATATAGACTTCTTGTAGTGTTTGTGTAGTGGAAAATATTATTAGATTGCTGAAATTTGAAGATCATATGAACACATACATATCCATTTCAGATACTGCAGATCATACTGCAATGGAATCGGGAGTGCACTAACAACCATAACGAAATCGCCATGTAAGTGACTGGCTCTTGTGAGAGGTGGCGGGGCTATGTACAATTTTGAAGGGTCAATTCTAGTTCAATGTTCTGTATATAAGCCGTAACTTTCAAGCTAATGAATCAAAGAGAAAATAAAGCATCTTCTTGAAATAATCTTAGAAAGCAGACATGGCAAAGGCCATTCAGCTTGCTGTTCTTAAAGTACTGATGATCATCATATTTGCTGGTTGGATTGCTGTCTGGATTCAAAAGCCTACTAACATGTGGACAAGAAAATGGAAAGGAGCCGAAGATAGTTCTAGGTATACAGTGTTTGGCTATTATGGTATGTATAAAAAGATATCATCTGAAAAGGTTTTTGCTTATTCCTAGAACATCTTTTTCACATATAATCACTTATTCACGGCATGATTGCATCGTTCTCATGCTCATTCTTACTGCAAAACATAAAGCATTCATGATTGCCATTACAGATGTTGGTATGCATGCTTATCCTATACTGAATGCGCTGCAGGTCTCAACTTTGCTGTATACACATTTCCTCTTATTTCCCTGACCATAATTGGACTAGTTTACTTGAATTTGGTTTCGAGGGAGCCTCCTCGAAGCAGGTAATATAGTTGTGAAATCGGATTATGCTCACTGGAAATCAATGGCTTACTTTTTTTATGATTAATATGGATGGCAGACCAGCAAGGAGTGCAACTATTGGTTTTTCAAATCCGGTGTTGGTAAACAGCTTTCTGGGAATTTTATCTAGCATAGAGATTCTAGCAGTGTTCCTCTTTGTCCTCTTTCTAGCTTGGACTTATTATGCCCGCATCAGCAATGACTTCAAGAAGTTGATGCCCGTCAAGTCACTGAACTTGGATTTGTGAGTTCTAACAATCCTAAATAACAAATGGTGGAGAGTAAAATTCAAGAGTAACACCATTACTGATGTTCACTTGTATTTCAGATGGCAACTCAGGTATCTAAGAGTGGCAACCCGATTCGGATTGCTAGCAGAAGCCTGCCTAGCTTTGCTTCTTCTTCCTATTTTAAGGGGATTGGCTTTATTTCAGATACTTGGCATCCAGTTTGAAGCTTCAGTAAGATACCATATATGGCTAGGGACTTCAATGATACTTTTTGCCACCATTCATGGCGCAAGCACTTTGTTTATCTGGGGTGTCAGCCACCATATTCAAGATGAGGTATTCTACGCCCTTTCTGCTTTCCCTCTTGAAACTAAAGTTTGTCTGTTTTACTGGTTCAACTTGCATTTTTTGTGATTCAATTTGGTATCTTTTGTTATTAACATTTAGCTAGTTTTTTCATTTTTTTTATTCCTTTGCTATGAGTCTTCAATAACAGATGTGGAGATGGCAGAAAACAGGACGGATATACCTGGCAGGGGAGATAGCTCTTGTTACAGGACTAGTAATCTGGATCTCATCTCTTCCTCAAATAAGGAGGAGAAGATTTGAAATATTCTACTACACTCACCATCTGTACATAGTCTTTCTAATATTCTTCTTGTTCCATGCTGGAGATCGTCACTTCTACTCAGTATTTGGTGGGATATTTCTCTTCGGTCTTGACAAGCTCCTTCGAATTGTACAATCAAGACCAGAAACTTGCGTTCTCTCAGCACGAATATTCCTACTCCCGGGCAAAGCCATAGAACTTACACTGCCAAAGGATCCAAGTAAAACTTTTCAATCTTACCAGTTACAATCATATTTATTAGTGTTGTGACAGTGAATTCTCTCATCAGAATGGCTCTCGTACTAATTGTAGGATTGAAGTATACCCCAACAAGTGTTATATACATGAAGATACCAAGTGTTTCCAAGTTTCAGTGGCATCCCTTCAGTATAACTTCTAGCTCTAACCTAGATGATGACACGATGTCTGTTGTGGTAAAATGCAATGGGGGATGGACAAGTACTTTCTATGACGTGATCCAAGCAGAGTTAGATTCAGATACTGGTTCTATGAGCTGTATGCCTGTGTCGGTTGAAGGCCCTTATGGCCCTGCTTCCCTGGACTTCCTAAGGTTTGCATAAAAGAACTTGGTATTGCAGGACAAGATTTTAATTGAACTAAAGATGATGATGAACTAGTTCAGAAATTTAGAAATTTTTTGCACTTGTAAGATGATTTTAGAGATTGTCACTAGTTAAGAGTTTTTTTTGCAGGCATGACAGCCTACTAATGATTGCTGGTGGAGCCGGGATAACCCCATTTCTCAGCATTTTAAAAGAAATTGCTTCTGTAAACAGCAGCAGATATAGATTCCCCACGCAAGTTCAGTTTATCTATGTCGTGAAGAAATCACAAGATATTTGCCTTTTAAACTCAGTTTCTTCTCTACTTCTTAACCAGTCATCCACACAATTGTCTCTAAAGCTGAAAGTATATGTAACTCAAGAAGAGAGGTCTGATGCAACAGTGAGAGGATTAGTGAATGACTTATCTCTAGTAAGAACAGTTAACTTTAGCACCGAATGCTCAAACTATGCCGTACATGGACCAGAAAGTCCAATTTGGATGGCTGCCATGGCCGCATTATCCTCCATCAAATTCATAGTTTCTCTTATTTGCTTCAATCACATTTTTCTTCCCCATGAAAAGAAGAGTGCTGTGACGGAAAAGATTCTTCCCTCAGAAAAGAAGGCCGCCAAAGAAAAGACCCCCTCTTCAGTTGTTGATCTACTTCTCCTAGCTTCTTTCATCATAGCACTGGCATGCAACACCTTTTTAGCAAGTATTTTGAGATGGAAAAGACTCAAGAAAGATATCCCACCTCTCTCTCCAAAACATGGTAAAGCCACAGAACATGCTTCGGTGGAGACTAGAAGTCCTGTTGAAGAACATGAACTTCATTTTGGAGGAAGGCCTGACTTACAAGGTACTATTATTCTATCATCCCTTTCCTCCAATTCTTGCTGAATCTACTTCTTGAGCTTTCTGTTTCTAATTTCAGTTTGTGTAATTACATGTTGCCAATAGATATATTCTCCGAGTTTCCAAATGAAACCGGCGGGTCTGATATCGGAGTGCTGGTGTGTGGACCGGTAAGTATGATGGAGTCGGTGGCATCGTTATGCCAGCTGAAGTCTCAAGGACTCAACATTGGTTCCAGGGGAAAGAAAACATACTTCAGTTTCCACTCCCTCAACTTCACTCTCTAGTCTCATCATCATTATCGCCATTAAGACACAGAAAATCTTGCCCAAATGTAACTAGTAGTAGTATCTGGCTTTCTAAATAATGGATGGCTACATTCCACTTTGTACATATTTTATTGTAAAAAGGCTTGAGCAGCTCAGCTGAGAGCTTGTGGATTTAAAATAAGTTGAATGGATGGAACTTTATCAAAGTGCTTTGCGGGCCCCACTGAAATTAAATTTCGTGGTTTTATAAATTATTACCCCCCCTAAAAAAATACTCTTATCTCATAAGTAAATAACATCCTTTCATCTTTTATCAGTTTTGAGATATAATATTTATTAAATTTTATTATTTCTAATTACGAAAAAATAATTATCACATTTTATAATAGCATTAGTCAAATGTATCGAGCTTCAGACTAACAATAATTTTTAACTGGTCGAATAATCAGATATAATTATACAACCGATTGATTCTTTCATATAAAAATTATAATTTTATAAATTTTTTTCTTTTAAATATATCTTATGAATAAAAATAATATTTTTGTCCAATTTGTAAATTCAAAAACAGATTTTAATTAAAATTTTAAAAAATTATTCTTTATACAGTAATTCTCACATGTTATTCTAAGCAATCAGGTATAAATTTATTATAATATATTCTAGATAGTTTATATAGATAACCTAACAAATATATTTGTGAGCTAGTAAAATAGATCTAAACTCAATCCTAAATTTAAATAAATATTACAACCATGTTGAATTTATATATCATTTCACCATTTATTTTCATTTTACATACCCAATTTATCCCCAACTTTGAGGGCGTTTCGTAGTTAATAGTATACTAGTGGCGTCCACTTTGTCATGAGACAGGATATTAGTATAATTTTCTTATGCCTCTATGATGAGCCTCTGCACATGACTTTAGGTATATCTCAAACAAGGCATTAGTGCTAGTCATCATGGCTTCAAATTATGTGGATGTTAAGATGCTTTTTCGCCAAAAAGCACCTAAACCCTAATCCAAAGGGAGAATCAAGTCTAGCAGCCAATAAGGCATTTCAAGGTCAATTTGCCACTATAATGGTGGCATCTCCACAGTAACATGAGCAACCCAAATTCCAGACTTGGATAACAATTAACTTGTAGTCATGGGTATTAATCATCTACTCAACACCCCCACCAAGAAAAACAATAAAGAAACAAAAAGGAAAATCATTTCTTGACAAGAATTGAGATCTTCACCAATTTAGCTTCACTTGTTAATTTAAACCAACGGAACTTCAACACAAATTCATGAGTGACAAGTTGTTCAATCTCATATTAGAGGCAGAGACAAAACTTCGTACACAAATGAAAGCAAAGAGCCATGTATTATCACCAAAGTTCATGATGGGATTGACTCAGTCAGGAACTTTCTTTTTCAGTTGTCGTTCTAATTTTCTGTATCACCTCCAAATGGCAAGGATAAGATACTGCTAATCATAGAGACAGACCAGAAACAGTATGCCATATACCTTGTTATGCCAAGAATATGAACTAAATACATGTTTGACAGAAGCTGATGGAATAAAAGCACGCAGGAAAGAAATAGATGTCTCTTTCTTACATCATAGGACATGTTTAATTAGCTTATTTAAGAGGAAAAAAGAGCATGAACATTGAAAAAGGAAAGAAGAAAGCACCGCTTTATTGCGCATGGATTTGATGATTATTTCACAAGTCTAATCTAACAGTATTTTGTTCTTGGAATAGATTCCTGATTACAGATCATGCTGAAGACGAATCACGCAAAACAAGCTCATGAACCAATTGATAATTATCCTAACCATGAGAGCTGGACTTGGTCCAGTCTGAATTACGCCTGGGTACTGATTATTGAAGATTCGAACAAAGGGTTCCACAGCTCTGCAAACGCTGACATACAAAGTTGCTTGCCTGTAGATTCTTTGACCATGTTGTGAAGAATTAAGAATGCATATTTGATTTAATATAGCTGAAAAGAAAATGGGAGCCATCAGACCAACGGGATCTTGCACATCAGTAAATACCCCTCAGTCTGAAAGGGAAAGAGAGTTCATTCTTATATTTCTACATCTTTGTTCCTTTGGAATGGTTCTATTCTTGTGTTTGATTAGATGAAGATGAAAAAAGCAATCAGTCAGAGGAAAGGTTTCGGGCAACTTGTTTGCATAAAGTAAAAACTAAGGAAACCTCCTCCAAATGTTTATCTACGTGAGAACTAACTCGTGCTTGTTCTTGGATGAATGTTTTACTAGTCTTTATTGAATTACAAATGTAAAGGGAATTAAAACTATAATATCTACCACCACAAATTCAACAAAAAAAATATTAACAGAAGAAGATCTATATTCACACCTGCGGGTCATGTAGTGTTAGAGCCACCTCTTTCACCACCATGTGTACTACCATCACCGCCCCCGTCGCCACTGGCCAAAACATTCAACAACTCAGCAGGTGCGGCAGCCATATCTTCCCCAACCAAAACTGCCACCACCTCCCTCATACTAGGCCTCCTCTGGGGATCAGGATGGCAACAAACTAATCCAAGCTTCAACACCATCTCCATTTCCTCCACCTCAAACTCCCCATTCATTCTTTCATCCGCTGCCTCCACCGCCTTCCCTTTAGCATGCAGATCTCTCACCAAATCAATCAGCACTGAATCTTCCTCCTCAATTGACCCCATTTCTATCGGCCTTCTACCGCAAGCCACCTCCAATATCACAACTCCAAAACTATAGATATCACTCGCGGATGTTGCTACAGCCGTTGTTGCCAACTCAGGAGCCAAGTATCCCAATGTGCCAACCACTCGAGTTGTGTTAGGTACTTCATTGTGACTATAAAGCTTCGCAAGGCCAAAATCTCCAAGCCTGCCTCGCATATCTGAATCTAACAAAATATTACTTGATTTAATATCCCTGTGCACGACTACTTGGTCCCAGCCATGATGGAGATAGTTTAACCCTTCAGCTACATCAGCAAGGACTTGGCGCCGTTGTTGCCAGTTCAATAGCTTCCTAGGCTTGTGGAATATGTAACGATCGAGGCTGCCATTGGGCATGTAATCATAAACAAGCATAAGCTCATTGGATTTTCTACACCAGCCTCGCATTTGGACCAAGTTCTTATGTTGCAGCCTGCCCATACTCGATATCTCAGCCATGAACTCTCTTAGACCTTGTTTAGAGTCATGATTCACGCATTTGACTGCAATTTCAGAATTGTTTGAGAGGGTTCCTCTGTACACTTTCCCAAATCCACCCGAACCCAAAAGCTGATCTTTGGAGAATCCATTAGTGGCTTGACTTAATTCTTCATAGGAGAATCTATGAGGCCAATATTCGAGCTCCCAATCTTCGATCTCGTCTTCTTCTAAATCTTTCGACTTATTCTTATACCACAAACAATAAACCACAAACACACAAATCATAACAAAAACAGCACAACCAATCGTTATGCCAGAAATAGCACCAGCTGACAACGAATTCGACGAAGATGGTAGGCTAAAAACGGGCAAATTCGTAACATTGATATCTCTAGCAACACCTGTATCACTAAAACTCCAAGCTAAAATCCTTTGTGCTTCAACCCAAGTAGTCTTTGAAGCAGAAAACCCCACATACATCTCCTCAGATGTATAATTCGCAATCACGGGATTTTTATAGCTAAGAATAGGCACAGATGGACGAGAAACTCCAACAGGGGCAACTGTAACATTGATCTCAAAATTGGCCCCATCAAATTCAATCCACGCTCGGACATTCTGACCATTTCCCATACTGACAGGCACAAAACCGGCAGAAGAATTGTACCCACCAGGCGCGGTTTTAGCAGACTCGATATTGTTCAAATCAATACCAATATGATTCCTATTAGGATCATTAAATTCTGGGTTCTGACCAGTATCAAATTCAACAACTAAAAGTGGAGCTACAGAGGGTACAGTCGGATTAGAAAAAACACCAAAGTATTGGCTAGCAAGAGCACCAGGAGGGTTAGTCCAGTTAGAGAGAACAAAAGCAAGACCAAAGCCAGGACTTGAAGCAATGTTAGGCAATATAGAGAAGACAAAAGAAGTTGAAAAGGAAGAGAGAGTAGTAGTCGAGTTCTGGGTTTGTTTCATCTTCATTCTTGTTGGATAAAAAGCACGTCCTAGGGAGTACTGGTTGGTGTCATTGAGGAGTCTGATCACCGAGGTGTCGACTATGGCATCTGGGATGAGAATGACCCCAGGGTTTGTGGCATTGAAGGAATGAAAGAGGAAGTCAAGGGCGAAAATGGGAGAAATCAAGAAGAGGAGGAGGAGGAGAGGTGGTCGCGACGGCATCGCTAAGGATTCCGGCAGCCGGAGGAGAGATTCGAGGAGGTGTGTGGTTGTGGCCGTGGGTGATTAAAATTGTAATTAAGAATAATATAAATTTTGAATTAGTTTTACTGATATCGTATTAGATAGAGTTTTAATCAGTGATTAATGATTATAAGTTTATTTTATATTATTTATATTACTAACATAATATATATAAAAAAAAAATAGTTATTCTGTACAATTAAAACTCTTTACTTTTATAATCATATCAATAGCAAATGAGAGTAAAATATATCAATATTTATATCAATAAAATGAGATTTAAAAAAGAAATACAGTAGTTCAGTTTTGGATTATTATATATGCTGTTATTTTACTTTAGGGGGTGTTTGGCATTGAGGTTTAACTTGTTTTTTGAAAAATTTTAAAATTTTTTTTTTTTTTGCTAAAATTGAGTACGGTTTGTACTTTTTAGATCGTTTTGATGTGCTGATATCAAAAATAATTTTTAAAAAATAAAAAAACATTATTGGCATGTTTTTCGACACAAAAAGCTATTTGAAAAACAACCGCTACCACACTTCCAAGCACCCTTTTAAAATCAAATTCTATGTGCATTGTCTTGATTATTTATTATACGCAATATATTTTAGAGTTGTGGATAGATATTGTTGTAACAACTCAAAACTAGTTCTTTTTTATTTTTATATTTTTAAAAAAATTAAATTTATTTTTTTATATTTTAGATTGTTTTGATAAAAATAATTTTTAAAAATAAAAAAATATCATTTTAATATAAAAAAATATTTTAAAAATAATTATAATCACTTTTAAATATATCGTAAACACGAGATAATTGGATGTGCATGCATCGGTTTGTTTTTTCTTTTCTTTTCATTTTATGACGAACAGAAAAGAAAGTTTAAGATGTTGCGTTGTGGATCAATTTGCAAGTGAAAGCAACCTATCGTTCACTATACGCTGATGGCTTCGAGAATAGAAGCCAAAATGCTTGACTGATGCACGCAGGCGTAGAAACTTGAAAGGGCATGTGGTCAAGTTGAAAGGATAGAAGCCAGAATGCTTGACTAACTAACATGCTGCCTTGTTGATCAATAAGCCATGTGCTTGGATTGACGTTTATTTTCTTCTCACTTGGGATTGTGCTTTAGACCTCAGAGCTTTTACGATTCTTGTTTAACGAACTGTTCATGGCATCGCTTTAATATTTGGGAATCACATGTTGTCAACTTGGCAAAGATGCTACTATTTATATATCAATGAATTAATTGAACTTAAAAACTTAACTTTATTTATATTATTTTTAATATTTTTTTAAGTGAAAGTTTTTAACACTTGAAATTTTCATGGATTTACACTATTTTCTATTTAATTTTTATTAAATAAATAAAAATAATGGTATTCAAACTCGTCATCATTAAATTATTAAAATTCTCTAGTATCATTAAAATACTATGTTAAACTTAAAAATTTAAATTTATAAATAAAATTAAAAAAATATAATTTATTTTATTTTCTGGTATTATATTTTAAAAAAAAAGTGTCAAATTCCATCTTTTATCGCATAGGGCAAGCAAATTGCCAATTGCTATAGATGATGGTCTTGTTGTCAAGGCTTCTTACCTTAGAGTGAAGACTGGAAAATAGAACGGTTAAATTAGCCCTAGCTCCTTGGGTTCATTTTCTGTATTCCCATTAAGCCATGTTAATCCTTTTTTTTATTATTATTATTATTTCCTTTCCCTTTGTAGTGCCTATAATCTTCCATTGCTAGGGTCTAACTGTTCCTGAGCAAGTAATTATTTCTGGCAGAATTTGCCGTGTTGAATCTTCGAAGGGAGGGGGGGGGGGGGGGGGGGGGGGGGCGCACTGGGACTGGTCGCCTTCATGGTCTCGGAGGTTATTGAACATGGATCAGCCAGCTGAACATAAACGGAAGCCCGATGGCAGTTCCCCTGTAAACTTAAGGAACGGCCGAACACATGCCGTAATAATAATATTTAATTTATGATAAGATTATTACAAATTAAAATATCTATAGAATTCATGATGAAATATTTATTTGTTTCTTGAATTTATTTTTGAAAATGGTAAATTCTAACCTCTAACTTATAGCTCAATTTTTGCCCATCATATCTATATATTTTGAGAAATCGTAAACATAAAAATACTTTATTTTCTCATAGTTTTTTTTTTACACCAAAATAGCTTAATTTAGATATTTGTAGAAGAAATTATAATTGATAACAAAACAAGTTTTAAATAGGTTTTCTCAGTACGATGAACCTCAATCTAATTAGAACTAATATTTATCTAGAATTTAATGATTGAATGCTGGTTTCTAAGCCCATAATTCCATAAATTTAGTTTTCTCAATATATAAATAAATAAAAACTATATGAAATAAAAATATTTAAAATAATCTAGAATAAAATTAAAAATTAATCACATCAAATCACAAGCCACCATATACTCATGAATATTCCAATTTTAAGATTTTTCAGAACCTGAAAAACAGAAACATCATCCAAACTAAAGAACCCAAATCTAATCTCTCTCTTTTTTAATCATAGTTATGAGTTTTTTTATTAAAATATAGTTTCGGATATGGATCTTAGGATATTAATATTATGTTCTTTTCATGATAATCACTAAATGTGTCAGCATCTCACTACCTATCTTCTCCCTTCTATAATGCATGAGATAAGAATCTGGATTTGAAAACAATGTTTGTTTTTTTTTTTTTGTTAAAAAAACATTTTTGAAATGTTTTTTGAAATTAATTTTTTTTAATGATTTTAAATTATTTTAATTTATCATGTTAAAAATAAATTTTTATAAATAAAAAAAAATTAATATATTTTTTAAAAAAAAAAACTCCAAGCCACGAGTACTACTTATTTGAAAATGTGATTGTAGATGTGTTTTAAAATATTTTTCACTCAGAAATACATTAAATAATATTTTTTATTTTTTAAAAAAAAATTTAATATCAATATATTAAAATAATTTAAAATTAAAAAAATATATTAATTTAAAATTAAAAATTAAAAATTAAAAATATTTAAATTTTTTAAAAATATTTTCAAAACATAAAATCAATCATCTTAATCGGTAGAGAACAGATATAGTATTATATATTGGAAATTGGAATCACCGTCAGTTTTGAGGATAGTAGTGGACAAATATTAAAACAATTACGGCCCCCCATGAATGCCAACGGAGATGATGTTAGCTCCACGTGTCCAAGCCTAACTGCATTAGAATCTTAACTGTTCCACCAGCAAATGCCAAACATCCCTCTACGTGTCCACCACTGCATATCCACTCCTCCCATTAAAAAAAGTTTGTCCCATTCCTTTATTATCTTTTTTATTCAAATGTTAGAATTAGTATTTAAATACATTTATTGATTTTTTTAATATAATTTTAAAAATATATCGATTAAATTGTGCATTCTAAAATATAATTATTAAACTATTAATATTTAAATTTTCAAGTCTAGCACCACAATAAAAAAAATACATTAAGTGTAATTTGGATTTTATTTATTAGGTGATCAGTTTTAAATGTCAAAAAATTATTTTTAATATAAAATTTTATTTTTTAATTTTTTTTATATGAGATGAGAATGAGACTTATTGGATTCCAATATAAAAAGATAAAGTCACTATTAATGATGACTCCAGTCACACAGAAAACTGATATCAATATCAATGGATTTCATTTTATAAGGACAGTTTCATCTAAATATTATTTTTCTTTCTTCTTGCTCAAGGAAAAAGATCTAACATCAAAAATATTTTTCAGTTTGGGTTTATTTTAATTTTTGAGCTGTTTTTTGAGCATTTTAGATCATTGATATATTTATTAAGGTCTTTATGGTGTTTTATAAATGTTTTGGATCAAAATGAATTTTTATAGCAAAAACAATATAAGGACCTATTTTTCTAACAACCTTTGTTCACCACATTCTACAAAAAACAATGTGTCGTATGCTATCTTCTTTCAAAGAAAAAAAAAGACAGAAAACAAGTCTTTTACCTTTAAAAAATAAAAAAAGTTAAAGTCAGGTCTAGACACATGAGCTAGGTTGTTTTTTTTTAATGCCAAGGCATGTTGGGCCACCAGGGCCATAAGCCCATGCTCCTTTTTGTCTTTTTTTTTTTTAATGTTTTTTGCTATTTTTTATTTTGGTTAAAAAAATTGATAAAAACAATAATTAAACATAATTTAGTCTATGAGTCGGGTTGCATGAGTACACATAAAATATCATGTATTAAAAATACACTAAAAATGGTGTCAAAATTACAAAAATGAATTTGATTACAAGAAAAAATGGGAACTCTCTTATGGTGCTCTTTACGTGTATGAATTATATTATTAACAGTCAAATTTAGATTTTATTTTAGATGGAAAGATATTCACATGAGCTCGATAACTTTTATAGTGTGCGATCTTAACTTGATTTAACTTGACTTGATGAAGATTATTTACACGAGCCTGAAAGCTTTGATGAAAGACTGAACTTGACTTGACTCAATGAAGATTATTCACATGAGCCTTCACATCTTAACTTGATTTCATTTAATGAAAGAAAAGACTTTAATTCCTTGCTTCTTTGATGAACTTGATTTTTTTGAGAGAATTTTCAAGTATTTATTCTTGGTCTTTAGTCTCTACATGTTGTCCTTCCTCTTCTTCTTCTTATTTTTTTTTGGTTGTATGCATGTTATTTTTGTTTTTGTGTTTGATTTGGTGGCTTTGCTGTCTATTTATACACATGCCAAGTATGATTTACCTCAAATATCCTTTTATCTAAAAGCTATTTTAGAAAAATTGATATGAAAATTATTTAAAATACTCTTAACTTGAAGAATATTAAAGTAAGCATCATAAAATATATTTAAACTGAGTTTTCAATTTAATTTGAGTCCAAACCTAATAAATTTAATTTCTTTGGTTATAAAGATTTTTGGATCATTGGCAGGCTTGTCGAATTTTTAATGTCTATAGTAGGTTTAAAGGGTTAATCAACAACATCTTCCTATTATTTTATTTTATGCTTTTTATGCCCCTTAATTTTTTTTTTAAATACAAAATCATCCTTTATTATTGATGATCAATTTTGTTTTATTTAACTAAAAACTAAAAGAATGTAATTTTACATTTTGTTATCAATGATCTACTTTGGTTATATTGGCCCATACTCCTATCACATTTTTTTTCTTCTTTTAAAAACAAATATTTTATACAAAAAATTTATCATGCACTTTATTATTATATAATTAACTGAAAAATAATATATGAAATAAAAAATTTATTGAATCAATGACATGCATAATTTATATTGTGAGTTTTCTTTATTAACTTGAGTTCACTCAGTTTGTTTTTTTTTAAAAAAAATTTAATTCATTGTAGCTCTTACATTTATTATCATCTTAGAAATCAATATAAGTTGGAATAGTTAATTTTTCTTAAATTCTATATTTCATCCTTAAACTCTCTATTTTTGCACAATAATTTCTAGAATAATAAATTTATTGAATTTGATGTTGCAAATGATTTTTATTGCGAGTTTACTTGGTTGACTCGAGTTTACTTATATTTTTTTTAATTAAATGTTTTTTTTTATCGATTTAGTACTTCAATATTAAATTAATTTGAAATTAAGTTTTTTTTTTAAGTTTATTCTCGCAAATTTCATAAGTTAACCTAAATTAATATAAGTAGATTAAAAAATTTTCCATATAAATATTAGATAAAAATATCATTCAGTTCAATTCATCGTTAAAAATATTTTATTTTTTAACCATATACTTTGCAGCGTAAGCTGACATGACGTATTACGGAAGGAATGCAAATTATTTCATCTGGCTTGTCATTTGATTGTAGAGAGACTCGACACGCTCAAACTTTCTTTTAAAGGCAGAAAAAACAAAAACGCAAGGAAGAAACTTTTTCTGGTGAGACTCATTACGGAAGGAATCAATAAGGCATTGTTGGTTTTGTGGTGTAACTTTATTTAAAAAAAAAACTGCTTTTTTAAATTTTAAATTAATATTTTTTTATATTTTTATATTTTTTATGTATTAATATTAAAAATAAATTTTAAAAAATTATTACTTTAATACATTTTTAAACAAAAAATTACTTCGCTACAATATTATTAAACACTGTCAATTTCTAGATTCAGGTATCATTCTTATTGCAGCGGCTTTTGTTTTCCTTTCTTCTTCTTCTTTTTTTTTTCAATTACAAGGAAAAATCTTTAGTAAGTCATATAACTTTTGTGTTTCGCATTGGGTATCGCTTTTCAAACCTTAATTTTGTAAAAACTAAAATAATTTATTTTCATTTAAGAAGGCTTATTTTTCATTTATTTTTGTATGTAAAAATTTATCTCATATCAGTTTTAACTAATTACATATATTTTTAATTTTCTTTTAAATTCAATTAAAAATATTATAACAATCACAAAAACTATCACAACATCAAATATATAATTAAAAAGTGTTTGGGATTGGCATTGTGATTGGACCATGCTTCTTATAATTTTTTAGCTTTAATATTTTTATTTTATTTTAATATGTTGATATAAAAAATAATTTATATATATATATATATATTAAAAAAAACCTTTAAAAAATAATATGTACCCACATTATTTCCAACTAACATGGGGTCACGCATGGGCCTACATATACTGTATAGTAATTGTTTTGGAAATTAAATAAATATCTTAGAAAGAAAAATAAAATATCATTAATAGAGAGTTAATTGCTAATTACTCCTTTGTCCATGGCAGCACAGATAGTAGTATTATTTTATGAGTAAAAAACGCGTAAAAGTAAACTTAATTCTTAATTTAGATATCTTCCTGAAGACGGCTGCTTGGAGAATTAGTTTTATTTCCCGTTCCTCTTATTAATGCAATTGGTGACATTAGGCAAGTTTTGATAGCTATTTTAATCGGAAGGGGTTACCCTGTAGATTTGTTTTACAATTTCCTACTTTACTCTTATGATTCGATGCGTGCAGCATACGATTCCAATCATAATTTTATTTTTTATTGAGTTTGATTTGTCAGGGGTGTTTGGGATTATAATTATACCGTGTTTTTGTAAAATTTTAATTTTTTTATTTTAAATTAATTTTTTATATTATTAAATATTTTTATATATTTATATTAAAAATAATAAATATTTTTAAAAATAACTTCTATCACACTTATAAATATATATTGATTATTTAGTTTCTCCAGAAAAAATAACATATGAGTGGGAAATATTTTAAAATTACACACCAACTCACAAAATTGTCACTTCTAGCTTTAATATTTATTATTAGTAATTAAATTGAAAAAGAAAATAGACAAATTTATCTTAAAAAAAGCTATATTTTTCATGGATTTAATTTATTTTATCGTATTAAGTTACTAATTCTAAATGCTATATTATTATTATCTTAAATCTTATGATAATATTTTAAAGATTCCTTTAACCAGTACAAGTTTTTATACATGAAAAAAATCTACTGGGACAATTAATCTTATTAATTAATTATGAGTATTTATTATTTATTTTGTAAGAAAAAAATCATTCTTAAGAGATTAATTACCGAATTAATAAACATTACACTATATTTAGTGCATTGGAAAGCAACCACCAATAAATGGTTGGCAAGAAAATCCCATGATTTACGAAACAACCAAGAGCATAATTAAAGGCGTCCCACAAAAAAGGAACGTAATTAGGCAAAGAAAAAATTAATTTGATAGTGGGTCCATGACTCTTCGGACCAAGAAAGCAGCACGCTAACCTAGACTAGGGCCCACCATGCCCCCAATTCTTTGGCAGCCAAGCCAAGTAGCCAACCCTCTCTAACCGCTTCGAATATCCGAATATAATTTGGATTTTTCAAAACGGTAACGTATGGTGTATGTCAGACTCCTTAGCCCTTCAACTTCCTAGAGTGCTTCCGGCAGAAGTTGCCAATACCTCATGACATCCGTGTAGGTCCCACACTAACCTCAACACACTCCTATTTATACCCTCCGATTTCGCCTAGGTTTTGTTTGAAAGACAGAGCAGCAAAAGCCTCTCTCTCTTTCTCTCTCCCCCTTTTCCTATCTAGAAACCTCTTCCGAACAACCAGCTTCTTTTTTCACTTTCACTCTCTGAAAAAACAAAGAACATGGTGGTTGACAATAAAACAAAAACAGAAACTCTCAAGTTTCTATGTAGTTATAGCGGGAAATTGCTTCCTCGTTCCAGTGACGGCGTTCTCCGTTACGTCGGTGGAATGACCAGAGTTCTTGCCGTCGATCGTTCTATATCCTATGCAGGTTTGTTATTTTTTCACTATTCAACACTTAATTTTTAGGTTAATTTTGATTTAGCTCGATACTGATTTTTTTTTTTGTACAGAGTTGATGGTGAAGCTAGGTGAATTCTGTGGATTTTCGGTGGAATTAAGGTGTCCATTACCAAACGGAGACTTGGAGACATTGATTTCGGTAAAATCGGACGAGGAATTAACCAACTTGATTACCGAATACGATAGATCTAGTCCGGGTTCCAAGATTAGAGCTATATTGTTTCCTCCGAAATCGCTCAAGAAAATCTCTCCTCCGACCTCGAATGCTTCCAGCATCGAGTTTCCACCTACCAAATCAGTTTTGAATCATTACCGATCTGGCAGTTCTTCCCCTCCGATCGGATACAAAGGCCGTCGCTACAGTCCAAGCCGTCCACAAGAACTCCTACGTCATAATCATCAGTGTTGCGGTTATTGGCATTAGTACTTGAAGATTATATTAAATTTCCTAAACGCTGGAGTTAGTCAATTAGTTTATTTTTTATACAGAAAAGAACAATAGATGATGACGACGACGACCGAGAAAAAAATGAGAGTAAATTTGTGTGTGTTTGGAATTATATAAATATGAGAATCAAATCTTGTTTTTTTTGCCTCCACCACCAAATACTTAGTCGCCGGACAATATTTTATCCATGGCCTTTAAAAGAGAGGGAGGGGGTTCCGTTGTTTCGCCTGCGTGCCGTTGTAGGCACCACCCGTCCGTCGGCCATTGAGGACAAATTCAATTTCTTGTTAAGTGGAGCTTTTGACACGTACAGGTTGAGTGTGTTTTGGTTTGGGACCAATTCTTTGGGCTTAGGAAAAAGAGAAGAAGGTGTAAGGCAACTTTCATTTTGCTGGTCAAAAATACGTGCTGTTCTAATTAATTTATTCTTGTTTCTTTGAAGATTTGCAGGTCAAGAAAAGATGGTGGGAATCAGAATGTTTGGTTGCGGAGCAGCTGAAAAATCACAAATCGACACCTGCGGTTCTGTGATTTCTTCCGCGTACGAGACGGGTAAGAGAACAGCTGGCTGGCTGGGTCATGGTTAAACTAAATAATTAAAATAAGAAACCCATGGACTGCCCTTGCTTTAAAATAATTATTATATTAAACCAAAGACGAGTGGAGGAACCAGCTGGAAGGCGTGATGAGACGTGGGGTAAAGAGATTCTCTCAAACCAAAAAAAGGGGCAGCTTCTATTTAGTCCCTAACTAATACCCGTTCTCAATCGGCTCCCAAACTTATAGATTTCATCAATTAGGTCCCACCTTATACTTCTCAATATGGCCCTTTTGTCGATTTCCCCTTACATTTCCCATATAGAGCGCATATTTATGGAGAACATTATGTGGGAAAGTTGATGAGCGTGAACAAAGGGATTTGTTGATAATATTTTAAAAAAATCATGACCAAATCCTCAAAATTTATAATATTAAGGTATAATTGAGGATGGATGTATAATCTAGGGACTAAATCGAGGTTTCTAAGAATGTTATAAATTTGTTGGGAAAGCTAATGAACATATCACTTACCTAATTGAGAAATATTTAAAAACTCAGGGATGGAATTGATAGAATCTATTATTTTGCACTTAATCGAGAAAGAATATATAATTTAAAGACTAAACTAAGTTTTCTATAAAAATAAAATATGGCCTCCCTTTTAGAACTCGAAAGGTTATATAAAAAGGGGTGTTTATGAGTATAGTAATATTTAATTTTTAAAAAAATATTTTTTATTTATAAATATATTAAAATATTTTTTTTTGTTTGTTAAAAAATATTTTTGATATTATTATATAAAAATAATCTAAAAATACTAAAAATTATTAATTTAAAACAAAAAAAATAAAATTTAAATTTAAATTTAAATTTTTTAAAAATATAAAAACAAAAAGACAAAACTATTTTATTCAAAAATATTAATGTGGCCATGTCAGCATATATGCTCAATATAAAAGTCGTCTTGGGCTGTGGTGGTGCGTCATCGTAAGCTCACTATGTTACCTTTCTGCCCCCACAAATGATTACCTAATTTAAGTAAAGGAAAAGGGTTGCTATTATTTAATTGAGGGACTTTTTTATTTATTTATTTCAAGAACATTATTAAATTAGGTTTTTTTCCCTAATAAGTTGCAGGCTAAAACCTATATCATATATATATATATATATATATATATATATATATTCTCCTTTTTCTAAGATGAAGAAAAATGGAAGTAAAACATGAAGTTTATTATGATAATCATAAAACTCATTGGAAATTGGTTTATTATATTATTTATACCGTCTTTCTATTACAAGCAATTAATTAATCAAATTCTTGTATTAATCTAAGTAATAATTAAATTTTTATTCTGAATACCAATAAAATATTGGACTAGTTATTAAAACACTGTTATATCCCTACAAGAATAAGAATAGAAATTCGATTTCCAAAAAGCATACTTATTAAAAAGAGCAGCCACAAATCATGAATGAAATTAATCTTATTTTTTAAAAGGGTATAAAAATACCTCGATAAAAACAAAAAAAAAATCTCCAATTCTGAATTAATTTATTTAATATGAGTCATTTGTTAATGATTTCACTAAAAGCATCAAGTAAATTGTAAAATCAAACGACTCATGTCTTTTGATTCCTATGACTTAGTTATTTTTTTTTCAATTCTTTATAACATAAATAACTATTAAGATTACAAAGAAATGAAAAAATGAAAAAAAAAATACAGGTTAAATATTATAGAAATTCAAAATTTATTTATTTATTTATAATTTTAATAAGTTTTTTCTATAATAAAAAAAGAGAATAATAATTAATAGAGTCAACGAGCATCATGATGAGCTCTCTCGAAAAGCACTTACCTGATTGCAATATTTTCCAGATTTGGCCGACCTTACCTACTTTGTAAGTAATTTATTTTAAGTCTTGGGTTACTGTTTTTTTTTTTTTTTTCATGAAAAAATATCGATATCATTTTGGTAGATGTTCTGAATTTTCAATTGATAGAAAAACTTTGGGTACCGGTTTATTATTTCTTTTGAAGATAATATTCTAATATATAAAATAAATTTTATAAATTTAATTATATTCATTTTTTACATACCCATTATCTCATGGTGTATACTAGGTAATTAATTAGTACTATGTTATGAGCCAGATTAAATTTTTCTTGAACTTTAAAAATTATTAATTGTTGCTAAATGTCTTTTTTTCTAGTAGAAAAAAAATCATGTGAGAATTTACTTGATGTAATCTGGTTAGCTTTACTCATTTAAAAATAATTCATATAACCTGTTAAAATAATATTTGGCTAAACAAAATTTTAAGATGATATTTTTTAAATATTAAAATAATAATATATTGGATTAACTTATGATAACTCAGGTTAATGTATCAAATTTATGACTTGGGTTATGAGACTATGATAAATTGTGAATTAAAATAAATAGCAAATCAACTTAATATTAAATGATGAAATTAAAAAAAATCAATTAAAAATGACCCGAGTTAACATGTCAAACTTGCAATCCGGGTTATAAGACCGAGATAACCACAAATCCAAGAAAAACATAAAGAGAAAGAAGAAAAACAAAACAATAATAAAGAAGAGAATGAGACAACATATAACCAAAACTTTAAACCATTGGATTTTCCCTACCAGCATGAGGTGATCGACATCATTGCTACCATTATAAAAAAGAGGAAGTTCTGAAATCTACGGGGTAGGCCACATGCCTCTTGCTGCAAACTACATTGATATAAAGATCTATAAACCCACAATGAAGTACATAAACAATACAAGAAAGCTGAAATTTAAGTTGGATAAAAACATTAACCCAAAGATAACCATATACCCAATAAACAAAGGTATTGAAAAAAGAACTTTATAGCAAAACATGAACTTGAAGTAGGAAAGATGCCACAAGGTCAACTATACCTTAATAAGTTAGTAGCTAATCTGTATCCCAACAAAGAAAAAAAACGTTGTTTCACACAAAACAAAATTTTTTTTCAAAACATCATGGATGTTGAATCTTTACAATAAAGAAAACAATATATAGTCTTCTTAAATAACCTTAATGAACCCTTATTAGGTTCCAAAAAAATACATTCATGTTAATAATCAACTAACACAAGTCTAAGTCTTAAAACAGTTCTAAAACATTGATTTTAGATCAAAACAAACCCAAACCCAAACACGAGTCATAAACCGAATGTTAATATCCAAATAATGAAATAAAACAACAAAAGAGCCTTACCTTATTAATCATTTCTAATAGGGCTCTCCATTTTCTATATCATATCCTCCAAATTTCTTATTATCTTATTAATCCTTTCCATCTAATTTCCACGGCTTGAATTTAAAAAGCCTAATTTTCAATTGGTGGAGTCGTGTTGGTGTTCTTTGACATCATTAGATTTGAAAAATAAATTATTGATAAATAAAATTTTATTTTTCATTTACTCTGTTACATGCTTACACTCCTTGTGCATTTCTCTAAATTAGGCTTTTCTTTATGAAATTAAACACATGTTGTCTGTTTCAATTTTGTTTTTTTAAGAGTTAGATGATGTGTTGTTTGTATTGCTTAATTTTTGGCCGCTTTGGTGGTTGGAAAAACAGGATAGATGGTCTTTTTAACCTGAAAATTGAATTTTTAACCCATTTTATTTACCAGAAACACTTAGAAAACATTATAGGGAACTTATTAAACCCATTTGTGGCCTTAAAAAACCTTAAAACACATCCCAAAACTTGAAATCATCCCGAAACAAAAAATCATGCCAAGATCAAACATGTTTTTCTTGGCAATTTCAAGTTAAAACCCCCCCTGATATGAGCTCCCCTATATATATATATATATATATATATATATATATATATATATATAAACAATTTGACACCAATTTTAACCGTTTTGGTGGTTGTAATTAGTGTCAATAGAAATTCTCTCTTTAGCATTGGATTTCAGTGACTTCCTGATCTCATCTCCCTACATCAGGAGCCAAAAAATAAGGAAAATCAATTTGACACCAAAATTGACTTTTCCCTTTAATTTTGAAAACTGAAAGGATCCAATATATATAATTTGTAAAGTATAAGGACTACAATAAACATATTGCCTAAACTCTTAAAGCCACTTGTTCCCTACATGTTTTTATTTTGGTCCCGTATCTTTTAATTCCATTCTCCCCTAACAAATTGACCTATAATTTGGTTCAATAAGGGCCAAATAAAAAAAAACAAAAAAAGAGATGAAAAAATAACAGTGTGAATAGTCTGTACATAATGTCATGTGAGTAGATTCATTATTTATTTTGCACAATAAATCCCTCATGCATTTTAGTTTTTTAGTTAATAATTAACTATAACTAAAAGGGATCAATGTTTTACTGTAGAGTGAATTACTGTAAAATATGAGTGCATTAACTGTGGATTACATTGTTTGGTACTATAAAGTGAATTACTGTAGACTGTGAAGGATTTCACTATAGATTGCACTGTTTGGTAAGGCATGGTGAGGCTGCAGACCTTAAAACGAAGAATAACAAATTTATTTGGTGGGGCATGATAAGGTTGCAAACTCAGGCAAATGAGTTTGCAGATCTGCGTGCTTGGGGTTTACAGACTCGTGTGCTAGGTGCAGACCGACCTGCCGGGGTCTCTTCTAACCTGCACACCGGTTCTGCAACCCCCTAGGGGTTAGAGACCCGTGCGACTAGGTCTGCAGACCCTTAAGAGAAGATATATATATATATATATATATATATATATATATATATATATATATATATATTAAAAATTATTATTATTGTTGTTGTTATCGTTAATAGTTAACAAATTTTTTTTTTAAAGTATTACTATAAAAACTTTGGTCACACAAGTTTAATATTATTATTAATATGATAAATATTATTATCTTTATTATAATTAAAAGTATTAATATCAAGAAATATTACTATTCTCATATAAATATTATGATTTTTATTATAATTAATTCTATTAATATTAAAAATATCGTTATTTTTATTATAAATATTATAATTTTGATGATAATTAATATTATTCATATAATAATAAATAAATTTGTAGAAAATATTATAAATATTGAAAAGCAAAAATAGATTTGATTTGTAGGGTACAATTAACAATTAATGTTACTATTATTGTTGTTGTTATCATCATTAGTAAATTTTAATTACTATAGATAGTGAGTGTTTTCACTATGGATTGCACTGTTTGGAAATGCTATAGACTTAGAGTAATTTCATCGTGGATTGCATTGTTTGGAAGTACTGTAGATTGTGAATGATTTCACTATGGATTGTATTGTTTAGGTTTGCTATTTGCTAAAAGCATTGTGGATTGAAGTGGTATAATGACAAAGCTATTCTTTTCATAGAGAGTTGTAAAGATTGCATGGGTGGCGTTGTTTTTTTTGTTTAGGTAGGGCTACATGCCCTAATTTGCAGACACCTGGTATTTGCTGCCACGCCCTGGGCGCTAGGGCAATACCTGCGCGCCTGACTGCTGATTAGTACTTAAAAGTGCATGTTTATCAAGGGTTTATATCATCATTTTGCACTTAAAGTATCAATAACTCCTTAACTAAAGCATGTTTTATAATAACAAGTCTAACACTATAAAATGCTCTAATATATGGTAAATATTCATCTTAAATGCAGGCATATCACATAAATCAAAGGATTGATTGATGAATTCAACTACTGAAATTTTGAAGATAAAGAAGGGTGGAGCTTAGAAAAGAGACGTTGGTGCAGTCCAAACTGGAACACTGTTCAGTAATTGGGTCATATCTCGAGTTCTAGATGTCCAAATAACCTCAAATTTTTACAGAGATTTGGTAAGACACAGGCCTACAACTTTCATTTGGACATCAAGATCTAAGAATGCCGTTCAAGTCCAAATTATAGCAACAATGGAGAAGTCTGAATCTGTCTTGCAGCCCAAATACTGTTCAGTGTTTAGCCCATATCTGAAGTTCTAGAAGTCCTAATCACCTCCACTTTTTTTTCCTGGAAAGCTGAGTCAATTTCCTACAACTTTCATGCTTTCAAGTGGATCCAGTTTTGATGCTAGCATTTTCGTTTTATTTAGACAAGATGATAAGGATTTTCACTAAGTCAAAAGTTAGCCACCCACTCAACAATTAGTCATCAAATCAATAATTCCGAATTTTGGCCTATAAAAGAAGGCATTTGCCATGTATTTAGGAGCTTGGTTGTTCAGATCAAGTTCATGCTCTTTATTTTCTCTCTTTATATTTTTGTAATTCTTAAGTTTTGCTTTCATTAATTTCTTGTTTATGCTTTTCATTTCCTTTATTTTCTTTAGTTAACTTGTATCTTATTTATGTTCTTGTTTTGTTTATTTATGTTTCTCTTCTTTATTATGTTTAGCTAAGTTTATTATGTCAAGGTGAAAAGGTTACACTAATGGTGTAAGAACAAGTATGGTGTAAACTCAACATGGACCTTAATGTTTAATATTAACATGTCTTATCTTTTTATCTTACTAATTCTTAATACCTTGCTTGTTAAATGGTTAATCTAGATTTGTGATTGTATAATACTTGGTACAACAAATGCTTGGCACTCTCATAGCCCAATCGTATGGTATTACCTACACCTGGGCTATGAAAGGAACTTGATTTGTTGTTAACATCAGTTAACATTGTCGCACCCGACATCGCGGCGGCCCTAAAAAAAATAATTCTCTTGAATTAATTATGGAAAAAGAACAGATTCTGGCATCCGGTTCTTTTAGGGAAAAAGGTCTTGTTTGAGGAGTCGCCACCTAGTATTATGGTCACTAGGAACCCTAACTGGTCAACAGAGATTCTATGGCTCGGGATTGGTTACGTAAAAGGGAAGATATTATCACCCCTTAAACGTCCTGCCTAAGGCAGGCTGCATTGCTAGTTTCGTCTTAAATTGCTAAATGTTCATTAGTTTATGCTATGAAAATTTGCTTATAATATTCCTGACTCTGGCGCCAGTGAATATTCGAGCTCGAATAATTCCAACTCTGGCGTTGGTAAAAATTCGTAGCTACAAAAATAAATTTAAATCAGCATTATTTTTTATTCCCGACTCTGGCGCCAGTGAACAAATAAATAATAATAAATTTTTTTGAATGCACATATTTCTTATTTTTTTTTCTAGCTAAATAAACTTGAATAAACGAATAAAAATAATATAAATTTAAACCGGTATTTTTATTCCTGACTCTGGCGTCAGTGAATAAACCAATAAATTTACATTATTTTTATTTTCGCATACACATTTTTTATTTTTCTGTTTTTTTAATTTTTTAATTTTTTTTTAGGGGCCGGGCCCAGCTTAGCCCATATGGGCTGGGCTGGACCCAGCCGGCCCAGCCCGGCTGGGCTAAGTCACAGCACGCAGTGAAGGCTAATTATAATGCAAAGCCACAGTGTCAAGTGAATTAAATTGCAGAATGGGAAAGGATGAACTTACCTGGTCTGGCGTGCTTGACCACGAAGACGAAGCATGCGGGTGATTAGCGCACTGGTTAGGCAACGCCTCGTTCCTTCCTTCTGTCTTCCTTTACTTTCTCTCCTTTTGTTTAGCTTCTTCCTGTTCTGGGTCTCTCCCTCTCCCCGGTTTTGTCTCTAGTCTGCTGGAATCGATGGAGACGATGGTGAAGCTCTGGCTGGCCAATACTGCCTCCTCTCCTCTGCTGGTGAAGAGGCCGATGATGGTGTGATGGCTGACCTCCTCTCCTCTGTTCCTTCTGTTTCTTTTTGGTTCTGTGTTTTGCTCCTACGTCTTCGTTCCCTCTGCGTCTTTAGTTCTGTTCGTTATCTCTGGGTTTGCGTCCTGTGTTTTCGTTCTTCTCCCTCCGTCTCTGTTTTTTTTTGTTTCTATTTTTTTCTTCTGTTATCTCTGTTTTTGTCCGTCCCCGGTGCCTTTCCTTTGGTTTTAGTCTCTCTCCCTGTCGTGCATGGCTTTCTTTTTCCTCCTTTCAGTCCAAAAATCCCACACTAGTTCCCTTTTTTTTCCAGTTTTTCTTCCTTTTTCCTCTCCCCTTGGTTCCCCCTCCGCGAGGTTGCCTTTGCCCAGCTTTTATAAGGCCAGAAATCGATCGGCGCTGTAACGGTCGCCACTTAAATGCCCTGTAACTGGTTGCCTTCAATGATGAAACTCAAGCGTTGGCTGGAAACTGATGAAACGGAGGAAGAAGACAATGAACAGTCGCTGCAAAACGACTCCGTTTTCCAGTTCTAAAGGCTGCCTTCAATTTGGTCCCTGTAATTATTGTAATTTTGCAATCAAGTCCCTGGTTAAAATGTAATTAGATCCTTGCATTTCTGTGTCATTTTCAAGCTAGTCCTTAGATTTTAATGTTTGCAATTTGGACCCCAATTAAACCCCAAACTTTGATATTTTTTCGATTAAGTCCTTGATCTCATTAATTTAATTAAATCCAAAGTCCAATTAAGTCTAAAACTTACCAATTCTTCAATTAAGCCCCTAATTGGATTAATTAAATTAATTCCAAGCTTAATTAAGTCTCAAAACTTATCAATTCTCCAATTAAATCCTTGATTGGATGAATTAAATTAATTTCAAGCTTAATTAAATCTCAAAACTTATCAATTCTCCAATTAAACCCTTGATTGGATTAATTAAATTAATTCCAAGCTTAATTAGATTAATTCCAAAGTTTAATTAAACCCCTGAACTTCCAATCATGTTGCCCTTAATCCAAATTTTAATTCATTCTTCATTTATTTCATTTTACTTGTTTTTTTTAAATCATCATCATTATTTTTTCATCATTTTTTTCTTTTCATAAAATAATAATAATTAAAATAAAATGGTCAAAAATTGGGTTATGACAGTTGCCCCCTCTTTATAATATTTACTATACAAAGATATTTAGAAAATTTTCTTTTCTTTTAGCTTTGTGTAGTAAATTTATAAAGAAAAGTAGATACAGAGAGAACTTTTGCTTTTTTCTTTTTCTTGAAAACTTCAAAAACAATAAATTGACACATGACCTTTACAAAGAGATGTCGAAATTAAAAAGCAAGTCATTTGGAAGACGACCCACCCTTTTTTTTGTTTTTATTTTTAATTTTTAATTAATAATTTTTTTTTAAATGGATCAAATTATTTGGGGCAACCTGCCCGATGATAAAAGAACGCGAAGAATTTCGCGAATGGTCTAATTGTTCCAGGCGACCTGCCCGATGATTGAGAAAAAAAAAAAATACGAGGATGATTTTTTTTTTTTTTTTTAGGATGGTCACATTGTAATGGGTTAACAGCCCAGATGGTCACATTGTAATGGGTTACCTGCCCAGTTGGTATATTGTAATGGGTTACCAGCCCAGGTGGTCACATTGTAATGGGTTACCTGCCCAGTTGGTATATTGTAATGGGTTACCAGCCCAGGTGGTCACATTGTAATGGGTTACCTGCCCAGTTGGTCACATTGTAATGGGTTACCTGCCCAGTTGGTATATTGTAATGGGTTACCAGCCCAGGTGGTCACATTGTAATGGGTTACCTGCCCAGTTTGGTCACATTATAATGGGTTACCTGCCCAGTTGGTATATTGTAATGGGTTACCAGCCCAGGTGGTCACATTGTAATGGGTTACCTGCCTAGTTGGTACATTGTAATGGGTTACCTGCCCAGGTGAAAAAAAATACGATGATTTTTCAGGATGGAAGCTCAAAGGAAATGAGGGCTCGGAGGCACACT